>JAPJYM010000022.1:0-600000 GCA_026283605.1 Ganoderma lingzhi | reverse complement strand
ACTGCCGTAGACAACATCGGAATGTGGAACTGGGGTTCGAAGCCATACATCAGATAGAAAGGCGAGTACCCCGTCGACGAGTGTTGGTGTGAGTTAAAGGCAAACTCTGCAATCGGCAGCCACTTGACCCAGTCATCGCGGCGTCGAGAGCAGTACATTCGTAAGTAAGCCTCTATCTCCTGGTTCCATCGTTCTGATTGGCCATCCGTCTGGGGGTGATAGGCAGTTGACATTGCGCTTTCTATACCGAGGCCTTTGAGGATCGCACGGAAGAGCTTGCTTGAGAACTGGGGTCCACGATCGGAAATGATCTTTCGTGGTAGTCCATGCAGACGAAAGTGTTCTCGAATGAAGTTGTCTGCGGCTCCTTCCGCATCGATCTCCTCGGTGCATGGAATAAGATGGATCATCTTTCCATGCCGATCAACAATGAGTTGCAGCGCGTTGAAACCATCTACGTCTGGAAGTCCAGTGATGAAGTCGCAGGTTACTACTTGGCCTGGGCCGTCGGGGATCTCATTGGGCTGGAGAGGACCGTGTGGTTTGGTGTGTGATGTTTTACCACGACGGCAAGTGTCGCAGGTGTCCACATAGTCCTTGATAAACTTGCCCATGCCCGGCCACCAGTAGTTACGAGTAACCAACTCCGTCGTCTTCGCCTGTCCCGGGTGTCCTGCCGGCGGCAGGTCATGGTGGATGCGTACAATCTCAGCACGCAGTGCATCATCCTTGGGGACATAGACTCGGCCACGATAGAGAAGCAGGCCTTGTTCAGTGTTCCAGTCCACCAAGTCGTTCTGGAGACGCGCTGGTCCGAGACTGTCCAGTTTGCTAAGTGCTTCCACCACCTCCTGCTCACGATCTCCACACTCGCGGATGCGTCGAAGCAGTGCCTTGTCTGGGACCACCGATAGGTGCCCTCGCTTGGCTGCCAAAACTCGGAAGCGTTCGGGTTGCAACAAGACACGTCCGACATTGTCATCTGCATCATCTCGCTGGTGGTCAGGCCTGCGCGACAGTGCATCGGCCCTACCATTGGAGGTGCCAGGTTTGTGTGAGATGACAAAGTCGAATCGCGACAAGTAGAGAGCCCATCGTGCCTGCCTACGGGTGAGGTTCTGTGCTGTACGCCAGTATTCGAGGTTTTTGTGGTCCGACTGGATCTCGAACACGCTGGGTAGTCCTTCGAGGTAGTGGCGCCAGGCTTGCAAGGCACGGATAATGGCGAGCATCTCCTTGTCATAGATCTCGTAGTTGCATTCCGCATCGTTCATCGATTCGGAGTGGAAGGCAACGGGGTGCCATTTACCATCCTCCCCCTCCTGAGACAGAACCGCACCCGTTGCGAAGCCTGAAGCATCGACTTCAACCCGGGTATTGCAGTCTGGATCGTACATGCTCAGGACTGGGCTCTCGGTGAAACGACGTTTGAGTTCATCAAAGGCAGACTGCTCCTCTTCTCCCCATCGCCATGTGGTGTTGCCCGTGAGGCGATCCAAAGGTTTGCAGATAGCACTGAAGTCCTTAATGAACCGCCGATAGAAATTCGCGAAGCCGCGGAATTTCCGTACATCTGAGGCGTTCTGAGGGACTGGCCAGTCTGCGATACCCTTGACCTTCACAGGGTCCATCTCCACGCAGTTCTCCGAAACGAGAACACCGAGGTATTCGACCTTGGGCTGTTCGAACTCGCACTTCTCTGGCTTACAGAACAAGTCGTTCTCCTTCAGCCGTTTCAGGACCTCACGCACCAGAGTGCGGTGCTCCTCCATGTCATTGGTGAAAATGAGGATGTCGTCGAGATAGATAGTGACTTTGCCTAAGACAATGAGGTCCTTGAAGATGTCGTTCATAAGTGCAGAGAATGTGCTGGGTGAATTGGCTAGCCCAAAGAACATGACATTCGGTTCGAACAGTCCCCGGTTGGTCACGAACGCAGCCTTCCACTCATCACCAGCTTTGACCCGCACGTTGTTGTACCCCCAGCGGATGTCGAGCTTCGTAAAGTACTTGGCCTTTTTGAGTCGATCCATCAGGTCCGAAACCAGCGGCAGCGGGTAACGGTTCTTAATGGTAATCTCGTTCAGCCGTCGATAGTCCTGGACTGGACGTAGACTGCCATCCTTCTTCTTGACAAAGAAGAACGGCGAGGACATCGGCGACTTCGACTCCTGAATATAGCCCTTGGCCACATTCTCGGCAAGAAACTTGTCAAGCTCAGCTTGTTCGCTTGGTGATAGGGGATACACCCGGGAGTGGAACATTTTCGCGTCCGGTACTAGTTCAATTGCATGGTCGTAAGGTCCGTGTTCTGGTAAACGTTCGGATGCTTCCTTCGAGAACACATGCAAGTACTCATGGTAGTGCTTCGGTACGATCTCTTCGACAGGGCGGACCTCCTTCTTCTGGTACTCTTGCTCAGCGAGTTGTTGAGAGTATGTGTACGTTGCTGAAGCAAATAATTGTGGAGTACCATAAAGGCGTTGTCCGTTGTCCCATGCGCTGAGAAGAGACTCCTCAGTTCCATCCCACCGTGGCAGGAATCCTGGCGGCCATGGCCGTTCCTCATCTTCTCTCTCCTCCTCTGCCATTACGGCCGCACGTATCCTTCCAACCTTCCTGACCTTCCTCACCCGTCGAGAACCTTGGCGCGCCGTAAGCCGTACCTCCGTATCACGCGCTTTGGTCTCAACAGGTTTGGATGCCTTCGGGTTGGCCGGACACGTCTCTGGACATCTCGATAGACGCAGTGAGCCACGTTCCCAATCTACTTCAGGGTTGTGCTCGCGTAACCAGTCCAGGCCGATGATCACATCCTCCTCTCCGATGTCTGTCACCACAAACACCACCTTCTCCCGGTGGTCTCCAATCGCCATATCCAATACGGCGACCTCACTAATCGTCCCATCGCGGTTCTCTGTACCGTCGATGTTGTATAGAGGAATTGGTCTTGCCAACTTCCTCGTCGTAACACGATTCTCTACTACGAAACGTCTATGTAAGAACTTAGTTGTAGCTCCACTATCTACCATAGCTACAATGTCCTTATGCCGCTGCTTGCCGATTAACCGTACTGGTATGTGAAAGTGTTGACCATCATGATTCACTTCATACACGAACGATGAACCTAGTACAGAAAACCGACTATTACTACAAGAGCCAGCACGCGCAGCGTCCAATGCGGCTCGAATCAAAACCCTCCTTCTTGTCCGCCACCGTAAGGGCAGCAATTTTCTCCTCCATCGCCTTAACCTGCGCTCGCAGCGTGTTGATCTCCTCGGTCCCGGCCGACGACGACGATGCGGTTTGCGGTTTGTTGACCCTAGGCTTGGGGCACTGGAACAGACGGTGTCCTTCTTCACCGCAGTTGAAGCAGGTGCCTTTGAAGGGCCTCCTACTTGTGCCCATAGCCGCTGCCTTTTCACCTTTCTTCTTCCACCCAAACTGCTTCGGTCGTTCTTCTTCTCGTATGGCCAGGGCCTGGTCGATCGACAGGGCCGCCTTCTGGATCTTCTCGACGTCGCTGATGTCGTGAGCTCCCTGTGCGAAGATGTCCTTGATCTTGTAGGGTAGGCCGGTGCGGTAGCGTTCACGCTTGTCGTGGTCGCTGAAGTCCGTACGGGCAGCGATGGCGTTGAACTCGGTCGTGTAGTCCTTGACCGTGCCGAGCCTGTGCGAAGTCTTGCACAGCTTGGTGAGTTCCGCAGTGGCAGCCTGTTTATCGTCTGCCGCACAGAAGTGTGCCTTGAAGTCGGTTTCGAAAGCCGCATAGTCTGCCCAGGGCATCATGCCCGTGGCGACCTTGACAATAAACGGACCGGCCCATGCAGCAGCTCCCTCCGTTAGCTTGTTGAGAACCGTGACCCAACAGATCTGTGCATCGACACCTTGAGCCGTTAGAGTGGCATGATAAATTTGGGCTGAGGCGATGAAGCGGAGGCCATCTTGTGCGGATTTCCCATCGTACTCTCGTGGGGCGAGCTGGTTGAGGAGTTTGGAGATGTCGAATAATGCAGGCGCGGGGGTGGTCATAGCTGGAACAACCCTTGGTGCGGGTGATGGTGCCCTACTGGGAGACGATGAGGATGAGGATGAGGATGAGGGTTCTGAGGGGGTGTTGAGGACAACGGTTTCTCGTTCTGACTTCGGTTCGACTACAGGTTCCTCTGGCTCTTCCGGCTCCGGTTCCCTTTCGGTCTTTGGGAGTCTAGAGGTCGAAGCGACCGGCGATCGGTCTGATGAGGATGCAATACGTTGTCGAACAAGTTCTAAAGCAACAGGAAGGGAAATTTCTCCGGTACGAGGGGATCCGGACGGGGTTGCAGTGGGAGTGGGTTTGCGACTCACAGGTCGCGAGGGTACACGGGAGGGTGGCCTTGACGTTGGACGTGAGGCCGGTCGAGATGAGGGGTTCTTGGCTGCAACAGCGGCCGCTTGACGAACTGGGGGACGGTCTGGGTTTCTTGGAGCGGGTGGCGGTGGATTAGCAATGTGCGCAAGGATTAACTCCTTCTGGTTGTTGGTCGTAGCACGTCGAGGAGTGATGGCTTCGACAACCGTCGGGTTCTCCTGAATAGTGCGGGTTCTATGTGGGCACGGTTGCTGATCGCAGACCCTCCAGTTGTTGTGGTCCTTGTCCCAGTGTTCGTCGTGAACCTCGGCCGGGTGAAATACGTGTGCAGACCTCTGACAAGCCACGGTGTCCCAGGGGTGAAGTTGGTAAGGGGTAGGGAAACTCGCTTCCTGTCCAGGAATCAAACGGCAGGTGCACGATCCAACACTGTCTGCTCAGCCTCCTCGGCCTATTGCTGTGTCTTAACCTCCAGGGACACGAGCCCAGGGGAGTTCTGCCTTGGCTTTGTTTCGCCGCCTTTCTCTAGCCTCCCACGCCGTGAGGCGGACCACTTCTGTCAGTGCCGGGGTCTCGGGTTAGGAGCTTTCCGCGCACTGTACCACTAAAAGTGGCAAGCCTCGAGTTGAATCAAGACCACGTCCGATGGTGTGACTAGAGCGCGCACTACGCTAGGCCAACACAGAGGATCTATGTGCGTACCGTACGAGAGGGAAGTGATAAACGTGTATAAACTCCAAGGAAAGGGGATGTTGCGCTGGTGCTCGTGTAGGAAGTTTCGACCTAATGTTACGACTGAGCGTCGAGTAAGGATCGGGATACGCACGAGACGAGCAGGAGCGCCGACGAGCACTTGTGCAGCGAGAGCGGAGCAAAGCTCGACGGTCAGGGCTGGAGACAAGATGTATTGAGTGAAGTATACTACAAACGAAATACAGCGAGGCTTACCTGGAGACAAGAGGTCGAAACTGAGGTCTCCAGGTAGCAAAGTACAGGTCTTATATACATGTACGCAACAATGGAACGAGCGGACAATAGGTAACTAGGGTCGCGAGAGAACAGGGGAAAACAATGGATGTAAGTACAATAGCGACAGTAGAACAATGGTCGTAAGTACAATAGCGACAGTGAGACAATGGAAGCTATTGTACTACAGGACAAGGGACGGGTTACAATGCAACGGAGGACAATAGGAACGACGTGAGAAGTAAACAGTCCGAAAAAGGAAACTCAGGCGCTGGGTAAACGGCGCCGAATGGGAGCGTTCGTAACAGTCAACAAGCTCGAGAACGTGGCCGTTGGACAGGGGACACTTGATGGTGCCAATAGCAGTTGCGTGGATCACAGATCCATTGACACCGCGGATTGCGTGAGGAGCGATGGGGCGCAGAGCGGAGAAATCGCTCTTGATGGGAGACAGGTGCGTTGATGCACCGGAGTCCAAGTACCAAGGTCGAGTGTCACGGGGAGCAAGAGGCAGGGGTCCAGGTCCAGAGTGCACAGCTGATAGAGCGACGTGGTCGAGCTGACATACCCAGTCAGGCACAGAGTTGGGGTTGTCAGTGATAATCGCATCAGTCGCAAGAGGGACGCTGCCAGAAAGAGACGTGAATGCAGATAGTGCGGTGTCGCCCCCAGAAAGTAGAGGATACACGTGGTCGCCATCGAGGAAGTAAGCACGCCCGGAGGGATCACGGAGCACCTTCTTGCCCACAACAGGAGTCGTCGACGATGACGATGGAGACGGCGATGAAGCAGGGAGGGATGACAATTGAGGCTTTTTCTCATTCTTCTCTCGCTTGCGAGCATCATGACGCGCCATGTACTGGTCCTGTTGACCCTCGGCGCCCCCGCCAGGGGCCCAACAGGTCTCCGCAACGTGGTTCGCCCGCTTGCAGTTGGAGCAAAAATGGTTCTTGCCTTGAGTGTTCAACGACGCGGCGAGGGCGACTGGGGTAGAAGCAGATGACAGAGCTGCGCGAGCTTTTGCGTCGATTTGCTGTTGTTCATACTGAAGGCGAGTGAGGACACGATCGCAGGTTAGAGCGCCCGCGGCCTTAGACTGTTCGTTGACGAGCTGGTTGACGACGTGCTCCAGGTTGAAGTTGAGGCAGTGGAGGAGAGCCACAACACCAAGAGAGTCACCAGTGAGGGGAGCCATAGCGACGATGCGTTCACTGAGGTCGACGATGTCGCGAGCTTGGGAGTCGAGCGGCTTCGACATGTCGAAACGAGTCGCTAGGAGATCGCGCAAGAACAAGACCTGAGCGTACGCGCCTTGCTTCTCATGCCGATCCTTCAACGTTGTCCACATCTCCTCGGCAGACGCCGCATCTTGAATGATTCGCAGGTCCTCGCCCTCCGCAAACGTCTCTCAGTAAGCACGGATGAGCGTGTCATTGGACATCCAGTTTGCGTGATCGACGGGGTGTGTGTTTTCGTTTGGACAAGTGATTTTTCCAGTGAGGTACGAGGCGAGAGCGCCGCCCGACACGTTGAGGATGCGTTTGATGCGTTGAGACCATTCCGGCCAGTTGTTCGCGCTAAGACTGAGCCCTAGCCAAAAGTCCACATGGTAGAATCCGGTGGGATTGTGTGGCAGTGAGTGAATCGCCGTGGATCAGGTGGGATCGGATGAAAGTGAGCTGGAGCCGAAATGTGGGCGTCTATGTACTCGTGCGCGGTTGCGTCCAACCATGACATCGTCCGCTTTGATAACTCAAATCAAGACTTTCTTTTGTTCAGTGTGCGCCTCTCTCTCGCCTCGACCACCTCGATTGATTTGGTTTGTATGCTGCTGCCTGCTAGCCGGAACTTGAGCGCAGCTTTGGGACCTCGACCTCGACCACACTGAGAACCACCACACTGCTCCGAGTCGACGCCGCCCCTCCTCGAGCCTCCTATGCCGGGAGAGACCCACCTGCCTTGCCCTTGTCCGAAATGCGGTGGCGCACTGGTGCACAAGCGTACCGTCGAACGACACGCCAAGAAGATGGGTCCGGTTTTTTTCACTCTGGCATTCCAACGTTTACCACCACGCGGCGAGCCAATGCCACCCCGACCGCATGCCGTTAATCCACATAAGTGTCGTTGTCCCGACGGAGATGGGTCGCACCCGGATCCGTGGAACCCAGCAGAGCCACCGCTGAAACGGACTCGACAGGAAAAGAGTAACGGGGAGGAGCATGGGAAGGAGCTGGACGAGGACACTACTGCGGTGCGTTTTGTGTCTTGTATTTTATTTTCAGCCATGTTCTGACATTCCTGCATAGTTCACCGAAGATGCTGGTACTGCGTCGTTTGTAGATTGTAACGTACCAGACTACGAGCTCAATGGAAGCCCATCGCTATTGAACTCCCAGACCGTCAGCGCGCAGCCAGATTTCACGGCCCCAACCACATCAAACCCGACCCCTCCTCAAGATCTAGAATCAGCCTCACTACCCGATCGCGGTTCTCTTGAAGACACCTTAGACGACGACGAGAGGGCGCCGCAGCCACCTTTGCCCCGATATGTCTCACCATATGTTGAGGACGTCCCGGAGGATGATTCACAGCCTCAAGAAGTCCTCGAAGAATCCTCTGAGGGGACCGGTGTACCTCCGCTAGCAGTTCTCTCAGAACTACGTGATGCCCAGAAATTCATCGAGGCAATACGTGCAGCCACTCTCGAGAAAGATGCCCTCGAGGAAGATGTTCTTGAACGCCTTCACCACCCCCCTACTACCCTCCTCGATGCTGAGATCAATGATCCGGCCTTTCGCTTCGCCCTTGACCTGTTTCTCGACACCAACACCTCTTCCGACGATACGTACAAATCTGTTCGCGACAGCTACCATCGCCATCATCCCGACCGGATGCTTCCTTCGCACTACCAAATGAAGAAGCGTCTCATGGAAGTCACTGGAATTGCACCTATCAAGCATGATATGTGCATCCAGTCGTGTCGTGCATTCACTGGGCCTTTCTCTCATCTTGCGCATTGTCCCGACTGTGGCGAATCTCACTATGATGAGCATGCTCTAGCTCATTCTGATGGACAGGACAAGGTGCCTCGTCGCGTCTTCTATACCTTGCCGTTAGGACCGCAGCTGCAAGCCCAGTGGCGAAACCCTGTTGGAGCCCACAACATGTGCCACCGGGAGATCCGGACGAAGCAAATCATCGAGCAGCTGCATCGAGATGGCTGGAACATCTCGGAATATGATGATTTTTTCCAAGGCTCGGATTATGTGCAGGCGGTCCTTGACGGGAAGATCAAAGATGGCGATACTGTCATGATGCTCTCAATGGATGGTGCACAGCTCTACCGGAACAAGCAGTCGGATTGCTGGATGTATATCTGGGTAATCCTCAACCTGGCTCCTGACCTGCGCTACAAGGTCAAGTATGTGCTTCCTGGAGCTTTCATTCCTGGACCCAACAAGCCGAAGAATGTCGATTCCTTCCTGTTTCCTGGTATCCACCACCTTGCAGCATTGCAAAATTCGGGAGGACTGCACATCTGGGATGCGGCCAAGAATATCTCCTTCCTGTCGCAGCTCTTCCTTGCGCTCATCACGGCTGACGGACCCGGCATGACGTACCTCAACGGACTGGTGGGTCACCAAGGGGCCCAGGGCTGTCGTCTGTATTGCTTTGTCCGTGGTCGTCACAAGCCAGACGCCACAAACTACTATCCTGCCCTCCTTAAACCCCACGCATACAATGTCGAGGGTTGTGACCATCCCGACATTGATCTCCGAGTCCCCCCCCCTCCGAACACACGCACTCCCACTGCACGCTACACCGTCAACCTTCGAGCTCTCCTTGGTGCGCAAAATGACACTCAATACAAGAAGTTGCGGTTAAAGACGGGGATTGCGAAACCAAGTATCTTCAGCGGCCTATCCGACAATGGCTTTCTCGGAATTCCAGGTTGTTTTCCTGCCGACCAAATGCACCTTATCTCGCTTAACCTCACAGACCTCTTGCTCGCCTTATGGCGTGGAAAGCTTCCATGTTCCGATACCGACTCGAAATCGACCTGGTCATGGATGGTTTTGGTCGGTGATGTCTGGAAAATCCATGGTAGCCAAGTGGCTGCATGCACTCCCTATCTCCCAGGCTCGTTCGACCGACCACCTCGAAACCCTGCCGAGAAAATATCCAGTGGCTATAAAGCCTGGGAGTTTCTCATGTACATCTTCGGACTAGGCCCCTGTCTACTCTACGCAACCCCGCTCCCACGGAAGTACTTCCGGAACTTCTGCAAACTTGTTCGTGGTGTCCATCTCATGATTTCCCGGAAGATACCTCAACCCAACCTTCGCCTGGCTCACAAGATGCTGATACGCTTCGTTTAAGAGTACGAAAGGATCTACTATGACCGTCGTGTTGACCGCCTCCACTTTGTCCGGCAAAGCATCCATGCACTG
The DNA here is from genome assembly GCA_026283605.1 of Ganoderma lingzhi. NCBI lineage: Eukaryota > Fungi > Basidiomycota > Agaricomycetes > Polyporales > Polyporaceae > Ganoderma > Ganoderma lingzhi. The sequence continues at coordinate 590,232 of JAPJYM010000022.1, read as the reverse complement.
ACCCACACAACAAAGGAGTGCGAACGTGTTGGGCCTGGTGCATACCATACCCAGTGGACCATGGAAAACGCGATCGGGAATTTTGGCAAGGAAATCAAGCTACATTCCGATCCATACGCCAACCTTTCCGAGCGTGGAGTTCGACGGGCCCAAGTGAACGCACTCAAAGCGATGCTCCCCGAGATGGATCCTGACGTTCGGCCACTGCCACGGGGGGCTTATGATGTGGGGGGTGGATATGTTCTCCTACGTGCAATGGAAGCCACAGCCCATCCGGTAAGGGCATGTGAGGGTGCAGTGCTTCGTACATACCTCGAAGATGCTGGAGAGCCCTTGCCAGGGGACTGGGTGCCTCGAGTCGTGCGGTGGGCCCGCCTTCGGCTTCCGAATGGGCAGGTTGCAAGATCATATTGGAAGGAATCTCTAAAGCCTCTCTCTCGGCTCAGAATTGCGAGGAATGTTAAGGTGGGGGTTTGGCTATCCACTCAAAACAGAAACTGATATTAAATCGGGTAGATTATTCATGAAAACAAAGTGCGGTACGCCGAGGTGCAATATTACATGCGACTTCAGATTGGGGAGGAGATCCGAGCACTTGCCTTGGTTTCGTACTACAGTGCTCCAAACGAATCCCTCCTGGACCTCTCTTACGGAACGATGTGGCCCTGTTCCCCAGGTGGAGATTCTGCGTTAGGCATTGTTGACGTCCGCAAGATCGAGTCCGTCGTGGCGATGATCCCCCATCCGAAGCCTATCATGCCACAGCCCGGAAATATTGACCTCAGTGGCATGTACTGTGTCGTCGAAAAGCCAGGGTTGGAGGTAGCATATCTCGGTGGAGTGGAGGAGGATGCGGACGATGCGGACGAACTTGGCCCAAACCTATAACACTGAACCTTGTCCGATGCTGTGCATGCAGCCTCGGCACACCCCGTATTAGGTGCCGCAAGGAAGCCTCGAAGCCCGCTCGGATGTACTGAGTGACGCTTTACACTTGGACCTGTATTCTACTTCCTATGTAGCCCTCTCGATAGTTTCGTAATGTCGTTCTGAGTACAGCATGTACGTCTTTCCGTGACTGACCAAATTCACCTGGTATAATCATATTTCAGGTCACCATCGATTTGGGCTGCTAGACCCAAAACGGATGCCGAGTGGCGCACACTTGGGCCAATCCTTTCTTTTGTTCGCCCTTCTCCCTGTTCTCTGCCCCATCGTCTTGTCCATGTCTACCACACCTCTCCGAATGCCTTTCCCCTCCTTCTCGAACTCCAGACCACCCGATTCCCTAACTTTTGGATCGACTTCTCGTACACCCCACTCTGAACATGTCCACCGTGACCGCATCCCTCCTTCTCCGATGGTTCGCAACAATCCCGGCGACAACCCATTTTTACGGGAAACCTCTGTTTTTTCTGATGCTTCTCACCTCGACCCGATTCGAGACACCTTCTACCGTGATACTATCGCTGGTATCTCTCGATCGTCTAGTCCGCCTCTTCGACCTATGACTGGAGCACCCACACGATACTCCAACCACTACTTCGATGACAGCCTGAGCACCTTCTCTCCCACTCCCCCTCCTGTTTCCCATTTCCTTCCCGGAGAAACACTCACATCCAACCACCCTACCCCAAGCCTTTGCCGGGAGCATGAAGAGCTCAAGCTTCGATACCACGATGTTCTCGTCGAGCTTCAGACATGGAAGTGAGTGTCAAAATTCTGATCACATTTGTGCTGCCACTTATGATGGACACCGGCACAGACAGGCATACAGAGAGCTATTAGCACGCGTCGAGACCCACCTCGCCGAGCCCGGTGTCATCACCTCGCAAACATCAGGCTCTCAGCAGCCCATTTCGGTCACTCTCGACCACAACAACTATCCGCAAGTTCGCTTCTGGTTCAGTCACCAGTGGAATACTGCGAAGAACGAAAACAAGGGGATTACTGATCCCGAGGTAAGGCCTCTGCGTGGATCATCGTGTGCATCAAAAGATATCAATGTGCAGTTACGGTTTGTTGAGGATGAACATGGTGATGTTATCGGTGGCTTTCGAGCCACTGCGACGCGCAAGCATGCCCAGCTGATTTTTGATCACCTTGCAGAAGAACAACTTGCGCCCACAACCTGGGGTACTGCTGCTCCAAGCGTACAAACCCGATATTGTGACGAAATGGAGGAAGCTTTCCCCGAGTTAAGACTTTGCGCATTTCATTGGAAAGCAAAAGAAATTGCCAAGTTGGTCTATCCTTCGTGGTATGCCAACCACCTTGGTAAGCGTGCACCTGCATCTCGTCGCATGCCTCCGCCGAAGACAGGCTCAAAACGTGCCGCTGCCTCAAGCCCAATTGACTCCGAGTCGGATCCGGACGAGTCCGTGATTAACAAGAGGGTGCGCACACACTCTCGAGCTGCATCCCCGGCCCTGAGCGGCACACTGTCCATCCAACTACCTCCCACGTCTACTATACTCGAATGTTCCTCCAATTCCAGACCTGCAGCCAGTGCACATATACTCCCCCCACCTCTGACCGCAGCCTCTCCGCCATCTACGTCCAACCACCCCCAGTCCCAATCCCTACTATCGGGCTCCGAGTCTTATCCTGCGGTGGCAATTAATCGCGACTTGGCACAGCTCAAATCACCCGTGACGCCATCGAGTTCTGGCCGCATCGTGACTACTACCACAGACACTAACAGGCCCTCGGGAGCTGATACCACGCTACCACCAGATACACCCAGAGCACCGCAGCGGGGGCGCATCAGAAGCGCATTGTCGGTGTCGCATTCATTCAGCCACTCGATACTCTACTGACGCAATCTTATCCTCCCTGGCAGGATGAACAATTTTTCGTCAGATGACGAATCTGGTAGTGACGATGAGCCTCCAATATCAGATCGGATGCCACATACTGTCACGATGATAGTGTCGGGTGCCAACGTGGAGGCCGGCGGCCTGGGGCCGGGGGTCGTCATCTTGGAAGCTGCATCTGTGGCATCTCAACTTGATACCTCTCCAACTTCGGGTGCGTACTATTGCAATGCCATGAACCTCCTATTCCCCCATTCTCCCCTGACTATTAGTCTGCTCCCACCTCAGATCCTGTCCATCCATCCTCCAATCCAAGTCAAGTTCAAGCCGAACAAACAAGTTCGAGTTCACAACGCCCCGACCCAACCGAGCCGGGTTCCCCCGGACCACTAGTCCAACTCCCGAGTGGATCTGACGCACCGGTACCAGCACCTGTCTCACAAATTCACGCGGACGAGCCTACAACAACTCAGACTGGCGGTGCCAGTGCCGGTTTGGTCATACCTCGGGGAAGAGGTGGCGGAAAGGTCATGATTCCATCTGACAAACTGACTGCACGGTGAGTTGTGCTTTGATTACGAGCGTAACCATGTTGTTAATTATACCTGACCTATTACAGGAACCTATATGCTCAGGAGTGGGTCCGCGAGCATCCGGGCGGCCTAGTAGATGATTTTCGTGCCGCTTTCGAGGCGCTACCGAAGGAAGACAGGAAGGTGAGTCACCATCGAAGTAGTTTGGCGTACGGTGGCATGCTCATGCCCTCAATGCAGAGGTACGAACGTCAGTCGCGGGAACTGGTGAGCCTACTACTATGCCTTGGTCGCTGACTCGGACTTGTGCATTGTGTTGACGCAGCACAATCACAGACCAAAGCAAAGAAAAATTCCGATGGAAATTCGGGACCATGAAGACAACTTGAAGCCGGTCGAGGTTAGTTTTCCCCTGCACGATGGTAGCCGCAGTTTTCGCTCACCAATACGCTCGGACAGGACCAAGTATGTATATTAGTGTAGGATAGCGCGCGTGTAGCTGGATACGTCTGAATATACAGTAACTACCCTTTGTGAATTCCAAGCCACCCGATCGTACCTGATTGTCTGTCCTTCGCCTAATACCACCCCACCCGCTCTCGCCCACTCTTGCTCCAACCCTCCCAATCATGCTCGAATTCCACCACATGCAAGCGCCGAGCCATCGGGTGAAATCGTGTCAGGCGGCAATCTGGCGGGTGGATTCTGAACACTTGCTTTTACTCGTTCTCACCCGATCCTGTAAGGTCGACTTTTGGCTGGGACTGAGCTTGCTCGCGGTTGAATTTGCTGAAGCGATCCAGGAAGGAATGGAGCAAGCTGAGATGCGAGGCTGAGTAGCGATCGGAGGGTTGCTGGCGGGAGTCGCTGAGCTCGAACCGGAAGATCCACCCGTCTCAGACATGACGAAGAGATGACGTGGGATCAAGAGGTGTCAAAGAGGGCGCACCGGAGAAAAGTCGCCGAAGAATCGCCTGAAGACGGAGAACCTGACTATACTGTACTGTCGCGACCTTAGGCGACGTCCCATGTCCCGAGGGCCTTGTCGCTGTCGCCTATTTTCGGGGTTGTCCCTTGTCCCGGAGGGGGTGTCGCCTGTGTAGATGTGCGCTTAAATGGTCGTTGGCACAGGAAAAGCTTCTGGCGGGCTCTTGGATGTCTCGCAGAGGCTCCCACAGGCCAAAGGGACCTCTACAAGTCCAACAGCTCATGTATCCTGGCCAAATACTAGCATCCTATTGACGGTGTCCCTGCATGTCCCATGTCCCCGAGGGGTCGTCGCTTGTGGTACCTCCATTCACACGGTCACGTGCGGGCGCGTCGCTGCGCCTAAGGTCGCGACGGTACAGTATGCGCCCGCAACCGGCGGGACAGACGCAGGGAGCGTGATAAGAAGGCCAATAGAGATGGCACGAGTGGAGAGGAAAGGATTTCCAAGGATAGGCAATCAGGTCGCTCTGATGAAACCCGGATCAGAGCACAAGGCTCATAACCTGTTAAAACCTGTAGCCTATAAGACAAAAGACCTCACTCGTGATGGTAGAACGAGTGTGTATTACCTGTAGCCTATAAGACAAAAGACTACAGGACGTGTCAGTACAACCGAGACGAGTACGCTAGGAACTGCGAACTCACCCTCACTCGTGATGGTAGAACGAGTGAGGGTTGGGAATGTGACACGTGGGAGTAGTATGTACGAGCGGGTGATGCCGGCAAAAGGGTGTAGCGCTTAACACAATCTAGGACGAGTCGGTAGGCGGTGAGAGGAGAACGAGGAACACGAACTTCGAGGAAGACGTCAAGGGGCAAATCCATGGATTTGTTTCCTCGTACAGAACAATGAGGGCTCGGCACAGCTTCTAGATCCACTTGGAGTGGTGTGTCTGAAAAATGAAGAGGCGGACGAAGGACCCGCTGTGGCTTGCCAGTCGCCTCTAGGAATCCTGAGGTTCTATCGTCAACGTCCGAAGTAAAACCTGGAGTATGGGGGTACGTTCGACTCACTTGCTCGGGTACATTAGGTCCTCTCATGCAAAAAAGGACGGATCACGATCGTCCCCGGCTGTCTTGCCCAGTCGGGCCAGCCTTCGACTCAAGCCTTCCAGTTCGTCTTCAGACGGTCTGGGAGCCGGTGCTACTCACCGATCTAATCTTTCGTCGACCCGCTCAGGTGCCATATTATCCTAAAGCACGGTGTAGTAGTCCATTCCACGCAAGTTTCTTTCCAAGGTGCGAGGCCGGCCGGTAGCTGCGAGTCGGAAGTGGGAGGAGCAAATGAGCAACTGGCCTCCGTCGCGGTGGTTCAAGCGCGCCATTGGGCGTCTGTCTCACCACTTCAGGGCAGGTCAATGTTCGCTTCTAATAATTGAACTAGCAAAGTTACATACAAGCACCAGTGGCCAATTGGTTGAAGGGGAAGAACTCAACGATCCAGACTCCAGCACAGAAAGCCCAATTGCAAGTCAAGTATGGCATGCTGGACTAGGAACCATTACAGCACTCGAACCAATTTTCTAGAGTCGGAGACAAGCGCACGGAACGCCGCATATCGGCGTGTCTGCCTACTCGGAATCCTCAGAACCCTCGGAATCAGCATCGGATTCCATAGTCAGAATCAAACGCCGAGTCCTCTCAAAACTCGACATTCTTCGAGTGCTGCTTTCCATGCCTACCGTAGATAGTATCAAGGGAGTGATTATTCTAAGTTCTTTTCGCATTATTACAACGGAGTAACTCGGCCTGCATATGGTACAGCATATAAGGGAACAGTCCGCTTCGTCGTGGGGTGTAAGCGCGCTGCAGAGGGAGCACACCGGACTCGCATCCTCTGGGCAGCGACTGAGGTATGCGTCGATGTGCGCGCGTATGTCCGGAGCGGCATGGACGCGAATCGTAGCTCGCGATGTGTCTGCCCCTTTGAGAAGATACTTGATGCAGGATGTGATTTCATGGTCGTTAATCCATACCGAAACGTGCCTCGGTATACGTAGCCGGTCCCGGACAATCGGCGACGTACCATCCAGCACTTCGCCTTTTCGCACCGCACAAGACAGCCAGGAAGTGTGGATACGTGGCGAGGGGTACTACTCAACTCGTTCTATATTGACCAACCGATGAACATGTAGATCCGCGCTGCGGAAGAGCTCTAGGCCAAACCAATCTCACAGGGCGCACGGCACGCGAGAAGCTATGAGCCTTTCTACGACACCACTACGGAGGCGTATGCGAGGACATCCGAACATCGTTCGCTGTCTGTTGTGAGAGCACTCTTCGCTCAGCAGTAAGAGGATTATCACTAGCAGCCAAAAGACCTTGGTTAATAAACGGTTACACAACCGAATTAGATCCTCTACCTTGAAAACAGCAATAGACTTGGTGTCCGTGTCTAATCACCCGTCCGCTCGAGCAACCGTCGCCTCCTTCGCAGCACGCCGTTTCTCCGCCCATTCGCGTGCCCTCGCCCGTCTAGCAGCTTTCACCTCCTCGTCCGGCTCAGGCGCAGGGTCCGCAACGCTAAGCACCTCTGCCACCAGGGCTCCACTGTCCTCTTCTCGCCGTTCCCCAGCAGCCCCGTCCTGGTCGCCTTCCCCATCATTGCTCTCTTCGTCGCTGTCCCCGTATCCAGCGAGGCCGCCTATGCCCGCGTCGCTCTGCGCCTTCGCATCCTCCGCCTTCCGCTTCTTCTCAGCCTCCATCTCGAGCCGCGCCTTCCCCTTCGTCAGTCGCCATGCGCGTGACCACCGCCCCCGCAGAAAGGCGAAGCGCGGGTCCGCACCGTGGTTCGCGAGGATACGCATCTCGAGCTGCGCAGGGTTCGGCGACACAAGGATGTGCGCGGCCGTGCGCCGCATGAGCTCGTGTTCTGCGTCGTCGGGCTGGATATTGGCGTACGGAACGTTGATGCGGGCGATGGCGATGAGATTAAAGTAGATGGAGGGCAGTAGCATGGGAATGGGAATGAAGACGCACCTCCTCGTCGCTGCCGCCCCAATCCTCCCTAGGGTCTCTCTCGCCGGCGTCGTCGCCTTCCTCGGCGCGGATGGCGCGCAGCCGTGCTTCTCGATCACGGTCCATGACGCGTCGTCGCTTCTCGCGGCGGTAGTCCTCGACTTCCTCTGCGGAGAAGAAGAACGTGTCTTCCGAGTCGGAGGGGAGGTCTGACCAACCTCCGGGCGAGCTAGATCTTGCTGCATGGGCGGGTGGGGGAGACGAGTCCGGAAGAGATTCGAGCAGCAGTCGTGCATCGTATCTGTGTAAACAGGCATCAGAAAGCGGCAGACGAGGAGGAGAAGACGCAGACTCCATTTCGTACATCCATCCAAAGGTCAACACCATACCCTCCCACGCACAAGTCACGCAGCCAAAGACGAAACAGCAAGAACACAGATTGCGGTCCGAAACAGACTCTCAGCATGGTGCGTACCTGTCCACCCACAGACCGCTCCCGCCAGACTTGTTGGCATTAGGCGGTCTCTCCTCACTCAACTGAGACAAAGTCATCGACTCGTCGACATCCGCCCCGTCTACCCCCAGGTCGACACGCGAGCCCCACCGAATCAACGCATCTCCCACACGGGCATGCCTTCCACCGTTACCCTCACCGACTTCTAGCGTGCTAGCTGCCGCCGCCGCTTGGGGACCGTGGACGAGATCCGCTTCGTGTGCTTGGATGAACAACAGTGCGTCGGGTTGGAGGACGGATTGGTCGTACTCCTGGGTATCATACGGCCTATTCTTGCGTTTCTTGGACACGAAAGACATGGATGGAGGAGGCCGCCAAGAGCGATCCGGCGAGAAAACGGTCGACGCAAGTCCGTGGTACGGGATGAAGGAACGATTGTATCTGGGTATTAAAACGTCTATAAGTCAAGTCATTAGTCGTTGTTATCGGTCATACATTATGTAAGCCCGCCCTCAAGTCAGGATTAATTACTTAGCTTGCCAATTCCCTTCTCTTTGCTGACTTGAATCGCTCCTTGTACCAGGGCCCAGCACGCAGCACGGGCAAAGCTCGAACACAACATGACTTGTAAGTCCGTATATGCTATGATATCAAGGAATGACATTCACTCAATTGCCTTTATATCCCATGAAAGTAGCTACTCACGCGCTTCGCCCCGAACCAACTTCGCGCCTTGTCCCCGAGCTCGGGAAGGCACAGGGGCCTTTCGGCGTCCTCCTCCGCGTTCCACCAGAAATCTTTCGCTGCATCTTCGAACGGCTCAAGCACGACAAGGAAACGCTCTTGTCGAGCTCATCCGTGTCTCGATACTGGAGAGAAGTCTCGCTTCCCTGGCTCTTTGGACGGATCGAAGTTGCTTCCGCCCAGCATTTCGCGGGCTTTGTCCAGTTCGTAGATACTCACCCCTCCCTAGGAGCCCACGTCAGACAACTAGGCTTCCGCCCTTCCGGTAATCCCCAACTGGTATCTGAAACTAGCCTTCGCACACTTGTGTCTTCCGCCCTCTCTGGACTCTCTTCATTGCGAAGCTTATCTTTTTGCAATATCATAATAGCCTATGACATTGACCCCAAGGCTTCGGCGCCCCAACTGGTTGATGTCGAGGCTAAAACACAATCGAACCACCATCTTCGAGAGCTCTCAATACTCTGTATTAAAAACCAGCCGCGGTGTTGGTGGACGGCCACCCTGATATGGTTCCTATCGAGGTAATCCGTGGACACCTTAAAGCTTATCAGAGCGGAGATTCCCCTGTTGGACTACCTGGAAGACGGCGTAGCCACCTCAGCCCCCAATAATATCAGGAACTCGGTGCAAGTTCGGAACCTCATCCTCGACACATCCGACACTTGGTATCCGGACATGTACCGCGTGCTCGAGGCAGTCCTCCAACCCGGTTGCGTTCAGGCGGTATCCGTGGTTTGCGGCGCATATTTCGAGATCCCGCGCATTCTTGGCTTCATGGACGCGGTCGGCCAGAACGTGACGTATGTCAGCATCGATCTCAGTAGTTTTGTACCGCGCAGTACGTGCATGCATGCCTCGCCTTCCCCTCCCACCAATTCCTATGCATTTTCGCTGATTCGCATGGTGGATTAGGCGCAATCCAGGAGCCAAACTGGGCCGGATTGGGGGAAAGCCTTGCCTGCTGCCCGAGATTAGAACACCTCCGGATCAGGATCTCAGGCCGCCGCAGCCGCTACTATGCCCACTTTCCCTCCCGCGTCGTCTTTACCACCATTGTGCCCTACGCCCCTCGCACACTGCAAACACTCATTGTCGAACTGGTGGATGACGTCCGGGGGCACGACTACGTGGGCCAGTGCGAGATCTGGGACCTGCACGCCCTGAGCGAGTACCTCACCCACGAACCCGCGGAGTTCCCGTCTTTCACCAGCGTCGGCATCGAGCTCCGGCTGCACGATTCCGACGACAACGAGCAGCTTGCGGGGATACTTCTCGAGCAGATGTCGGCGTTGAAGGACGCGGGGCTGTTGCGCGTTTTCTGCGACAATATGTGAGCAGTCTTTACAGGTGTCCCAAATATGCCCCAAGCTTACTGATCCGCCGTCAAGAACCCCGGCCTCTCGGACCGTCTGTGGAATCGAGCCGCTCCCCACGCGGGAGGAGTGAGAGTTCGGAGTATAGCTTTGCAACTAGGATGCTTTCGGCGTCATCCTTCCCACCTCTGCTCCAAATCATGGTACGTGGTCCTCTCTGATATAAGTAACCCGTATTCTGGCCGCTGACTCTGCCGTGTTTAATGTTCTCTATGCTGCCCCGACCCCGCATGATAACTCTCCATACATAGATTCGGTTGCGACTCGCGACGTAACGGCGTTCACGCATTCCATTTCGCAATGGCTTTTGGCTCGACTTACTGTGCACAACGTCGAGCCCCCCGTTTTCTAGGCCCCTTAGATCTCCAGTACATTAGCCAGCGAAATTCGTGTCACGCGGTGGTATTTATTGAGACTCCTTGCGTTACATAAATATTGCGACCCTCTCCAAGAGTTGACACTTGCGCAGGATGGCTCCGGTGATCATGCAGTCCTAGGCAATACCCTCGAGCTTTCGCTCTTCAGCGGTATGAGTGCTCGAACCCTCGGTGCCGTCGCTGGGCTGGAAGTCGGGCTGGCTGATGACCAGCATCCTCTCGGATGTCCCTTGGGGCTGACTGTGGCAACGCGTGGTCACAGTGGTGTTGACCTGCCCAAACCTCGCTGATCTGTCCTATACTAGGATGTCACTGTCTCGGAGTCTCGGACAACCTTCAGTATCGAGCCGCTCTCGAAACACGAGAAGTAGTTTTGTCGAGTGTTCGCTTTTTCTATGGATATAATCCTGACGCGGCTGCGGCGGTAGCGCGTGCATTTGCAAAGCAGCTTACAAGTCTGCTCAATGTCCACGATTCTAGGGCACTTCACTCGATCTTCCATTCCCTGGAATCCGAATATATTTTCAAACGACATTCGGGCTACGTGATGAACCCCTGTGAGACAGCTCGCGTTAAATATCCCGATCCTCCGTAAGGTGAACGTGAGGAGCATGGCTCCAGTCACGGCGTCGCATTAGTACACAATATCTGCGAGCTTTCGCTCTTCGCCACGTAAGCCCTTGAATCCTCCAAGTCGGCTCTGGGTCGGAAACCCTCATGGCTGATGACCAGCACACTTTCGGAGCTCCCTCGGTTGTGGCTGGTGTGATGGGCTGACATCGTGGTGTTGACCTCAGCGGTGAGCGGGGGACGTAGCGGAAGGCAATAGACACTGTTCAAGCTTGGGGTCTTGAATCCGTTCTCGATGTGTGACCGGTTCAATGCCACGATCACAATAACGATGGTCGGATATATGGCCTATAGATATCCCCACGCGCAGTCGTAATCACTGTCAGTGAATGAAAGGACATCATTGAAGTTGGACATACTATAAGGGGCACGAGGGCACAATTTACGATAACATCAAACATCTGCCAGAAAACATTGTCATCTAACAGGACTTCCGTGTAAGTTCCCGCCTGCCAAGCGAGAATTATGACCTTTACGTTGTTAATCAGTTACCCCAAAGCCGTAGTCAAGGTTCAACTTCGTCAATTGAATCCAGCACTCACCCAGAGAGCGCAATAGATCATTCCTGATTCGACAAGGATTGAGAACATTTTCTCCACTTGAGAGGCCATAGGGCCGGTCACGACGTATTGCTTCAGCGCCCTTCTTGATTGCCTGCAGCTTAGAATAAGCCCCAATACATTTGGATGGAAGTGTCAACATACCATCCCTTCGTTGCAACAACGACCGTAGCGAATATGTTTGTGCTCAAAGATAGGGCTGTTGCAGTGACACCGTACGAAAATCCTTGATACAGGCTGCCGTTTCCATCAGCATGTGGATCCGGCCGCCATGAACTTTGACCGCTGTCAATGGCCAAGCATGAATATCTGGTATCCACGATGCCCAGAGCTGTATATCAAAATAAAATCTCAGTATTCTAAGATAAAACGCGAGGTTCTCCGAGTTACGCACCAAATGTCGTCAGAAGTAGCATGATAGACAACCCCCTGACAATTCTACTGCCCTGCCAGACTACACATGCTCGCCAGCACACGATAGCATCACCCAATAGTATCTTAAAAAATGGGGCAGTCAGTAAGAGTGAATATACCCGCAATAAGGAATAAAACTCCAACATTGGTCGTCAGGGTGGCGGTTGGTGCGCAAGAAAGAAATCGAGTCGTGCTGAAGCCATTCAAGGCGAGTGGAACACCTGGCAATGTCCATTCCCCAGAGTAACCGTAACTCCACAGAGCCAATCCGTCGGACATAACTTGGAAGAAAGCAACTGCCAGCTGGTTTAGAAATACGGAGACCGTGTAGATGGTGGTCGAGGAGAATAGGGCCAACAGGGCCACGCTGAGGACCAGGATAGTCGGTTGACTGCGTGTATTGAGCCTATTTCTGAATGTGGATGCCGTGAGCACCAATGTGAGATGGCAAAGCCTTCAGAATCTCACCGTATCAGGGAATATATTGAAGCCCCGCATAGCAACACAAACAATCCTAGAGTCACAAATCTCAGTCAAATCCTGGTCGAGTTTGATGTTCCATACCGTACAAGGCGAATAATAGTGCAACGCCTACGAGGTTTGCTCGGACTGAAGAGCTAATTTCATCCCAATATTGGGCATTGAAAGTGGGTGTCGGGAGCGGGCACTGGCTACTGATTGTCTCGGACATGGAGCGAAGGTCTCGGAGACATCGTATACGCCAGGTACGTGGATTTATATCTACTACTACTGAATCGAAGCCTGATACGATGTACTTGAAACGGGATACAAGTACCCCTGAATGAAGCCTTTTAGACCGCAGCACGGATACGGCAGCCTTCGATTGACGGACACTAGTGACAACGACGTCGACGCCTGTACAACGAACTGTCTCAATCTTGAGAACAGTTCTTGCCACGGCATACTTCCCGGCGACGCTGCTCTGTGTTCACGCCCTGCCGTGTGTCGAGTCCTCAGAGACTCCTAAGTATAGGCAGGTGGGGAACGGCCAGGGAATAGCACGAAGGTTGAGCCATCCGAAAGACCGGATCTGACATACCATCACCTCGACCATGATGACTATATAGAGAGGCGCTAAGAACCACAATACACTACATCTTGTAGCGCGTGAAGGTTCGCGTTCGATGGCCCCGATTGCAACATCGGACCCGCCGGAATTTGCGGGTGTTGTGCAAAGCGCAATCATCGCAAGCCGAGATCGCTTTCATAGCCCCTGCATTGGGTGAGGCCGAAGCACGTGAAGTTAGCTAAAGACATGGCTCGCAACGTGTGTCAGCTGGACTCAAGCGCAAAAGGCTACACTTGCCATGAAAATTTGAACTCGCATCTTCAGACCGAGCTCGCCTGCAGAGCTAGTCGTGGGTGCACGAGTACAGAGCATGCGAAAGAACGTGGAGGGCGGGCCTGTGACGCAGGGCGTAGCTTCGCCGGTGGGCACACGCGGCCAAGCAAATTGCATATACACCAGTTCTTGGTTCCCAGAGCTGTCATGTCGGAACGTCGTCTCGCATTGCACCCTCAGAATGCAGTCCGTCTTCTACCGCCGTTCAATACGCCCAGGACTGAGTCACGCCGCCGGGGACAAACTTCAAAGAGGGAGGCTGCGATATGATTCTGGTCGGGACGGTTTTCCTGCAGCTGTGAGGGAGAACAGGGTACATAGTATCAATGACGAACTATTCACACCTGAATATTGGCCGTGAAGACACATTAAAAAATGGCGGTGAGGGTCAGTTGAGTGGTCCAGGTGACAGAGTTGCGGCCGAGGATGGACGTCTGGACTTCGGCTAGCCGGGCTGGTATCGGATTAGATAACAGATGGGGCGCTAAGTTGGGTCCTTCGTTGGGTTTCGTTCCGGCACCTCTCTCGTAATTCGGTCACCTTTATCGTCATCAAGGCTCTGGGTAAACTCTTCATTTCTCTCATATCCTGCTGGATTAAGTGAAACGACTCTATTGAGACTTAGTTCCAGCTAAGCACTTGAAGCTCTGACTTCACCGCCGCGGCGCTCATGCCGGGCCTCGTCTCGTGTTCGCCAAACACAACGAGTACCTCAAGAACCTGTCAAGCTACCCAAGGCGGTCCATTCTATCGTACCAGAATCACTGCAGGTCGCCATTGCTTAGTGGACACAGTTCAAACGACGATTCAGACGGTCGGGAAGGCGGGGCTTTCGAATCTGCGCTCGAAGGTGTGTCTGTTCCGTGCGTCCTCTCCGTACGTTCGACTACTCAAGTACTGCGTTCGTGCACCGTGTGTGCGAGTTTAAAGGTCAAATATTACTGAGCAGGCATGCTCTTGTACGGGACCAGCTCCCCATTGACGACAGCGACCTGTGTGCTCGCTCCATAGGGTCGACATTTAGCCCAGGCTCAGCGCTGCCCCCCCCCCCCCCGACAACGACTCGTGCTTGCGGAAAAGCTCTAAGCGTGGAAAAATGCCGGGCTACTGCCGGGTGAGCACTTCCCCTACAACATTAGAAAGTGTGTACGACCCCCGACTCCCACTGATCCGGATCCATGCTCAAACGACCGCAAGCAGTCTATGCGACGGCATGGGCCGGGATTCAGCCCGATGAGCGACACGAGGGGGCACGGTGGCATCAGCTGAATATACAGATTCTCATGTGGAAACTACTACCATCGAACCACAAATCCTTCGTACGTAGTGACAACCTATTTAGGGGTACACAAGACTTGACTCCGACGCACAACACGCCGATTCAGAGCTCGTCCAACGCGATCAATGCATAGCATTTTATGTTTATTGCTTGCCTATCAACTTGCATGACACTAACAACCGATCGCGGGCGTGCAGGGAAATGACGGTAATCGTAGAGTAACAAAAGGCGAATGCGACATGTAGTCCGTAATAAAGTAGCGAAGATGGTGTTACATCAAGTATGCAGTGGGGGCTAAACGATATAACATTGTCACACGTACCGAGCAAAAGGGTACGAAGAAAGTCGGAAGCGTGTAAGTGGTGTGGTTGAGGGAAGTATGATGAAGAATAAGTACGTGGGGATCGTGAGTTTAACACACCGAGAGAGGGGGAAAGCGCCCACTCTCCACGTTACCGGTTTTCGCGACTACATGATACAGAACAGTCTAGAAGACAACGTCTGGGGGTATTTGGATGGTGGAAAGTCCGTTCGTGATATAATGCAGGTAACAGGTACACCTAAAGGTGCATACTAGGCACACTAGACAGCTGAGAGTTAGCAACGTTACATCGAGCCTGAGAGGACAACACGGCGCACCTCGATATTACAACAAACTATGCAGGCGCGGAAGACTTAGCCTTCGGATCGTCTGCAGAAGACGCAGGCGGCTGAGAGCTGGTTGACGGCTTGGAAGGATCCGCGCTTGACGTTAGGTGCGAGCCCTCTGTCGAGCCGTTGGGCGACGACAGTGGCTTCGTGGTCTCCGACGGCTGAGCGCTGCCAGACGTCAGGCCCGAAGAAGCCGTCGATGCCGACGCCGACGCCAATCTGCTCGCGCTGCTAGACGTTGGCGAAGTGTGTCCTGCTGAACTCGCGCTGATCGACTGTGCAACCCCCTGGGCCGCCGAAATGGAAAGCGAAAGTTGGTAGTCCGTCTTGACGTCTAGTGTCGTGAGGTGCAACCAAGGGATAGTGTACGGACCCATCTTAACGGTCGCGGCGTTGAACACGTCGAGCTTGCCGAGCGGGATGATAGCAAGTGAGGCCAACGCGCCCTGGGTCAGGAGCACGTTCTTGACTGAGCCACTGTTGCGCGTGCTGTGTGCAGGGATGACGAAGTTCTCAAACGCTTGGTCGAAATGCGCGTACGTTCGCCATTGACGCCCGAGTCGACCTGCAGGAACGTGATCTCCATATCAGTGTCGAGTGGATTCGCGATGTCGAAGTCGATCGTGATCAAGTTGGTGAGGAGTGTGTCAAGTGTAATGTACGCGTTGATGTGCGTCAGGAACGGCGGAACATTCAAACCCTCGAGGCTCGTGCTGATCTGCGCGCCTTCGAGAGCGGGGACCAAGGAGGCGAACGGCGAGCTGCTCCCATCACCCTTGATGGAAATAGGGATAGTGTCGCTGGTCTGCAAGAATTCTGTAAGGAACGCCTGAGCCGTGGTGTCGTTTGCGTCGTTAGGTGCGTAGTGGAACTCTGTAGACAGGACATTATCTCCGGGGACGAGGTTGAGCGGGTCGATGACAGCGCGGCCGAGCATGACATCCTTGTAGTAAACCGGAAGTTCGACGTCGATGGTCTGGAGCGAGATATTCGACGGGTTGTTGAGCGTAGTCGTGAGTGGGGATCTGATGAACGTGCCGTGGCCGTCCGAACCTCCCCCAGCAATCGTGACGTTGCTGAGCGAGGCTGTGTGACCAAACGAGTTGATGCCCTTCAAGCTCGAGGTGACGTTGAAGGGAATATCGTCGATCGGAACGTCGCCAATGGCGGTGCGCGCGACGACGTCGGCACTCCCCTTGAGCAAGAATGACACACCCGGCGTGTCGGTGACGAGGGAGAAGAGAGCAGGAAACACCGCGTTATTGAGCGATTGGAGCGTCTGGTTCTTGAACGCCAGATCCAGAGGAGCGACATTGCCAGTCGAGACACCACCATTGACGTCGACCTGGGGAAGCTTGAGCTGTTGCAAGTATATTAGCGTTGCAGATGCGATCAGGACCGATATACTGCACTAACCTCAGCGATATCAAGACCCAATGCAGAAAGCGTAAGGTCTTCGCCGCTCTTAATGACCTGCAGCGAGAAGCCGAACGGGTTCTTGTACTGCGCGAGCACCTGCTGCGAGCTGGCGAGGGGCGCGAACGCCTCGCTCTGTTCAGTCATGACGAGTTCAAGGTCGGTCATGTCGATCGACTGGATGATGTCGAAGATCTGGCCCGGAAGCGTAACCTCGAGCTTAAGAGTCTTGAACGCCGTGCTAAGCCACCCGACAGGGCCGTTCGTGCCCGGCGGTTGGACCGACTCGCCCTGGACGTCAAGCGTCTGGTTCTTCCCGTGGAGGAAGTTGGTGAAGAGTTCGCCCATCGTGTTGAGCTCGTCGCCGTTCTTGGGCGTGATGCGGCCAGAGAGGTGAAGATTGCTCGTTGCTTGTGGGGCGAAAACTGCATTCTGTCCAGTGAGCGGTCCCACAGTCACGCCGTTGAACGCGGCGTCGAAGGTGACAGTACCAAGGTCGATGCCAAGCTGGGCGGGCGACGGGATCATCGAGTCGGTTTCAATGTGGATACCGCCTGCAGGGTCGTCAGATGGCAGCTTGAAGTTGCTAATCGTCACGCCGGGCAGGTTGTTGAACGCCTTGAACGAGATGTCCTTCTTGAGAGAGACGCCGTCGAAGGTGGTGCCAAGGGCGGTGAGGCGCAATTTGTCGGTCGAAATCGTCCAGGTAAACTGCTCGTTGTGGAGCAAGAACGTCACGAAATCGGTGAACTTGTCGTTGTCCGTGATCGTCAGTCGACCGTTAGTCTCGTAGTTCGGAACACCCTCGTTCGCGGTCGCGCAGACAGGAGGAAGTGCGATTTGGGCGATGTTGCTGCCCTGCCAAGTGACGGTGACAGGCTCGACGAACGTGATCTGAGCGTCAAACGGTCCGGTGCCGGTGAGCGAGCCCTTGAGCGATAGGTCGAAACCTCCATCTGAGATGTTCGAGATGTTGGCGACACTGAAGGAGAGCTGAGCAGAGCTGACGAGCTCCTGGACGATTGGGGGTGCGACGACTCCGATGAGGTAGAGCGCGGTCTTGTCCGTGATCGCCTTAACGTTGTTCTGCTTGAAGGCGAGATCGGTAGGGTAGTCGTCGATCTTGACCGAGCTGTCAATGTCGAGCAAGACCTCGAGGTTCTTGAGCGCGTTCAAGATCGCATCGTTCACGTCGAACTGCTTCCCGCTGACGCACGGAGGGCTGCTGGTGTCAACAGTCGCGACGATGTTGGTCTTTGCGCCAGGATTCTGAAGGATGACCTGGAACACCGCCGGAAGAGGACCAAGGTCGACGTGGTTGTTCTGCGCGCCAATGAACAAGAGCTCGATGATCATGATAGGGTCCAAGTTGAACTTGAACGGCAGCGTCGGTGAAGAGATAGTCGAATGGCCGTCCGCATGAATAGGGTCGCTCGAGCGGTCCACGTGGTCGATGGAACCGAGGCTCAAGTTGCCAAACGTCGCGACCGCGTTGACCTTCAAGAGGTTGATGCTCGCCGTGAAAGGGTTCGAGAGCGTGAACGATGTCTGCGCGATACCCGTCTTGGCAATGTCGGTGGGGAAGACGAGGGTGGCGGTCGTGATGAGGTTTTGGTGGAGGGCAGGGATGTTCACCGGCGAGAGGTTGATCTCGGACATGGCGAGCTGGAGCGACTCGATGTCGGTCGAGTGGGTGGTGCCCTGGATAGCAGCCGCGGACGTAACACCCTGCAGGTAATTCTCGAGCATCTTCTGTCCCGAAGCAACGGCACTGCCCTGAGGCTGGTAGTGAACGTCGAGGGGGTAGCTCTGGTTGCCAGGCAGGATGACGAGGTTGGAGGCATCGGCCTCACCGATCGTGTCGCCGCTGAAATGCAAGTCAAACGCAACATCGCCAGTGCCGAGGGTGAGGTTAGAGGGGTTAAACAATGACGAATCGACCTTTATGAGGAGGTAGTCCGGGAAGCCGTGGTTCACGTCCAAGCTCGTCACAAGCGCGGGTTTCGCGGCCAAGCCCTGGAGACCAGCGATGGTCGTCTGCACGTTGAATGCGATGCCTGTCAAAGAGAGCAGACCGACAGCAGTCTGTGCATCCGTGTTCGCATTACCCTTCAGCGACATCGTGGCGTCCTTCCCAGTAGCGGTCGTTGCAAGGAACTGCTCGAACGCGCCGTGCTGATCATCAAACGCAGCGAAGGGGACATGCCCAAACTTCAGGTGAATGATGCGCGTCTGGACGTCCGTAGTACTGGGGCCCTTGGGTATGACGAGTTGTGCGAAGTCCGTGCCATCAGACCCTACTGTGATGTTCTGCTCGACCGCAACGATATCCACGGGGAAGTTGAAAGGGAGCGAGAACGCGGCGGTGGTGTCGTCACTGCCCATAGCGGGGTCGAAAGCGGTAGACTCTGAGAAGCGCAAATCGAGCTCGTTCAGGTTGACGGAGTTGATGATGTTGAGGACGCCGCGGTTCGGGAGGACGGTCTCGACGACGAGCGCCTTGATACCCTCGTTGAGCCAGGTCACCTAAGCAACGGCAACGTTAACTAGATGCCCGGGTAAGCATTGATTATTATCCTTACGTCAGTTGGGCCGGCGCTATCACCGTGAACCTCAATGTTGCTATCCTGGCCGTGGATGAAGGTGCTGAACATCTGGGACACAACAGCGAGGCCATTTTGAGAGTTTTGCGGAACAAGGCGGCCCGTGAGGGGGAGATGGATGGTCGTGAGCGGCGAGAGGCTGAACGCCGAAGCCGACGCCACGGGACCGATGTTGACGTTCTGGAAGAAGTTCTGGAACGCGATGGACGACAACTCGATACCGACTTGCGACGGCTGTGGTTTGTATTCGTCAGTACTGTCACAAGGGAAGAGTACGCGTGCAACTCACGTTGGTAACGTTGGTGTCGAGCGTGAGGTGGATACCACCCGCGGGGTCGTTGCTCGGCAAATCGAAGCTGTTGATCTTTACGCCGCCCTTCAAGCTGTTCATGCCCTTCAAAGTGACCTTCTTCTCACTAAGCGCGATGCCCGAGACGTCGATCCCAATTGCCGACACTTAATCAACCACTTGTAAGTCACCCTAGCTTGAACACACAGCCTGACGAGGAACGTACCAGTGAGGTTGTTCCCCGAGATAACCCAATCAAACGACTCCTCCGTGAGCATCGTCTTTGTAAAGTCCGCCAAGTGCCCGACATCCGCAACGGTGAACGTCCCGTCGACCTGGAAACTCGCACCCACATCTCCGACCACGTTGATCTCCGGCATGTTCATGCTGCCCAGCGACTGGCCATTCCACTGGATCGTAAGACCCTCCGGAAACGCGATCTTCGCGTCGACTGCGTGGCCAAATCAGTAAACCAACACGAAAGAGGGGAGGAGGCAAGGGGATAACGCACAAGGACCAGCGTTAGTGATTGAGCCCTTGAGCGACGTCCCGAACGAGTTCTCCTTGACGTCCTTGATCAGCACAGTCTCGATGCCAAGCACCGAGCCCCCAACGATCTTTTGCACGATCGGTTGCGCGAGGACGGGCAAGATGAAGTTAAGGCTCTTGTCGGTCTTGATGGTCACGCCCGGCTGGGTGTACGACAGTGAAGTCTGGTACTGTCCGATGTTCACCCCGGAATTGAGCGCCACATCCGCCGTCAGCTTCTGGAACGCCGTATCGATGTACGTCGGCAGGTCGAAGCCACTATATGCGCAGCAAAAACACGAGTCAGCAATCAACATCGACGTTGCAAGCACGGAGGGAAGACACGCACGTGAACATGTTGTCGCGCTTCTCGAGCTCGACGCCGCGCGCCGTGAGGTTGTTCAAGTATTGGTATCCACCAAGCTGCACGATCGCGTCGAGCTGGGCCGTGTTAAGTCCGGCCTCCTGCGCAAGCACCCGCGTGACCGTGAACAGCGTCTGCGGATCCATGTTCATGTTGAGGTTCAGGTCCGGCGAGCTCGTCGTCGACTTGCCCTTCGACGCAAACTGCACCTGCTGGTCGATCGTGCCGAGCGTCAGCCCGCGGAACGTCACGCTCGACTGCACGCTGGTGATCATCAGGTCCGCCGAGAACGGGTTCGCGAGTGAAACCGTCGTGTGCGCGATGTCGTTTGCACGGCCCGTTGTCGGAAGCACCTCGAGCGACGCCGACTGGAGCAGCTTCGACTTGAGCGCGGGCAGGCTCGCGGTGAAGTTCAGGCTCTCGAACGCCTCCAGGAGGGATGCGACGCCGGTGCTCTGGCTGTAGCCCGAGATGGCCACCTCGACATCGTTGCCGCCCACGAAGTCGTCGAGCGTCTGTTTACCTTGTGGGGTGTCGTTGGGCTGCAAAGAACACGACGTGAGGACCATCGTACAAGAATTAAAAATGACATCACATCATACCGTGAAGTTACCCTGCGCCGCGAGCGAGTTGTTGCCCACAATGAGAGTCAGGTTGGGCATGAGCGTCGTCCCAATGAGCCCGCCTTGACGGAACAGCTGCAGATCTGCCAGACCGTCAACACCACCCCAACACAATCGGCCAAGTTTTGCACTCACTCAGGTCGCCAGTCTCGAGCTGCAAGTTTGATGGGTTCATGATGTTCACTGCCCACCACAAATCCATTCAACAACTGCGATCCGCCACTCAAACCGAGATGCGGCACGCACCAGGGATAGCCAAGTGAATCGCCTGGGTCGAGCCGCCAACGACGTCCACAGTCCCGATCTTGACCATATCCTTTAACCCTTGCAGACCGCTCAGCCCTGACGTGACGTTGAACTTGATCGGGTCGAGCGTAATCTGTCCGATGCTCATGTTCGCGACTGCGCGTGCCTGACCCTCGAGCTGGAACGGCAGCGCTTGGTTCTGCGTCAGATCGCGATCTACGCACATTGCGGCGTCAGCGTCCGTATATAGCAACCAAGAACGAAGCACTAGGAAAAGACGAAGGAAAAGAGACGCACTGAAGAGCGAGAACGTCGGGTGCGACCCGTCGGGGATCTCGAGCGGCGTGTTGTTAATGGTGATGTTGATCGTACCCTGGGTGAACGTCGAGTTCACGACGTGGATCTCGCTCGACGACGCGCTCTCCGGCTGTATGCGCCTCGCCGTCAGCCTGCGCTCATCTCCTTCCTGGGTTGCACAACACGCACCGTAGAGAGCCCACCGACAACTGCACCACCCTTCGTGATGTTGAAACTGTTCGAGATCCGCCCAATCTCTATGCCAAACCCAAACGGTAACTCCATGCTCGCCTGCACCGTCCTCGACTCAGCGACCGGCGCCCACGCCGTGTTGGGCGTGAACCCCAAGTTCATGTCCCCAATGGTGATCGTCTTGATCGGGCTGATCGCCCCAGGGGCTTTGAACGGCACATGCAGGCTCAGAGAAGTCAGGCCGTCACTCAACCACGAGATCGTGCTCCCATCGCTCTGCACCGAGGACCGACCCGTCGCGACGACGTCGGATGATTCGCCGTTGAGGTACTGCGTGAAGAGCTCTGAGACCGTCGCGAGGTTCGTCGTCCCGTTCTGCGGAATGAGCGTGCCCAAGAGCGTGATGTTGTTGGCGCCTGGCTTCACGACCGTATCGGTACCCGTGCCGGTACCGAGATAGAGACCCTTGTATGAGAGGTCGAACGTGACGGTGCCCAAGTCGACGTCGAAAGCCGACGGGTTGAAGAGCCCTGTGGTTGCGTTGAACTCGATGCCGGGGCCGGACGGGTCGTCGCGCGGCAGCTGGAAGTCGACGAGCGAGACGTTGCCGGCGAAGTTGTTCATCCCCTTCAGCGTCACCTGCTTGTTGAAGTTGAGCCCATGCGCGGTCGGGAACTTGAGCGCCTGTACGTCGAGCCCGTTCGAGGAGAGGAACCATGTAAAGTTAGGCTGGGTGATCATGTACTGCGTGAACTGCGCAAACGCCGTCTCGTCCTTGACATTGAACGCGACCGTCTGGTTGATATATGCGCGCTTCGACTTGACCCTGAGCGGCTGCAGGGAGAACGAACCGATGTCAACCGCGTGGCCGGACGCATTGAGCCACGCGACGTTGAGCGGACTGTTGAACTTGATCGTCGCGGCGAAGATACCAGCATGTGAAACCCACGAATCGAGCTTCAGCGTAAACCTGCGCAGGACCATACGTCAATCGTGCTCCGTCGTGTGTGACAAGAAACTTACGAAGTGTTCGTGGGGTTGAGAATCTGGGCATCGTCGACATTAAGGACCGAAACGTTGATAATATGCTGGGCAATAGCGTGGATGACCGGGTAGAGCAGAATGAACAGGATTGCAATGCCGAGGAGCGCGACGACAATCTGGGTGATGATGAACCACCTTCGCTTCCACAACGGCTTTTTCGGTGGCGGCTGCTGACGCGGGACGTCCTCCGGTCGAACATCGTCCGCCGCTCCTGCTCGTGGTCCATAGTTCACCGCGGAAGCCGACGCGGCGGGGCTCGAGTACGGATGGACTCCGGCAGCAGTTGTGCGTGAGACGGGCGCTGCGCGTGGTTCCTCTGGTGGTTTGCAAACACGGTTAGCAACGAGTACCAAGAATGAAAGATAGCAATTGAGAGATGAATAGAGCCAAATATGACCCGGTACAGCGCGGGAAGATCGCGCTACCTGCGCGGTATGGATAAACGTCTTGTACGCGTGCTCGCACGACGCAATATCACGTCTCCGGGCAGATAAGCAGAACCAGACACTCCCCCCCCCTGCGTGGCGCACTACCTGTCTCCCGCTGGCGAGCACGCAAATAAGGCCGACCTGAGCGGATCGTGACGAGGGCCCATCACCGCCAACGCCGAAAGAAAGAACCCCGTTTTCCCGGGAGACAACAACACCGCCCACACGGCGCGTCATGGAAAAGGTTAAAACAGTGCAAGCAACGCGCCCAAACATGTTCGACACACACAAAGCGCGCAGGCTCCGAGATTGAAGCGTGTCGGGCGCATATATGTGTGCGATCCTCCCATCTTCCAACAAACAAGGACTCTGGTCTGTTTCTCGTTTCTCGAAGGCCAGCATTTAGACTGCCGAGGCGTGCAGAAGGCAGCGACTCAATTGCTACGCGACGGAGCAAATAACGGCATCCGGACATTGACCGGGTGATGGCGCCCATATGTCCACCACCCTCGTATCAAGTCTATCTCGATGGACGTCGAGAATGAGGGTGGCATCGGGCAACCGTCAATGAATGCACGGAAAGAAGCACGTCGCCCTCGGGCACATCTAAAGGAGAGTTGCCCGCGGCCTGCGATGTCCGACAAGGAGACCCTGCAATCCAGGGAGCATGGTACGCACCGCGTCGGGCGGGATTCCTCTCGCCCGGGTGATGGCTGTATGCGCTCGAATAGATTCCGACTGTAGCTGTATGCGCTTGAATGGTCCATGAATGCAAACCGCCAACGAAGAATGCAGAGACCAATGTGCATGCACCCTCCGGAGGCGAAAAGCCCCTACACACGATGGCCATGCAAGCGCATACAGCAATCACGAAGTCTGTTGGGCCACACTATCCCTGTGTATGCCCCTCTGATGACTCCCCAGAGCCAAGTAGCCCGGCGTTCCCACCTCCGGGAGGGCGCAACGCGGCGCATACAAGGACCGGAAAGTGAGGCAAAATAAGCACGACCATGAGAAAGTGCAGGCGGGGGTGCGAAACGACGACGCGCGAAGCTGGCACGCAAAACAAGCGGGCGATCATGGGGGCGCATACAAGCAGCCGAGCGGGGGAAGGCGGGTAATGCGCGTCATCCGCCGGCAATGAATGTGTGCATGGTCACGACGAAGAGGGGATGAAGGGGGCGACGAAGACGAACGCGTCGAGAACGCGTCGGATGGGAGAGGGGGCCGTTGACGGGGATTGAACTCACCGAAGGGGTCATGCCCGACCTCTGAGGCATATGGGCCGTTTCTCCGGATCTCCTCCATGGTGCGGGGTAGCCGAGCGTGAGTTGCTGGCGTACGGCTGCGGACCTAGTTCCAGGAGGGAAGGGTCGGATTGGAGAGGGAAGAGGGTGGTGAGGAGGAGTGGGAGGAAGAGGAGGAAGAGAAAGGGCAGGAAGAGGACGGGTCGGGCTGAAGGCTGAGGGGGATGCGCATAAGTAAAACCCGACTCAGAAGGTTCTCATGACAGCGATGGCTCTGGATCATCTTTGCTGTGACGGTTGAATGGCTCCGTATGTGCGGACGGGTGTCGCGAAGCGAAGCACAGAAGACCCAAGAATGGGCGCCAGGGCCCTCCCCTCCCACACGTCTTGTGACAGTGCGGGGAAGCATTTTGCCCAATCGGGACCGCCAGAAATGCGTGGCTGATCAATCCAAGATCAAAATGCGAGCCATCAAACGGTGATGCCGACCGGCCAGCCCATCGATCCGGGGTCAATTTGACCACCAAAACACAGCGCAGCCATTGGACAATGTGCGTGTGGATCCTCCGCGTTTCAAAAGCGCTGTAAGCACAGAAAATAAGCCAACATATAGTTCTCCAGGCTCAACTCGAGGAGTGCGGAAGGAGATGAGGGGCCCGAGCATGCGGGAGGTGTCACAGCAGGTCACAGCGCGCCTCAAAACCAGCGCGCACATGGAGCCGTCACGCGAGCCTCGTGGTTCTCACCGCGCCACCACTCCAAAACACGTCAGTTCAATTTCTCCCGGCGTCGCGTCGTTGACAGCGAAGCCCGAATTTGGGCGGATGCACCATTTCCAGTGACATCGCTCGGCGCCCCAGGCCAGAACAGGACCCCCGATAATCCCTATAAGAAAGCGCTTCCCTGATCGTCGACCCTGCGTCGACCACGCTGTGCTGTGCGTCGCGGAGGAGGCTCGATCAATGCTTTTCTCATTTGTGGCCGGCCACTCGCACCACAACATGCTCCGACGACAATGCGAAACCTGCAAAGTTTCACATGCACATTGCAAATAGACATAGATTTTCCTACTCACTGATAAGTACCGTCGCTCTGTCATTCGACACGGCACTCCTGGAGGATCTCGTGCCCACCAGGGTCCTGTCCCTCGTCCTTCTAATTTTTCTGTTCAGCTCTCCCATCTTTGTTATTTCCCGACTTCAATTCTCTTCAATTCTGAACTTGCGCAGATCTGTTGGCCCGATACGTTGAGCGATCCTGTTAACGAGGTCACCCGACGGCGTACCTTTCTTGGATGCTCGCACACTCCAGCATATGACCCGCCGCCCATTCAACAAGTATTGAATATTGCGCGCACTTGTTCAGCGTATTTTCATGTGAAAAGCCCGGTCAATGAGGAGTTTAGAACACCGAGGAGAGACACGATGCGTACCTGCAGAACACCTGACCCGGCACTCCGATCTCCGTCAAGCAGTTGTGAGGGTGCACCGAACGCCTGTGACTCTCCTGCCTTGTTCGCTGTTGATGTGAGTGACATCTTGCACAATCTGATGTCGACAGCCACGGTACGGTGCCAGGGCTGGTTAAGCAATTGCCTCCGCAATCCCAACCCTAGAACCATTCCCGCTCCCTCTGCAGAAGTGGAAGGCAACTTTCAGCTCCAACCGGAAGAGCACCACCGAGACTCCTCCGAGGGCGCGCACAGAACGCCCTCCGTTCCCGCACTAGTCAATCAACCTTTCCCTCCCCCACCGCTGCCCCACTTGCGATAGCACTAACCAGAGCACTTCGTGCGCTCCGCTCCCAACGAGCGCCTCTCCGCCGCCCCGTCCACGCCTCACAACCCGACAACACGCACCGGGTGGCGGCGGCATCGACAGCGAAGGTCGACAGCCTACGCCATCACGTACGCGGATCCTCGAAGTCGAGGGCAGCAGTCAAGTCACCGCGATTGGCCGGCCGTGACGCCGCCGGATCAGCGCTCCAGCTTCCAACTTCCAGCTTCCATTCCCCTGCAGCCCAGAAGGAGAAGGAGAAACGGAAGCAAAGAGCCCGGCATGGGAAGTGCCGGGTCGGCCCGCCCTTCGCCTTTACGCACAACAGCAACAGCGGTGCAGGCGCGCGGCCGTAGAACGGCGCGAAAGCCGTGGTGCAAAGCGAGCGGCTCCGACGCTGGCATCAGTTCTGGACCTATGCGCGGGGCGGAAAAACGTCGTCAGAAATCGGCCCTCCCAAATAAACTCAGCCTCAGGGCGGTCCGCGCGGCGTACACACGCACCTAGACTCTCGCTGTCGCCATGGCAAGTGACGATATGCGCGACGGAAAAACTGGAAGCAGGAGGTTGGAGCGATGGATGGAAGTTCCTGGGAAAGCAAAACGGAGGACAGAAAGGGAAGCGGCCGGCCCTCGTGGGACGCGCGTCCCGGACACACGTAACATAACCTCGGCGCGAGGGCTGAAGCTTTGAATCAAGCTCGACGGCTGAAGGAACGAACATGGACAGCTGGAACGGGCTCCTCGCCAGCATAGCTGGTTTCCGGCAACCGGTGGCATGACGGTAAACCATCAACGCCGCTGCAATGCACGATGCATGGAAGGCGAACCCAATCAACGGCGACAAAGCCGAGTAGCTGCCATGGCGCAGAAGACGGTACGAACGGAAAACCAGTTCCCATTCCTTCGCGATCCCTTCCGCATGACGCGCACGAACTCGGGAGAAGCGTTATGGTCCACATGCAAGCTGACGTCGCTGGCGACGGACGGGCTGTGGCCAAATTAAGCCTACACCGCCCACCGGAGAAGGTTCGAGCCATACCAGGCCGAGGTTAGTACAAGCAAGAACAATGCAATGGCTTGATTTACTCACAATGACGAAAGCCTACGAACTCCGGATTGCAGAAAATTAACCACCCAGGGTTGTTCGTGAGACGCGCAGTGGGCAGGGGGAAAGGGCGCATGACCACATCAGAGTGGGCTGACCTGTCGCGTTTCGGTAGGATCTAAATCGAGGACACAGCTAAGCCCAGGCTGTCACACGCGGCACGTCCACGCCGGACGCTGTGTGGGAGGCACCAGAAAGAAACCCGAAGAGAGCTTGGTTGGGGAGTACGTCCAAAGTCATAGGCGCATTGGGGAGAGGCAGCGGCAAACCGAGCGCGGCGACGATAGCGGTCGATATTTGTACGCCCATGAAATGCATCCGACCACCATGGAATGCTGAGGCTCGAGTAGGTCTTCGTCAACATTTGTTTCGCGCTCGCGCTCGAGCCTTCTCTCTCGTCGTATCATGCCACACATACCCGGAATCCGAGCACAGGCGGACCGGGATAAGGATATCACATGGCTGCGGAATGTGCACTGCCGGTAAGGTAGCGCCACAAATATTGTTACATCGTTGGCTGGACTTCTTGCGGCCGACTAGAACTGATACGAATACAGCAAGAGGACGCACGTTTGACGAAAACTTGCGGTGCCGCGAAGGGCGGGAGGGCGGGAGCCGAGGCCTGATACTTAGCGATAAAATGCGCGCGTGCCAACGGGTCGTCAGAGAAAATCACATGTGGTGAAAGGTTCGTGGGGAGGCGTACCAGGGCGTACCGCCATGTCAACGAGACTCGTCGCCATCTTCAGCTTCTTGATCTTCTTCGTCCTCCTCTTCACTGGAGCTTTCGGCAACGTAGTGGTGATTTGGGTTGGGCACGAGGAGATCCTCGGTCTCGCCACTGTCTGTTGCTGTCAAACTCCATGTCAGCCACCAAAGTCCAAAGATTTAGTTATGGTCGCAGCAGGAGACAATAAATGTATTGGACCCATTGTAGATTGTTTCTGATCTGCAAAAACCTTGCCTGATCCAAAAAAGACCAGGCGGTTCTGCTCAATACTGCGCAACCGTGGGACGACGACCAAATTAGTTTTCGAATGCTGCCCACGCTACAGTTCGACCATGCGGTCGCACTGGAGAGAACGGACTAGTCGGTTGCAAGTTAGAGAAAAACACATGAATCCGCTCGACCGGCAACTCTGAATATCACGCGCGTCCCCCGGCTGGGAAAGTCGTCCTTAGATAACCACACCACCCAGGTTTGTTGCGCCAACACGCGCAACTAACGCCCTCTCCCCCCACATGCGCTGCGAAATGGGGTGCCCGAACAGAGGGCACGTTGCACCGCGGAAGGCAACGCAGAGAGTCGGGAAGAAAGATCACTCACCCGACGTGCGCCTGGACTCCTCGTAGCTGCTCTCCAAGTCCGCAAGGATCTTCTCCTGCATCGCGCTCACAGCCTCTGCGCTCTCGCACGTCTTGTACTGCTCCAGCAGATGCCTGCCAGAAACGTTCCTTCAGTATCCCAAAATACAAGGTAAAAATTTGGCGACGCAGAACAACTTCGGCGGAGAAGACGAGAAAGGGCGCACCTGTTGACTTCCCAGAAAGAATGGCCCCACCCAAACCCGCTCAACAGCCGTTGGGCGTAGGAGTCGAAGCCTGTGATGTAGAACGTGGCCGCAAGGGCCTCGACGCAGTTCAGCCGCCATGGCTTGCCGTAGTTGACGGGGTTGGTCGCGACGAGGTAAGGCACTGTGTCCAACAACTCATGAATACACGTTGAAAGCTTGGAAGAAAAAGAGAAATTAAAACAAATGCTCAAGAACGCCCGCACCAGTTCTCGCCGCTCTCTCTCCGTCAAAGGTTCTGATTCATCCCTCGATACACAGCATGCGGCAGCATAACTTCCGAGAAAAAGGCCAGACAAGTCTAGAAACGTCGCACAACGAGGTGAGAGGATAGGGGCCCTCAATCCTAGCAGTCACTACCCGCTGCGTTCTGATGGGTTCGTCTCAAGCCCCCCCCGCAACGGCAAAAGATCTCACCTCGTTCGTTGCGCCTACGAGGTCGAGACCGGGCTATCGCTTTCTCTACACATGTGAAAATGAGAACCTTCAACACTGTGACACCGATCTCAAGTCAAACCGAACGAGGGACACATGGCCAAAGGATACTCGAGAACGAGCCCGGTCGATAGCTCCGCGCTGTCGGGCCTCAGTTAAGACCAACTCGGACTACAGCCAGTAACAATCTGCCGCAGATGTTGTGCATTCCCAACGGTGCGAGATAACTGACCTATATGCGGGCGTATGTCGGGCCGTTCAATGGGTACGGATGTACGGATGCAATAGAAAGGAACGGTCATCGTAAAGATAGTACTCACATAGCCGTTCATGCGGGCTTGATATCCGGTTGAACGGGACTTCGTCTAGCCGTGCCCACGAGCACTCAACCACTGCCAGACCGTTTTGTGCCACAATGTCCTTGTCGGCTGGACTTACTGGTTGCGTCCCTTTAGGTCTAGAGCGAAGAGGTTAGTGGCTATATGCGAACGGCGATCCACAAAGTACTCGCGACACCACGATGCCCCGGAACTTCTGCCCGACCCGGAGTGTCCGGATAAGACCCTGGCGGGCGAGTTTCTTGCCCGAACACCGTCGTGGATCGCAGTGGTCAAAGTCCTACCATCTCCATCAACTCATCCGCATCATATGTCCCGCATATAAACATTGTGGTCACTCACCCACATTGCCACCGGAACCTCGATGTTCACCATTTCTTCTATGCGTGCCCGAAAAAACGCTTTCGTGAGGACCGCGCAGTCGAAGAGTAGTAGGGAGACGAACCGTGTTCAGTGCCACTTCCACTCTCACTTCCATCCGTCTCTCCGTCGACCGCACTTTCTGGCCGCTCGTCGCCGCCGATGGGGGAATGTGGTCGGTGGTCATCGAATCGCCTTTGACCTTTCCCTCTCTGCGCATGCCCTCCCCTCACCATGGCCGCACGGCCGCCTCGCTTGCCTCGTCCTCCCGGTCTTGGCATGGTGTATGGGTATCCGTCGGACTAGTAAGATCGTAGAGGACCAGATGAGCTTAGATTGCATGGGGTGGTAGAGCACAAAGGACCGTTCCGTTCCCTGCAAGCCCAGGTTCATGGAGCGCCCGCTGCGGCAGTTACATCCGGCGCGGGGCGCGCCTCCAGTGCCGCCTCTAGCGCCTAGCCTTGCTCGACAGCTCTCTCGTCGTCAACGATGATCCCAACGGCCCCCGTCCTCTCAAAAGCCCTCCGGCGGGCACTCACGCCCAAGCGCGGCAATAAGGACTACTACAAGGGTCAGTTGCGCTCTCAAAGATCCTCTCCTATTCTACCAAGCCCAGCTCATCTTCGTCACCGTCACCACAGGCACGCGACAGGCATTCCTCCCGGGTGGCCACCGCACAGGCGCGCCCGGAAAGCACGTCGTGCGCGGGAAGGCGAAGTACCGGCTGGTGGATGAGAAGGTCAGGGTGTTCGTAGCGCCTCCTATCCAGGACATCGAGAGCTCTGCAGTGCGTATGCGTATCCCTTGCTCTTCGATTATCGTGCTGACCGTTCGGCCCTGCACTCTCCCTTCCGTCTCGCCCCCTCCTCAGTTGAAGCCGTACGTCTCCACGACCGTGCGCGCGTCGGTCTCGAAGGAGTTCAACAAGGAGCTGTATGGAGGCAAGCTCCCCCGCGGCGGTCTCACTCCCGAACACTTCTTCAAGGTTGCCCGTCGCGTTCCCACCGTGCCTGCCGACGTTCCATCCCCGTCCTCATGACGCATCCCCTTCCATTCCTCGCAACAGCTTTCACACAGGGAGAAGACACCTCCTGGTGTGCACCGGTCCGTTCGCGAGCGTTCTACCAGCTCTCGCATCGTTTGCTATCATAGCTAATCATGTAGTAGTACCTCCCTAGATCGACCCCGTGTCTCTCTCTCTTCCTTGGGGAGTGGTCTTCAACCCCTTGTAGACCTTGCACCTGCACCTACCTTCGCATCAGCGCTTCCATCTGTAGCACTCACAGGGCGGCTCTGGTAACAGGTGCTGTTTGATCCTCCGTGGACTACTTTGTGGCGCCGGTCCCCTACTCCGTATCCGCTTAGATGTGGCTGTTTCGCCCGCAGACTACATAAGGTTCTCATCATTAAATTGCATTGCGCTAAATCGGCTTAAAGGACTGCGCTTGTCAGAAACATTTGGTAGTGCAATATCGCGTTCGATGCCAGCCCTTTTACGGTAGCGAGCCTGTTTTGAGGCCGCGGGTTGGACCATTGACTGTGAAAGCGTCCTGCCTCCAGATTTTCATAGTTTGGGGGTAAGTATTGAAATATTGATACGCGAACGCGTATGCAAATTGAGAAAAAATATCAAACAATTCATGGAACCTCCGATACGGGGAATCGAACCCCGAGCTACCGCGTGAAAGGCGGTAATGTTAGCCGTTACACCATATCGGACTACACCAGTCACCAAAGTAGAAAGATATCTTTGTAGAGTTGGCACACGTGTGAGGATGCCGTCATCAGAGCGAGTTGTTTGTTCAACTAATTTAATGCTCCGTTCGGATACAGTACCAGGTTCTGAGCCAGAAGATCCGCGGCCTTGTGGTCAGCAAATTTGTGACACTGACAGTACTGGTAAATAAATTGATTGCCCGCATTGACTCCTCAGTCACGCATCCAAATACTCACTTACTTACTTTCCAACGTCCAGTTTTCCCCGGTAGTAGCCTCGTCCACGCTGGCACTATGTCGCAAGCCATTCCGCCGATAGACGAGCGAACGCCCCTCCTCGCTGGCTCCGAATCAGTCGACACACCGGTCTCGGGAGAAAGCACTCAAACCCCCCGCCCGGATGCGGATGGAGAAGCTGGTGATCCTCCGGCCAAGCCACATGGCTCTCTTTTCGCTGTGGTAAGTGCTGAATCCTTTCTCAGAAAACCACATTTCTAGGATGCTGGTCGCGAGCGGCGCGCCAGTGAAGCTTCTTAGATCTACTTCGGATCCACTGATATGGCGCACGCGCATGCGGACGCCCTCCGACCACCCACCTCGTTGTTTGCCCATTGCAGCAGCTGGATGTCGACGTCCTTATATTCCTTATCCCGACGTGGAAGGCTGATGATGCCCTCTATGGCCCATTCATAGATGGCTCCCTTGTGTCTCGGGATATTCCTCGTGGCAATGGACGGCACAATCGTCACCTCCACGTATGCGTCCATCGGCAGCCAGTTCGAGCAACTCCAAAACACTAGCTGGATCGCGACAGGTTACATGCTCTCCTTGACTAGCTTCCAGTGCGCAATTTACCTAGTCGTGGAATCCATGCATCTCACACTGTTCTTCCAGGCCATTATACGGGAAGCTGAGCGACATTTTCGGCCGCAAGTCGTGTATGCTCTTCGCATACACTGTCTTCGCCCTGGGATGCCTGTTCTGCGGCCTTGCGAGGAGCATGACGGAGCTCATCGCCGCTCGTGCCCTTGCTGGCATCGGTGGAGGCGGGATAGCGACGTAGGTGAATTCGTTTCCGACTTTGACCTGAGGCTTACGACCACCGCCATATTAGCGTGGGGTCGATCATCATGTCGGACGTCTCGACACTCAGGCAGCGGGGAACCCTCCAGGGTCTGTATTTTCCTCTCCCCGGATTCTTCTAGCAACCTCACGTATTCCTCCAGGTATCGCGAACGTCGCCTGGGCTGTCGGCCAAGCAACGGGAGCTCCGCTTGGCGGCTTCCTCGCCGACAACATCGGCTGGCGCTGGGCCTTCATGCTCCAAGTGCCCGTCGCGGCCCTCGCGATCATCTCCGTCACGACCTTCCTCACGCTCCCGCGCCCCACCTCGGGCGACCTCCGCGCGAAGATCGCTCGCATCGACTTCGCTGGGGCGTTCACGCTCGTCGTGTCCATCTTCCTCCTCCTACTCGGGCTCGACCACGGAGGCAACGTCACGTGGCGCGACACCACCACCATCGCCTCCTTGTCGGGCGCGGTAGCGTTCTTCGTCCTCCTCGTGCTCGTGGAGGTGCGCTGGGCGCGCGAGCCGTGCGCCCCCAAGAGGATCGTGACGAACCGGACGCTGCTCGCGAGCTACCTCGCGAACCTGTTCTCGAACGCGGCGGGCATCACGCTCATCTTCAGCCTGTCGCTGTACCTCCAGGCGGTGCAGGGTGCGCGCGCGGCGGAGGTTGGCCTCATGCTCCTCCCGACCGTCATCGGGGGCGTCGCAGGCAGCCTGGGGATCGGGCTCGTCATGCAGGCGACGGGGAAGTACTACGTCGCGACCGTCGTGTCGTTTGCGCTCATGCTCTTTGGCAACGTCATCGTCGCGCTTATCACTGGGCCGTGGAAGTACACCATCGGTGGCCTCTCCTTCGGTGCGAAACGTCTGCGCTACACGTCTTCTTGTGTGTCATACTGACAGTTATGATTACCTAGCTCTTATCGCGAGTAGCATCGGCATCGGCGCAGGAATCACCAGCACCCTCGTGGCGCTCGTCGCAAATGCGGGGCCGGAGGACCAGGCGGTGGCCACAGCTGTCTCCTACCTCTTCCGTTCCCTGGGCTCAGTCGTCGGCCTCTCCGTGGGTACGACGCTTACCAACGACGTGCTCCGCAATAGTCTGCGCAAGCGTCTCTCGGGCGGAGATGTCGAAGAGGTACGTTGTACACGGACTCTTCGCCTGTTGAAACTTCATTGAAAGTTCCCTGTTGCAGATAATCAGGCGTGTACGCGAGTCGCTGGGATACCTCGAGCAGCTGAAGCCCGCGGTTCGCGCGAAGGTGGTGCACTCATACCAGGACGCCCTACAGGCGGCGTTTTGGTTCACCGTGGCTCTATCTGTAGTGACTCTAGTCGCTTCGTTCTTCATAAAGGAAAAACCGCTCTCTCATTAAACTTGGGCAAGGTGACGCTTGGATTTAAGTTATACCAGGTCGTATCAGTGCCGTCGTAGACGTACATACCTAGACTTCGCGAGCTTTATACCGCATAAAGGCCGGCTGTGTCCGTTCTGTCCCGTTTTTACGACAACAGAATAAAGAGTCCGTCGTCATTGGACGTGTGTTTCTCGGATCCGAGTGTGTGCGGTATATTCACCGCGATGCCTGCCAGCAGGTTCTGAATGCACACAAAGGGCTCAAGTTGGGTTTTCAGGACCTTCAGACCGAGGATGCAAGTAGATCGACTTTAGCCGCTTTCTCTCTGGTTTGCATGTGCGGCCTAGGATGTTACATAAGCTGCGCCGCCTTCCAACCATAAAAATGGGCCGTCCACAGTAAGTAGTATAACGTTCCCCAGCAATCAATGGATTACCACACCCACGAGTCGTTGTACACTCCATCTAATCAATTTCCCACGAATCGCGAGAGCTAGTAGGAGGGACGGATGGCCGGGGCGGACGGCCACTTGTCGAAATGGCCAGCGTTGCGATGGTAAAAGCCATAATCGCTGCCATCTCCCTGCCCTCACCTAATCAGAACATTCAAACGCACAATACCGGAAAGCCACATACGAAGCGATTGTACGGGTCTCCCTTGTTAAACGGAACTGCTTCCTCGATCTTCCGGATATGCTCCTCCGTGAGCCTCACATCGAGCGCGGAGATGTTCGCATAAAGATGTTCGACCTTGCGCCCGCCGACCATCGGGAACGCATATGGGGTCTTCTGCATCACGTAGGCGATCGCGACTGAACATGGAGAAGTTTATCTTTAGCTCTAGAAGAATAGCCGGGACATAGGAATCATATACCATCTTGAACGGTTTTCGCGCCAACCGCCTTCGCGACCTCCTCAAGCACCTTCGCGACGCGCTTCTCTTCGTCCGTGCGCTCCCAGCGCTGCGACCTGGTCTGCGGCGCGCGCCCCTTCTCCCCGCTCTCGAGTCTTTCCCGCTCCTGCGCGTCCGAGCGGATGCGCCCCGACGCGAGGACGTTCCAGCATGTGAGCGCCATGCCCTCCGCGCGCGCCATGGGGATAATGTCGCGCTCGAAGTCGCGCTCGAGCACGGACCACGAGCCCTGGTACACGCTGAACGGCGTGCGGTTCGACATGCGCGCGTAGCGGTTCGCGGAGGCGACGATCCACGCTGGGGTGTCGGAGATGCCGAGGTAGAGGACTTTGCCTGCCATGACGAGCGCGTGCAGGCCGTTCATCACTTCCTCGATCGAGGTTGTGTAGTCCCACTGTAAATCACAGAAGGTTATATGAAGGAAGATACTATCCGAGGTGGTCGTGCATACCCAGTGCAGGTAAAGGATGTCGACGTAGGAAGTACGGAGCTTCTTGAGGGACTGCTCGACGGATATGTGCATCGACTTCATATTGTTGCCGACGTAGCTCGTGTGTTGCTTGATGTCCGACCGTCCTCGCTTGAAGTTGGTCGTGTACTTATCAAACGGCCAGAATTAGCATCTCCCCTACCTTGCAGCTGGTACAGTCTAAGCATACGAACCTTGGTTGCGATAACCATCTGGTCACGAATCCCGCGCGACTCTATCCACTCTCCGATGAACATCTCCGATGTCTCGTCCTGGTAGCCGTTCGCGGTGTCAATGAAGTTGCCACCGGCATCGTAGAACGCGTCGAGAAGCTTGAAGCTCGACTCCTTGTCCATCGTGCCCATGATCTGGTCCCACTTGTCGCCAATGCTCATGGCACCGAGGCAGATGGGCGAGACATGAATGCCAGCTGTAGGTGCAAGCTGCCGGTGGCGGCCAAGCTTGGTTTTGGGAGAGAGAGGAGGGGCAAAGAAATCTCCTGCGACAGACATATTGATTCAGAAGCCGTAAGGGCCTATCAGGAAAGAAGTTATGCTATGAGCGAAAAGTTGAGAGGTAAAGAATCTTGCCTGTCTCTCTCTGCGTGCGCGGCGTTTGCGCCATGCACGTATTATGAGTTAGGGGAATTGCTTTTTCATCGGTGACTCCGCTCGGGTTGCAAGACGTCATACTGACTCATAAACTGCGTCGTTCAGTAATCTGCACCTTCAGTAGTTTGCATGGTCGTCTCGAGTTGGTATTCGGAAGGAGTGTTGTGATGATACCAGTAGCGTTATCATCCCTGGGCGATTGCCAAACGAGTACAAAAAGCGACAAACCTCCATTATGATGGCTGATACCTCCAGATGCCTGCCGGTCCCGAATTAAGTTGTAGTCTATAGGATGTAGTTGTCGCTGGAGGATGCCGTCTCCGAGGAGGTGGCAGTAGGCAGAGACTGGAGTACTCAAGGCCGAACACGAAAGCACCGCCCGCGGTCGGGACATTCCGGTGCCTAGCGCCTGCGCCGATGACCAGCGCTAACACCCTCAAAACCTTCTCTCCAACTTGAATGTAATGAAACATTTTCTCCACAGAACCGAACACACTCGCACATGCATGCGCGCGCACACGAGGAAAGAAATTCTGGGTATGAATCGCGTCAAATATAGTACAAGTACATCGTCAATCGTACAAATACAACGTGGTATGCTGGTGAATGCAATCAAGAAACAAGAAACCGGAACTCCAATGCGTCGGGATACACTGCAGTGCGCTAGATGCTATCGTTCGTCGACTCAGAATTACCTCCCTAGATGTAGAACATCGTGTCCTTCAAATCCTTGTGGACGCCGCTCCCCCACATCCTGACCGCGTTCTGGTACGTCTCCTCCTTCTGCGCCTCCCTGTCCTCCGTGGTGTTAGATCTTGCAGCCTGTGAAGCACGATCGTCCCCGACGTTCATCAGCACGTTCAGGTACTCGCGGCCTCGCTCGCACGCGATGTCGGCATAGTATGCAGCGGGGACGAGACTGACGGCCTTCGTGGCCCGCGCGTACAGGTAGCTGGCCGTGTGCGTGCCCTGCTGGATCGTGTCCGCATCGAGCTTATTCTCGTCGTAGATGACGACGTAGTGCGTCGCCTTGACATGCCCCTGCAGGCCATTGTGCGCCTAGGATATGCTGTTGTCAGTACACAGGTGGAACTGAAGTTGAATGGGGTGGGCGAACCTGGAGATAGAAGTCGAAGAGGTAGACGTCCGTTACACCCTTGTCGACGACAGTGCCGGGGCGCGTGTTCCCGTTCCTCGTCGCGTGTTCGGAATCCGGAGCCCAGAACCGCGCGTGGTGGCGTTTGCCACAAACGATGATGCTCAGCTTGGGCTTGTACGGCGCCTGAGGAGAGATCTGTTTGAACGCGGCTTGGAGCTTCGGAAGCTCGTGCCTGATGACCTGCGCATACTGGCCCTGCAACGGAGATACGGTATGTTAGCGTGAGTTGTCGTACGCGCGCGGGGTGTAAAGACATACCTCTGAGACGCCATCGCGGAAGACGATGATCCTGTCCGGGAGCTTCCCGTTCTTCTTCTTATATAGCTGCAGCCGTTCCATTGTCATTTCCGCCAGACCCTCGACCATCTGCCCAGATGCGCCATCAGCGGTGGTCGAGGCTCGTTCAGAACAACGAGCGACATACCTCCTTACTCTCCCTGTTCCAGTCGGGCTTTTGGAGCATCATGCTAGCCGGGAACTGGACGAGGTGGTCATCCACGCTCGCCACGACCGCGGCGATGCTCGGCGTGCCGGGCGCGCTCACCGGGCTGGGGTGCGTGACGTCGATGCCCATGACCATCGTCTTCTGGGCCGTGAGCCACCCCATCGAGTTCCTGTCCAGGGTGTGGTTCACCCCCCCAAGCTTCGCATTCACCTTCAGCGCGACGTTCGAGAAGTACTGGTCCTGCTTCTTCGCGTCGGGATTGCGCGCCTTCGTAAGCAGCATGTGGATCGTGTGGATGCCGAGGCGCACGTCCGCGAGCTGCTTGATGCCCGGGTAGATGAACTTGTCGATGCCGGAGAGGAGAACAAGCACGAAGCTCGGCTTCTGCTGAGGGCTCAGGTTGTTCCTGAAGGTCTCCCGGATCGCCTCGATCGCCCTCGAGCGGTTCGGGGTGTCGTCGCGGGGACGCGGGAGGTTGACACCCATGATCCGGGGGGGCTGGTCCTCGCGCGCACCGCTGATCCCGCTGGCGTTGCACTTGGCGAGGAACGTCTTGAGGAACCTGGTAAGCTCGGGGTCCCGAGGACCTTCGAACTCGCCTCGCCGGCCGTCGTTGACGACGAGCACCGCCCAATTGGCCATGTTGCCGCCAACCTGGAACTTGACGTCGA
The DNA here is from genome assembly GCA_026283605.1 of Ganoderma lingzhi. Classification (NCBI taxonomy): domain Eukaryota; kingdom Fungi; phylum Basidiomycota; class Agaricomycetes; order Polyporales; family Polyporaceae; genus Ganoderma; species Ganoderma lingzhi. The sequence continues at coordinate 551,814 of JAPJYM010000022.1, read as the reverse complement.
GGATGTTCCAGCCCGCGTCCTGAACGCGCGGGGGGCGTGCAGCGCTTCGGTAGGAGATGTTGGGTGCGGGGAGGATACGGTAGGGGACGACTTGCATGTCCCGACTGACGGTAACTCCGAATGACGCCAAGGAACCTTGGGGATTGGGGAGAAGGCCGAGGTCGGTGAACCCTTGGCCCGTGATAGCGTCGCCGTTGAAGGCGGGGGGATTGCAAGCAATTCTGATCATTGCCGACGTTTGGTCGGGGTCGAGCTTTCCACGGTACGCTTGACCTGGGACGATCTCGCAGATCTCCGCAGGGAGGTACACAGGTTTCTTCGGGTTTGTGCTGACATTGATAAGGGGCAAGTCGGAGTGACGGCGCAAGTTGATGCGATATTCTGGAAGGTATTAAATTGGCTAGAAGGCTCCCAGAGGAGAAGCATGAGGGACGTACTGCGTTTGAAGAAGTCTTCAACGGAGATCATGCCCTTAAACTCCTCGCAATTGAAGCGCTCCGTGCGCGCCGTTTTCCCGGTCATGATGCGATGGATTGTGTACTTGCGGGTGAATCCGAGGTGCTTAGTCGAGACCTTTAGCTTTGCAAAAAACGACAGGGGTAACCCGCCCGTCTGCCGGGAGAACTCGTCCATGCGCTGGTCGAGACGGCCGGGGACATAGAAGGCAGTCATACAGACATTGACGTTGACGGTAAGCTGCTTGTACATTGGCCGAACGGACATGAAGAATCCACGGAAGGCTTCGACGCCGAGCGAGAGGTGATGATGCTCAGAGGAGGAGGGGAAAAAATACTTGTTCTTCGAAACGCGCACGCCATTCTTCTGCGCGTGTTTCTGGAGGATGAGGTTGAGTGAGGAGACGAGGGGGAGTGTGTCAACGTCAGGGTGGCTGCCACTCATGTACCTAACGGCGTGTCAGTGATGAGCGAGTCGTCAATTCGACGATGAACGCACCGATCCAGGTCCGACATCTTGAGTTCCGAAAGGAACTTGATCTCCACTGTAAAATTGAGCGGGTTCGGATCGTGCGCCTGGTCTGGCTCGAGGTACACGACGGGAATCTCGAGGGGCTGTGGGAGCTTCTGGACGGAGACGAGGCGTTGGCTCCTGTCGTGAGCAGCTTGCGCCGCGTAAGAAGCGAATTGAGGAGAATGCTCGACGATCTCCATGATGCGGAACCGCCTATCGCCCTTCGCCTGAGCCTTCGGGTTGATAGCGATCTCGTACTCATGGAAGGTCGCGTTTTTCGGCAACCTGACGGCGAAGAAGTTCGTCCGCAGGGAACCGGGCTGGCCGAGCTTGCCCCAGCCGGGGCGAAGGGGCATCTCTGGCGCCTGGACGGTGAGACGTTTGAAGGACTGGACGAGTTGATTGAGGTCCTGGTCAGCAAGGCGAGCGTCCTGGTTGAGAGGCTGCCCTTGAGCGAAGATCGCCGCAGGGCCCCCGCCACGAGAGCTTCCTCTGCCTGTGCCACGACTATACGCTGGACTAGCTCCACGAGGCGCGGGGGGCCGTCCGCGTCCGGTGCCTCCGCTGTACTCGGTTCCAAATGCTGAACTGGAAGGGGCGGGGCTCCCTCTGCCTCGGGAAGACGGAGAGGGGCCGCGACCCCTTCCGGGACCTCCTCCTTGACCTTGTCCTTGACCTGGTCCTCGACCTCGACCCCTGGAGGATCCACGTTGCTGGCTCATAGTCTGAAATGTATGTCGAAAGGGGGAGAAGGTTAGTTGTGCAGTGATTCTGGTTGGGGAGAGAAAGGGGTAGATGAGAGGTACTACTGACAGTGTCTCCGAGTCGAGGTGTTTATATCCCTGTAACTTGTCGTCTACGTGGCAGAAGGCAGATCATGAGTCATTCGGCAGGCCATACCGGACAGGTTTCAACAGCATGCAGATCATCGCATGAGTACAGCTGCAGCACACTTCTCCGACGATTTTCGCATCCTGACTGCGGTATCGTGACGACCGTAACTTACTTGGTTAACTATAAGCAAATTGACTCGGACGAGTCGGAGCTAGCGGATAATTCAAAAGTTCAACACTCGCCAGTGTGCTACGTTAATATGGATAAAATGTCGGTCTTGTGGGTGCAAGAGCTACAGTTTCGTGCATGGTTCGAGTGTTTGGGTCCTCGGAGAGGGTCGCTGCGGTAGGTGCTTATGTAATATAGGCGTCTGCCATGCCAGCGTGGCGCCGGAAAGCTTGCTACTTGCATATCAGATAAGATTGACCCAGAGCACAACCGACTACATCACATGACCCAAAACCGTCACGCTCACTCGATTCTGGCAGGGGAAAAATATTGGAAAACTATAGGCTCTGGACCATGGCCCTTTCTCGAAAATCTACGACCGTAACTTTGTGTAGATTGGTCCCCCCTAAGAAGTTACGGTTTCCGAATTTTGATAAACATCCATTCTGTAAAGTAGATAGACTGCCGCTATGACCGAGTTCGCGAGCGTCTATGTACAAGTCCAATCGGGCAAGATGGAAAAGGCAAAACAAACATTCCGCGCAGCGCAACGGGGAATGAGGGCAACGGGAGGATCACTATACAGGCCTCCCGTCTTTCGATATAATGCCAAAGAGGTCCCTTAGGGCGCGCTCATCCATAGCAAGCCTTGGTGCACATGCTCAGAAAAAACCGAGGCTTAACACCACTTATTGGGGCCGCAGTGCGGCAGACAAAGAGAATATGGCTCCTCCGATCCAGGTATGCCCTAGCAACCATACCCTTGAGTGGATTTTCATGTTGTTGTATTATACAGGAGGCCACAAGACCTCCCGAAACAATTCTGGAAGGATTATATCAGAGAAGGGACAAAGCACTGAAGGTCTATCAGTCATTTGGACAAGCAATGGTCGAAATCATCAAGCCTACCGGGTCTAACATGCCCTCGAGATGCCACACTCCTTCACCTTCAATACCACTTATCCCTCCTGACCATGCCCACCCCATTACGCCCGCCCCGTCCGGCAGTAACTTGGTTGGCACACCCGGCGGGCTGCGGGCCTCCATGGACTCCGAGTCCCCAGTACACACCCTACCTCCGACTCAGAGTACAACGGCAGCTGCTTCAGGGTGCGTTCCCAGCGAGCCTGCCAATACAAACCCTTCCGAGAAGCAGTCCCGCCACTACGACCCACCGCCAACACTGGAGGTCGCACGGTCAGCGCTCGAGGATCTCAAGAAACTGATTCGCCCACCTCGGAAGCGTGGTCGTGGCACTAGCCATTTCAAGGAGGGCGACGACCGTCTTCTCTGCCGGATGTGGCAGATGCAAATGTTCCTGACAGACTATGTGAACACCGGAGATCTAAACGCGTGGGGGGCGCACTCACTCGCAACAGCGCAACGTTGGGGAAAGGGCGTTCACAGTGCTCGGGCCCTCCGTGCATGGACCCGGGCATTCATTGCAGATCGCCACCATCTCCCCGTTACTCCTGACAACAAATGGACCCTGTCCCTCCTTGACAAGCGTCCCGACCTAAAGGAAGCCATCAGCGTGCATCTTCAGGACGTTGGAAAATACGTTCGTGCGCTTGATATTGTTGACTTTATGGCCAAACCAGGGAACATGGAAAAGTTCGGGCTGAAGAAAGCGGTCTCGCTCTCAACAGCCCAGGCTTGGATGCACCGTCTTGACTACCGATGGACGAAGACGCCGAGCGGCCAGTTTGTGGATGGCCACGAGCGAGCCGATGTGGTGGACTACCGACAAACACGGTTTCTCCCCGCGATTGAGGGCTACGATTCTCGTGCTCGTCAGTGGGACAAGGACGGCAACGAGGTTCCCTTACCTTCAGATACCCCCCGCCCTCTCCAGAAGCGCGTCGTCTACTGGTGGCACGATGAATCAATTTTCTACGCTCACGATCGACGCGTCCGCCGCTGGGTCCACAAGTCAGAGAAGGCTGTCCCCCGCGCCAAAGGGGAGGGCGTGTCCCTGATGGTTGCGGACTTCGTGTCCGCGGACCACGGATGGCTTCGCTCACCAGACGGGAAGGAGTCTGCGCGGGTGCTCTTCCGTCCGGGCAAAAATCGCGATGGCTACTTCACCCACGAGGAGATCCTGGAGCATGCAACCAAGGCGATGGATATCCTGCAGCGGCATTACCCGAATGAGGAACACGTTCTAATCTTCGATAACGCACCCACTCACCTGAAGCGAGCGGCCGATGCACTCTCAGCTCGACGGATGTCAAAGTGGCCGACGCACCCGGACAAGCCCATGTTCGGGGTCGAAGTTAACGTGATCAGCGAGGCGGGGAAGCCCATACACGATACCGATGGAAAACCCCTGAAAATGAAGATTCGAATGAGCGACGCACAGTTTAGCGACGGTCGACCGCAACCCCTGTACTTTCCGGAGGGTCACCCACGCGCGGGTGTCTTCAAGGGTATGGCGCAGATCCTGGAGGAGAGAGGGTTCAGGGACGCGGGCAAGATGCTTAGCCAGTGCAACCAGAAGTTCCAATGCAAGCCGCCCGCGATCGACTGCTGCTGCCGACGACTTCTATTCAACCAACCTGACTTCCGTGATGTCGAGACCCTGTTGGAAACACACTGCAAAGCCCGCGGGTTCCCGGTTTTGTTCCTCCCAAAGTTCCATTGTGAACTGAACTGTATCGAGCAATGCTGGGGCATGTCCAAGCGCACGTACCGTGAATCGCCCACATCGTCCCTCGAAGCGGATCTGGAGAAAAATGTGGTTGCAGCGCTTGACTCGGTGCCACTTGTTTCGATCCGGCGGTGGGTGAACCAAGGATCATTCTCACGATGTCAGTGCTAATCTGATCACTTGTAAGCAGGTTCTACACACGTTCGCACCGTTTCATGGATGCCTACCGGAAGGGATTGAATGGGAAGCAAGCGGCATGGGCGGCGAAGCAGTATCGGAGCCATCGTGTACTTCCGAGCACGCTCATGGAGGATCTCGATGTGGCGGGTTTGAAAGGGGCATCATAATGCAGATAAAAAGACTCTAGGTGACCATGATATCCGTAAGCTATGTACAAACTACATCCTTAGAGGTATCCTATGCTTGTACAATATTTTCTTCGATATCAAGACATATCGCCCCTCCGTCTGAGATAAGACCAATTTTGGTAGGTCGAGCGCCCGACTCACGTGCCACGTAACGCTGTGACATAGTCGTTGGTTGTGCTCTGGGTCAATCTTATATACTACCAACTGTGGGCATTGAAACTACATCGATATCAATATCTTTTGCCGACGGAGGAACTACGGTATGTGTAATGATCCATCTTCACGTGTGTACCCAGGGATACATACCCTTTACCTCAACTTGAACTTGTGGCTCAGTGCCACTGAGCCTACTAAAGTTGGACTGGAAGTCCAAGTCACCCAACCCGACGGAGCCCCAAGTTAGGGCTCAACGGCTGAAAAGCAGAGCCTCGGGTAGCACCAGATGTCGAGTTCAACATCACAGTGTGGTCACTGCCATGCCAGTGCAGATGATTGAACGGCACCGCCAAGTGCACTGCCCCCGTCATCCCGAGTCCGGGAACAGGAGTCTTATGGTTTTCGAGCACAAGGGGGTTTACTGTTAACGTTCGTCTCTCACCAAGCTACTTCTTCGTTTTCTACCACTGACGTCCCTGCTGATTTCGAAATGTTTCCGCCCTCCTTTCCCATATCACTCGCGTTATTCTTCATCCTAGCTATCGCGAACGTCACCACCGATCTCGCGTTCGTAAAGGAGACCAGACGTATCGCCGCGCTGCGGTATCCACCCTTCTCGCATTACAGTACGTGACCCTATACTACCTTCGAGAACGATCAAACTTGACATATGACATACCTCGGTCCGTACAGCCTTCGCCGAAGACGATTACCCTCCACACCTCCCCCTCCCTGACGCTCGCAAGTCGATTTCTCTCACACTCGAAGAAAGCACGCACTATGGGCTCACCGATCCTAACACGAACGACGAGTGGACATCCATGAGCCCCGGCGGAGACGGCAACATCCGCCTCGGGCCCAACCACCGCTTCTTCAACACCGGCTTCTCGTACCAGCTCCACTGCGCCAAGATCCTCGTCCTGTTCATCCAGCAGGACGAGGCCCCCACGCGTTTCCGGGAGGTTAACCACGTTTCACGGTGCCTGAACGTCCTCCGCCAGTTCGCACTTTGCTCCGCGGACACCACGTTGGAGCCCCCGGACAGCTTCAGCCGGAACTTCACTTCGGTCAGGGGTGGGGGAGACCACATGTGCAGGGATTCGGACGCGTTGTACCGGGCGATGGAGCAGAACTGGGCGGAATGGCAGGCGTTCAGAAAGACCCTCGATGCATAGGCCGTTCCAGGAGGCGCGTTTCGAGCGGCGCGGGTGGACGATCAGGGCGTTAGAGAAGGCTGCGGTGGGCTTCGCTAGAGACTCCTCCGATCTTATCCAGAAATCCATCATCTCTCCGGTCGTCGCGAGCGCGATCGGTGATAGACTCGGAGTCAGTCCTGGCACTTCGGAAGTCGAAGGACTCACGGAAGCCATGGAAGGCCGTCCTTCCCTTCGAGACTGATACCAGACATCTGGAAGCCGCCCAGGCATACGGGTTGAACATCTGAGCGTATCAACCCGTGATGCAAGTGGCATCGACACGCTGTACACACGTACATGGAAGGAGGCTGATTAGCGCTGCGGTACTGGGATATCCGAAGTCCTACCTGGACACTCTGGGTGCTGCGACACGGCAAGTAGAAGTTCAGGTGCGTGACCCTCCCCAAGCTGTGCGCCGTATATCCGGAAACCCAAATATTAAACCCTCACGCTGTACAACAAAATAAGTAATCAAGTCACGCCATCCCTCCAACCAGACCACGGAGGTACCGCGTTTCGCACTCCTTGCAGAAGTGCGACGACGTCCCACTGTCTGAGCCCACCGTGAACGCGCTCGAAAGCATTCCCATCCGATCAGTGTAGACAGCTTCCCCCGGCGCTCCGGTCATGATCGTCTCCGTCGTGCGGCGCGTCCACGCGCGGCCGCGCATGACGCGCAGGATGATGAGCTGTGGTGAGATGCACTGTGGGAGAACCATGATAAGAACGTCAGCCACTCGCCACACGCACGCACGCACACTGACGGCGCTCGCTCACAGTAAACATGGAGTAGATGGACAGGAAGAAGATGGAGATGTCGCTCTTGATCGCGAACGAGATGAGGTAGGCGACGCCGAAGAACGTCGACGGAAGCGCGGACTCGGCGATAATGGCCACCATGCCTGTATACGAGGCTGTGACCGCCCGCACCCATTGGCTCGAGCTCGAGCTTGAACTTGCGGCGCAGGACTGAGGCGCCGCCGAAATGGATCTGTGCCACTGCCGGATCTGGAGGATGCGGCCGCAGATGAGCGCGGTCACGATGACCTCGAGTCCAATCACCGCCGCCGTGTAGGAGACTCCCAGGTGGTGCGCCGTCCCGACGAAGTAGTTAGCATGCGGTCGACCAGATTCCACGAGTTGAGCTACCCCGAGGCCTCGGGAAGGAATGGTTTCAGCCTACTTCGCCAGTGCGCAACAAACAAAGGGACACTCACATAGTGTGGCGAGGTACAGGATACAGGGGACGATGATCGCACGGACATCTCCCCAGATGACGTTGCACCGGTGTATCTACTTAGATCAGACCCAATCCGGAAGTCCTCGGACAAAACAAAGCACTCACCATGAGAGCGTCGCTCAGGAGGTTGAGCACGATGCACGCAGAGGTCCCCAGTGTCTGGTACCAAACGGACGCATGATCTCGAAGGAAGCCATCTTGTCCACCCGGATAATCCGCGTGTACGATCCACATTTCTTGTCCAAAAATAGCTTCGGTCGCCACGTAGACAGTGATAAGGAGTAGCGAGACAGCGTTGAAAGCCATGAAGAGGGAATCTGAGCGGACTCGGTGCGCACGCTGTTTCCTAGTCATCGCCTCTACAGTTAGGAAGCACAACATGAGCTCAACTCCTGCAGAACGACATCTTCGTTAGCGTTCCCGTGTGCTCCACTGCAACATCGGAGTTTGCTCACCGTAGAGCACACCGTTGAAATTGTTCCCGACGTAGAACGCATTTTGGAAAAAGGCAGTCATGGATGCTATAAGTATAACCTAGATGTAAAGCTGACAGTATGACAGGCAGACTTGGGGAGTAGAAACGTGAACAAGGAGCTCTGGAGTCTGGAGGCGATCAGGTATGAACGGGAAGCAGTATAAGATGTAGAGCGGATTTAAGCTGCGGCATCATCTCGAGGCTGTAGTCGCGGCGAAGCAAATCATCACGACCCGGTCTTTGTTGATGTCATTCTTTGTACCTGCGTTGCAAGGCCCCTCCGGTCAGCGGCTAGGATCGAAAGTTGCAGAAGGCGTAGAAGCAGAAGAACAAACTGTCTTCAGTGTCTGACCCGCTCTCGATGCTCCAGACCCCCGAACCCAATGGTGACGTATTGCACGCTTGGTCATGCCATCAGCATGGGGCAATAAAGCATAACGGTGGCAACTGTGATTGCTCGCTCCCAACCACAATACTGGCGAGAAAGACGGAGGTGCAGGTCCACAAACGATGCTCGAACGGGTCCAACAATCCTACAGAATCCGATGTGTCCCGAAAACTCACCACAGAATCAGATCGGCCGTCGCCGAGGGGTGCCATCATGCAGTCCACGGCTCAGCCTAACGTCCGACGAGGATCATGTCGTTGCGGTACACCTGGTGTGCGGCTTGTGTGATGCTGAGGCCGGGTATGGCGTGCACGCAAGGCAGCTCCCCCGCAGGGGTACTCGGCGGGAATAACTCCGGTAGTCGTAGGATTGTTTGCAGCGTATTGTCGAGGAGTCGGGGCTTCTTCCAGCGAGCTTCACTTGGAATCGCCTCCTCCATCGAGGCAGCGAAGTGAAGGCAGCGAGAACAGGTCTCCCTAAGATGGAGCCCCACATCGATGTACGCAAGGGTTGGATGACTAGCCAAGCGCGGCAGAGGAGGGGCATAGTGCGCGTGGTAGACGAGGTGCTCAAGGGACGGAAAAACGCGGGCGAAGTCGTCCAACCACGCTATAGATTCAGTGAGGTCATCGGGGTAGTATGTCTGCATGCCGAGCCGGTCGCAGAACTCGAGGTAGGTTACGCGCTGGCCAAACCGTTGGAGGAAGCTGGCCTGAGATTCGAACACTGTCTCCGGCAAAACCAGGCGCTTCAGGCGGGGAAGCTCCCAGGAGAGGAAGTGATTTGAAAGGTCCAAGCCGGATGGTCTCGTGTAGCCGCCGCACAAGAGATCGAGATCCTCAAGGGACTCTAGCACGATTCGCTCCAAGGCTGCGGGATCGTCGACGTGAATCACGAGGGCAGTGAGGAGCGGCAGGGTCGCGAGGTGACGCGGCGACCAAATAGCGTAGAAATTGGTCCCTCGAGGCCAATGTTCGAAGCGGATGAGTGTCTCATGGAGCGCCTCGATAGCATCTGTGATTTTCGCGGGGATGGTGCGCATTGAAGGGCAGTATCTAGTGCGGCTTATGAAGAGGGCGTCGGTGAAGATGATTGTGCGCAATGCAGTGCACCGAGTGAGGATGAAGACGAAGTCGCTGATGAGAGCATTTCGCTGTTTGATAGTGCTTGCAGGACAGTGGAAGATGAGCTCTCTCAACATGTGACGAAGACTGGGATTTCCTCGCAAGGCATCCGCGAACGAGTGAACTTGAGCCGGACGGTGGAGGGGTGCTTCTGCGTATAGCAAGGGTTGGATGACTGAGTGCTAGCAGCGATTGACTTGCGACATCGTCAGTTTGGACTGCATCGCTTGTGCTATCCATGGTGTACGTGTATGGTTTCCTCTTGATTCCAGTTTGGAAAGCGTACTGGGTGGGAGCACGTAACGAAATACGTGGAGCAGGAGTTCGACAGGAAGTAGATCAATTGGGACGTTCTGGTGGATAACCGGTTGTGATGTGTCCTCGTGAGGTCTTTGCCTTCTGGTGCCATCTTGAGTGGTGGCCGTTGCGCAGACCGCTGATATTGCGAGACGTCAAAGTCCAGGCCTAAGGCGCAGAGAGGTGAGACCAGCGAAGTGCAAGTAGTATGAGTGTAAGTTGGGTCAGAGAACGGTCCAGTGGCAAGGTTGCCTCCAAGATTTAGGGCAGGGCGGCGTTCGATATCACCGCTAATATAGAGCCATTAGAACACGAACTTACATTAAAAAACATTGTCAACAACGGATTAGACTTGGTGCATAGCCACCTTTATATCCTTATACTTGTGTTCTTTGTCACCACTACCTTCTCCGTTGGATTTCCTTTCCGCCTCCTCTCTACTTTCTCTTCTGTGTCAAACAAACCCAAGGAGAGGCCGTATAATACCCAGGAACACGACCCGCATCGCATCCAACCCGACGCTCTGGTTTTTCATCCGAGTGCACCAAGCGGATGAGGTGACGTCCACGGTCTCCAAGTGGTGGCAGCAGCTAAGTGGAGGCTGACGAGCTCGGTCATGGTGGAGGGAATGTCCATGTGTGGAATCCGTTGGTTTGGTGAGGCTCGCATGTCGACCTCGAGACGGATGGGACGGGAGGTATTTGGATGAGTCGAGGACTGTTAGATGGATGTACGAAACACAGTGCGCCGTCCCCTCTTTTCTCGTTGTCCATCTTTCCGATGCCCCCGTTTGTGCAGATACGATACACCACTGCTATTCGATACTTTTCACCCCCGAGCCCCACCGAGGGGCCCAGCTCACCCCGACGCAGATCCGACGTGCCGTCTGATACGGAAGGCACGCTCTTCTCCACTCAGGAAGCCGAGGACTACCACCACAAGAAGGGACACAGATCGCGAGGCAAAGCACCGCTGCCCGTCATGTGCGCCCAGGAATGCAAAACCCTATAGAGCAGTTGAGCGACAGCGACGAGGAGGTGCGCTATGTTCAGTTCCGTGTCCATCGATTGTCCCGTTCCCCATTCTCACTCTCTCGTTCCCATCTCCCCCATGAATGCAGCCCAACGACGCGTATCGCAAGTTTGTACTGCGCACGTCCGTGCACGTCCGTTCACGTCCTCACGTCGCCGAACCTCGTCGACCTCGGAATGCGCAATCTCGCGGACTACGGCGCTAACCTGCGCTTCGCGTCCCTGCACGACAGTAGTAACGCGTTTAGCACCGGATGTAGGAGAATTCAGGGCTCGAGGTGGAGGGGGAGAAGCTGTGGAAGGTGGAGGGTGGGAGAGCGCAGAGCAACGTGGGCCCCGTAGGATACAGGTCTAACGAGGAAGAGAGGGAGGCTTGGTGAGACCACTGAGGTGCGACTACTGTGGCCTAACCAGGAGGTGGTGGCTGCTAAGCGGGAAAGGAGAGAGAATGGGCGGAGGAGCGAACCACCGTGAAGGAGGTTGCGGCTGCTCGAGCGGACACCTCTTACTGTTCAAGGTAAGGGTACCAACTGCTAAGGACCCATTCAGCTGTTGACTTTTCACTAGCGCCTTTCCGTAGTCAGCGAAGACCACGACCGAGGTAGTCTGCGCCTAGCGACACTATTAAGCCTCGTAATTGTGGGTTTGGGAGACTGCTTACGGCGTAGAAGTCTGATGCGCTAGTTTTCGAAGGCTGTCTTCAGTACGCAGGAAGGCGATCTGGGTTTACAACTTTGTGGCTCTTTACAAACGAGCAAAGGCTGCTTCTGAGGAAGCCTTCATCCCGGCCCCACACATCTCTCTGCCTCTGACGTTCGAGCATTCTATTCGTATGCGAAGAAGTGACGGCGCGTGTGCTCCGCGCATAGTGAGTTATACAGCCAATCCGATTCGGCGTGTTGAGCTAATGGAAATCGTTTTTAGCACCCAAACCTCGGCGACCTAGAGGACCTCCAGCGGGCATCTGCACCGTCTCGGGCTGCGGTATCGCGAGGCCAGATACTTATGGCGACTGCGGCCAGGACGAAGGAGGAGATGATGGTGTTCTCGAAGAACTGCATGTCGAGGACGTGGATGATAACAGCTAAGGTCCGACGCGTTGCGATCTTTCCCTTCATCCTCTACGTCGCCACAGAGGCCTTTGGCATGCTGCCTTGGTCCATCTCGGAGTGTGCCCATCGCGCTCTCGGACTCCTCCGTCGTGTGTCTTACGACATGAAATCCATCTTCCATTCACTCTTCCACTCCATCCGCCCAATCGGATCGCTAATTGGGGCTGGCATATGCTCGGAGGCCGAACGGACGGAATACCGTCTTTGTATGGATACCTGCTGACCTTTCCCCACATCGAACGAATGATATCTGTCACGGCGACGCTGGTTCATCACCTGATGCTGGTTGGACGTGGATGCAATTGACAATGGCAGCAATCGCCTCGTTGGCAGCCGAGTTCACCGAAAACTTTAACAGCTTCAGTCACTCATACCGATGTTTCCTGGGTAGTACCTCGCCCCCAGGAGGGTAAACTAGGACCAAAGGGGCGGATGCATAGCTACGTGTATCAAGTTCGAATTCATAAGACCTGCCATGGCTTGATATTTCACACTCCTCGGCTCCAAAGGTGCGTAGAGCGCTGGCGGAATGCCTCCTCCGTGTTGAACTCATAAAAGTTTTTGTTTCATTACAACCTATGCTTCCGTGCTAATCGATTGGGGGAGGTAAAATTGCGCGAACAAGGGTATTAGAGTACAAACATTCGGCCGTACTTAACAAAATAACTGCAACCTAGGTATCCCAAGCCGACCTAATACATTCCAATGTGTCCCAATGCATGCCACAAGTCCGTTCAAACGGCACCTACTTCCTCGATATCGTCCGACGACGAGTGCGACACATGCGACTTCTCGTTCCCCGAAAACCCGCCCCCAATCTGCGTCCTCGACCCGTCTGTAAACTCGAGCTTAGACTGGATCATCGACGTCTTTTCCCGAGTCCACGCACGGCCCGCCACGACCCGAAGCACGACCAGTTGTGGCGCAATGCACTGTACGCGCGTCCAAGGGAATCATCAGCATCTCCAACCATAATCGTAACGATGCACGACGCGCGCGACTCACCGTGCTCATGACGTATATCGACAGGAAGAAGATCTCGACCTGGTCCCCGCGCGCGAACGTGATGAGGTACGCGATGCCCGTGAGCGTCGAGAGCAGCATGCTCTCGACGATGACCGCCGCCGCGCTCGTGTACGCGCGCCCGACCTCGTTGCCCATCGCCTGCTCGTACCGGCGCCCCATCCAGTAGATGCGCGCGCAGATGAGCGCGGTCACGATGATTTCGAGCGAGATGATCGTCGACGTGTACGCGATCCCCAGGTTCTTCGCGAGCCCCGCGAAGTAGTTCGCGTCTGGCCGGCCCGAGTCGACGAGCTGCGCGATCCCGAGCGCTGTAAGCAAGGGAGGGGTGGACCTTCGTCAGCATGACTGAATGAATGCGCGGGCGCAGCAGGGACGCACAGAATGACGCGAGGTATATGAGCGCGGGGAGCGCGACGACGCGCAGGTCGTTCCACACCACATAGCAGCGGTAGATCTACCATGATCACGGAACATCGGGCTCAATCAGCCGTCCGTGACGGTTCTCATCAGCCTGGACCACTTACTAGGAGGCCATCGCTACAGAGATTGAGCACGATGGACGCCGCAGTGCCGAACGTCTGATACCACACGGAAGCGAAATCTCCGAGGTATTGATCCATGCCCCCGGGGTAGTTCGCGTTCACTATCCACATCTCCTCCCCAAACACGGCTTCGGTGGCGACGAAGACCGTGTTCAGGAGGAGGAGCACGGTGCTGAAGAGCAGGAAGTACTTGTCGGTCTTCGCGTGCTTGCGTTTCCGGCTGGAGATCACGCGGACCGTCATGAAGTACAACACGAGCTCCACGCCTGGCCAGAACGTTGCGTTCAGTCACGCTGTGGAGGGCCAGATTTCGAATATGGCTTCGGCTCACCGTAAAGAATAGCGTTAAAATTGTTGCCAATGTAGAACGCATTCTGGAACACCGCTTGTGACTCGGCCATGGTGCAGTGCTAGTACCCAAGACCGGGAGGGGAAGAGAGGAGCACGGGAACGCGGAGGGTGGGTGGACCTAGGATGGACACCTGCCGACAAGAGGACTTTTGTACACGACGATGTTGATCTCTTGACCATATGCATGTATGGCGTCCTTGGCGGCACGGGCACCCACGACGACCTCTTTATGACGTTTTGGCGTCTTCGACAGATCTTCGCACCGTCCTATCGCCCTGGAGATACTTCTTCATGGAGAGAGATACAGAGGTCGCTCGTTCACCAGCAGAAAGTAAAGACTACATAATCCTTTTGGCTACCTGCAGAAGGGGTACGCTTGAGACATTCGGGATAGTTAAACGGTTTTAAAGGACAACGTACGATGGGTCGAGGGCTTTGGCAAGGCGCTCCGAGATAGAGTTCGGAGGAAGCTTACATGAAAGTCCGATATCACGTCGGGCGCTGGACTTCGGACGACGATTCCCATACTCAAATTCCCTTCTCCTGACTGCCCTGCTTCCTCTCCAATGTGTCGATGTGCGCCCATCCCGGGTCAGAAGGCCCTGGGCGTGCAGTCAGAATTGAAGCTTAAGCTTGAAGCTTGACCAATCCGAACACTCACGGCGAAATCTTCCGCCGGCGAGGTACGACCAGGTGGCTTCTGGCCAGGGGTGAGAGTCGGAGACACGTAGGAGCGTGTTGAGAGCGCTTTTCGGGAGCTTGTATATAGAGCGGGTTCCACTCAGAGGTCTCCAAAATGTCCGTTGCCGTCGCGTTGTCAGACGGGTCGACAGCAAAGCACAGACCTGCGACCACTATCCACTGCTCAGAGTGTCAGCTAGAATCTGGTCTCTTCCGCCCTACCTGGGTGGTCTTCCGGTGAACAGAAGATCGGACAGTTGGACCGTGGTTTCCGCAAGTAGGGATGTTGCGTGCCGTCGTCGCGCCCAAGAAGAAGACAGCTGGCGTATCATATCCGCCCTGCTGGAAACGGTAACGTGGGTAGATAGGCGAGAACCGTACCGTACCTTCCAAGTAAGTGCTAAGCGGCCCTGTCCTCGCTGTCGCCCAAGGTAAAGATTCTAGATTACCGTTTTCGATGGCGAGGCGGTGGAGTGATGTTCTTGCCGCCTCATTCCCTGTGGTACAGCACCCTGTAATCCCGAGAAACACGATCGAATACCTGGGGACGTCTACGGCTCCTCGCTGGCACCCGTATCTCCCAACTCCATCCTTATCCTCAGCAACCCAACATCTTCGCTGTCGCTCTCGGTGTCCCCCTCGTCCTCGTCCTCATCCGAGTCGGAACTTGCGTCGTCTTCCGTGTCAAAGTAATCCGGCTCGGAATCGCTGTGCCCAGGGAGGACCCAGCGGTCCCACTCCCCGTACTCCTCGTCCGACTCCGGCTCCTCGGTCCACGGCTCCAGCGCAGGCGGGAACAGCTCGTCGAGGTCGCTCCTGTACACCCCCCACGCGGCGTGCGTGATGCTGAGCCCAGGAATCGCGTGCGCGCGCGGCAGCTCGTCCTCGGGCACCCAGGGCGGAAACAGCTCTGGGAGGCCGGGGATGCCGTGCAGCGCACGGTCGAGGAACCGGACGTTCTTCAGTAGCGCGCCGCGCTCGGCCAGCGCGTGCGCCCGCGCGGCGAGCAGGTCGGGGCGCACGCGTCCCGCAGGCGAGTAGATCCACAGATCGATGTACGCGAGCGTCGGGTGGCTGGGGAGACCGGGCAGGGGATGTGGCATGGCGTCTGCTTGAAACACGAGGTGCTGCAGGGACGGGCAGAGGCGGATGTGGTCGGTGGGCGGCGTCGAGGGTCCACCGTGCCGTTTGTGCAAGTCCAGGTGGTCGCGGAACTCGAGGTAGGTGATGCGTTGCCCGAAGCGCTTCAGGACGTTGCGGTGGATGTCGGTCATCACTGGCAGGACGAGGCGGCGCAAACGCGGCAGCTCCCAGGCGAGGAAGTACTTTGAGCGGTCCCAGTCGCGGGGACTACGTAGTCGCGCGAGAGATCGAGCTCCTGGAGGGATGTTAGAACAATCGGGTCCAAAGCGGCTGGGTTGTCGATGTGGATCGCGAGCGCGGTGAGGTGTGGGGAGTGCGTGAAGCGATAGAGAGGCCATGCCATGGAGTGGCGTGTAAAACCCACCGTGCCGCTGTCGGGCCAATGTTCGAATCGGACGAGTGTCTTGGCCAGAACAGAGTTAACAGTGTCGACGAGTGTGGTGGGAATATCATATTGGGTGGTATCCAGAGAATCCATAACCACATAGCCCAGGTCCCTCTTGCGCTTCTCGTCCCTCGTAAAAAGAGCATCGGTAAAGATGAGGGTCCGCAATCGGTTGCACCGCGGGAGGATGTAGATGAGGTCGCTGAACACGGAGTTTCGCTCCTCCCCTGTATCCGCTGGGCAGTCGAAGACTATAGTCTTCACTAGGCGGCGAACGTCCGGGCTTCCTCGTAAGGCATCTGCGAACGAGCGCACTTGCATCGACAGACAGAGGGCCGCCTCTTCGTACAGCAAGGGCAGCGCGACTGAATTCCAGTGCCGGTTGACTCGAACCAGCGTCGATTTGGTGGCCATCGCGTGCGTCCATGGAGAGCGCGTGTCCCGCGAGGATAATGGATCCAGAAGCCTGCTCGGCGGAATGGCGTAACGAAATACGTCGAGGAGGAGTTCCACGGGAAGACCGTCGATGTGTTTGCTCTTAGGCTTGATCAGTTGCGACAAATCTACCTCGTCATTTCCCAGTACAGTAAATTGCGTTCCATCCAGGACAGTCGAACCGAGGGCGCTCGTCATAAGTACCATGGGTGTATGCGTTTGTTGATGTTTTGAGTCGGCCTATATGTATCCCATGTCAGTCTCATGCTGGTGAAGCCATTTTTTATAATTGGTTACCGCAAAGACGTCGCTCGGTGGCTCAGTGTGTTGTCGATTGTGGAAGGCGAAGAGGCGTGTCGAAGGACAAAGCATTGCGCAGTCGGGTTTGACGCGTAGTTTAGGGCAGGTTGCATTTTGGAAGTCCGCCATAGGTGATGTAAACCCGGTGTCCATTTCTTCATTATAAGCTTAATTGTTACGACTCCTTACCACCATCTTAGTGGCGTCGAAGAGCTGGTTACAATCTCGTTACATATATTTATATTTCCAACTGCGCCGAGCGTTCAGTGAGTAGATGTCCGTCGATCAAGCTTTCAAGCACCATCGGCCGAAGTGCAGCTGCAGTGCCAGTGGAAGGTGACTCGGACCCGTACATGTACATGTTGCGGGAGTCTCGCGGTCAGATCTAGCAAGTACCTCCATCTCCTCCACTGCGTCGATACATAGTACCCGCGCCACACCTGATCATCATCATGCATCATGAGTGAAGCATCCACAGTAATAACCCCACAATCGTCCGAAATCAACTTCGCTTTTCCCTGGCGAGACCTTGAGAACGACCGGGTCAAGCTCCTACCCTTCGACGTAAGTTCCAGACTCGAACAACATCCTCCAGATCTCCTCACATCCGCCTCCCCGCCTCCCCGCCTCCCTCCTCAGCCATCCATGCACGGAGCCCACTACTGGGCCGGAACAAAAGACCACCCGCAGCTCTACGACTACCTCCCCTGGGGCCCGTTCGCCACCCTGCCCTCCTTCCTCGCCTACCTCGACGGCCGCTTCCACCGCTCACCCCAGTGCCTCGTCCTCGCCGTCCTCGACAAGACCTCCTCGATAGAACCCTGGCCGCTCGCCGGCCTCGTGGGCTTCCTGAACGCCGACCCCTCCAACCTCTCCGTCGAAGTCGGCATCCTCGTCTGCCTCCCCGCCTTCCAGCGCCGGCGCGTCACGTACGCCGCCGTCGCGCTCCTCCTGCAGTATTCCCTGAACCCCCCCGCCGATGGTGGCCTCGGATTGCGCCGCGTGCAGTACCAGGCAAACACGAGCAACGACCGGTCCGTCGCGTTCGCGACGAAGATGGGGTTTCGCCTTGAGGGCGTCGCGCGCTGGCAGCGGGTGCTTGACGGGCACAAGCCCGGTAACGGCCTGAAGAGCAGAGAAGGCGATCCAAGGGCGGGAACAGTGGGGAGGGACACGGCGATCTTGAGCTTATGTTGGGACGATTGGGAGGAGGGGAAGAGGGAGGCGATCTGTCTCCCGGAGTACACGATGCACAAGCCCTAAAAGCCAAAGCCGTATCAGCGTCGAGCACAGAGGAATAGGGCGCACCTAGGTAGTAGCCGGTCGCGCACACAATGATATCGCCAAGAAGGAATGTAATGCATACAACGAACCCAGGGCGTGCAGGATACTGTACAGAACGTTGTTCGAGTCTATGCTGGTATGATGACCACAGGGAGAATCTATCCGCCTCTACTTGTTGCCAGTCTTTCCCTCCCATCTGTGCCGACCGTCAGTCACCACTTCGCACAAACGCAAAATGATAAACAAAGACTGACATATCGAGGAACAGCCTCCATAGCACCGAAAACATCAGGCCCTGCAGCCCGTTTGCCAGGATCCTCGTCTTGAGCCCGCGCCCAAAGAAGCCCCGCAGCCCGTCCTGCGCAATCACCGCCTCCGCCGCGGCGATGTACCCGATGCGCGTCTCGTGCACCTGCCGGTACGTCTTCACGACGCGCAGCGAGTTCGAGACGGAGTCTGACACGACAGACGCGACGAACCCGATGAACGCCTGCCGCAGCAGCTTCTCGCCGAACGTGGTAGGCACGGGCAGCGTCGCGTCGAGGTAGTTGTACGTCCCGAACCACGGGTAGTGGCCGACGAACGTCGCTGCGGCGGTCGCCCACGCCCCGTACCAGAGCGTGCCGACGCCGTAGCGCTTGATCTGCGGACGTGCGCGGTCAGTTCCACGAATGCAAGGACTAGTAGCCGGAGAGCAGACGCACTCTCGAGCGCAAAATGGACAGCCCCGCTTTCCCGTCGGTCTGCATCGTCGTCTTGACCGTGTCCACCGGGGTGAGGATCATCCGGAACAGGGCCGCCGCAACAGATGCGAACACCGTCTTCACGAGCGGGGGCAGGTCCTTCAGATACTTGTTCGACTTGAGGAGCGCGAGGATGCCGACGTTCGCCGCCGTGTCACCGAAGCGCGAGACGGGGCCCTGGATGAGCGCGGCGGTGAGGCCCTGGTAGTACCGCGTCCAACCGCCATCTGAGTAGAGCGTCCTAGTTGCTTGCGTCATCGTGGTCCCGTAGCGGTACTGGTAGTTCATGACCGTACGGAGCGGCATGAGGGTGAGGACCTGCAGAACCATCGCTGCAGCACCGCTGAGGCCACCGCCGAGGGCGCTCTTGAGCGCCTTGCCTAAGTCGAACTACTTTTCGTCAGTATATTTCGTTCACTAGACACCATCCTCAAAGAAGGAACGAGCCACTTGGAGACCGCTAGACACGCATATACGAGCAACAGCATATAGCTGGTACTATGAAATGGGTTAAACGCTGACTATATGCATCATCGCTCTCCCAGTCTCTGCGACATGTCCATTCTGCGCTCGGACCAGTGTACGTTCCTATCAGGACATACGCTCACGATAGCATATGCGGAAGTTATTGGTAGGGATATATTAACGACCGGCTGTATGCGCCAGGACGCGAATCCCCACCCCGGCCCAAAACCCATCCCTTCAGAGTACGCATCGCTCGAGTGTCGTACATGGTACTATAGCAAATGTGGGACTCACATCAACATCGTCCGAGTCAATGACGCCCTTGACAAAGACACCAAGGACGAAAAGCCCCAGCAGGGCGAAGATAGTGTACCATCCGATAGTCCACCACGACTGCTTCTTTTGAGGAGATCCGGGAGTTTCACCGGCTTCCGCCTGAGCATCGGGGTCGAGGAGAGGAGCCCGCTCGTCGGTGAGACGTCCGGTCATGGCGGTGGGGCAGTAGAGGGGTTGAGGAGGAGGGAAAAGGGAGAGGTGTGCGAGTGCATGGCTGACTGAGCGAAGCCTAAGTTCATGGGGAAACGCGATAGCGCAAGCGAACGACGGTCGCACGCATGCCGCGCCTTATCTTATCTGATAGCCCCAACAGGCGCGCCCAGCACCATCCCTGGTCGCGCCGCCGTCCGCAGTTCGAAGCTCTTCCGCCCGAACCACCATGCGCTTCCTTACATGACACTCACTGCCCCTTCTAGTGCAGCCTCATGATCACCTACGTCTCTGTAGGGAAATTGGTTCACTGAAAGGGGCTTCCTCGTTCCCCTCGCTAGGGACAGCTTCGACCAGAGGGCAGATGCTCCTCCAATGCCAAGCGGAAAACTGGCTTCACCATCGAGAACACTCTGTTTCTGGGACGTTGCGCCATCGGTAACAAGACCTAGGAAGGAGCATGTCCAAATTCTCTCGGTCAGTAAGTGCTCCTTTCCACCACGTACTCAGCTCGTAAGCACCAATGCTCGGAATCCGACCATCAATAAGCTCCCTTATTGCCAAGTTGTAGGTGTGCGCCGATAAAACCGATGCATTGCGAAGATTACAGAAGTGAAGTACGGTGTGCGCTTGATACGCGTCCCTTTGTGAGGATTGACATGGGTATAGCCGTGAGGGTTTGGGCTATAGTCCCGTACCCGCACTCCGCACGTGTACCGGTACAGGTGTCCCGCGGCGGGTTTGTGTATGGGTCCATGCACAGGTACCCCACCCCTGGTGGTGGGCCATAGATACCCTCGGACCATTGGTCAATTGGCCCAAGGATGGCCGTTGCGCAGGAGATGGGGGCGAATACAGCCATCCCGCGTTCAGCTCCGGGGTTAGCACGGGCGGTCCAACACGCGGCACCGCGGGCGCAGATCTTGCTCGGCTCCGCCCCCCGCCAACCTGTACCACCCGCATCTTTCCTTAATTCCACGGTTATTTGTTTTCACTATTCTGACGCAGTTCTAGACCATGGACATCGTCCTCCCGCGATCTGGTTCGATGTCGGCCCCAACGTCAAGCAATGGGTTTTTCCATCACACAATCTCCCCGTGAAATGAGGGCGGAGGGTGGTCTCGTCCTCCCCATTGTGAGTTCTTGTCGCGCTCTGAGGCTGAGGTCTGATCGTGAGAAGTTCACGGTTCCGCACAGGTCATTTATTCCAGTGCCAGAATCGTCGTCGTATCTTCCAACAAGTTGGCCATCGCTGGCCCGCCCGCGCCATCACGGTCACCGTCAAGTCAGTTGTCAGAAGCCACAGAACACCCAGCACAGGGCGTTTCTGATTTTCGACGGCCCCGCAGGCCGGAGTGGCCACGCTTTCTTTCGAAGCTCGCTCATGTGAAAAGACTCCGGCCAACGACGTGTGGGACTGTACTGCAGGCACGATGACTATCAGTCTTCAAATGCGAGTCGGATTTCTTCACGGCAAGCGTAGCCTCCGAGTCCTTGTCGCCCCCTTAGCCGACGGGCGTCGCATTTCCTCGACTGGCCCCATGTCCTACATCCTGTCCGGCGCTCCTTTATGGCGGTACAGTACCCCTGGCAGCGCAAGTTCCGGTCAGTCGAACGAAGGCTATAGGAGCTTCGTGCGCCACAAGGCGGTATTTTGGTAGCCAAGTGACTGGTCGCAATCATAGAGCTCCATTGGTCCTGGGTCACCATGTTCCAGAAATGGTAAGTACGTCTTGTCGCTTTCATGTGTCGTCGTGCCGGATCGCCCAACCTTTTCGCGGCTGCTCGCCTCCCTCAACAGCGCTACAAGGCCCCCGGGGCATAAATACATGGAATAAATATAGAGCGGTGTAACTGTATCTGGAGGTAGGGCTATGCATGCCCATCTATGGATCAGTCTTTCGTATGTTATGCGAGCGGCAGTGTAGCCTGTTGCCTTGAGAAATCGAAGGTCGTATTTCATGCTGTGGTCTGTTGGAAGCTCCCGCTCTGAACTTGTATGTTTGTTATGAAGGTCGCAGCCAAATCACCCTTATAACGACTGCTGAGCGCCGAGCATCCCTGACGACGCAGGCTGGTATTTAACTCCACGTACTCATACGCAATGTCTCCGAGACGCTCCATCTCTGCACACTTTTTCCACATGTCCCAGACAACCACAGACCAGCCTCCGTTCTCCACGTACATTTTCGATAACCAGGCCTGGGATGAGTGGCGGCCCCAAATTCGAGAATATGCCGTGATCGCTGCGCTGCCGTGCGCCTTGTACGGTATGGGCTAGTATGCATAAGTTAACGTGGGCCCGGATCTGACCCGGATGTGCAACTTGGATAGGGATATTTGTTTTACTCTGCGGCGCTTCCATATATTCCCTAGTACAGTGAGACTTTCAAGGTTTCGCTGTATTGCCCTCTCATAACGGCGCTAATAGTCTTAACATTCGGTACTACTAGGCTCAATAACCGGGCTCGACCAACTGCCCTGGTCCTCAGCTTGGCGCTACTCGCCCTCTTCTCCTCTACCACCATCCACACGGTCACCACATTCCTGGTAGAACTGGAACAGATTTACTCCGCATTCATCGACATTGGATTTCTCCTGTGGTCCCATGAAGACGCGGAATTCATAGGCGGTCCACAGCTTACCGGAGGCAAGAGACGATTTCTATATTGTGCACCCACTGCCGCCCTGACAATCAATGTTTGAGCCTTCGTTTCTTGTCAACGCTTTGCTGGCTCTGACTCACAGTATTCAAAGATAATATTGGGTGATGCCATCGTGTGTTGGCGAGCATGCGTGCTGTGGCGGGGCAACAAAATTGTAACGGGCGCATGTATCACGCTGCTTCTGATAACACTCGGTACGTAACTCAGAGCACATCCACTGGTGTCTTGAAATATTGGGGTTTAACTTCTGTTGGCAGGTCTGGGTGCGGCAGATACCAAGTTTGCCTGCGGGGATTCGGGATACATAGATGGTAGCCCATGGCAGCCGGATCCCCACGCGAACGGGACTGGAGGCCTTTATCAAGGATTTTCGTATGGTGTAGCTGCGACAGCCCTATCCTTGGGTACAAACTTGTTTGCAACAGTCGCTGTCGCGGTGAAGGCGTGGTGCGCTACTTCAACCTTCAACCGATGTGGACATGCAGGCTGAATTTTTGCAGGCAATCAAGGAGATCCCTCAAACATTACGTCGTGACAGGCCCTAGGGCCTCTCAAGTGGAAAAGGTGTTCTCGTTACTCGTGGAGTCAGGCATGATTTATTGCGCTCTCTGGGTAAGTGCTAGACTTTACTAATTGGTCTCGGGTCTAGTTCAAGGGACCAGGTAACTAATTAACAATGCACAGGTGATCGTCCTCGCTTGGCAGGTGGGAAATTACAAAGGAGTCCTATGGGAGAAGGGCGACAACAGTTTCTGGGATATAGTCAATGTTCTCATGAATTGCGCCTTGGTGCCCCTCATAGTATGTCCAGCTGCCGCAATTCCATCCTTTCATCTACTAGTACCGATGATGTCCACTTTGTTTCTATCCGCAGGCCATATATCCAGCCGTCATTATTGTGCTCGTGGCACTGAACCGTTCACACTTTGAGAATGGGTTCATGGACACTACTGAGAACAGTGTCAATCGCCTTCCGCTGCGTCCTGTCGCCGTCGCAGTCAATACCACAGTGACTACGCGATGCGACCGCCAGTCCCGAGGGAGGTGCGACAGGGTGTTGGTCATCGCCAAGCAGGACTTTCAATCCGGAGACGGCCCAGATGGTTCAAGCACCTATACAAGCGAAGAGCAAATGCTCGGAGGGGTTGTCTAATGCCGAATCGTGACTAGAGCCACCCTGTGCTCGTGAACTTGAAGAGGCTGTTGTATTTATGTAGTGCAAACAGTTTGGGGAAGTGAAATCCTGTAGAACGAACATAGCTCGATAATGTATTGGAGACCTAATGAACATCTCGTCGACGTCGCAGACCCACGCAACAGCCCTGCATACTTCAACGCTGACGTCTCCGGAAACAGGGTCCCCGCAATCCCCACATCGCCGCCGGAAAGGTGCAACCTGGGCTTAACGTCGACGCAGCGGAGCGACCTATATCAATATCGATCGACTGTCATCTATATCTGTATATGGTCAGCTACGGAGACTAAATGGATATGGGGCGCTCAGCGTCGACAGGCTCCGTACCTTCTTGTTGCATGGGTATCCTCATCCCACAGTGATGAGTGGTGACGCTAATGGAAAGAAGTTCACCTTTGACTGAACCCCAATGGGCCGCGCTCGCATTCGAACAGACGACCACTTATCAACACAGCGATAGCCGCCGGCGGCCTCGTCAGTGTTATGCAGGAAATGAACTTGAAGTTATTTATGCCTCGTCACAATGGTGGTCGAATGCGCGCACGGTCTCCTGCCCAGACATGTACTACCACACACCCGTCGGCACTGAACAGCCCCCGGGCCGAGGTCATCATTCGGGGGAGGGTGTTTGACATTGCGGACACTGAAGTCGTCTCGTAGTGCTAGGCCGTTCTACAGACAAAGGTATCGTAGCCGTAGCGTCAAGGCCGGATCTACGTGACACCAAGTTAACTCCCAATCCTCACTCCTCGCCTGTCGGGAGGGGCTCAATGCTGTAGACCGTCCGCTCCGACGATGTCCTGGCATGCATTGGTGGGCTGTGGGCACGCTCTGCCAAGCATGCGTGAAAATTGCTCACATCTCGTCGCAGAACATGTGCAACAGCCCCGCATCCTTCAACGCCGACAGCTCCACCAAAAGGGCCTCCGCAAGGTCCTCGTTGTCATAGGATTGCTTCAGCCTGAGCTCGATGTTAACGCTGTGGAGCAACGGGAACTCGGCGGGCTCGCGCGTGATGTACTCGCCGAGGGCTTGGAGGTCCCACATCTCGAGCTCGCCCATGTCGCTGTACCATGGTGGCTCCTCTATAAATTCCACGACCAGTCTGCGGAGAGTGCGTGGGGCACGAGGGATGATCGTGGTGAAGACGAGGTGACGAGGGAGGCCAGAGTATTCATCGATGCTGAAGGGTACGATTCGGATCCGGAGGCTTTCGAGTTGCGGGCAGCAGGCGAGGCTTTCCCCGAAGACGCCCCAGTCCAGACCCAGAACTGTGAACATTGCAGGTTAATATAGGCGACGAAGAACGAGTCAGACACACTTACGACCAAACCTGTCGGATTCCACTGAAAGCCATGGACGCCCATGAGATCGTGCCGCTAGTGTCGGATATCCATAGCTTTGGCAGATGCTTGACTGATTGGACATCCGGCTCGATGCCCTCCGGTATGGGCATCGAAGGGTAATCAGCTTCAGCGTCCAAGCGGATGCTAGATAGCAGTAGACACTGTAACGAGGGAAGTCTGGAGGTGACGGAGGAGATGAACGTGCGAATGGCGTTTTGGGGATAGACAACCAAGGGTTCTGATAAACCGCTGTACCCGAAGAAGTACAGCCGTTTGACATAGATGGCCAGGCTAGGGTGGGTGTCTAAAAACTCGATGAAGGGTGCGAAACATCCCGCTGGGCGAATCGAGATCCGAGCGAAGAGCCAGGGTATCGAGAGCTCTCTGTAGTATCGGGAAACGTATGTGCACGACGAGAGGGTTTGCTTGTCATCACTGAGAAGCCGAAAGACGGAGTAGAAGATTTCCGGCGGAACGCGGGCCAGGGCGTTGAAAGGTTCCCGATGCCGCGGGGAGTGCATGCCTGCTTTCCGGATGAATGTTAAGATGAGTGAGCGTTGTGAAGGGATAGAATAAAACAAGTGGGCGAACCCTACGCTGTATATTGCACCGGAGCTGTTAACGCGAAGGCTGGGACCAGACAGCAGACCCGAGACAGGACTGCAACTTCAACTTCAACTTGAAGAACGGTACTTCATTGGTTTAGGGCAGGCTCGGCCGGACGTAATACTCTTATTACCGCTTCCTATAGAGCCAATTAATGAACAACGTTTACATAAGACAATACCAATGACGCCTGGCATGCCGCATCAAATAAGTTTATACGTAGGTAATCGCTTTGTCCCTCGACCTTGCTCATGTTGTCCATTCATGTCTCCAGCTTCAAGTCTCAATATAAGTCTCTTCGCTGATACACGAAAACAGAAGGCACGGCGGCCGGGAGCACATCAACTTTTGGGTCCGTCCCAATCCCTCATTTATCGTCTAGGCGTTCGTTTGAAGCGCGACTCGTCGGTGAACCTCAGGCGACCGGAGCAACCAGTCTATGGAGATTCGAGAGGCGGAAGATAGGGAAGCAGCAGGGGTATGTGGGAGATGGGTTGATGCAGTGGGGCCACCTGCGAGCAGATGAGCGACCTCGTCATAGTTGAGTTTGGTACCGCGGCCACTGGCGACGAGGTGTGTCTCCTTCGTTCCTGTCTTTCTCTGCACCCCCTAACTCGTCCTTTCACTGCAATCCTCCACATTAATTCTATTCACGTTTACCCGACGACGCGCAGCGCGGGTTGGCGCGCCGCAACCTCCCCCACGTCCCCCAGTCGTCCAAATGCGCGTCCTTGCGATGCACGGCGCGGACTCTTGCTTTGAGTTCGCATGAGGACAGTGGTCGCCGTGATCGGGACTCGAGCTGGAGGCGCAGAAGCGGCGAAAGACGGTGCACGGGAAGGTACAGCGCAACATAGGCATATGCGTTGGGTACGGAAACAGGTACGGAGAAGGTGAAGATCGGGGAGACGGCCAGGATATCGTTGCTGGGACACCAGGAGCCGAAGATCCTGAGGCGGAGGCACTCGATGTCGAGGATCATGCGCGGGGAAGAATACTGTGTGCGCGAGGGTGAGAGAATAGGTGGAGATGCGGCACATCCCCAAGGGCGGCGGATGCGCAAGCCTGTTACTATAGTGTAAGGTACAGTAACCACTGTTAACTCTCTATTCAGCTATGCGACTTTCCCTCTAATGCCCGTCTGTCGTCAGTGCGCCCAAGCACGATAAGTTCGAGTCACGTCTCTACGACGTCGCGGATTCGTCTCCTGGACCTAGAGCTTCCGTACGGTGCATAGAGAAGCGATACAGATTTACAACATCGCGACTGTTTACAAACGAGCAAAACTTGCCCCCAGAAGCCTCCATCTCGGCCCCATACGTCTCCTCTTCCTCGGCGATCCAACCTTCTATTCACACTCCAAGAAATGAGAGCACGTGTGCTCTGCGTCCAGTGAGTTACAGCCAGTCGGTTTCGGCGTGCTGAGCTGATGGAAATCATTCTCAGCATCCGAGCCTCGACAAGTTGGAGGATAGCGTACCTCCAGCAGGCACCTGCACCGTCTCGGGCTCAGCCTCGGGCTGCGGCATGGCAAGGCCCGGCATGGCGACGGCGGCCAGGATGATGAAGAGGGAGATGGTGCTCTTGAAGAACTGCATGTCGATAGCGCGGATGATGCGGTGAAGTTCAGAATCAAGTTCGGTGTACGAGTCTTGATGGTGAGGAAAAACAGGCCTACATCTACTCGCCTTATATCTGCTAACCGTGGATGCAAACGCAGGTGTGGCGAAATCCTCAAGACGACCTTCTTTGCTCCCGCATCGAGCCACAATGGAGCGCACCCGATACCCCAACCATCGCGCCCAAGTCTCTGGCACCCTCGTATGGCGGCGTCTAAAGGTACGAGATGGTGGCAGCGGCTGCATTCTTCCGGAACTGATCGTGCGCCAGACCCCGCAGAGACCGTCCGCTCTGTTCGCGATGGTAGTCCGACGACTGCCGAGGGGTGCGGGCGGAGGCGGCGTAGAAACGGTTAACGAGCGCGACCGCCGCCGAGACCGTGTGGGGTATGACGAACGCCGCCCACTGCAGAGCGTTGCAACATCGCGCCCTCGAACCCGGACAAGATTGAAGCGGCATCAAGGTTTATGTCAAGGTGTGTGTTATACATGGCCTCTTTGCGGACAATTTCATAAATGTAGTACGATAAGTAAGATGTGCGACGCCGTCCTAGTCCGCGGTGCGATGTGTGGTGGTGGTACAATGCAAAAAGGTCTCTATCCCACGTCTCCCTTGGCTCTTTCTCCAAGGACGTCGTATCGTGAGTGGTGGCTGTTACAGCCAGTCCGTCTCCCAGTGTGCGTCTTCTGACGCTGCATATGTTTCAGGTCCCATCACCCAAGGACACTCGCAAAGTCGGGATAACTCACGTTGCACGTCTTTCGGTGGCGATGGCTCCGGGAATGGTGATGATGACGGCGTCATGGCCAATGGCCCCACGGGGAGAGCGTAGGACGCCAGAATGAAGAGTACGAAGGCGAATACCGCGAGGTAGTGAGTGGTAATCGTTCGCGGCTCCATTAGGGATTTAACGATTAAATAGGGGGAATAGTGGGGACGACAGTACGGGGGTGTGGGTAGGCGTACCGATGTGCGCTTCGTCGGGGAATCCCTGGTTTTATGCAAAATGCCATACAAAGCGCAGGCAGTGGTCTCGACGTAGTCCGTGAGGAAGCCCGCAGGCAAGAGATGCTGCTCGTCTTCGCCTTGCGGTGTCTCAAGGCTTAATGAGCCACGTGGGTTCCTAGCCAGCAGTGCTTCTCCATTAGAGGAAGACGGTGGCTAGTGGACAGGTTACCGCATATTTCGTCGTCCCCTTTGCCCAGGTGCGTTGCAACACTATTTCATTTTGCGACACCTTCATTGGCCTCACTCTGGCGTGCATGCTTGAATATGACCGGCTGCATGTGTTGCGATATCATAGGGGTTTTCGGGTGTCTTGGATGGTAGCCTCGCGTTTCACGCACTGTCACTACTGGGTTCGAGCCTTGAAGGCGTGGTCCGATGGAGTCGGTGGGGGATACATCGGTGCAAGAGCTTTATCGTACGTCCATCGTTGCCGCAGCAACCGAGTGCTTACGCGTTTACTGGGTGTGACGGTAGTGTTCAATGTGGTGGCACTTGCAAGCACGCCACCTCAAGGCCTCGAGATCTAGGAATTTGAAACCATAACTATCCCCGAGATCCAAGGACAGAAATAAAGCCAATATTTCGTCACAATCCACACGTCCCGTGTAGGTACATCGTGACTCGCAGCGTTACGTCGTCCGCACTACAAACGACTAGAACACGGGTGTCAGTGTTGGATCGTTTTATATCTTCCTCCCTTGACGAGCTTCGTCCCCATGCTATCCAGACGCACACTGGAGAACGCCCTTATCACATTAGTCATCGTCGTTCTCGCGCTCAACGCGACCTTCAAGTTTGCTGCACGTATCGTGATTAAACGCGGGCAGGACATCGAGAAACTTGAGAACGGTACGTGGTAGTATTTCGACTTCCATAGCTCCTACGCTGACTCCGCACTAAACGACAGGCGGGCTATGGAACGTCGAGCGCAAAGCAGTCGCACTCGAGTTCGACAGTTGGACACGGTACAAGCTCAACTCCGCGCAGCAGTGGGCGCCGCTCTTCCCCGAGGGCGGCGTCATCCACCTCGGACCTGACCAAATCCCGTACACCGTGTCGATGATGCACCAGCTTAGGTGCCTCGACGTCATCCGCGACCAGCTTACCAGGCCTCTGGGCGAGCGCGACGCCGAGCCGACGCGGCACTGCTTAAACTACGTCCGGCAGATGGCGACGTGCCGGGGCGACTTGCAGTTCGACCCGATCCAGTACCCGCACAAGGTGAACGCGCTGCATCCGCATGCGGTTCGGAGGTGCAAGGACTGGCGGGCTGTGTACGACGCGGTGTGGACGAACCAGCAGGAGCATCGGCATTGGTTGGAGGGGAAGCAGAATTCGAGTACTAGTATAGGGGAGTAGCAAACCAGCTCGACGCACTGTTGGAGGATGTACCTTCTTATTGTAGCGCGCTGTCCTGTAGACGGCCGCAATGACAATCGCACTAATCCATTGCCAAGGACCAAAAGTGCCCCAATTGAGGGTGTAGCGCCGGTTCGGAATTTGCCGTTCGTGGTGGAAGGCGGGCACGGTGTGTGTCCTTCGTTATGTGCAACCTCCATCCTCTGAAAACTACTGCTATTGCTTCACGACGCCGACCTCGTTTACTGTGACTTGTCATATTGTATTCACTCTAAGTCACGCCAAAGCCAACTGGCAACACTCCAGCGTCATTCGACTTCCACGTCATATCGATGCAAGATTGATCAAAACTTCAACATTCGTGGCGGCGACATCCCCAACAGTTTCTCCTTCAATCCTTACTAGGTACGGTTTTTCTTTGTATGCAACATCTCAGGATCATATCTGAGCATTTAATTCGCCATCATGACCCTAGCCTACCGCCCAATCCCTTTGCGCTGGATCTAGAAGAATCCTCAGGATGGTCAGCACCTCGTCTCGAAGAACAAGGCTTTCTCGGATTGGATTAGGCTTCATGAGTACTTAGGTGCTATTCCCCGGTTGTTGTACACATTCCCACACGCTCACTTCATTTCCGCTGCTCAGATGTACCGCCTTCCGTTCCTAGCGACCATCCCTTACGTCCCAGTGACATTCTCCAACGTCAGCGCTGTTTTCATATCTGCGCTGCTCAGGATTATCTGTCCTGCGCCGGCGGACCTGATGAACCAGCTATCACTCGCTGTCTATGGGCGCAGTCTTAGCCCTTCCCGCTTTATGAATGACCCGCATGGTTGTGGTCGTCTGGCGCGCTCCAAGCTCTATGATGCCGAGCTCGAGGGCGGCCCACCCTTCCTCTACTCTCGATAAGGCTAGTCTCGGGGAGTACGAGACCGTCCGGATGCTCTCGGGGCGTGTTTAACTAGAACACGCGTCGGTTCCCCGACGTACGCGCTCTCGCACCTGTTTCCTGCTTGGCTCCCAGTCGTACCGCCTTCGACCAACGCAGGCTCGTAAGGCACTACATCAGACGCAGCCATTGTCAAGAGTTCCAGGATGCCTGACCAGAACGCGATCTTCCAGCACTCCTTTTACATCGGCAACAGCTTCAATGCGATCCTCTATGGTACGCATCTCATGCATTCTTCGCCCTTCACCTCAACGCACCGTCAACGCACCGTCACTAATCCTTGATGCATGCGGCGTAGGCATTGAACTAGTTTTGTACTTCGCAAGTGTACGGTTGATCATGCAAGGCCGCCTCAAGGTCGGAGAGGCTCGCAGACGGAGCGATCGGCGATTCCTATACCTCAGCACGGGCCTCCTTCTCATGATCACGATCTATGTCGCCGTTCAGGCGGTGTTTGGGGAGGAGATGTGGCTTGTACACACCGACTACCCTGGAGGCTCTGGCCAGTATCTTGCAGATAACGCGGCTGTTTGGTACCAGACGCTTGGCAGTGCCGCCTCCATCGTGCTAAATCTGATGAGCGATGGGCTGCTGGTGAGTGTTTTGTGATTTTACGAGCAGGAATATAGTTGACATGGTGGCAGATCTACCGCACCTTCATCGTCTGGAGCGACTGGCACGTCGCGATCCTCCTCCATCCTCTACGTCGCCACAGCCGCTCTTGGCATACTAACCTGTTACGCCTCGGGGACCCCCGACTCCGATTTCTTTACCGGGTCTGCCGCACTCATCGCCCTCTCGTATTCCTCCGTCGTCATCGTCCTCAACTTCACGTGCTCGACGCTCATTTGCATCCGCATCCTCTACGTCTCGAAGCGCATGCAGAAGACGCTCGGCCACGCCGTCTCCCAAGCGTACACGGGCGTCGTCTCCCTCATCATCGAGTCGATGCTCCCGTACACTCTCTTCGGGCTGGTGTACGTGGTGACGCTTGGGATCAACCACCCGACCTCGATCTTCTGGCTGTCCGTGTATGTCATGATGACCGTGCGTGCCTTTCATTTCCGTCCTTCATTGACGGGTTCTGAGCCCCCGGTTCTTCTCCGTTTTATACAGTGCATCTCCCCGCAGATGATCATCCTCCGGGTGCTCATGGGCCGCGCCTGGTCCCAGGACACGGCCTCAGTTACTGGCGCCGTCCCACTGTCCCCATCGACCTCGGACTCAAACTCGGGCCCAAACTCGGCTCGTTTCTCTGCAATTACCGTGCCGAGCCCCAACCGCGCGCGGTTCACATACAGCAGCGAGGCTACTGCTGTCGCTCTCAAGACCCTATCGTCAAAAGTCTCCCTGTCTGGGGATATCAAGATCTTGTCGGACGTCCCGCCCTCTCCGAGCGCCTGGACAATCGGTACCACCATCGGCACTGCACTCTGATCTCTGACTCGCGACGAAACCCGCAGGACCTATACATCTTTGTTTGTTGTTTTATTAGGATATATAACCTTCCCGCTCGAGCTCTCCGCCCTCCTCTCTTTTCGCGCTCTCCCCGCTCTCGCGAGACTCGACGTCCCCGTTCTTTCGATTCATACAGAGCCCGCAATCGTGTTATGAAATACAAATACACTCCTTCGCCTTCCATAGGGTTCCATCAAGCCACCTTCAACCTTTGGTCCCGCACCTCCACCCACGCGTTCCAGCGCTGCAACATCGAAGCGTAGAAAGCCTCCGCGTCCATGCACGCCCGGTCGCCCACCCACCTCTCCGCCGTGAAGTTCCGCCCAAACGCATCCCCAGGCTCGAGCGTCGTATCCGCCGCGCACAACGTCGACTCCCTCAAGAAGCTCAAACAATGCTCTGCGTGGTGCAGCGCGTGTCCCTCCGGCACCTCGTCCGCCGCGAGCGCCGCGCGAAGGGAGCGGATGCAGTGTTGCTGGTGCGCGAGAGCGACGACGCCGATGCGGTGGAGCGGGCCGAGGTGCGTGTTGCCCCTGTCGTGCGCGGTGGCGGTCCAGAGCCACTCGAGCGGAGATTCTGGTGCGTGGATGGAGTAATGCACGGACTCTTCGACGGACATGAGGACGTGGGGTCTGGGCGAGAGGAGCGGGAAGCGTTCGGGGACGTCGTCTTCGATCCATGCTAGAAGGCAGAACGCGACGATCAGTCGAGTATCCGCGTTTGGAACTGAGGGGCGTACTGTAGTGAGAGAAGGGCGGGGGACGCTTTTCGAAGATCGTCCGGATGTCCTTGACCAACGAGCGGTCTATCCAGGCATTGATGAAACCGAGCAAGGCGAGCAGGACGAGAGAGAGCGTCCGGGAAATCATGTTTTGGGGGCGCTGTATAGAGAAGCAAGCTGCGTCCTTATACAAGCCGGGCGCCCACACATAGGATGCATTCATTCTACAGTGCATATGCAGTATCCGTTCGAGAACCTTGTTTCAAGACCGAGACGATGTGTTTAATCGCTAGCGCTGCGGGGGCCGCGTTTTGCACCGTTTCAGCAATCGCTTTCTTCCTCCCACCTTTCTGTCAGTAAACTGTCCCATCATCTTTGATTGGGCGGCGAATGGGATGGCGACTCGACAGGGCTGGTGAGTCGACCAACTGTTGTTTAGCTATCAGGAACGTAATCTTTCACGTCTTACTGGCATGTTGGCGCAACTCGGAACTGATTTCGATTTAATGCCTAGTACGTCTTAAGCAGGATCTCCCTTCATCCGAAACGGGGCTCATTGCATGCGCAGAAGCTGTCAATGCTTAGGACACCCGCCATTCTATTCCCCATATCAGCGCCATCAGCCAGCCCTTCATTTCGCTCAGTTCGAAGCCACATGATGATGCCGAGAGCCAACTCCGACAAAACTATTATTCGACAACCCCCCAACAACCGTTGAACCACTAGAATTTTCATGGTACTATAAGGTTCTCTGTTGCGGTGTCGGTCACCCGTGCACCGCGTGTGGGGGAGCTGTCCTGCCTTCCGCTGCGTGCTCTTCACGACCTTGCGGCTACACCATGTCGTCCCTATTCCAAAATGCGTACTACTTGGCGATCAACTTCAATGCGATTCTATATGGTACATGTTCATTCATTCGATGCGTCTCCTCTACGTTCACGCCCCTTCCATTCTCAATATCACAGGAGTGGAGATTGCCGCCTTTTGGATGACCTTGAAGGCCCTGGTCGACAAGCGAAAAGCATGGTCAAAAATCGACAGGTTCTACGCGGCTTTCAGTACGGCGCTGCTGGTCCTCATCACGATCTACATGTCCACCGAAGCTGTATTTGGCCAAGAGATGTGGATCGTCCATTCCGGGGACCCCGGTGGCCCCGCAGCATTCTTCGCGAATAACGCAAACATCTGGTACCAAACGATGGGCACGACCGCCTCGGTCATCCTGATAATGCTTAGCGATGGGCTCCTGGTGCGTGCTCGCTCGTTCCATCGCCTTGCCCATGTGTATGGCACCCGTCTCGAGATGCTGACCATCGGTATCATTATCTAGATATACAGGATGTACGTCGTATGGCCCGATTTTCACGTCATCGCCTTCCCTTGTTTCCTCTACGCCGCAAGCATTGGTGAGTTAACCCTCCTTCTCGTGCATTACCTCATGCCACACCGAATGCTCACGACAAGAATGCGCATCGTCCCACCCCACCCGCCCCTTTCCCGCCAGCTCTCGGGATCATCCAACTATACAGCTCGGGCAAGCCCGACGCCAACTTCTTCACCGGAACGGCCGCGCAACTGGGTTTAGCCTACTACGCCACCACGATCTCGCTGAACGTCATCGCAACGGGCGTGATCTGCGCCCGCCTCGTGTATTTAGCGCCCGTCGCAAACCCGGACTCCGGAGTGGTGGCACGCCTCCCCACCGCCGCAGGACGTCCGGATCGCACGGACTCTTCCTGTTCGAGGGCTGGGCTGTATACGGGTACACTCCCGGTCGTCGTGGAGTCCGCGCTTCCGTATAGTATGGCTGGCGTGGCGTTCCTTGTTTCATACGGGATGCAGAGCGACATCTCGATCCTCTTTGGGGCGCTGTACGGCATGTTCACGGTGAGTAGTACCACGATGATGGCTGTCAAGGTCCATGCGTGCGCCGCATTTTGCTCATTCCGCTGCGACAGTGCGTCTCGCCACAACTTATTATACTGCGCATCGTGACGGGGGCGGCGTGGACGCGGGACAAGACTGCCGAGACGCTTTCTGCACTCGAACGCAAAAACACGCCGACTGGGGCTCCGACCGCAGGGACTGAGGAGACCATTGGACGTGAGGCGGACACTGAGTCTATTGACCAGAAGTCCGCCATTCAGGAGGTGTGATTGTGCTCGTTTTCTGTTCACGATTCCTCATGAATATTGTTAATGACTCTGGCCCATGTACGACTTCATATGGCCGTTGTGCAACCCTATGACAATAAACAGGCTAGTAGTGTTCAATTACAAGGCTCTAATATCGGAAATTAGGGATCCAGTACGAGCACGGTGAAGCCAACCTGAGGGACGAATCAAATCGTCTGATACTGGTACATATTCACACCTAGCACGATCATTTCGTTCAGCATTCCAGCTTCACGCCCAAGCAGCGAGTCGCGTACGCACCGTACGTCGTGTTCTGGCTCGACCACACATCCACCATGCAGTCTTCGCCCGCCGCACACGCCACCTCAAACACATGCAGCGATCCCCTCGCGCAAGGAAAGCGGTGGATCTCCGTCTCGCCACCCAGGCGCGCCTGCAGCGTGGCGACCCTCTCCGCGATCTGCGGCCGCGTGCGGTACGAAAGCCGCTTGACTTCGAGCGGCCGCGTGGCGGCGAGGCGGAACACGTCGAAGCGGGACGCGGGGTTCATGGCGAACGACGCGCGGTCTTCCAGGGGGCCGGTGAGAGGGGGCAGGGTGAAGACGAGGTGGCAGTCTTCCATCCCGAAGTCGATGGCGCGGAACTGCACTACCGTGCGAACCTATGAGGGTAATGCAGGATGCCGTGAGCGCATGTGTGCTTTGGCGACAAGGTCGAAGACTAACATTCGGAGTGACGTGAAGCCGCCTCTCGTGGGGGGACAACATGCCCCACGTCTCATGCCAGTAATCGCGCTCTCCGCGAGGGGCGAGTCGATCGGGTTCGTCCACGTACACCTGCGCGGAGACACGAGGGCGGATGAGGATGGGCTCGATGAGCGATGAGTTGACCTGTCCCGACGCGTAGAGCTCGGGCAGCCCTATGTAGGGGTCGGCGTACTCGAGGTTGGCGGCAAAGTCCATGTCCTGGAAGACTGTGCCCGACATGCGCCAGACGTAGGCGAGGGAGAGAATATCGATGCAGGCGACGAGGAGCACCGCGCAGCCGAACCAGAGGAGGAGGGGGGAGACCGGTGCAGAGAGCCTCTTCGCTGAGGTGTCTACGCTCCTATCGATGCGCTCTGCTCAAAGTGCTGTTTGTCAGATGTTTCGCGAACGGACTGCCCAAGAACGTTATACCCTCGACGCGATATACTAGAGCATCTTCGTCGGAATCCACATTGTCAGGGAGCCTTTCGTACTTGATAGAATCGAATGCCATGTTCGGGTTTGTTGAGGAAGATGGGTAGGAGGTTATTCAAGCGGATGGGGTACGGTGGGCCAGCTGGCGTAGACGTTAAGGCGCCGTGTGCGATGCAGGACGGTGTTCGAGTGGGGTTCTGAGTTCTTAACACGTTAGACCTTGCGCCACTAGTAGTATGTAGATCGAGTTTCAGACGTACCCAGACGTTCGATGGCCCCATACCCCACGCCACGCTGCGTGGAGGTGGGCGACATCTGGATAATATATTGATATTCAGGGATGAGTCGGTGCGTAAGCCTAAAGAACGACCATATCTCCGTGTACAGCCCACTACCAAGCCCTTCCTCTCCCCTCTAGGCTACAGACTCTATGCTGTAGCGGTGGGCCCAGTGGAACGTGCTATCCTTCGTGTATACGGGCACGCGTCCGAGAGGGAGTTGCTAGTGGCGAGTCGTGACCAGCGACCAGCAGGGAGATCACAGCAGTCGGACGATAGTTGATTTGTTCTACCAGGCGCCTCGTGTATTGACGCGATCTGAGAGGGCCCGAATGCCGTAAGCGATCTCGGGGGCTCAACCAGTCCTAAGCGAAGGAACCTTTGATGACGTACCCAACTCTGCCGGTAGTCCAACTA
Source organism: Ganoderma lingzhi (assembly GCA_026283605.1). NCBI lineage: Eukaryota > Fungi > Basidiomycota > Agaricomycetes > Polyporales > Polyporaceae > Ganoderma > Ganoderma lingzhi. The sequence goes on along the minus strand of JAPJYM010000022.1, from coordinate 515,026 downwards.
TACTCGCCCCTTCTCAGGCCTCAGCCCTAGCTCTGGTTACGTAGCGGGCATCTTCGAGTCGATGTGACGCCGGAAAGCCGTCTTCGCGGGCCCCTCCCTCGGATCGCGAGTCGTCCGACCCTCGAGCTCCGTCGTCAGCCTCAACCTCGTCCTCACCCTCGTCCCAGCCCGTCCCTTCCATACCATCTGCGAAGTGCGAACCCATATAGACCTGCTCCCCCATCGACGCGATGAACGCGGGCAGCGCCGCTGCCGTCCCGCGGCTCCGGCTCAGAGTCGGACTTCCTTCAAGTTGGGACTCGGCTGCCGCCGCGAAGTGCAAGCCCAGCGACGCCGACGATGGAGCGACGCTATTCTGAGTACTCGTCGCGATGCGGTCCGCTCGGTGCAGGGCGAGGAGGAAGTGGCAGGTCAGGACCGCGGTCAGACTGCAGTCGCAGGAGGTTTGGAGTGGTCAGCGACTGGGGGCAGTGGCCGGGAAGGAGAAAGGCGTAGGGGAGTCTCGGGCTGGAGAGCGGACGTACGGAGAGATGATGGAGCTAGCGAAGGTCACAAAGAGGAAGATTTCTGTGGTCTGGCATGGGGAGTGATCAGATGGGTCCATTATAGTAGGGCAGAGGGTGGGGTGCACCTGTTGGGGAATCATGCACACGCCGTTCATGATGGTGATAGCCCTGGTGTCATCGCGGACAGCGTTATCAGAGGAGCAGGTGTGAGTGCTTAGCTGAGACATGGCGGGAGGGGCGGGGACTCACATGAAGTATACGCTCCCTATATAATTTCAAAACTTGTGAGTCAAAGGCGACACAGGGACGTTCAGACGCGGAGACGCACCATTATACAACATAACCCCCACGAGCGACGGGCCTCTCAGAACCCCTTTCTGCACTCTGTAGGACGTATATGTCTTGAACCACGTCACGAACAGGACCAGGATATCTCCTGCGATACTGCAGGCCCTAGTAGCTTCCTGTACTGCATAGACCATCAATGTTTGGTGTCACCAGCAGCGTGTTGGACTGAATGCTGCGTACAACTTGATGTCGAAATCGTGATCAATGGGAGCGCCGACTGAGTCGTCAATATTTTCCAGGAAGAATTCAGTAAACCCTCACTCGGTTGATAGCGTTGCGGATATGGAAGGCTTTAGAACGGATGTGCAATTCAACGGACTCGGTAGCACAACTGTTTCCTCGATAATGGAATTGACTACCTATGATTCGAACACTCAAGGTCAGAGATTGCGTTGCACACTGTAAGAGAAACCGGAACGCACCAATACGACGAATCCGGGCACAAATAGGAGGATAAAGGTGAAGAGCGGTACAACTTTGTTGTTAGGCCACAACGCGTAGACCCGAATGGCAGAGAATGCTGCGGCATAAGACGATATTCATGACCGTAACCAATGCTCCAAGTTTGTCTGGGCTTACCCGCAGGGATGAGCGCGTACAATACCAGTATCACGGTTTGTACATCATTATTGATTCGACAGCTGCAGGCCTCAAATCACTGAGCATGCGGAAGGCCGTCGGCCTGAGTCGATACTAGAGTACGTACACCTGAGGACAAGATCAGTGGTGTTTCAAATAGGTGGGAATAATAGGAACACACCGTAGAGGATATAGGCAAATTGGTTTGCACTACAAGGGCCAAATGGATGATGGGCGGGTAGCGGCTCAGTCCGTAGAGGAGTGCCCCGACGTTGAATTTGCGCCGACCCTTGCGAAAGTCCCAGAAGCAACGGATTTCTTCGTCTATATTGATAAGCCAGTCGTAAACGACGAATGCTAGACGCATACTCGGTCAGTAGAAACATCGGGACTCCGGGTTCCCGGGGCTTTGGAACGCACTGAGAATGGCGAAGACATAGCACTGTGTGGCGAATCTGTTTTAAAGCACAAAAATGGATATGAGGACGAACTGTCAGCGTTTAGATCCAGTGGACTGGTATGTAAAACGTACGTGATCGACAGGGCATCGTCAAGGGACAGTTGCGGTTGTTGTGAAGCCATCTACGAACTGGATGCAGAGTTTCCCCTGATAGAAGCTGGGGGGGGGGGGGGGGCGAGACCAAGACACAGAGTAGCGGCATTAGAGGTTTTATACCGTCCCAAAGGCTCCCCAAAAGAAGTTCACATTCGAATATTCAACTCCGGGGTGTTTGCCTGACAGATGCGGGCTGAGGATGTATAAAAAGAAGCAAAAAGGGCGGTGCCTGTATGATTCGTGCGCATAGCCGCAAAAGCGGGGGCCTAGCCATATCAAGTTGGGGCACGAAGTTCGTCAATGTCACCTTGTGCGTGTAGGTGCAAGACTCACCACTATAGGCGGAAACGGCTTCAAATCCCACCTCATCTTCGCTATAGTATCATTTCCGCAGTGTCCGGCTATTGATTAGCGACCACGTAGAAATTGAGCGAGCCCGGTCCTTCTGACGTCCGAAGAGCATCGCAGAAGAAGATATACGACCTGGTACATGTGACATTTATTTCAACATCGACATGGTAATCCCGGGCTAGGGAATGTGAAAAAAGCAGTGAACGTGCACTCACCTGTCACTTTAGTGCCAGCCGGAATGCAAATGACCGGCACTATGATCACGGCGAATCCCATCCTGAACATTCTGGACGGCGATCAGAGCGCATCTATATGTTTCCGAGTCGACATTCCTGGCTATACCGGCTAGTCAGTTTCTATTATCCGACTCAGAAATATTGGGAATACTTGGAAGCACCCCGTGCCTACCAGCATTGCTTACCACCTAATGCGCTAACGACCAAATAATATTACGCAGAGGACGAAGATACTGGAGGAGGGCCATAAAATTTTCGGAAGTGGGTTCATAAACGGTGTGGTAAGTAGAGGAAATATTCAAGTTCAAGTGTCTTGAACCGTATCGATCAAGGCTGTGCTCGCCGCCAGCGCTCGGGCCAGGTGGCAAGCGCTCAACCCACCTCGCATCATTCGGGCCAGTGGCCACATCCCGACCCTCACAGGCCTCACCCTCAGGCCTCAGATAGGCCTCAGATCTCGGAGTCCGACTGTAGTCTTGCCAGGTCTTGCCGCGTTATTGTTATTGTTGATCTAATCGCACTAAGGAAGTGCTTGACCTCGTCATAGATAGTCGCAGAATGTTCTCTGAACTCTCGAGCGCGACTCAATCCTGCCGTCCTCGGAAAGCCAGAACAAGTTGAAAATGTGGTACAAAATCGGGGACACGTGCACCATTTCTATCGTTGCAGTCTGCAGTACACTCTACAGCCCACTACAATCGTCCCTTCAATAACAATTTCCTTCGCCAAGCCGTAAACCCGCGCCTCGTCTTTCCCCTGCATTACCCCGGAAGCCCGCTCCCCTGAACCTCCCAAACCTTCTCGTACACCGGCCGCCAGTCCTTGCATCTCCGAATCATGTGCTGCGACAGCGACATCACCTTATGCGCGTACTGGAACGCATCCAGCTTCAAGCCCTCGTCGCGGCACATCAGCACCTGCCGCAGGTAATTCAGGCAGTGCCGTGTCGGCTGCTCGTTGCGCTCGGCCCTGGGGCGCGCGAGCTGGGCGCGGATGACGTCAAGGCACCGGAGCTGGTGCATCATGCCCACGGTGTAGGTCGTGTTGTGTGGACCGAGGCGGACGACGCCGCCGTTGGGGAAGAGCGGTGCCCACGGCTCTGCAGCGTCGAGCGGATAGTGCTTCCAGCTGTCAACGACGAGCAGGACCTCCTTCTGTTTGCCGACATCGAGGAGGGCTGTGGTTAATAGGTCAGTTCTTCTGAAATGGTTCGAAGGTGTGGATCAAGGACTCACGAGTCTTCCGTTCGTTCATGGCTGTGTCATAGGGATGTCCGCTCACGGATGCGATCGCGAGTTTAAGGCTGATCTTGAAGACGACAAGGAGGAAGATAGCAGCCGTCGCCGCCATTCCTACTGTGCGGGTCGACAAGTTCATTGGAGGAGGAGTGTATAGCGGTGCCTATCTGGTCGAGCCACCATGTGAGTGCCAGTGGCCGCGTGGTATTTACGTAGGGTTCGCGTCGCCTAGTTGATATGGACCGCTCGTGTGGCCTCTAACAGGTGCCCACCAGGTTATGCACACCGCCCAGGACTAAGTTCCGTCGCGGTCTCACCGCTCTGAGCCCTGTGGATCACTCGCATCTATAGGGCTAGCGTTACGTTGGGCTCGGAGCACGGTGGTGTCAGCCAGGATGGACGCTGCCGGAGAACCTCCGGTGGCCGTGACCGTATTGCTACCACTCTGCACTTGGTGTGTTCTTTGTGTGTAACATTAGCGTTAACGTTAACCCCGTGTCAGATATCTTGCCTGCATGGTGTCACTGCGGATGATCGCCCGGGCTTCCCCCAACCACAAAGTGCCACTCGGATCGCTACCCCGACGAGCCGAGCTGGGACCGCACACCTCAACCCCGAGGCTCGAGCAAGACGGTCCTGGCGGCTCACCCCCGCCACACCAGGCCATACCCTAGGCGAACCATCGGCGGTCCCTGGACGGCCTGCGCATGATGACCCAAAACTCTTAGCGCAGTGCAATAGTATGTCGGTCATACAGGCGGCAAAGTATCCCGGAGGCTCGGGCCAGCGCGGAGTACTGACGATGGGGAGCCCGAGTGCGTGGTTGGCGATGAATTGGATGAGCCACGCTTACTTGGTACGTGCCGATTCAGACTTTGAAATGGTTGGGTGGCGAACGTTAGATCCGCCGCGCACCTCAGTATAATCATTGTACCTTGTACATCGGAACATCCACTCAGGTACTCTTCGCCCCTTGACGAGAACTAAACACCGTTCATCCTCGAGTGCTCTGTTCCTGCAGATGTGCCGCTACTCGGGCCGATCGAGCGGGGACTTCTTCACAGCCGCGGCGCCCCACAGCGACGTGCATCACCCTGCTTCGCGGAAGACATTGACATTGCCGTGAACGTAGGGTGCACGTCGTTGACTGTCTTATTCGCGATATCCTCGACGATGACATAGGACAACAGTGGGAACTGGGATCGGAAGTCACCGAGTCCTCAGCAAAGTAGTGCTCGTCCCGCATACTTCGCTCTGAACAGCAGGCCTTTATCCAGTCTCCGGGCATAGTATCCTCTGCGTAGCGTAGGCTTTGTATACGAAACAAATAGTACTCGAGCCCAATGTGACACCTTCTGCAGATATTCTGACAAATGCCTTATACGATATCTAGCGAGGGCGGTAACGGTTCAAACGGTCTAATAGTCTGATACCAGAGACTAGACCATGTTGACACCTGCGAAACGGGGTGTGCGATGAGCACACGCTCACTTCTCTTGCACCCACGGGTGCATACCGAGCGTCGTACTCTAGCTCGACCGGTGACCACGCGTCTGTGAAACACTCCTGCGAGAGCCTGAGATCCGGTCGCGCCTGATGCTTGACCGACACGGACGCCTATGGGGACCTGGTCCGGTGCACTGCGACGTCACCTCCCCCCGACTCCGAGGATAGCGCGGGCGAGTGTACAATGGCCACCTTCTCCGCTCCCTTCGGGCACGCGCCTTACGCGAACGCCGACCGGTCGATCGGCGCAAACTTCGCGAGGCGGAAGATGTTGACTCTTGAGATGCGAGTGTGGCTGCGCAGTCAATGGCGCGTCGGAGCCTTGTACCGTTCCATGCTCCGGGCTGCGAATGGCGAGAACGATACGGCAGTCACCGTACGCCATGTCGGAATCAGGGGTGAGGAACTGCGCGGTAGTGTGGGCCTGCGTTAGGAGCTGATTGTGTGGTGGGCGGCGTGGAACGTGTCAGATATGGAACTGAGAGCACGAGGACATACGTACCTCGAGGGTGACGGTAACGTGAAGGTGCAACTATTTCGGTGAGAATGTTGCCCGACCTCGATCCAGTGGTCGCGTTCGCTTTGGGGCTTGAAGGGTCGACCAGGCTCATTGATGAATACGTGTGGGCGTGCGGAGAGGCGGGCGCGGTTGACGATAGGTTTGATGTTCGCCGCGATTATCCGAATTAGTAGAGCTCTTTCAATAGATGTACGAATCTGCCAACTCAGAGTTAGCGAGGAGGCCCCTAATCATGGCCTGAACTTGGTTGGGTCATCATAATTCAGTGATTCAAAGGACTCATGTCGCTCTAACGATCCACTTAGAAGACAGGTCTGTCGTACTTAGTGCTGCGGGATCAAATCTTGAGTTCAATGTCGCAGCGATGGTGTGGAACCAGTTGTGCTCACCTCCCTCTGCATTGTTTGTTCTATGCGTCGAAAAATACAAACTCACGGCTGTCCGAGATGGCACGCCTATACATCCAACCAGTCGCCCTATGTTCTAACGGTGCTATGCGTCCACAGATTCCTAAGCGCGTGGTTTGTGAGTCCTTGTATGCTGTGGAGGAATGATGGTGTACTGACTCACAACTACACCAAGCTCCGGATGTCGGATGTTCGATGGTATTGCGTGGATAACCCCACCGCTGATACAGGGTAGTGGTCAATAGTTGGAAAGCTCGTGCCACTGGAAACGCGGGAAAAATAGCAAGGCGAGTGCGCACCTCAGTTTGCACATGAGACGAAACCTATAAAAGAGGTGGAAGCTTTGGCTCAGACTCAGCATCGCGATCACTACTCCACCCGCACTTATCCCCACGGTACACTCCATCCAAACCCATCATGCAGTTCTTTGTCTCCCGTGCCGTTTGCGCTATCTTCGCCCTCCTCGTCGCCGCGTCCACCGTGTCCGCCTTGCCGCAGCCCACTGGTGTGGTGGCCAAGGACGGTAAGTGTTTTGCATTGTACCATTGGCGCATTTATAACGTGCCTTCCGCGAGAATAGTTATCGCTACTTTGAAGCACGAGGAGAATCCTATGCTCAAGCGTCAAACAAACACGATCCTGAACCACGACGAGAACGACATGCTCAAGCGCCAGGAGAACACCATGCTCAAGCGCGAGCGCCAGGAGAACACTATGTTGTGAACGTCCGTCAATAGGACAGCCAGCGAGACAGGTCAGTGGCCGGTGTTTCAACAAGTTAGGCTGTCCACTCACGCACTTTCTCTTGATCTCAGTGGGGTCCGACCCAGCGCTCTCGGTGTTCAGGCCGTATAGAATGATTTATCTCTGTTGAATCATTTGTGTCTGTCAGAATGTAAATCGAAACAACCCAGAATGCCTAGTGCTGACGTATTGACGTACCGAGCTTGTTACACCGCGTGAATCGAAGTTTACCGGATAAGATCATCAAAGAAATGAATAGCCGGTAGCGCAGTCCTGCGCTATATCTAGTATGCACGCCCGGAGCGAGGTTGCTCTTGAAGGAGTCGATGTGCCTGACAACTTCTTGCTGGCAGATGCGGTCCGATTAAGTCATGATGCGGCCGATACAGCGGACGAAAGCGAGCTGCATCCAAGTCAGACAAATATCAGGCCGAAGCGCGGTATTCAAAGACGTACCGCGAAAGTACAAGGAGTTGCCCTGTGGGAGTTTGGCGATCGCGGTGAGGGACAAGGACTGTACCGTGACATTGCCTTGAATGTAATTGAGAATCACCATTTCGGGAGGTCCCGGGATCTTCCGGAGGCCATATGGTATTTAGACGCTTATAGCTTTGTAGGCGCTTCATCTTGCCGGCAGAGTCCATCTGTCGCCCACTCTCGAGTCTCCACACTCTGCCGCCAGATCTAGTCAGCAGCTTCTCATGCAACTGAGAGACACAATAACATATTGCACCACTCGGAGTGCGTCCGAGGCGATGTCGCAACCCACAAGCCCGACCCGGAACCAGGACCGCCCCGATATCCTGAACATCTCTCTCGTGTCATTATCACCAGTTTCAACCAGGACGGCTTATCCTTTCCCAGTAGTTGACATAGAAAATGGCTTAGCCCCCCCAGTAGTTACAATGACTTGATCCTTTGAACGCCTATTAATCCATCCACCTTCAGTTTTTTAATCCCCATCTGTGCGCTGCTAATCGTCTTCCTACTGGGTAAGCCACAGTTAAGACAACTTTGCCTGCCAAACACAGTTAATCCCTTCATCCGCCTAATCCATGTATACTGCGTTAAGCCGTCCATCGGCCCTAATCCACCCTCCTTACACTATCCGCCCCCCGGTGCCTCCTCGAGACGTGCGATGGATAATCCGTCTAGATAATCCCTCCGTGCGGCCGTCACTAATCCCCTCGTGCGACTAATCATCGTTCTAGATAATCCTCTCGTGCGATGGATAATCCGTCTAGATAATCCCTCCGTGCGGCCGTCACTAATCCCCTCGTGCGACTAATCATCGTTCTAGATAATCCTCTCGTGCGATGGATAATCCGTCTAGATAATCCCTCCGTGCGGCCGTCACTAATCCCCTCGTGCGACTAATCATCGTTCTAGATAATCCTCTCGTGCGATGGATAATCCGTCTAGATAATCCCTCCGTGCGGCCGTCACTAATCCCCTCGTGCGACTAATCATCCGTCTAGATAATCCCTCCGTGCGGCCGTCACTAATCCCCTCGTGCGACTAATCATCCGTCTAGATAATCCCTCCGTGCGGCCGTCACTAATCCCCTCGTGCGACTAATCATCCATCTAGATAATCCTTCAGGTAGGCTAAGTATCATTGCGGGTACAAACAAAATGTTGCCAGCTACAGCATAGTCATGTAACCTAAATTTTTCAGTACGTATCCCTAGAAACACGCCACAAGACATTGTGGAGGTGCTCATTTAGTGAAGAAGGGGTCTGGACTCCCACATCAACAAAACCAAAGTAGTAGCCCTTGTCGCTCTCCGCATCGCCATCATCCCAGCCGTCGCCCTCCTCGTTGCCCTCCGCCCAGTCGTGGCGCTCAAATCCAGGGTCCCAAACCATCTCCACGTCGTTGTTGGTTGTCTGCACTCCAATGTCACAGAAACTGCGTTCAGCGTCCGCGATGAAGAACTTGAACAGTCCATCCGAGTCCTCTGGGATGGTGGGAAGAACAGCCACCGCCGTGCACTCCGGGGGTAGAAACAATGGTGAGAAATAGCAGGGGTCGATGTCAGCGGTTTGAGTACCATGACGGGCCCTGGAATGCGTGCGGGGAGCATAGAAGGCGTCTTCCGAAGTCCTTCTGGTCCAGGTCGCAGCTGGTCCATTGGTGGGGTGAGGAACGAAGAGCGGAGGCGTTACCACCATGTCCCAGATGCTGGATGGAGCCCAAGTCTCCGCCGGCACCATCCATAACCCGGTAGGGCCGCGAAGGAATTGAGGTATCGGAGGGTTTTCTACAGCGTGCATCAGTCTTGGTGGTAGGAGTGCCATCCTTGGTCGCAATAGTATGAGGCACGTCTCGATTGGTTGAGATATTAATCAAATGAAACTCACCAATTTGTGCGACCACAAACACGGATCGTCGCCATCCAAAAACAACAGTGCGTGTTTTGAAAGGAGGCAATGGTTGGTACTAGGACGACGTGGCAAAGGATGAAGGATGTTACCGCTAAACGTTCCTGTGCGATGTCGGCTCGGGGTGGGGCAGCTGCTCCGGCTTAGGCCCTTTGATCCATTCAGTTAATCCGTATTTGAGGATTAGCCCCGGCACCGGATAAGCCACTAGTATTGGAGGATTAACCCTCAGCACATGCTAAGCCTTGCTACACTGGATTATAGTACGCTTGCCATACCCACTTGGTTTCTCAGCATTATAGTTCCCGCCCCTGGTTCTCCGCATAAGGCCAAATAGTATTATTCCAATTATTATGCTAAGAAACGTACTCGCTGCCTCCATCTCATGTCCTCAAAAATTAGAAGTGGCTTTAGCCTCGCCCTCATTACTGTGCCCCTCCGCGTCCACGTCCCCGCGGTTTAACTGATCCTCCCCGCTTTCCTCCCCCCCTGAGGGTATACCGTCCCTACTTAGTGACGCTTGCCCACTCTCTCCCTCAACCGCCTTCTTCCGACGCTTGGCTTGGGGTTCCGCCGAGGCTTGGCCGCCATCAGGCTGGTCCAGGGGAGAGTTCAATGGCGTATCTTCCTGGGCTACACTTGCCATAGCACTGGCCCGGGCCTCCAGGCGAGCACTCTGCCTTTTGGGCAGTCCCACTGCCCGCTCCCGGTGTTTCCGCTTGGTTGAAACCGCGTCAGTAGTAGTAGGAGGGTGCTCAGGGCCTGAAGAGGCCATTGATGGAGCAGTCATCACGTCCTGAGATACTACGGTGTCTCTGCCAGTGGACGTCTGACGAGTATCGACGTAGGTTCCAGAAAGAGAGGTGTTGGGGGACGGCTGGAAACCGTAGGGCGTAGAGGGCATACCATTCGCGTTACTGTACATGCCAGGCTGGAGGTCGTATGGGATAGGCACCTGGTTTGCGTCAGTGTTGGTACTATGGGTATGGGGAGGCTCTGTACGTGGACGTGCCTGAGCGTTGGTATTGGCTGGAGGGCCGTAGCCACGTAGCCCGCTGTCGAAGTTGGTGTGGGGGCCTTGATGCATAGAATATGCGACTTGCGGCCCTGGGTGGCTCCTGTGCAAGTTGTCGTTGGGTGTTGCAAGCGCGCCCCCATTGAGCACGTTAGCGGCATTCGGTACGTTCCGCTGTACATTGCCATGAGAAGAGTTGAAACCGTGGAAGTGGGAAAAGTCAACCCCTGGTAGTTGAGCAAAGCCGGGGTTGAAGTTGTTGAAGTTTGCAAAGGGTGACCAGCCTTCTGCGTGCATCATGTTGCTCGTCTGCGACTCGGACGCTATCATGTTCATGTTCCCAGGAGCAGCGAAGTTGTTCCACGAGAAAGCACCAGATAGACCGCTGAGCTCATGGTTGACATTGGTGAAGGGGTGCATGCTCGCTGGATGCTGGTTCGCGGCGGCGTTCGCGATGGCTGGTCCGCGGTCGTAGGTGCTGTTCGTGGTGGGAGTGTTGATATCGAGAGGCCGCGCAGGCTCGTGCATGCTCGCTGGATGCTGGTTCGCGGCGGCGTTCGCGATGGCTGGTCCGCGGTCGTAGGTGCTGTTCGTGGTGGGAGTGTTGATATCGAGAGCGCGCAGGCTCGTGCATGCTCGCTGGATGCTGGTTCGCGGCGGCGTTCGCGATGGCTGGTCCGCGGTCGTAGGTGCTGTTCGCGGTGGTAGTGTTGATATCGAGAGGCCGCGCAGGCTCGTGCATGCTCGCTGGATGCTGGTTCGCGGCGGCGTTCGCGATGGCTGGTCCGCGGTCGTAGGTGCTGTTCGTGGTGGTAGTGTTGATATCGAGAGGCCGCGCAGGCTCGTGCATGCTCGCTGGATGCTGGTTCGCGGCGGCGTTCGCGATGGCTGGTCCGCGGTCGTAGGTGCTGTTCGCGGTGGTAGTGTTGATATCGAGAGGCCGCGCAGGCTCGTGCATGCTCGCTGGATGCTGGTTCGCGGCGGCGTTCGCGATGGCTGGTCCGCGGTCGTAGGTGCTGTTCGTGGTGGTAGTGTTGATATCGAGAGGCCGCGCAGGCTCGTGCATGCTCGCTGGATGCTGGTTCGCGGCGGCGTTCGCGACGGCTGGTCCGCGGTCGTAGGCGTTCGCTGCGAGGGTCGACGCAGGCTCGTGCATTCTCGCTGGATGCTGGTTCGCGGCGGCGTTCGCGATGGCTGGTCCGCGGTCGTAGGCGTTCGCGGTGGTAGTGTTGATATCGAGAGGCCGCGCAGGCTCGTGCATGCTCGCTGGATGCTGGTTCGCGGCGGCGTTCGCGACGGCTGGTCCGCGGTCGTAGGCGTTCGCTGCGAGGGTCGACGCAGGCTCGTGCATTCTCGCTGGATGCTGGTTCGCGGCGGCGTTCGCGATGGCTGGTCCGCGGTCGTAGGTGCTGTTCGCGGTGGTAGTGTTGATATCGAGAGGCCGCGCAGGCTCGTGCATGCTCGCTGGATGCTGGTTCGCGGCGGCGTTCGCGATGGCTGGTCCGCGGTCGTAGGTGCTGTTCGCGGTGGTAGTGTTGATATCGAGAGGCCGCGCAGGCTCGTGCATGCTCGCTGGATGCTGGTTCGCGGCGGCGTTCGCGATGGCTGGTCCGCGGTCGTAGGCGTTCGCGGTGGTAGTGTTGATATCGAGAGGCCGCGCAGGCTCGTGCATGCTCGCTGGATGCTGGTTCGCGGCGGCGTTGGTGATGGGAGGGCCAAGCTGATGAGGATTTGTGCCTGGAGTCCAGTTGCGTGATGATTCTGGTGTGTAACTTGGGTCGGGGCCATAGTGATACATGCCATGATCTGCCCCAAGTGTTAACAGAGAATCATCCCCAGGCCATGACAACCCGGACTGGGTAGGTAATGAACTGATTGCCTGCTCCGAGTCCTTCAACGGTTGGTCCATCGTGGCGTTGAACAACCTGATGTTCCACATTACTCTTAGTGACGCCATCCCATGCCACGCTAATAGTCTCCACGTACCCCAGTGCTGGCTCTTCTGGCATCTGTTCCGGCATTTTGATCACTTGTTCACTTTCTGTTTCCTCTCGCTCCTCTATGATGTCGGACATGGTGGGGATCAAGGGAAATAGCCCTTGTGACAACCTCCATGGCGTTGCTGGCGTGGTGGCCTGTGATCCCTCTGATTGGGGGTCGGTTGGAAATCCAGGACGGTCCGTATAGTTGTCGACGAATGCCAACTCCAGAGGCACAGGTGGCTTGTGTTTCTGCGCTGCTGACTTCACCGGGGTGTTCCTCACGCTCGTTGATGTCTTGCGACCACCCAATGGTTTGAACCGGAAAGGAATGCCTTCCTGCTGCGCCTTTTGCAGAGTTGTCCACACCCCAAAAACCTTGGGAAGAGACAATTGGGAGAATGGCGTAGAGAAGGTTTCGAGCCACTGCTCACTCACAAAATCTCGTGGAGACTCAGAAATCGCTGACCAGTTGATTGGACCGGGGCGATGCGCTTCTTCTGATAATCATTCTTGTCAGTTTAGCATCCTACTTCATTACGTAGAGCCTTACCCCATGCTTTCTGTGCCAGTGCCTCTAATATCTCCGCCGCATAGTTCTCGTCACCGGCTTGGTATTCTGGAAGTTGAGCACGGCCGTCTGTGGTGTACTGAAGTCGCCTAAACCCAGGGCCGTCATTCCGTTTCTCAGGAAGAGTTTGGTTGGGATTGAGAGCTTTAATGTATGCGTCAGTTCCCATGATACGCTAAGGTGTTTGGAACAACGTCAACTTACGAACAGATTCCCCGCCCCATCTCATCCATCTCTCTACCTCCGACTGCGGATATCCCCCCTCGTATTTGGCGAACGAAGGACATCGCTCATTCAGCCTCACAGATAGCCTATTATGATAGTCAGCCATGCCTGTACGATCCACATTACCATGGACACACTTACTCCTCGCTGAAAAGATCTCCATTTGCGTTACGGAATATTACTTTCAGGTTGAAGGCGCACATCCCCGCCTGTCTGGGGTCGAAGCCTATCACTTTGGTAAAATAGTCTCCGAAGACCTCCATGAACACCAGTTGGTTCCTTCTCTGGTTCAGGCGCCATAACACAAGGTTGAACTGAGTCCACGTACAGGTAGCACTGGTCGTCATTGTCTTTGTTGTGTTCGGCGGCACGCAGTTCCCATATCTTCTTCTCCTCCTCCGGCAGCTCGCGATACCGTTCGGCGCACACCTTAGAGAATGCCCCAATGTCAGACCATCCCAACTCCCGGAGCACTTCTATGTTTTGCGTTGCCCATAACCTCATAGGTGATGGGCTTCGAGCCGACATGAACTTCCACATGGGGTTTGCGAAAGTGCGGGCCTTGGGAGCGCCCCCTTCCTGCTTCGTCACCGTGTTCGTGTTGTGATTCTTGAACCACCAGTGAACCGTCTAGAGGGATTCTCAGGGTTATCAGTCACGATCGTCATGCAAGATTATGGGCACGCACGTCCCGAATGTCCTCATGTGAATAACCTTCATCTTCAAACCCCTTCCTTATCGCCTCGTCCGCTATGATCTCGTCCGCTATGTCATTCTTCAGTTTCTTGCGTGAGCCCTTTACGGTGAGCCCTTGGAACTTGGCGAGATTAGCTTCAAGCTTCAACAGCGCCTGTGGATGGTTCAACCACTTCGTTCGGCCCAGTTTCGAGGATGACGCTTTTCCTTCTTCACCGGCCGCGCCGGACACTGCAGCTTTCTTGCGGCTCTTCTTCTTGTTTGTCTTCTTAGCTTTGGGCTGACCATCCGTAGACGCTGAGGTGGAGGACGCGCTCGAAGAGCCCGCAGTTGATCCTTGGCATGTAGGCGCGGAAGTGGACGAGGCGGTGGAGATATCATTTGCGGAATCATTTGCGGACTTTAGTGAGGACTCTCCAGCAGGGGCATTGGAAGGAGGTAAATCTGTAGCCGTGTTTGGGGCGGCTGCGGCAGGTGGGGGAGCTGGTGGCGACATAGATACGTGGTGCGGCGCCGGTCCGGAACAACATGCGCAGCGCTGGAGGCAGCTGGTGACGACCACACACCTGCGAACTACTACGCTCCCCGCCCAACAGTTTAATTCCCAAGATGAGTTCCTATATCCAGCGTGATTATAGCTAAATACTCACAGTCCCTGGGACCGCTCCAAGCCCTGTGGGTTGATGCAGGAGGCGCGAGAGCGAGACGCAAAGCAAGACGGAGGGAGACTATGACGCAACCTTCAGCCTGAGTGGCCCGAGTTTGGAATGTATGCCAGCGAGGAGTGGGGTCCTAGTAGAGGGAGGCAAAAGAAAGCGGTGGTAGGCTGTCAGGTCGCGGGCGTTCCGTCGATGTAGCAAGCGGACGGCGACAACCCCGGCAACCAGTTCACGGGTAGGAGGTGCACGCTTGACAAATTATGTGTTTCATCTTGGGCACTGATACCCAACGCTTGTCTCACTGGATAGGCATTGAGATGGAGAGGCGTAATCGGTGTATTCGGGCAACTCGCCGTAACGTATCGTAGAACTAACATGCGCTACAGTAGACACTCATCCCGCACCGGGCACCTCCCCGTTTACTAACCAGACTAATTATTTCTCCTAGTACGCAGAAGTGTAGCGCCTCATACAACGGAACCACGAGGGAATTGCCTGCGTCGCCTGCCTTGAGTCAAGCGTATTCACTGGGGTTGACACGGTACTCACACGTCGCACATCTCCCGCAGTGAATCCATCTTCCTCAAACTCGTCCATGAGATATCCGTCCATAAGAACCTCGTTGGTAACGTGCCAGATGAAGTTGCGTCGTTCGCGGCGGGAAGTCAAGGCCTGATACTGGTCCAGAAAGCGGAGTAGAAAGTAGTGGGCGGCTGCGAAGTCCCTCCATGCCAAGGTGGGTCGTCGGGGCGGATATAGCGGAACCGCGGGTTGAGTGGGGTTCATGTCAGCCATGTATTGTCGGGCTGCCATCCATCTCCCAAACGTCAAATGTGGGGCCCAACGTCCAGCCTCCATGTCAGCTTGAAGTTGTGCTCTGAACTGCACGAAGTCGACGTGGTACAAAGGCGGCATGTTGGTAGGGTAATAGTCTTCCCAGGCAAAGGGCACATCGGCCGCGCTGGTCGCTGAAAGCGTGGACATGGAGACAGAGGTGGGTGTAGCACAAGCGATGGACGCGGGATGGATGAGGAGACGGCCAGGTCGGAGGGTGCGCACAGCCTTTATAAACGTCTATTGCGTGACAGGCAGACATTACGGATTGGCCTTACACAATTTTACGCGCAAGCGACATATCTGCAACTTATAATCCCGCATTTTCTCACTAACTTTACCCACTGCATAGCCGTAGTCTTGGAATTTCTTAAGTATATCACTGAGTGGGGATATATGTCTATTACGCTGTCCTTCAGAAATCTATGAGCGTCACATCCGGTTGTACATGACGAAGATCACAGTATGTACGGTTCCTCTGATGTCCCCTTGCCCTTCAGATTGAGGCTTATGGCGCGCGTGCACCTTCGCTTCGACCTAGTCCCGCTCTCTAAATTTACTACGCTGAGATCTACGAGAGACGAGGGTGGAACAAGACTTCGTTTGCGCTTCAGCGGCCGCGGCGGAGAATGGCAACTCGTCAGGTCTATGAGAAGGGGTGTTGACTGGGTGGTGGCCTTGGATGATGTGGGGTTCGACGACGTGGGGTTCGACGATGTGGGGTTCGACGACGTGGGGGGCTGAGACAACGCGGAGGGCCGAGACAGCGGGGTCAACCCACTCTGCCCAGAAAATGAGGCAAGGTCGTGGAGCGTTGTCCCGGTGTGTACCCAGTTGGGATAGATCTCCTGGACATATTTGTCCAACCACAGCGTGATGCCGACCCGTGGATGCCTGTACATGACCCCTCCACCCTCGCACAACGTGACTGCCTGCGACGGCTTCACCGTCTGCGTCCACGCTTGCTGGAAAGGTTCGTACATCAGGTATGAACACAACTCTCTCGAGTTGCGGGGAAGACCGAGGGCTTGGAGAATGGCTGGCTGTCGGAACGTGAAACCCACAAGGGCGCCGAGTTTTCTCCCTTTGGCGATTATCCGCATGGGGCCTATGCGGTCCTGCGCCCAAGTACCGCAAACATAAACATTCACATTAGCTTACGTAGATATTCAAGTATAAAATGTTACGTACCAATTCGTATATGACCACGACGACGTCTACGTCCTCCTGGTCTGGAGTGATGAGGAAGAGGTTGCGGCGACTAACAGCCGTGGAAGCACATCGTAGGGAATCATCATCGTCAAGCTGAGGTAAGTCTTCCACACCACGTAGGGAACGGGTGAATGCCAGGAAGGTTCCTGGGGCCAGACTCGTCCTCGCGTTGAGAGCTAGCGTGTCTCGTGCAAGCAGCGTAACCGATGCTTGGCAGCACCAACGCGCAAACGCTTCGCTCTTGAACGCGGGAGGCTCCAGAACCGCAAGCTCTAGGAGGAGACGAGAGCGATTCGCCGCAGACATCTGCACCTTGAGCGGCTTCAGATGTGCCGCGCAGCGTGATCCACGAGACTGGCAGCGTGGTATCAGATGGATTGCCATTCACGTAAAGGCTGGAGCATTACTCACGTTGGTGCACTTCAGTTTAGAGAGGCACGATTGCCACGACGTTGAGTACATTGTGGGATGTAAGAGAAGACTGAAAGTACTTACGATATCAAGCACCAAGCCAATGTTTTCCTTCTGCGAACCTGGACCTCCCACGACGATGGTGTACGTATGCTTCTTGCCCGTCTTCAAGCAGCGTCCGAGCGCACCCTGTATCACATGCTTCGATGGAGCTGCTCCACGCACGAGGTTGTTGACACGAACATCGTCCGACATGAAGAATATCGCACTGCAAGGGGCAGTGCTAACGAGAGGATGAGGGGATGTGGGCGGCGATTGAGGAGGAGAGATTAGGGCGAAACATCGGCCGACGTCTGGTTTATATGGCGGCGCCCCCGATAGCTTATGTCGGTAGAGGTGAGGATTAGGTCTCGAGCGGCTTAAGCAGGTAGAGGTGCGGATTAGGTCTCGAGTGGCTTAAGCAGGTAGAGCCGCGGATTAGGTCTCGAGCGGCTTAAGCAGGTAGAGGTGCGGATTAGGTCTCGAGTGGCTTAAGCAGGTAGAGCCGCGGATTAGGTCTGGAGCGGCTTAAGCAGGTAGAGCCGCGGATTAGGTCTGGAGCGGCTTAAGCAGGTAGAGCCGCGGATTAGGTCTTGAGCGGCTTACGTCCTTAAAGTCTCGGATTCAGTCCTAAATCCCCATCTACTCTTGAAGACGTGGCTCCTTACAGTTGATTTCATATCAAACGCTCTCCTACGTACTACGTCTTCCCTGGATCGCCACGAAGATCCAGATATGCAACGGGAGGCCGCGGGATCCATACGCTCGACTCATGAGACGATGCGTACTCATGCCCCGGACATCGAAGTCGCTCAAAGAACATGAAGGGCGACCAGCCTTGTCCTTCCGCGGCGTCCCGTACGCAATTCAGTTTGTGGTCACTGCACATGCCATGTTCAATTAGCTAGTTCATGTCTTTCGAGAACAAAAATAACCTATCCCACCAAACAGGATTGTTGGTCTACATGTCAGTCGCCACTGGAGGTTGTTCCCTTCTCGTCATGTCTTCTGTACGTTAGAGTTCAGTACACTGGTCACACCTGGGTTGGTCCACTCACACATACTAACATGCCCTTGGCAGATCGCGAGCAGGCGTGGCGTTGCGACGCCGACTGCTGTGGAAGTCCGTCGGCGCTTCTGAGTTCGGAGTCGCGGGAAGTGCCGAGGACCGATATCAACTCGAGTCTCGTGATCACTGCGGCCTTTGGGTCTTCCCACAACCCATCCAACGCCTACTTGCCATCACCGGTCAAGATCCCGTCGACGGCTTCAAGACGGCTACCTTACTTATACTTAGTGGGATTCCAGTCAATTTCCAGGCTGTCCCGACGCACAGAGTGCGTTTTCGCTGGCTTGTCGCTCACATCACAAACTAAGGACTGAGAAGTCCCGTTTGTGCGTCCTCTGCGTATCCCCATGGCGGAACAACCAGGGATATCGCTAGTCCCGGGTACGTCACCCTCTTAGTATTTTCTATGGCGTAACGAGCTCACAGATCCTGCAATTAGACTTGACCACGTTCACGTCAGGGGACGGTCGAGTGGCGGCCTGGGGTCCCAATAACAGTTTCTTGGTCACCTCGCCGAACGCAAACTTCGTTCCCGACATTGTCGAAGGCATCGTCACAGTCTACTTGTGCGATGACGGAGCCTTCGGTAAACACGATCCCTCGCAATGGCCGCAACTGTATGTCTCGCAATTCCCCTACTTCACCGCCATTCCCAAGCGACCTACCACGGCTCCCTGTCCTCACGCCCCCATCTGGGACAATCCCTCCCCGGACGATTTTATCGAGATTGAACGCGCTCCTGTCCACGGCTTCGGCCTCCTCCGGCCCCAGTTCCTGGAGCCGCTGACTCCAGTAGTTGTCGCCATGATTTCAAAAGCTCGCCAATACGTCCCTCCATGGCCTTCGGTGGACGCGCATCCTTTACGCCAGTACGAACTTGAAATGTCGCGAGCGTGGGAGAGGCTGCAGCAGTTCGCGGGTACTTATCGCAGCGACCAGAAGCTGCAATTGGGCAAGGTCCGCCGGTACTGGCTGCTATGCTCCGCGTTCATCACGTTCTACGATCGGTTTTGTCGCGACCTTCCTGCCGAGCCACTGGACGTTGACCACAATCTCATGGGTGCTTGGACATCCGATCCCGGGGTCGTGCAGACATTGTCGTTCATGGGCATACCAGTGTGGCTGGTCCGTGCACCCCACCTCGTGTCCCCCCATATCCGCGTCGCAAAGCTCATTGGGATGTCGTCCACCGAAGCGTTATGCCATGTCAAGTTTTTTGGCGGGGACGTCGTGTATCACGGTCTGGCTGGTGCGCGCCACTTGGAGGTCACTTTCAAGTCGTACTGGGAGCTCATAGGTTCGTGGCGCCGTGTCCACAACGCGTCCGGCTACTGCGACATCTCCACCGTGCCTACTGCTGTCAACTCGGAGCCCAGTGAACCAACGTCTAAGTCGCAGTCCTCTACTCTCCGCGGATCGGCGGCGTCGCACCGTCCTGGTCACAAGCGCAAGTCTAAAGCAAGATATCGGCCTCGTCCCTGTAAGTACTGTCCATCTTGCGACAAGAAAAAAAGCTCACTCCGGTCTTTCAGACGACGGTGATGTGCGTGATCGCAGTACCTCCGCGCATCCTTCCCAAGTCCGGGGACGTGACAAGTTCTTGGACATCCTCCATCCCTGGATGCCACCCCCTTTGCCCAGTTGGAGGCGTGCTATGCATAGCGTGGATCGCTCGGACAAGGCCAGACCGGGTCGCTGGGGCTACTGGATTCCGGAGCCTGGGCTTCTTCTCGCACCAAGGAATCCGGCGCGTCTGCAGAGGTATCTGATGAACTGGCTCAGGGCTCTCCCCGTTTGGCTGTACATGCTGGGTCTCCCCAGTTTTGCGACCGCCAAGCTACCCACGCAGGTTTGGAGAGATTTCCTGCATGGCGTGCCCGACGATCCCCAGTGCCACACCAGGAACGGGAAGCGTGCTTACGAGATCAAGCAGATTTTCGGCCGGGTGTTTGCGGATCAACAACTCAACTCTGACGCCAGCGGGTCCGTCCAATGGCATGGCCGTCATGTCGAACTCGTGGACGATCACATCGGCCCCCTGATCATCTGGGAGACGTTCCAGCTGGGGTTCCGGTTCGAACTTTTGGCCCTGGACCGTGCCCTGCATGGCGCTAATTCTCAGGCGTCGGAGGTGGAGAGCGAAGCTCTATTGTCTCGCATTTTTCCCGAAGACAGTTCGTTCTCTGTGATTAGCCTTCCCCAACCGGACACTCCCAGTCTATTCGCGTCTCTTCCGCACCACAGAATCCCTTCACTAAATGCTCTCCACGACGTAGTGAGGAAATGGCCTTTGTGCCCTTCTGCGATCACGGAAGCGAAGCGGTTGCAAACGTCAGATGCTGTAGATACTATCGTGGATTTCGAGTTGCGACTTGCAAGTTTTTATACGCAGACCTTTTTTGACGTGGCTGGGCGAGCGCCCATTGTACCTCATCAATGTCCTCCCGAAGTTACGTAGAATGTAGTACGGTATTACGCATGTGTTGTATTTCTGCCATTATTACACTTCATTTATTTTCTTCACAGCGCTGAGGCTATGCGGTCTCCCACAGGCTGTGCCATCAATTCAATTCACTGTCGATATCCCGGGGGGGCGGCGGCAACCATGCGTCACAGGTGCGAATAACGGACCTCATGGGGGACGCCTCACAGCTCACATATCCGTGGGTTCCATCCTCTGTCCTCACCCACCCACCCACCCCCCCTTGTTCGCGCACTCACAATGTCACTCAGGAAACCCAAGAACAAGAACAGTAAAAAGGTCATCGATCGCGATGAACGCGATCGTTCCAGCATTTCCTCCCGTACAGTATCTGTGACAGCGAATAATTACTACGAAGCTGGTCCCTCAGGTGTCCACCTCACTGACCGCATAGTGGACATGGAGGTATATGACAGTCCTCCCAGCCGTCCAGCGAAGCTCGCGCGACTACATTCCCCACCCCGCATTGTCGGTAGCCCGATCTCATCCCTGGACAATGTTCTCCCCGCAGACGTTGGTTCATGGCCTTCGGTTGCAGACGTTCCCCCTCCAGGCGATACCTCCCACCTACCCCAGCTTTCTACAGGCATTGCTCATGTCCCATCTCCATCCGTGCGGGAACAAACCACAGCTTCTATTTCAGCCACTCCAGCGGCTGTGGCCCCCGAGGCTAGTGGCTCGCAAATCGATGACGAGGCTTCGCAGAACAGAAAGAAGAAGGCTAGAGTCCCCACTTAGCGCGTTTCAATGTCGTACACTGAAACATGGCTTACAGAGATTCGCGAACGAGAAGTTGGACGAGGCTCGAGTACACATCCCCCTGATACTTCGGCATCTTCTCGAAAGAGAGGCCCACCCCAGGATACCTGGTCCTTGTCAGCGGTGTAACGGACGCCCAGCGCTGTACCGATGCCGAGACTGTTCTGAATCGCCGGCCCTGTGTGGCCGTTGCATGTGCGATAGTCATTCAAATACGCCATTCCACTGGGTGGAAGAGTGGCATCAATCACGGCCCAACAAGTGGTGCTTCGTCAAGCGAGATCTGTCGGAGCTAGGCTTCGTATACTCCATAGGTCATCAAGGTGGAAAGTGTCCTCAGGTCTCCTCTAGAAAGCCCTCCTTCCACAACCTTGTAGTCACCCACGTCAACGGCATCCACAACGTTCGCTTACAATACTGCGAATGCTCATCCCCTCGTCGAGCTCCCCACGAGGAACAACTCGTACTGGCCGGTTTGATTCCTGCGAGCTTCCAGAGGCTGCAGAGTGCTTTCACGGTGGAGGTACTCGAAGACGCTCATGAAGATATTCTGGCGTCGCGGAAGTCGCCTTACGACTATATGCGCAAACTTCGCAGGCGAACCAACAACGCGGCCGCACACACGGTGACTGTAAGACCGCCTGCTTTCACTGGCCCTGCTGCGTACACTAACTGTTTCGCAGGATCGATATCGCGAATTCCTCTACGTTTTCCGGTTATGGAGATTTATGCAGATGTTGAAGCGGGTTGGGGCTTGCCACGGCATACAATATCCTGGCCGGGATCCTAGCCTGATGACTGTTCCATGTTTTTCATGTCCCTGGCCAGGGGTGAATTTGCCTCCAGACTTCAAGTCGACCAGCCCGGAGATAGGGTGAGCCCCAGCTAAACACCTTCGTGGTAGCGGGGAATCCGTACTCACGCTTCATACAGATATATATACCGGCTGTTTCTTGGAGCCGACGGCAACTACAGCCTTCAGAAGAAGACGAAGCCTGGCGACGATACCGACTATAGCCTGGTTGGAGATAACGGCTTCTTCAACAACGTCAGCAAGCTCCGTGATTTTCTAAAGAAATATCCAAAGGAGAACTGGATAATAGTGAGTGCGTTAGCCCGACTTGTATCTATGTTATCTGACCATCGTGCATGTAGCTGGAAACATGTAGCGGCTTCAAGGTAACCAGGGCCCAACGGGCGGGGAAGTTCAAGAACCTAGACGTCAGCGGCGTTATATCTATAACGTGCACTCGGCATGGTTGTTTCAGAGCCAGAGGTACATGCGATATGCCAGGGGGTGAAGCGTGAGTGCATAGTCCCCTCCCCAATGTCGCCGGAGACTTACGGGGCGTAGGTATCCCCTTCTCGACCTCGCCATGTCCGGGGCTCTGGAGACCGCCGAGGACCTGGAGGAATGGCTTCTCACTTACGACGTAGGCTGTCAGTACATCGCGCACCTCCTACAGCGATGGAAGGACTGGGACCTCCCTGAGAAGTATATTCCTATCGTGGAAAAGCTTCAGATTTTACTACCCCAGATGCACATGTTGGCGCACCAAGAATCATGTCAGACCGACTATTGTATGGGGTTCAAGAAGGGTACAGGCCATACGTGTGGAGAAATCGTGGAGACGATCTGGGCGGAGCATAACGCGGTTGGGCTGTCTACACGAGAGATGAACGGGGGTGCCCACCGAGATGCCCTGAACGATTTTTTCAATTCTTGGAACTGGAACAAGAATGAGGGTAGAGGTATGAGTTTGCCAATTTCGTTTTGGAAAATGCAAGCTGACTGAGTTTACATCGTACTTTCACAGCCAAGTATCTCTTTCGCAAGCTTCGGGAGAAGCTTTTGCTGCAGTTACAACAAACCCGAGACCTAGCCGCGCTCACTGAAGAAGCCGGAATCCGCGAGCTGACACAGTGGCTCCTGCTTGATATCAACGACGTGGCACTCACCCCTCTGACATACCACCATCGTCCCAAAACACGTCCACCCAGTGTATACGTCTTAGACGAGGCAAAGTGTAAGCGCGAAAGTGTCTGCTATTTGCGTCTACATGGACTGAATAATGAGACAGTCCCAAGCAAAGGCTCGGCTTTGGATGAGCTGTTAGTTCGGACCGAGAAGCCATCCGGGGCCCGTCTTGCCGCTGCGGCCCACGGTACCGCGGATGGTCCGCATCCGGCCCGGGACTCAGAGGTTTTGGTTGTTCCGATCCTACCGCCGTCAGGCCCTCATCTGCCTCAAGAACGCTATCGAACTGGAATATAATCAGTAAGTATCGCTATCCGTCTCGCAGTGTGCTTGCTAATCCCCATGGATGCAACACTTTAGGGAGGAGATCAGGCGACGAGTGGTTTCCTTTCGACAGGCGGCATCCGGCCAAGGAGGAGTATCGTATGAGAACGTCGCACAATTAGGCGCAGCTCGGCGGGCATTGGGAGATACACTGGATGAATGGCGGAGAGAGTTGGAGAACTCATTGCCTGCATTAGCCGGCAATGACAACGTCGCGGTCGGATATGGCGGGGTGCTGTTTGAGGAAGACCTAGAGGACCCCGACCTTGCCGAAGACGGGCCAGAGACTCAAGTACTGGGCCTTCCTTCAGATATGGAGTGGGACGCAGATACCTCGGATACCACACTGGTGCGAGCCGCGCTGGCAGAACTGAAGCTTCGCATTGGGCACGCGTACGACCTCCTCGCCAGCATTCGATTAGCGTTACGCAAGAAGGGCGCCCTACTGGAGGAGAAAGAGAAGCATGCCCGGGGCCAGAAGGAACACACGCGTGGTCAACAGCGGATCAAAGGAGTTCAAGATCAAGCGAAGTTTCTCGCTGATATATACAACAGAAATCTTGAACGTATGAAGACCATAGTAGGCCCCGCGCAGGTTTTCGATCAGGCTGTTACTATCCCCCCGGTCTACGTCACGTTGACAAATCCAAAGACCTCACGATACCACCTACCAGGCAACTTCATAACACTGGCGACACGAAACGACAACTGCCATGGATCTTTCAGCCCGCGGGGACGCAAGCGTCGCCTGCGGACAATGGAGAAGAATGGGAGGCGGAGTGTAAGAGCTCATCATTGACTGTGAAATTGTCTGTCTAGCTTAAACCATTTTTCTCCAGGCAGAAGAACAGACTGGTTCCGTGCATGGGCCGCGAAGAAGCGTACCGACGAAGAAGTCAACCTACTGTACGCTGATGGGAGGGCGACACGTAGGGGATTCCAGTTCGCATCTGGGCTGTGGGATGCGGCCAGCGAGAAAAGCGGCTTATCCTCAGGCGCGAAAGCGTACGCTGCACAGAAATCGGACATGTTCCACCGGATGGCGCTTGATGTGCAGGCATCCGTCATGGGTGGGCACCACCAGCATACCACCGCGATTCAGGGACTGAACGAAGATACCGATGATGGCTTGACCAAGGTGTACCAACTTACTCAAGCAGGACTGGAACCCAGGGACGACATACTGGATTATAGTTTGGTAAGTAACACCCACCACCATGAACGTGATACTTGTTGAAGCCGCTCCCAGTCGATCCAGCCACTTGTAGAACATGGCGCCAACGTGGACCAGTGGAATTGTATATTCAACAAAATGGGCGTATAACGTACGAAGAGCTTACGCTAGAGACATGAACACTATGTATGCAAATTAACCGCCTTCTGGGACGCACACGTCATACCCATGTGCTCCCACATGTGCTGATGGGTAAAGTGTACTAGAAAATTGCGAGTACCTGTAATCCAATCCGGCGCGTCGTGGATCAAGTTTCTCCCCCGAAAGTAAACCATGTCCCCAGGAAACAATACCACGGTGGCGTTGAGCTGAGGGAAGTGGAGCGCAGCCCTCTCGAATGTGCCAAAGTATAGGATGTTAGCCCAGGCCCAATTGGGGTCCTGTTCATCCTGATGAATGTCAGACCAGCGATTGAAAACCACTTCCCGACCCTCGTACGCCAGTCCGCCGTTTACAGAATCGAAGAGTTTTTGCACCTTCTCTTTCTCACATGTCTTCTTCCAAAGCATCTCCAGCAGAGAGTGTTGCGTGGGATCGATCCTCTCCAAGGCCGCCATGACGTACGCGCTGACCATGTTTAGGCCTGAGATGGCGTCCACGGCAGCTCGAAAAGTCTTGCCGCTGTGCAGGATGTCAGAAGCAGGCGTTGGATCGTCGCACTATGCCAACCACAAGTAAGTTCTTGGCGCAATCGTTGGACCGCGGACTGGCATGCTCACCTTGTGTCCGATGGCATGCCACAGCGTACACAGACGTGTTGTACCCACCAACCCTCCGACGGATCTATTGTAGCCGCCCCTCTTGTCATTGGCCGCAGACTTCTTGATCTTCGCGATGTGACCCCACTCGTAGCAAAGTTTCGAAACAAAGTCCTGGAAACGGCATGAAGTAGCGCCTCAATCGCTGGAGGGAAACCTACCAAAGCTTTGTCCCGGAACGCCCCAGGAATACGGTAGACGAGGTCGTAGCCGTCCGCGCTGACAATGCGTTGCGGAGAGTCGCCGTCTAACACCGTAGCGATCGACTCTTCACAGACAACCTTACAGCGGTCACGAACGATCTTGTAGGTGACCGCCTTCTCCAAGGAGAAATTTTGCAGTTGGGCTACCCAACCCGGTGAGAAAGGGAATAGGAGCAGGAAGGACAATTACTCACTAGTGTTCTCTGTCATCTGCGCGGCGCCAACCGCCTTGCGAGCAAGCCGCACTCGTCCGTCATGGATGCGTTTCTCCTGAGCTTTGGCCGTGCGGTAACGTTCGCGGCTACCAACGTTGAGCTTGAGCAATGAAATGAGGATGGGGAATGTAGAACGACTCACCGACGCCGTTTCTTAGAAGACGACAGGGGCTGGTTTGAGGAAGGGGTCTCAAAATCTTCAAGATCAGTGTGGTCCGGAAGACCAAACAGGTCACAGTCACAAGCCACCGGTATAGCTTGTCCCGACGTTGCCTTGATCTTCTTGGGGGCCGGTATAACTTGTCCCGACGTTGCCATGACCTTCTTGGGGGCCGACTGCATGCTTAGAAGGCCGCCGCGATGGTCCGACACGACAAGGAGGAAGGCATCGTCGTCTTGGGATAATCCGGACGTCGCTGGCGCATCCGTTGCTGAAGAGCGTGATTCTGCAGCTGCCCGAGTCTTGGAGCGGAGCCCGTAGCCATGGGTGGACATGCTACGGATAAGTCAGTACTTTCAAAATATCCAGGCAATGGAGGACCGAACGTTTACGCTGATATGGAGTATTTGAAGGAGAGGACGGGGAGCTCGAGGACGTCGACGCTGATGAATGACGTTGTCCAATGGCCAGAAATGAGTGTGGAAACACAACGGAACATAATGAAGGCACCCGCACCTCTCACCAACGGCACACCAAAAGAACGAACTTATCGCCAGGCGTGTAAGGACAGAATATAGTAGGGGGGAGCCGGAAACTGAACGCGGTGGAACTGGGGGATATGTTATGGGACCCGCGCGCTCGGAGACGACGGTCGGCTAAAGGGCACGTGCTATAGACGCCAAGTGTCCAATGCCACGCAATACGGCGGCTACCCTCTCCTTCGCGACACCTCACTCGCGCATGTGTGGACCGTTGCTGGTCTCTGGCGCGAGTCCGTCGTTTTCCACCACGGAGATGTGTGTGACGTTGCTGTCGCCTGCTTCGTGGACGGCGGGGTGGAGCATCTCAATGTCTTCTTGTATCGTGCACCTTGACTACCCTGGACGCATGCCTGAGGCAGGCTTGGGGAAAACAATGCCGGTACGTAAACTTTTCATTGCGTGTCGCCGACGTGCTGACATCCAAGATCGTCTATCAAACCACGGGTTCCATGAGAGCTGCGACTGCGAAGTCACTCTCGTCACGCTACAGAGACTACGACGCCTAACTGGCCGTAGCGAGGTCGCGGCTACATGCCGCGACCGGTCCCGATACCCCCATTGAAGCTTCAGCATCAGCCTGCAACGGCAACTGCGTGTTGGGTGCGCCTCCATCATCCGTCTCAACGGCCTCCTGCAAGTGCGCGTGTGTCTTGGAGCGCGAAACCGCACCTTCAACTGCGTCAAGCTCGTTAAATTGATGACGTGGCGGTTCGTAATCGCAGCTCTTACCAGGCTCCGCAGTCTCTTCCACAGCAGGCAAGACAACGCTGGCAGACGTGGAAATCGTTCCTCGATGGAGTGGGTCGTCTCCAAACGACGTCGTGCAATGCTGACCTGGCGGCGCAATTGCTGGATCTCGGCCCCCATTTCGTCCACGGTTTGCGCGTACTCTTCCGCCAAGTCCTCTAGACGTTGGACCAGGACTGCAGGATCTAGATCGTGCGGGGTGCCCATCCCCGATAATGGGCGGTCGGAGCGGAGCCCACCGGGACCAGGAATAAGGTCTTCGGCTGAAGGTGACACGACAGTAGGTGCCGTGGAGATGGCATCTGGTGATGAGGGAATGTCGACGTGCAACGTGAGACGAGGGATCTTTGGAGTGGGAGTGGCGCCAGGGGAGGGCTGGGAGAGCTGTCGTTTCAAAGACATGGCTGTAGAGAAACCGGTGGAGCAGCCAGCCGCTTTAAGTAGACAATTAGCCATAACTCGTGTAATACACAAGGCGCGGCTAGATGGGCCTCACCGCTCCTGACACTCCAGCCCAACGTGCAAAACTGCCCAGGTTTGAAGCGTTGGGACACGTTCGGCGCTGACGATTGGACCACGTGACGGCATCCAATGTTGTTTGCTGGCCAGCGAGCTTCAAGCGCGTTGCTCCGCTGTTGCGTCGTCTTCCCCAACCCACCATGGTGTCCCTCAAGGTGTCCTCTCTGCCCAACCCCATTTACATCCCACTTCGAATCTTTATGTTTGCAAGGTGGAACCACCATGTCGCCCCGAAGCCAGGAACTGAAGCGTCCTCCTGGAAAGAGCTCCAGTACTTCCTACGAGTCATGCGTGGGCCCAGTTGGAAATTGACGGTGAGCATGATGTGACTTTCATCACGGCTGTGACTTTTACATAGATATTCTTAGGTTCCGCTTTGCCTTCTTGAGGCCACCGAACAAGACGTGCGGAAGATCGAGACGGCACTCGCGTGCCTTGGAAACGCATTGGTGCGCCAAGTGGTTCTTCCCCATGGAGGCGTGGACTCCGACACGTGTCTTCGTCATCGCCGTGCATGTTGGCTACCCGGCACCCTCGTGCGATGGCGTTCGACTGGAAGGGCTTCCGCGACCTCATCCCCCACATCACTCCCTACGAACGCACTCCCGAACCGTACGACATGTTGCCGTGCATCCAGGGTTTGGCCAGGTTGGCCAAGGAATTCTTCCCTCTCGTACGTTGGTGGCTCTTCTAGCTGATGTGCACTTCGCTGACGGTCATCAAGGATGTATTCCATTACAGACCTATCTATCACCGGGAGCACACTAAGGCGCTGGGGGCGATGTTCAACCTGGCGACTTGGCACGACGCCGGTACGCAGACTTCGACGGCGGAGATGGAGAACGCGGCCTTGGACATTAGGGATGGTGCCATGAACGACGGACACGGGGGGGTTAGTGCGTATGCATTGGAGGACGGGTACGCGAGCTCCGTTTATCAGGCGGAGGACCCCAGAGAAAGTCATTCCATATCCATACCCAGCGGCAGTCTCCCGCACCTCTCCTCGCCCGGCATCCTGTTGCAGGTACCAATGCCCGGTTCTCTATAACCTCAGCACTGTATTTCCCATAGTAAGTTGAATGAATGTCTGGCGTGTTCTGGTGTACGCGAGCTGGGCATACGTCCTGCCCAGATTTGGCAACACCGCGGCAACCATGTGACCATGTACCCAACGAGATCACCAGCGGCACGTGGGACCGTCGGGCGCGCGTAACCTCATCTATTGCCTCCATGTCTTCCTCAGAGACTACCTGGGTCTACTTGCTCTCGTTGACTCAGATGAAGCCCCGCCAATTTGAGCCGTGCACCGACGCCAACCATAAGACGCTTCACTACTACATGATAGTAGAAGGTAACGGCTTAAGGCTGAAGGTGCGTATCTACATGCCTAGCCTTGGCACCGTCATCTCTAACGCATCGGAGGCACAGATTCCCTTGCCGTTAAATGGGCTGCGTCCCACGGATGGCCCCGTCATTCGCCTCCTACTGGCCTTCAAGGACTCGCTGTCGTTTGCGCGATTGGGTGTTCCTCCCGCTGCCCACGACACCATCGTCACTATCCTTGTGTCGCTTTGGGCGTTTTGGTCCGATCTGAACGGAATTCCCCCCGATGCCTACCCGCAGTTTTGCGAGCGACTCAAGAGGCTCATGCCACAGGAGAGCCCCCAGGGAGGAGATGTGACCACGCTGGAAGCCATGGTGGACTTTGTTGCCTGGCTGAAGGACCGGGTGCCAGCGGTGAGTCCTCGTCCAAACAAATGTGACAAGGAATACCAAACAACACGTAGTATGTGTTGAAGTACAGACCTATCAACGACGACGAGATTCAAGACGCCGTTCAACAGCTGTACGGCCGAACTCTGTCGTTCTACGTGGGCGTTCAGTCGGACGGGCGTGAAGGGAGCGGCGAGAACCGGCCCTACCCGGCCTGGGTACCGATGTGGAACAGGAACGAGGGGGCTTACGGCCGTCTGGACCATGAGGTCGAGGTACCTCACCGGCGGGATATAGAGTGCGCCTACGAGGACGAGTGGAGCGAACACGAGTGGGATGTCGACATGCAGGACGACGAGGAGTGTTAAAGGCTAGCTCGCCCGCCGTGCAAAGTCATCGGGCCTAATCACGCATGTATAACGTTCCAAGAAACAATGTATTCCCTTTACGACAGCTCGGCGATCTTATGCATGAGTGGGGGTTTACGAACACTAGTATAGGACAATTCTAGGACGCGCCGGTCTACAGGAACGGACGAACGAACTTGTCGAAGAATTGGAAACGCTCGTCGAGCGAGCGCGCCCACCACGACTGAGAGGTCGGCTCGAGGGTCTGGCCCTTTGGCTGCGAAGAGACCATATCAGTAATATGAGGTGCGAATCGAGGCGGCGGACGTACCTGAACGAAGGCCATCTGGCCTTCGCCGTTGGGGCCGACGAGGCGGCGCGAGCTGCCACGGCCGTTCTCAATAGAGAACCCGGCCCTTTCAAGGTCCTGTAACAATGCCAATGTCAATAATCAAACACAAGGGACAAAACGTTGGACGTACCTTAGTCAGGTGCGTCCAGGGGATGGGGCGACGCCCGCTAGTGGGGGGCCGGAAGAGCGCGGCCAAAGCCTGAAGGCCAAAGAACGTTCAGCAACGTAAATACAAGTGATGCAGGTCGACTCACAGCTATATTCTTCAATGGGGCCATGGAAGGTGCTTAAAAACACTGAAAAATGCGAATAAATAGATGAAAATATTGCAGGGGGGGAGGGAGTTGATGTGACAGCTGAAAAAGAGAGAGAATGACTCACAGTGGATGGATAGATGGATGGATAGGGTAGAGAAGGCTGTATGGGGACATGTAGGGCCAGTGGAGGGGCAGGAAGAACGAATACTCACCTAAACAGACTGCCAGCAAAGCAGTCACAGGCTGAACATGGGGCTGAATGGGCAGCTGGATACAGCAGGGAGATGTGGATGGACTCACCAGGGATGGATGGCAGGAGTTAGAGGCTGGATGGGGAGATGGTGGTGCAGAGGGAGGAGGGAGAGCAGATGAGCTGGCAGAAGCCCTCCCCAGTTGACGACTAAGCGTCACAAGAGGTCGCAGTCACAAGGTAGGCACCGGGGCAATGGTTGGGCACGAATGTTGAGGCGTATATCCCACATTGTATGGGTGCCTCTAAAGGCTGAAATAACGTTAGGTAAGCCGGTAGGAAGGGAGGGGAAAGGAACAACGAGGGCGCCCCCAAAAGCGAATATACGCGTAAAACGAAACGACGGCGTTCGACGCTCTGTCAATTCGTCCTTCCCAGAGCTCGGATACATACCCGAGGGCCTTGGGCAAGCGTTCGGGCGCCGTCTGTACTCACAGTGTAAAGGAGCGGCCGAGCTCATCGACAGAACGAAGCCGCCGCCACGCTATAATTCAATATATTCAGTTTTTGGCCGTTTGCAGCCATTCGAGCTACAGAGTGTGGTTAGTACGATGTCCGGCGAACGGCACAACACGTCGACTCGTCTGTGGCGTCCGCCCTGGCAGTTTTGCCCGCAACGTATGTATTCTAGTAATGACGCGTCATACCGCGAGCACGCGTGGTCAAACGGTGGATCGCGTGCGCGCACGTCAATACCGGTACAGGTCGGTTGGTTCGAACCGTTGCAAAGGTTTTTTATTGCGGCAATATATCGACTTAAGCTCTAGCTTAAGTCTTCAGTCGCAAATCCGCCAATGCAGACGCAGCGCGTCCCCTCGCTAACCCGTCTCCTGCCGCTCATCGCTAATCGGGTCCCCCGACGCGCGCCTAATCCGTCTCCTGCCCGCTCATCCTCTCCCCTAATCCGTCTCCCCGCCGCTCATCCTCTCCCCTAATCCGTCTCCCCGCCGCTCATCCTCTCCCCTAATCCGTCTCCCCGCCGCTCATCCTCTCCCCTAATCCGTCTCCCCGCCGCTCATCCTCTCCCCTAATCCGTCTCCCCGCCGCTCATCCTCTCCCCTAATCCGTCTCCCCCCGCTCATCCTCTCCCCTAATCCGCTCAGGCTGGCCCCGCTTGACCCCCTACCGGACGGCTTAGACGACGCTGCGAGGATCAACGCCAAGGTAACTACTGGGGTTTCTTAGCCATCCCCCACGTCAACTAACGTGGAGGATTAGCCCTGCTGGTTGAAGTCCCTGTCATTATGCGGCGACAAATGCCAGACACAACCAACACCGCGCATGAACATATACAGGTACGCTCAATAATATTATCCCTTCACATCTGATATCATTGGGCGTAGGAGACGATGCTCACATTCCAGATCGATCATGGTCACCCGCCAGACGGCACAGTGCACACATGGACACCCACAGATCTTGCGCCCAAACCAAGTGGACATCTGCTGCATGGGAATCGGGATTTGTCCTGGTATTTCCGTTTCCAGGTTTGGGGTTATTTTTTGGCACCAGATACTAGTGATGGGGTCTATGGAGGTATAATGGGTACCCCCTCCGCGGTTGCGCGCATGCCCTAGCGACACTCAAGCCCAGGTCTTCTCCTACATGGTCTCTCGTCCAGCCGTTCTCCTTCTCCTCGCATGCATCGGCTCTCTGTATCTCTTCCTTACCCTTACCATACTGCAGGACGTCCGTATCATACTGAAGCGAAGACCGACTCCGCTTTCCCATTACGGTGAGTGATGGCCCCACTATCCAAGTCTTTTCCCCTGCTGATCTACGCCTTCAAACGTTAGCGTGGATCGAGGACGACGTCCCTGACCACCTCACTCTCCTCGGGTCCAGGAAGCGCGTCCTCATGCCCATCGAGGAGTCTGTCCGATTCGGCATCCACGAGCCCGAAGCCTACGACGAGTGGCTCAGCATCATCTCCCCCGAAGACCAGGGCAACGTCCGCCTCGGGCCCAACCATCGCTTCATGAACGTCGCGCTTATCCACCAGCAACACTGTCTCCGCTTCTTCCGCATTCACCTCGAGGCCGACGACGTTCTCTCCGACCCGGACACACATCATTCGGAGCACTGCCTCAGCCTGTGGCGCGAGCACACGCTCTGTGCAGCTGACACCACACTGGAGCCCGGAGACCCTTTCGCTCGTAACTTGACTGTTCAGCGGGACATGGGAGTTCGGCAGTGCATGGATGTGGAGGCATTTTATACGACGATGTGGAAGTATTGGGGAGATTGGGTGCGGTACAAGGAGAGCAGGGCCGTGTAACGTGGTTTTCGAAGCATTCTTGTCTTCTCTATGATCGCAATGGTCCGTACAACGGGGTAGTGTACATAATAACAATAGCAAGTATATGTCATTTCATGAATCAGTTTGCATTCATTTACGTCGTTAGTCAGAGTCAAGCATGGAACGTCAACCTCTTGATCATGACAGTCAGACCACACATCCAGACCCGGACGTTGTCTAGCATATCCTTCGCCACCGCGACTTCCTCATCTTTCCCGCACAACATAAGTGGAGCCTTCGTCTCCGTGGTCGATGCTTCCAAGGTCTGACTCGGAGTCCACATTGTGGTGGTCTCCTGGATCCAGCCACGTCCCATGAGCATGCGGAGGATGATCATCTGCGGCGACAGGCACTGGATATCCAACGGGTATCCGTCAACCATGGTTATGAAGCCGTAAGCCAAGTGAAAGGGTGGCACGCACGGTAAACATCACGTAGAGTGAAAGGAAAAGAATTGACACCGGGCTATTGGCTCCCAGCGTGGCGACATACGCCACCCCAAACGCCGTGTACGGCAGCATGAACTCGATAGGCTGACCGCTCCGGTGAACGCCTTCGCCGCGCCGCCGCCAACGCCCGAAGCTTCCATCTTGCGCCGAATCCAGAGGATGTGGCCGCAGATAAGGGTGGTACAGAGGACATTGGTTGCGATCACGACGGTGAAATAGGCTAGCGCAATCATGTGCGGCGCGATACCCGCAAAGAAGTCGGCGTTGGGTCTGCCGGAGAAGTAGCAGTACCAAGGGCCGTTCGAGTTAAACCACAGCGCTCACGTCTATACTGCGGCATTCCGAGCGATCTCGGAGGCGTTGACGTACCTGCAGCCCCATGATAGAGAATGGAAGGGACGATGATGACGCGCCAGTCCGTCCAGACCACATACGTCCGATAGATCTGGCAGGAGGGCGATAAACGGCATGAATAGCAGATTGAGGGTGCTGCGGACGAAGAACAGGACGGAGATCTCTCACCAAGAAAGTGTCGCTCATGAGGCTCAGGGCGACCGACGCGGCACTTCCCATCGTCTGCCGCATGGTCGGCGTAGTACTGCCCCGAACCTCCTGGGTATCCCTCGTTGATGACCCACATCTCCTCGCCGAAGAAATTTTGCGCGATGACGTAGATGGTAATCATAAGGATGAGACCGGTCTTGAGGACGAGCAGCCACTTGTCGTTGTGTTTCCCGTGGTTTGTTTTTCAGCCCTTCAGGATCAGCCTCATGCTCATGAAGTAGAACATGAGCGCGACCCCTGCGGATATCGAAAAAGGGAGAATCGTTGGCGTCCAAGCCGCATACATGTGGAACTGAGCCCGTACCGTAGAGCATGGCACTGAAGTTTTTCCGACGTACCAGCAGTTTTGGAGGATCGCGTTCCAGTCAGCCATGTTTACGTTCGACGGGCGCCGGGTAGGCGCAGGGTGAGGACTCCATGCGGTGTTGTGAGCCGATTTTAAGCCCATAGGGCCCATCGACTCTGCCAAGAGCCCGAGAGAGTGCTGGGTAATCGACTCTACTAGGATGTCGCAGCTGCATGCGAGGGTAAAACGGATAAGACCAATGTGGTTCGTTGATGGACAGTGGCACTCACCGCCTCTGTGTCTATTCCTCAAGCATCCAATGACGTTCGTTGATGAGTCTGAAAATTCACCTATTGGTGCCTATCTCAATACGTGCCTAGCGCAGCACGGTCGAAATAGATGGTCTGTGATACGTCGGGCAGGCGCGACATGACACAACATTCGCCTAGGCGGACTGCCCACACCACTGTTTGAGTGGCCATATCCGAACCGCCATGAGGAAGGCGACTGAGATGGGAAAATATCTGTCCAAAGACTCTGAAGAATGTTCAGAGCGGCAAATGGATCACCCTAAGGGGTGGTGTGAGCCTGTGATTGGGAGCCGGAATAAGTACTTAATCGCATCCATGCGCCGGACAACGAAAATGTTATGGAACTGCTCGCCTTTGAGCTATTCGCCCAATTATGTACTGGATCACAGCTATGACGTGCCGCACAGGCACCAGATGGGCCGTACAGATGCGGGAGTTGAGTTCACCCTAAACTCAGTACTTACGACTCGTTGTCGACGCTTCGCCATCGGTGACCGCGGCGGTGACGGAACGCCTCGCTTCAACGTCGCCATGCATTATTAACAAAGTAAACGGGTTGAGTGCATAATTCAAAGCAACCTCAAAGCCAGGTTGTGGAAAGAGAAAGGCTGCGAACGCTAGCCAGAGGACAGGTAGTGGTAGCACATAGAGTCTTGACTCGAGCCTGAGCGCGAGCCTCGGCTTGAACATATGAGCGTCTATCAGTATTATCTAACTCGGCGCTACGTACTTTGGGCGCTCGATCGAGCTCAACGCATAACACCCCAGGCAGGACCCTGACGCCCCTCTTAGACCGGTTACGGTGCTGTGCGAAACCGATCTAAAGGACGTTCCCCTGCCACCATCCACTCCCCGTATAGTCCCAATATAGACTGCCCCAAGGTCGTCCGATTGTCTGAGCGGACGTACATGAGATATTGTCCTCGTCAATTGTCAGATCGCCATCTGTCAGCACGGACTTCGGGCTTCAGGTGTCCGGGAGTCCCGGAATTCTTTTGAAGTGAACATCCATTTTAACAGTCGTGCCTACCGAGTGACGTTTGCATCAAGAGCAGTTACCCATTCCTTGTCGCTGTCCATTCATTGTTGTAGCCGAGCTATTGGGTAAGTTATCTTCAGACGGTTCACATAGTAAGAGAGGCGTCAGGCACGTATGTGTCGCTGGCACTTGTAAAGTTGAAGAAAATACAAATCCAAGTACAGCAAGGAGGCGCGAAAACGTTGTGATACGAAAACATACATGCTTAAGTACAGGCAATCAAGAACATCTAAACATACGACACGACATAATGACATAATCAGACCACGCGTCCACTACCATTCTCTGGAGGCACTCCGGAAGCTGGAAGTTCGCCAGATGCCTCTGATGGCACCGGAATAGATGGCACGTTCGGTGAAGCCTGGGGAGTGCCTAGCGCAGTTGGATCAGGTGGCTGGCCTGCCATGCCTTGAGGCAATAGTTGCATCTGGCGAGTGAAAGGTGTTGCCAGCGGGAGCTGTAGAGGATCCGGCATCATTGCCCGGTGGGGCTGGGATGGTCCTGCCAGGTAGTAAGGGTTCTGAAGAGGTTGACCGGCATGACTATAGTACTGAGGCGGGTAGATGGGTGGGAATGTAAAGGGGGTGTAATACCCAGGCGGAGCACCCCAAGCCTCCGGGTGATGGATAGGAGGTTGCCACATGGCGGTCATGCCATTGTTCTGTGCACCACGCATTGCAGACCGGATGGATGGGCTAGTTGGGTCGGGGCCAGTCGCACTAGGATCCTCCAACAGCATGTCGTCGCGCGTGGTCGACACTATGGACGGGGCCGTGTCGGAGCGGCTGCCCTCGGTACTGTGAGGACGACGTTCGGCGAGGCGTATGTTTGCATAGTTGCCAGGGCCTAAGTGAGCGTGGTCGTATCGGCCATCGAGGCGGAGGTCATCCGCACGGTGGTCAGGCTGAGCGCTTGCGCGGTCGTCGTGGCGGACGTCTGCGTGCTTGTCGCGGTGGATGTCCGCACGGCCGTCGCGGCTGATGTCCGTGCGGTTGTCAGGTCGAGGGGTTGCGCGGTCGTTGCGGCGGATGTCTGCGTGGTCGTTGCGGCGGATGGTCGGGCGGTCGTCGCAGCGGATGTCCGTGTGATTGCCAAGTTGAGTGTTTGCGCGGTTGTCGCGGCGGACATCCGTGCGGTTGTCAGATCGAGCGTTTGCGCGGTCGCCAAAACGGATGTCGGCGCGATCGTCCTGGCGGATGTTCGCGTTGTCGCCCAGGCGAGAGGTACTGCCAGTCGCCGCGGGATCGATGGTGCGGATACGCTTGCGAGGTGGACCCGTGTCTGTGTTGCCAGCCCTCTCCTTCCCCTTGCCCTTGGCTGACTCCGTAGCTTCAGGTCCGAAACCTGTGTTGGCCTCTGAGGTGTCTAGGCGCCTTTTTCCAGGAGGATGATGCGGTTTCGACGGGGCAACGTCGTGCGAGTGCTTTCCCCGATGGGAACGAGGGTCCGACAGCCGTTCGCCTTGCGGTCGAGGGTTGAGCGTTGATTCAGAGTCGGAGATTTCGATGTAGGGTGCGGTTGAAGAAGAAGGGCGCGGTGGCTTAGGCGAATTAGAAAAGTCCACAGACACTGGACGGAATCGCGCACCTGCTCTCTTCGTTTTCTTCCGTGCCGGCGCATCCGTGCCGCTCTCGTCCGAATCCGATGATGGGACAAGTGCTCTCTTCTCGGAGGGAACGCGCGAGACATGGTGGCTGCGAACATCCGACGGCACGTCCTCCTTACCATCCGAATCATTCTTGTTGTCATAGTGACCGTCGTTGCCCTCGTCGTCATCACCGTCAACACCGCCATTGTCTCCACCATTACCGGCAGGCTTTTGCTTCTGTGGGGGGCCATAGCGGTCCTCGCGTCCGTCAACAAACAGACGGCGACCAAACCGATGGTTAGAAGTGTGGGGAGGAGGGGCTCCGTAGGCGATGGGCTCCATGCCTTTCTGCAGGGCTATAATGGCACAAAGAGTTCGTTAATAAACAACATGCAACAGGTCACAAGGAGACTTACATTCTAGACTACTGTCGGGAAAGACTTCGAAGGTGAGCGGATGTTCAGAATGCGTGATTGCGTCATAAAGGAAGTGTAAATGGTTGCGGGAGAGATTCTGTACACTTTTTGCAACCTTCTGCTCCTTCGCTTTCCCTTTGTTCAGAGCCTGGTAGAGCTTGTGGTCCGAAACAGGTGGGAAGGGAACTCCTTCTGGCCAGTTGCGCAGGATAACGCCCTTCTTGGAGAACTTGATACCAAGTGACTTCCAAGGGAATTGCTTCCAGGGCGTGGCTCCGGGAATACCCAGTAGATCTTGGATGAGTGATATAGTGAGTGGCCTGTCGCGTAACTGCGATGTAGAGGGGGATCACATACCAAGCATCCTAACTAGGCACTCTGCAACCCACGCCGCCAACGGCTTCTGCTCAAGAGAAGCAGGATCCTCCATCTTGACAAGGGCTCCGGATACAGCGCGCGAAGATCCGACAGATTTAGAGGAACCGGCGACAGCAATAGAAGATCGAGCGACGGCGGTAGACGATTCAGCGACGGGGTGGGTAGCGGGAACCTTGCTTTGGCCCCTGGTATCGCCTGCCGTGATTCCGTCGGAGCCGTCACCGAAGGTCTTCTTGACGACTTCCATTGAGACGCTGTGACTTGATAAGGAGATACGGGCTTTAGATGGTAGGATGTATAACAAACTTGTGACTTACTAGACGTGGGCTTTGAGATGTGCGATGACACCATCATTGTCTGTCCGACACCGTGTCGCAAAAAACTGTCCACCCAAAATGTGAGTAAAAATCGGGACATAGTTCTTCAAGACTTGAACGCGTACCCCAGAAGCGTCCTTGGTCTCGTGTACGACAGCTAGCCCGCTGTCAGAGTTTGCGTTGTTGCCGAGGAGAGCGAATACACCGCTAAACCCATGCAACGATTCGTACGAATCCATCTGCACAGCCAATGAAGCGTCAGTGATAATGATTGCCAGCAGTCAATGATCACTTACGAGTTCTGCCAGTTTGCTTGAAGCCTTCTTGAAGTCGGCTTTGCGTTCACCATACATCTGAGTGCGAAGGACGATGCGCAGCCGGCGATGATTCGCCAGGAGGACTTTGGCATGATGGTCGCCGTATTTTGCCAAAAACGCTCGGTAGCACTCCCTGCGGATCGCCGGATCTACGTCTTCATTTGCACATTTTTATAAAGGTTAGTAGCTCTCTTGTCAGCAACTGTGAGAGGGCGGGAAACCCACGAGCAATGGCTGGAAGTAAGATAGCAAGTTAAGGAGTCTCCCAACGTCCATTAAAAACGGGAAGGCTTACAGTGGTCAAGACGCGCTAACTCCTCCTTCTCATTGTCCTTGAAGTACGCACTGTACAGATTCCAAACATTCATTTTTGTATGCTTGCGCTTGTCACTGGCGCCCCACAGGTCGATGACTTGCGCTGTAGAAAGACCCGTTTGTACGGCAACTTGCTTCGCGCGTGCTTGGACGTCGACAAATGCTTCTTTGATCAGCTCGAGGTTTGCCAGCGAAATCCTGCCGATCGCCTTGGGATCATCTTCATCTTCATCTCCATCTTCAACGGTGGAAACATCATCAAGCGTGTCATCAACAAGTGCCCGCTCGTCGAAGACAGTGACCGCCCGACCGTCTGCCCGACCATCAGCTCGACCGTCCGCCCGACCGTCTGCCCGACCATCAGCTCGACCGTCCGCCCGACCGACCGCCCGACCATCAGCTCGACCATCCGCCCGACCCTCCGCTCGACCATCCGCCCGACCCTCCGCTCGACCATCCGCCCGACCCTCCGCTCGACCATCCGCCCGACCGTCCGCTCGACCGTCCGCCTGACCGTCCGCTCGACTGTCCGCCTGTCCGTCCGCTGGACCGTCCGCGCGACTGTTCGCCTGACCATCCGCTCGACCGTCCGCTGGACCATCCACTCGAGAACCCCGTTGACCATTGGCCTGATCTTCATCTTGACTTTCTGCCTGAGCCTCTGCCTGACTACCGCCCGCATGACACTCTTCTTGAGCATCCCTTAAGGTATCGGTGGGGCTAGCAATGGGTCCTAGCAACAAGATTGGGTGGCAATGAGTACACGTTAGGAAATAGCAAGCTCTAATGGCACAAACCTTCAGCCACTCTTCCTGAGTGGAAAGCTTCATCATCGTCATCATCGTCATCATCCAATATGACACCAGGAATGTCTGCATGCAGTGAGCCTGTGAGCAATGAACTGAGCATTACAAAAAAGTGAATAGCCACGACATGCCTTGGGCATTCTTCTTCCCGCGTGATCGACCTCGACCCCAACCTCGACCCCGACCTCGACCTCGACCCCGACCTCGACCTCGACCACGGCCCCTACCCCGGCCTCGACCCGGTGGCGGATTCTCCATACCAGCATCTGGCAGATCCTCCCCAGTATCATGCTCCTCTTGCAGTAGCTGATTAGTCTGTGCATGGGGTTCTATGACAATGAAATTCCAAGTTAGCCATGTCACAGTACATTACGACTCGAAGGAAAAGGGTGTACAGACCATCCGCTGGACTGTCCGCCTGTCCGTCCGCACGACTGTCTGCCTGTCCGTCCGCTCGACTGTCCGCCTGTCCGTCCGCTTGATCATCCGCTTGTCCGTCCGCCTGTCCGTCCGCTCGACCGTCCGCCTGCCCGTCCGCTCGACCGTCCGCGTGACTGTTCGCCTGACCATCCGCTCGACCGTCCGCTGGTCCGTCTGCTTGTCTGTCCGCTCGACTGTCCGCTTGTCCGTCCGCTTGTCCGTCCGCTTGATCATCCGCTTGTCCGTCCGCTTGTCTGTCCGCTCGACTGTCCGCCTGTCCGTCCGCCTGACCGTCCGCTCGACCGTCCGCCTGTCCGTCCGCTCGACCGTCCGCGTGACTGTTCGCCTGACCATCCGCTCGACCGTCCGCTGGTCCGTCTGCTTGTCTGTCCGCTCGACTGTCCGCTTGTCCGTCCGCTTGTCCGTCTGCTTGTCCGTCCGCTTGTCCGTCCGCTTGTCCGTCCGCTTGCCCGTCCGCTCGACCGTCCGCTCGACCGTCCGCTCGACCGTCCGCTCGACTGTTCACCTGACCGCCATCCTGATTGCCTTGTCGACCTTCGTCCCGACTGCCTGATTATCATATGTCAATCAGACGGAGGACTCACCAGAAACAAAGAGAACACAGACCTGCCACAAGACCGTCCAAGTGATTGTCCGCGTCGTTGTCCGAGCGGTCGTTCAACCTGACGTTGACACGGCCGTCCGAGTGGTCGCTGCGGCCATCACTGGAGGATAAGGTGGATGATGGGACATGTAGCTGGGGCAACTCCTCTGCGAGAGGCTTCAGCAGCGGGAGCACGCCATCATCCACCCCCGCAGCAAAGCCGGTGCTAGTCCCAGCAAGAGCCAATGTAGAATGATCATTTATTGACGGTGCTCGCGCGCGCTCGTTCCCAACGTGAAACGCGAAATTCACGCCGAGGTCCAGACCAAGGACGCCTGTGCTTGTAGACGCTCTTGGCGAACTCGGCGCGGAATCAAAGTCAGGGCGAGGCCGAGTGCCCACAGTCATAGAACCTTTCCGCCAGACGTAAGACAACAGAGAAACTTAGGCAATAGGGAGATGGCACTCACTACCGGGAAGGGATTGCGAAACAGTACCCGAGATCGCTGAACCTTTCCACCAAATGTAAGACAACGAAAAAACATCGTAAATACATGCAACTCACCGGTAGGGAGAGTCACCCCGGCTAGACTATGAGAAAGGGCGGCACTGGCAGATTGGGTATGGGAGGACAATCCGCGATTAGGTGGACTTGACAACGGGGACAGGCTTGATTGCGTCGACGAGGTGCCGTCACCTGCAACCCATTCCTTCAAAACCCGACCAGACCTCGACCACAGCCAAAGAAATTTGTACCAGACCCCTCGAGGGCTTCAGCAGCTACTGCAGGCGCCTTTTTCGGGCGGCTGCTTTGAGAACGCATTTGGGCTGGTGGTGGAAGCTTGATCTTGATGGCGGTCACAGGCGACGAACCATGTTTCTGACGCGCCTTTGAACGTGTGCGACGACTGGATGTTGGTGGCGGAGGGGCGGACTGCTTCAATTGCTTGCGGGGCTTGGCGGTCACAACGTCATCTTGCGGCACGTTTTCTGAGGGCCCGTCGTGTCTCCCGGCCTTAAAAACGTTAGCACGTATGTACGGCAAAACATTCGGATGTTGGCGCACCATAATGACAAAAGGACGCGCCAGAGGAGAGTGAATGACTACAACAGCCAAGAGAGGGGGGGCGATGGGGGGAGGTACTCCGAGTCGCAAGGGTGACCTGGCTCTGAGTCTGCAATCCATTCCAGACCCAAAACTGAGTTCGAATTCGAGAGCGGGTCACAACGAGAATACACACCGCGGCTAGCGGGGGCAGCAAGCATTCCAGATGAAAAAAAAATTGAGTGCGCGGTGGCAAAAACGAGAGAATCACCAACCAGCACCACGAGGTGCTCAGGACGTAGAACCATTTGCAGTAACTCTATGGGTAATATGAAGACCGTACCAGTCGCAACAGGAAATCCATAGCTTGCTCACCTCGGGAGACGCATCCCCTCGGAAAAACACAAGCAGCCCACACAACTTCTACATCGAATTCAACCCTGCGGCTTCAACCCGCCGGCCGAAATGGGGTACACACATTGCCCCTCTGGTATCTTCCATTTCACCGCAACGGTTTGATCTAATAAAGAGCTCATTGCTTGCCGCATCTGCACTTGACTGATCACTTACCTTGGAGGTGTTTGCTTTACAATTTGTAGTATACGACTTGGCGGAAGGGCCTGCTACTGCACGATGCGGGCATTCCGACTACGAAAAGGAATGACGTGTGAGATTCATTTACGACGCATCTGCCGAACCAAGTGCTTACCGGGTCACGAATCCGCACGATCAAACCTTTGTGGTGCATGATAATATTCTCTCCGAGTCTTCTGACGAACCGATAAGCAAAAGGAGAAGCAAGCAGTGACGATGACAGGAGAGTGGAAGGGGGGAGGGCCATGTTCGCACAGCATCCCCGAGACGCCACGCCATCATCACGTAAGCAACATTGATTTTGCTCTCCGACCGCCAAACAAATCCCCGACCTCCCCGACTGCCCTTCAAGGCGCCGAATTCACACTGGTGAGGAAATAAATATAGTACACAATTTGACATTATAGTACATACACAGGAGCATACTTCTGGGACACAGCATGATATCATACAGAGTGGGCACAACGCGAGACGAAATGGGAACAATACAGGCTGCTAGGGAACGTGACAGTTGAAAGGTGCATCCCAACATGGCGCGTTACGCCACCTTCGCGCTCCCCGGTCTCGGACCGTGACTGGTCCACCCGCTATCGTCAGCTTCACCAAGGGTTGGAGAGTACAACGACTCAGAGAAGGCATCGAAACTATGCAGGCTGCTTGATCTCGACTGACCATTAGACACCCATTCATCCAGCAACGTCCACAGATGACTACAGTGATCCTCGACGGAGCGACTGATGACGGCCTGGCGGCATGCGTGCACATTGGCGCCCTCGAGGAAGTCTGGATGTTCATCGAGATCGCGCCCGACTTGGCGCTCCCACCATTGTCCACGCTGCTGATGGTGTGCAATGATGCGAGCCAAATCGTCATTGAGCGACTCGCACCTCCGTGTAGTCTCAAGTGCACGGGCACGAGCCTCGCACCACTGGATACGCAAGGCTGAAAAGGATATGGTGAGCGTCTAGCATCAATCATTGATGTGAATCAGTCATCCCACCTTGGCGCAAATCCCGGTTGACGTCTATATCCAGCCGCTTTTCTGGTCGGAGGTGAGATGTACAACCAAACCGCCATATCCAGGACGGTTCGCCAGCTTGATCCAAGTCGGAGATGTACCGAACGTCGCTAGCCCGAAGCACGCGAAGGTGCTCCTGCCAACCGGTCTTGCCGAGAATAGGGCCGAGCCTGCTGAGTCCAGCGAAAGCGGCGTAGTAGCAGTGCACGTCCATATTGATCACAGTACGGCACATGTGGTTTCCCTTCTTGTAGTACAATATACCACAATAGTGGTAAAAGTACGATGTCTATTATGGCCACTATGTAATAATCTGAAAACTGGCCTATTGTCACATCCACAACAACTAGGCCTATTGTCAGTGATTACTGGGCAATCTGATCAGTAGATAAGGACGACTTTTTGATCTGTTGGCTTATCTGTAATCTCTTCTACTAATCTAATCTGCTATCCACTTTAGGGCACTTTTTTGATATCTTTGGGTAATCAAGCTGTGCTGGCTTGATCTAATCTGTTGGGCACTTGATTAGGTCGATCTAATGGGCGCTTTTGGGCGCTTTTTTCGTGATCTGGCTTCCTCAAATGGTAGGTGGGT
Organism: Ganoderma lingzhi; assembly: GCA_026283605.1. Classification (NCBI taxonomy): domain Eukaryota; kingdom Fungi; phylum Basidiomycota; class Agaricomycetes; order Polyporales; family Polyporaceae; genus Ganoderma; species Ganoderma lingzhi. Next base: position 470,740 of record JAPJYM010000022.1, on the reverse strand, counting down.
GCTGGGGGCAGGTGGGGTACCAGGATGGCGTACCAGGATGGGGTACCTTCTGGCTCCATTGTGGGCTCAATACTATAGCTATTGACTTGGTTCTTTTTGCAGTATGTATATATGGATAGGGAGCATCAAATGGCATAAAAATCGCCAAGATCGATCCACTGCAACTATTGATATAGCCTATACAGTGCTGGGGAGAAGAGGGTACTGTATCTTGGTCATTTCTTGGGCTTTCCCCTTCGTTCTTTTGGTGTATGGTAGGCACTAATAGTGGTATATTGGGTATATAGTTCGTTTGGGGCAGCATAGCCTGGTACCAATTGGGGTGGCCTGTACTGTTCAGCCACTAGGCACTTTGCAGGCCTATATCTTGGCAACCACTTGGGCTATCACTAAGCCCTTTGTACCTTTGGAAAAAGGTAAATTAGAGCTTTCTAACGATATATCATACACCCCAATCCAACCACTTTACCTTACGCTCTCCTCCCCCTTTCCCCCATATTGATCCCTCAATATCTTAGCAGCCAATGGTCGGATCACCATGAAACTTTGTACACATGTTATACTATACTACTGTGATATACATTCCAAATTACAGGTTATGGCAATGTTGTATCCTTTTGATATTGTATTTCCTTTATTCAAGTAAGCCTTTGCATTGTTAGGCATATTGTATGTGATTCCAAACAGGTAATCTGGGCGCGTTTTTTTTAGTGTGTACTCTGTACTATCCTATTCTAGAATCAAACTTCAAATCCCTTATCAGATGCTCTCTGAATGTATAGAATCCTTATCAGTACACATTAATAATAGGTATATGGTATTAGATCAACTTGATGGATAAACTTATGTAATATACCATTGGAAAGCCCTAGATTAAAGCTTTCCAATGCACCTACATTCATGTGAAATGGTGGAGAAATGAGGGAGATATGGTGGAAACAGTGGAAGATGCACTGTTTGTGTAGCACAGCATGGTGTGTTGCCTCCGGAAATTGGTGCATAGCCCTGTTCCACTCTGTACAAACCACCCTCCAACCACTGTTTCCCCCATATCTCCCTCAGTTCTCCATTGTTTTTCATAATTTAAAGTGTGTTGGAAAGGTGCTTTCTTTCTCTATATGATGGTGGTGTTCTATTTTAATGGTATTGTTTCGATCTAATACAGTAGTACTATTGATGGGTACAAATCGCTAAGAATATAATAAGAGATCCAATGCTCTGATAAGGGATGCAATATATGATCTGAATACCCATAGTAGTGTGTAATAAAGAACAAAAGAGATCCTGGGAAAAGACAAAGATGGTGGGCAGATATGGATAAAACAGTATGACAGTAGGTCATAGGAACAAGAAATAGGATTCTAAAGGGAATAGTAATGTTAGCAACATGTGGCTTTGGATATATATATGATAGATGTAGTACAACATGTATACAAAGTTTCATGGTGATCCGACCATTGGCTGCTAAGATATTGAGGGATCAATATGGGGGAAAGGGGGAGGAGAGCGTAAGGTAAAGTGGTTGGATTGGGGTGTATGATATATCGTTAGAAAGCTCTAATTTACCTTTTTCCAAAGGTACAAAGGGCTTAGTGATAGCCCAAGTGGTTGCCAAGATATAGGCCTGCAAAGTGCCTAGTGGCTGAACAGTACAGGCCACCCCCAATTGGTACCAGGCTATGCTGCCCCAAACGAACTATATACCCAATATACCACTATTAGTGCCTACCATACACCAAAAGAACGAAGGGGAAAGCCCAAGAAATGACCAAGATACAGTACCCTCTTCTCCCCAGCACTGTATAGGCTATATCAATAGTTGCAGTGGATCGATCTTGGCGATTTTTATGCCATTTGATGCTCCCTATCCATATATACATACTGCAAAAAGAACCAAGTCAATAGCTATAGTATTGAGCCCACAATGGAGCCAGAAGGTACCCCATCCTGGTACGCCATCCTGGTACCCCACCTGCCCCCAGCACCCACCTACCATTTGAGGAAGCCAGATCACGAAAAAAGCGCCCAAAAGCGCCCATTAGATCGACCTAATCAAGTGCCCAACAGATTAGATCAAGCCAGCACAGCTTGATTACCCAAAGATATCAAAAAAGTGCCCTAAAGTGGATAGCAGATTAGATTAGTAGAAGAGATTACAGATAAGCCAACAGATCAAAAAGTCGTCCTTATCTACTGATCAGATTGCCCAGTAATCACTGACAATAGGCCTAGTTGTTGTGGATGTGACAATAGGCCAGTTTTCAGATTATTACATAGTGGCCATAATAGACATCGTACTTTTACCACTATTGTGGTATATTGTACTACAAGAAGGGAAACCACATGTGAGTACGGATGGTTCTTGCCATGAGGTTGGTGCACCAGCCAGCCTCGCTCTGGGCGGGGGTGGCTGCAGCATAGGGGCGAATGTACGCGAGGACTTCGAGGTGACCACGAAGGTCTGCTAAACAATCGTAGCCCTGAGCCTCCCGCAGGCGCCATTCGTCCTCAAGAAGATGGTTCGGCGTAGACTCGGAACAGATGAGGGAAGGAAGAAGCAGGGGCAGGTCATGCGCGGGCAGGGACGAGGTGAGATCCGCGGACTGGTCACACAGCGACGTGAGACCAGGTACAACGCCCAGCGCAGCCGCGTGCCATGCGTCAATGCGAGATCGAAGCCACCTCTCTTGTTCGATGAGCTTTATCCGTCCCGGGTCGGTAGAGAGGTGCCTGGGAGTTGAGAACGCGGCACGTAGTTGGCGTCTATGGTCGAGGCAATGAGCATACAGACAGCTGAGAGTGCATAGCGACCAACTTACTGTTGCTCCTCGAGATCCAATCCCGCAATGATTAACTTGCCGGCGTCCTCCGATAGTTCGTTACGAACTTGGTCCTGCGTCAGGTCTAAATGAATTTCGTTAATGTGGGGCAGCCGCCATGAAGAAGGCACAACGCACGAGAATATCTTGCCGTGAAAGGGTTGGGAGCCTCGGCACGATCCGCTTCCCACATCGCCATCATGTTGTCCCATGACTCAACGTACTCCGCAGGGATGATTGCGGTCAATGCCTCATACGTCTGGGTGTTCATCACGCGCTGAGGAACAGCGTGGAAGACCTCGAGCAGGACCGACGCCGCTGAAAAGTGGGCCAATTAAGAGCTCATAGCGACAGAGTAATCAAGTGAGCGAGAAACGTACGAAACACTGCGAACTTATACCAACTCCCATTCCCACATGCGAGCTCGCTATCCCCGCCGCCTTTCATACACCCAGGGGTGCCGATATCCAGCGTGTAAGAGAGCGAGAGATGCGAGGCAGTGTTGGGGAAGTCTCCACGCGCGACATCGGCACTGAAGGGTGTCGGAAGTATAGAAACAGTCATAGACGAAGAAATTAGACTCGGAGGCAGTAGCGCGATCGTCAACACGTTGCTTACCTATCATCACCGGCGCAGGGGCGCTTGAATCCATGTGGGCAGTCTACGACCTGGATTAGCACAATTATGTAACGTAGTCAAGGACGGAAACGCTCACTTTTACCATTGTCTCGAGTGTCATCGGAGGCGAACACAGGTGTCGACGCCGCTTTGATCCTAGAATACATAGACAGAAAACGATGCAGCCGGCTGCATTCCAGACATATGTCAGAACTGAGAACAACAATACTGCAACAATAATATACGTACCTTGGTTTCGGCGATGGGACGGCGCCGTCGTTGAGGGTAGAACGGGGACAAACCGGGCAGTCTACGGCGCACCCGAGCAGAGCGGGAGCAACAGCTTGCTGGTCGGGACCTTGCCCCGTGACCGCAACCGACATTGTCTTCAAATGCTGCCATTCTCTGGTTACGATGAGAAAGGTTGAGAGAAAATTCTGCAGGACTACGTCAGGTTCGATGTGATGCGCGGTGGGAAGGTAACACTTACTCCCGGTAAAGTCGCACCCAAATTGTCAGTCACGCGTCGCAAGCACTGATAGTACTTCAAGGCTGAGACGCCAAACTGAGTGGAGAACGAATGAAAATGTTCAAGGAGGCGGAAGGTCGCGGCGCGGCGGGGATCCGTAGGTGAGGCAGGGAACAACCGTTGACGTAGAAGCTGAGCGTAGTGGGGAACAGCGGACATGCAGCCACAGAAGGCCACGGTAACCTCGTGGATGCCAGTGACATCAAGCACAATGAAGTTGTCACAAAAGGCGGGGTCCTTGCACTTGTCGCCAAAGGTGTGGCCTAGCTGGACGCGCAACCCGAGCGTCCCGAGCGGCATAATCTCAAAGTGATTCCCGGTCCACCTCTACGATCACATGAATGCCACGTCAAACGCATCAGAGACTGAACTGTACTCACCGTAATGCGGTGGAATGGATCACGCGAATGTATCTCCACGCAGCAGTCCCTGCAATACAACGCGCGATCGTGACAATCGTCGCAGCGCAGACCGTACCCGCCAGAGAGTGGCTGCGAGCACTGACCGCACGGGCGGTCAACGAAATCCCCCCGCCCTTCGAGACGCGCGACCTCGCGAACATAGCAATGAGCCTCTCGAAACCACCGCAAAAGGGATCGATCCTGAAAAGACATGACATCAGTGGTGAACGGGGCAAAAGCGGGGCACTCAACTTACCGCAGCCACGTGACGTTGTGGAAGTAGGTCAACTTCAAGACATTCGACGTACTGGTACAAGTAAGACATGTCGAAGTCGCCAAACGGCTCGGCAAAGATGTCTTCGGGAGAGACCGCGGTCGTGGGAGTTGCCTTGGAGATCGGATGAGGCGGCCCGCTAGTAGCGGCCTTTAGGGCAGACACGATGTGGTCAGGGGCACGCTCGCTGAGGACGCAGCCCACGGCGACAAGAGACTGAGACTCCGAAGCCCGAGTAGGTTCAGGGCCCGCCCGAACGGCAGCATAGCGAGCGCAACCAGTGTGGTCCCGAAGAACATTGCGCCGTTCCCTGATGGTCGACGGCGCAGGGACTAGGCGGGTGAGGAGGTGTTGGAACTTGCCGTGCACTCCCATAGTGGTCGCGCTGGGGGGAAGAAGGACTGGGACCTCAGCACCATATATCAATATCCGCAGCGAAGCTCCTCAGAGGTAGAAGTTCTCTCCAATGGCGTATCAAGGAGGTAAAAGGTGTGCTAGAAGCAGAGCCTGACATGACGGCCGCCAAGAGCTAATAAACCGCTCTAAGAGCTTTAAGATAATGGCTGCCATAAATGCCAAGAAGCATGTGCATGGGGCACACTGTGGAATTTCCTAGGTCAAAGCAGGAAGCGTCATGGCGCGAATCACGTAAAGGTGTTTCGGGGTCGGGACCCCGTCACGCGATGTGCAAGTCGGAGGCCGCCGCATGTTTGGTATCCTGGTATCCTCCCTACTTGCCGGGTTCAGATGGATGCTTCGCACCTTCCATTGTCAGCGACCCGAAAACATGGACAACAGATGGTATGGGGAGATCATTCATGCAATGTAGTCTTGACACACTAGGACTTGGAGCACAGATGAGGATGGTCAGATTTGGGACCGACAGTCGAGATGAAGGGACAAGTGTGTTTAATCCTCACCCAGCGCGTTGTGAATACGTACCGCGGCGTTGATACGCACCAAACACATGTGTGCCGTGTGCGCGCGGTATACTACTTTGCCTCCGGTCTACGGCGTGACTGACAATCACGATGCATTCTTAGGTTACTGAGACTCTGGACACAGACACAGATATCAACCATATGATAATGAGGGAATTATTTTCAGCAGATGATTCGGAGCGGGCCTCCTAGTATGCAAAGAGATAGATTCAATAGAGGCGCGAGATTGGAGACCCGGACGGCGATGAGTTCGGATCCAATCTGCAGCCTCCTTCACGTCGGTTTTAGTGGCTCATTCAGATATTTCTTTGCAACGCAAAGCGAGCATCTAAACCAGTAGCCAATGGAGGCAACGTAGTAATTTATGCCTACCGCCACTGGCCAATGAGTCCGCAATTAGCACCGACTCTGCTCCGAGTCCCGCATCCTCCTCGAGCTCCCCCGCTCTATCAAGTGGCGCGCAGACATGGCTGAACGTCTTCTCGCCACATTTCAGTCCAACGCCCAGTCCCCCACCAACGGCTCCGAACCAGCCGAATCCTTTCAGGGCGCGCCCTCCAATCTATTCATCGAGCTTTGAGAGGCTCACGAACTTGAAGGTGCTCTACTGGTAGGCGTACTCCGAGCGGGGCTTTCGACGCTCAACTGCTTGTGTCATACATTATCCAAAATACTGTGAACACCACGGTGCTCAACAAGATTCAGTACCTTATTCACTGCACGCAGACATGGGGGAACCTGAGGTGCGTTCAATATATGCACCACAGACGGAGCCCTCGGGGGGCCTCTCCAACAACGACCAGTTCTTACACTGGAGGACAAACAAAATAACAAAGTTATGAGGGGGGGAAATATATGTGAGGCTACAAGATGCGATACAACCATTACAAGTGCATTTTACAGGCGGTACAAGAGCGAGCGAGGACCTGCAAGAGCCGGACAGTAAGTATCAAATCTACACGTACACGGGAACAGACACCACTAATGCGGACACAAGGCACATCACCCAGCTTACAACACAGCCGAGAACGAACCGCAGCAACCCGATATACTCGAACACAGACGATGCAACCCGATATACTCGAACACCTGACCAAGATGATGCCCCCCAACCACCCAATCATCTACTTCATCTCGATCACGGTACCCTCGCTCACGGCATCGCGGAAGAGCTGGGAGGCGGCGGCGTACGTCGGGCATGGCCAGAGGTTAAAGCCGGCGACACCAACAGTGGCCAGGTGCGCAGCGTACCTAGAGCGTGATCAGACGATGAACTTGAATTAGGTTTGCAAGGGGGATGTTACTTACAAGTGGCTAAAGATCCCGACCTTGCGACCAATTGTGACGACGTACCAATCCTTGATGGAGCGGTCGTATGTGTCGATGTGCGGGGTTATGGTGCGACCACCGCTGGTGACTTCGAAAACCTGAGAGCCGGCTCTGGGTGCGTCGGCGGCGGTCGGAGGGGAGGACTGGACACCCGCTTCGACATGCGTCGGATGCGCAGGACTGAAGGACGGCCCGGGAGAGGCTCTGCCCACATGAGCGAGAGCCGGCGCACGGGGAGACGTTGGGTTCGAGGAGCCGACGCGTATAGTAGGCTCGAAAGCCAAAGGGGTCTGACGTGTGCCACGCTTCGAGGTGGGCGATGACGGGGAAGAACCCGGCAGACTGCCAGATCCCGTAACTGCAGGCGAGCGAGACGTCTGCGCAGCGAGGTGAGCAACGGGTGGCGGAGTCGTGAGAGCGCTCCGATTCTCAGCAAAAAACGAAGAAGATGGTGTGACAGAGTCCCAGTAACCACTACTGTCATCAGAGCCTGGAGAGGATCTCCCGTCACCCACCTCAGGTTGTGCGGGGCTCGCTTCGGCTGCATCGGGCCACACGAGCCTCGGCTGAGGACGATTGTCGAATGGGAAAGTACCGTGAGGGCAAGGCCGCTCTGTAACAAGAATAGGTTGGAGAACCATTTTTAAAAAGGGAAAAAGACTTGCCGTTCGTAGCGGACCTAAGGCACTTGATGCACACACAAGGAGGAACACCGGGATTCGCAGCTAAGAGGACGTCAGTCAGATCAAGAAGACAGGAGGAAACAAAAGGACTTGCCTTGGTCGTTGTGCTCAACACACGCAACACGGGAGATGACATCCGCGTTCGTGTAGTACGGGACGTGGGCAGGGCCGATATCCGCCAATTCGGTGAGTTTGTGGACGGGGAAGTTGGGCTCGGGCTCGGGAGCCGGTTGCGTGGTCTTTCCTTTGGTAGTTTGCGCCATGAGGGGAATGGAGAGGCGAGGTGATGAAGAACGGACGTACCTGGGGCTTTTATGTCTGGCACAATGCAGGATTAGATGGGACGCCGAACGGGCTATGACGACCCTCTTCTCGAGTCAAACCTGCCGAGGGCTGTTGGGACGCTGCACTCATGACTCGTAGAGTGGCACAATCCCAATCCCACCCCAGAAATCTCAGGCCTTCTTCCGCCATTTGTCAATGGACGCCACTTACCTATGTTCAATGAGGGTAATGGACTTCGGCTTTGTGCTGAGCAAAGGGGGTGTGATGCCCTTTTCTGTGCCAATGAAAGACGATGTGTTCAGCGGGGAACTGGAAGCAGGGTCAGGAGGAGGCAGATGTCGGGGTCGGGATGCTGGCGTAGACCGCGGTCGACCGAGGATGCTGCAAATGTGGAAAGGTGCTGGAGTGGATTTGCGAGAGGGTTGCATGGAAGGCGTGGTACAGAACGGTTCACCTGTCGCGCCAACCTTCGGACTTCTCCGGATCGGGCTGCGGTGGCAAGGCGCGTACTTAATATTAATATGCCTTACAGTCTGTCCGCCGATGCTCTCGCCTTTTGGTTTTGGGGTTGGAACGGCGATCATGCGGAGCTGCCCTATGTAATAATCATTGCAGCATTCAACCTGCCGCTTTGCCGACTCGACTGTCAGCTGCCATTAAGAACCGGTCATCGACATCGCGCGGTGCGCAGACGGTGCCGCAGTCCGCCCATTAAGTATTGCAATGTCCATCATTCGCCTATCCTCACGTATCACGCACTACCCCATTCCCAGCTAGATCCACTGTCTTCGAGATGTGCTCCACATATTAAGGTCCGAAATGAAGCAAGGGGTTTCGAACACACAAGTTTACGGTCCGGTGATCTCACAGACATGTTTCAGGTCATGACCTGTCGCTTGGCGGAAACAACCGACTCACCATGGCTGAGGATCCCCGACTGAATGGAAGACACACGAGGGTAGCGCGGGTTGGACATGCAAACTCTGGGCTTTCGCCTGCCTCGAGCGCGGAGAGCAACTCTCGCACTAAGCGTTCGTCACACACACACGACCTCGCCGCTGTCAGTGCTCGCAACCTCAGGGCCCAAGTCCGCGCCGACCGCTTCCAGACCCGATTCCAGCAGGACCGGAATGGCGGTCGTGCGCGTGCTCTACAGACCGCGAGCCTAGTGACATTCGCTAGCCATTTCGGATCTAGGTGACTAAGCTTGGGCCGCGTTTATCTCAATGTCAGGAATGTGCTTTGTTTCAAAGCGGAATGGCAGTACTAAGAGGGCCAACCAAGTCCAACAATCATATTCTACATACACAACCCGCCAAAAAACAAACATGTGTCTACAATGCAGTACCAGACAAGCTGTGCATGAGAGCGAGCATTCGCTGGCGGAATTGCCCAATCTCTTCCTCAGAGATGCGAATCGACGTATACCCTCGAAGGATCGTGGCAATGCAAGCGAGAACCCAGACTCCGCAGTCCCACGCATTACGTTGCAGGGGTGTCGTCTGCGGCAACTAAGCGTGAACAGATGGTATACGTATTGATGCCACCTGACGACTTACCACGAGAGGATATGCCTTCCACTCCAAGTCGCCACCCGGATCAGACATGATATGTCCGTGAGTGGTTGCGAGGCGATGGAGGCGATGAAGGAGGCCTAAGATAACCTGGGCAGCTGCGTAAGACTGAGTGTCACTTCGAATCCGACAGGCGCGTACCTTTGCATCAGACTCAAACGCTCGACCGCTGCCAAAGCTGTCGAAGTAAGCGATCCGCCGTCTCCTCCAGTAGACGAAGGCCAGGGTCCAGTGCGATGCGTCGCGGTGAATGGGGATGATCCAGATGTTCTTGTCCCAAAAATCGGAAACATTACCACACGCTCGCCATAGAGCCATGTCGTCTCTCGACTGATGTGTCGGGAACGTCCAGGATGAGAAGATAGCGGGGTCGCCGCAGGTAGCGCCTGTGCCGAAATGCCGAAGGAGGAGCTGCGACCCTTGATTGATACACTCGTCGTTCAACCATGCATCTGGTTGGTGAAATCGACGAGAGACTTCGTGGTCGAAGACGATGCGGCGCTCCCCAGCCATCACTGGAGTGGCGTACAACTCCCGGGGAGTCAATACCATGTCAGCGGGGATGGGGGGCAACGACAGCGAGGTCTCATCGCGTATCTTGTACTGTGCAAATAAATTTGAGTGATACTTATGTCATACATACGATCCGTCCACTGGCACTTACCGGATTGAAGTCCGACAGCAACAGCTTCTGGATCATTGGCACCGCCCCACAAGCCGACAGAGTTGTTTCAAATTCAAAGCCCTCGTGATCGTCGACTTCTTCTTGGTCGGAGATAGTGGCGAGAGCGTCGTGGAGGAGACAGGTCTCGTCGTCGAGGGGCTCGGGGTCTGGATCGTGGGGTAGCTCCTCGTTATTCTCAGGCTGGAGACCAAGATGCACCCACTGAAGTGGCGCAGCCTCGGCAACACCCGACAGCAACGTGGCCAGTTGGGCAGCAGCGGTCGTCTGATACTGGTACCGGAGGTCGGAGACAAGGGACGTGCGCCAGAGAAATTGCAACGAAAGAAGCTGCTCCTTCTGTTGCTGGAGAAGGAACAAAATTGAAGTGTCTGATCGGCAGTAAGTGTGATACTCCTTTCGATCAGCCTAAATGCAGGTACGTACTTCTTGGGAGGCGGATGGCCAATTCCACTGCAGCCAATTGGATCCCGTACCATCGACACATGTTGTCAGCCTCTCTTCCCAATCTCCGGCGTTCCTCCAAGCACCGGTCTTTCCCCAGGACTGCCCGAATGCCCGTCCGGATGTCCAAGTCCTTCAGCCACCGGGGAATTGTGGGCGAAATCCGGGTAATCCAGACGTCGCTAAGGAGGCTAGTGTCCTCCCGTAGTGCATCGAGCTTGGTTGGAAGGCGAGCAGGCAGGGGAAATTCCCAGTCAGGTTGATAGAGCTCCTCCATGGTATCACAGTACTTGTTGAACTTCCGGATCGCTGTCAGCAGTGCGGGCGTGCGCTTACTGATCGCTTTGCGCGTTTGCTGATGAAGCTTGGTTCCTGAACTTAACCATTTCAGTGACAATATCAACACGATGGACGAGACAACGCGCCTAGAGGCTGATCCCGCCCGCCGGCGGCCCGATCCAGCTTATCCCACTCAAAAAACGTGCCGGTCGCCCGCTTCCGGATGTTGATCTTTAAATCCCTAGCCATCAGAAGCGTGCGTACAAATTCCAGTGGCAACCCCTTGATCTCCGGGAAGTTGCTGCCCACGTTAAGGGAAGTGTAGAGCCCCTCGACCTTGTCGATAGTGTCCTCGTGCGCTTGACGTAAGCTTTCGAGGAAGGTACTCGCCGTGGAGTTGTCACTCCCCACTTCGGAAATAATCTTTTGGACCTGCTGGATGTATCCATCAATCTGGTTGAGTTCCGTCTGTAGCGTGAGCACGGCGTCAAGCTCCCGCTTCAACTTAGCAGGGGCGTCTGTGAAGGGACGCGAATGAGATATGGTCGCAGTCGTGATTGGATACGTACGGTTCCTCACGGACAACTGTGCCTTCCGTTGTTGAGCCCATTGTTCGTGTAATTGGGTAACCGGGATCTGAATCTTAGCTAAATCTTGATCAGCGGCATAACTGCGAGCTTCAACCCCATGCTTTAGCCTTCCTCGAATCCATCCGCCGAGGTTCTCCCTCGTGGCGGCATTGATCACGTCTGCATGTCGGTCAATAATCCAAATACGACGTGAGCGCTATTGAGATAGGTAAGCGAGATCGTGACAGAAGATACTTAAAACATACTGCTGATGAGCGCGTTACACCAATAAGCTTCCGGAATTTTGACCAGATCCTTTCAGTTCCTTCTCCTTCGGTCAAACCTAAACCTTCGCACAGCCGTGGATTGTACACCAGCTGACACGCCCACTGATGTCCATAGGCATGCATCACTGATGTCGCAAAGAGCAATCTATCCAAGATTGCATCAGGGAGGATATCAAACTGTAAGTTGAATCAGACAATGTTTAAAGGGGGCGAAATGGTGCAGCAGTTGCAACGTTGACTACGCACCCGGTGGAGGCTACGATCCAAAACACACCCGATGTCATAGTAAACGACGACTGTCGCTTGGGCTGGGAGTTTGGAGAACAAGTGATCAACCAACGCGATGCCGTACTTCTGTTGTTCCCCTGGAGTGTCGACATTCGCTAAAAAAAGAACAATATCATGACGGCAGACAAGGGCCATCAGACCGGTGTCATCGAATTTGGTCCCGTGGGTTTTCTCTTTCTTCTCGTCCGCAGCCTCGTAAGACTTCTCGCACTCATCGATAGCCGTGTCAGGTACGGCGCTTTCGAAGGGACGAGGCTTGGCCTTGCGCGCAGCAGCGATCTGAGCTCCCATCGCGTCAACCTGCTCCTTGGATATGAAGTATTTAGGCTCGTAGAACCACGGGCTTTCCCCGGCGGCGGCGTTGTGGCATTGACTGAAAGTCGCGTCTATCGCGACGTGGACATCTCCACCATCGCTGGAAGAAGCAGTCAGTATATGTCCGAAAGGCTGTGAGATTCAGGTGCGTGTACTTTTGAAAGTCGCGCCCAAACCGTGATCCTCCGAAACATGCTGGACAGCGCTGTTGTAGGAGGAGATCGCAGGAACCTGGAGTCGTGACTCTCTTCTCGCCGCTTTGGGGATGTTGAGTTTGCGATGACGGAATGGTCGGTTGAGGATCAACGTCCATAGGCGCAAGTCCACGGTCCAAGCACGTGCTTAAAGTGTCAGCTAAATGTTCAGTCGGATTGTCGGGCGGCTGGTCGGGCGAACGAACGAGCAGATGGTCGGACGAACAGTTGGGCGAACGGTCGGGCGAACGGTCAGGCGAACGGTTGGGCGAGCAGTCGGGCGAACAAACGAGCGGATGTCCGTCCGAACGGTCGGGCGGACGCTCGTTCAGACTTCCGCCAGGAAGATTGCTCGATTGGTCGCTAGGCATGTCTTGGCCCAGAGTTAGTGAAATAAGCCGCCAAGCCAACCATGCGAGACATACCGGAGGAGGGTCCTATGGGCTGCGCAGGTGCAGGGACAACACAACGAATACAATCATTGATTGCTTCTTCCACCATGGCATCCGGTCGTCGGCGAAGCGCGTCGTACCATTGGACAGCGTGTCCTAATCCTCGCCGGAAAGGGTCGTGTACAGGCTCGTTCTGCACAGTCGTGTTGTTAGAGTAAATAGACATTTCAAACCCATTTGAAACTGACGTACCTTCTCGTTCAGAATAGGGAAGCCGCGGCGACTGTACATCGTCTTCAAGGCGCCAGCTAGCGCCCCTACGGCGTCTGCAGATCTGTCAAAAAGCGCGCAGTAGAAGTCCAGGAGATCTATTGATACGGCAAGACGAGGTTGTAGAGGGGATGTTGGAAAGAGACCATTGTGCACAAGTATTTGAGGGATGGTAGCACAATGGCAGGCTTGGAAGGCGACTGTAAGTATATCTGCGAATAATAAGTAAGGCACAGCTTGTATGTAGATCAGAGAGGACGTACGGTCAAAGTGTAGACACTGTATCTCCGACTCCTTCGGAACACATAGTCCTCCGCGACAAAGGTTGGTCTTGACTTCAAGAGGGCGACCCAAGCGACCCTGAGTTTTTTCCAAGTAGCTAAGATAGGTTGAGACGAGAGTCGGGATGAGGACGAGCCAATTGTTGTAAAGCCTGTAAGCCGCATCGTCTGGAAGTAGGCGCCGAGGATATGGGTCTTTCAAATTCCACTGATGCGAATTCGAAGGATATGCCTCCATGTCGTCGTCATCGCACGCAACGTCACATGTCTGACCATCGAAAGATGGGGGTTCATCTCCAGCGACCTGATCCAGAGTTTGTGGAGGGGTTTGCTCGCGGGGTTTAGGATCGTCGTGGAGTTTACGGATTTCAGCCATTTCGGCCATCAGCTCTTGCGCTTCTAGAGCTAGCCCGAGTCGAATGACAGGCTTGGAGTCTTTGTTCCACGGGCGACGTCTCTTGGGGCTCTCGAAGTGCTGTCCCACTGCCTGTTCCGAACGCTTCGGAGGACGCCGCGGAGGTGTGGCGGGAGCTGGTAAGACCACGGTGTTGTCTAGATTCATGTTGGGCTGAGGTGCAAATATAAAGAGGCAACGAGGGGCATACGCAAGTCCCCAGTACAAGCGCTCACAGAAGCTAAACAAGAATGAATCTCCGCTCGAGGTGCTCCCAAGAAACCGACCGGTCAAACGGTTTGCTTGTGGGCGAACGTCTGCGCTGTCAATATTTCGAATGGTTGAGCGACTGACGGACGCCGATGCCATATTTGGGGACAACTATTAATAGACTAGGGGGGAAATTGTCCGCTGTGTCGCCTTCCATCAGACAACTTTCCCATGTGCAATGAATACGTCTAAAGGAGGGGCTAGGGGTCTTGCCTTAGGTGACGCATAAACATGAGCCAACGTCGTGGCAGGCTGCAGCGTCGTGCTCGCACCCATTTTCGAACTTGTTGCGACTGCGATTGATCCTCTCCCCATTCTAGTATATATAACAGATACCACAACTTGGCTGTCTCTTCTAGGAAGCCAATCAGGTTTTTCGAGCTTATTCCGACTCGGAGCAGGGAGTCCGATCCCGGTCCCCCCCGCCGGGCCATTCGTCACCCAGAGGCCCGGTCGATTGGCACCGAATGACCCTCCGGCGTAGGCCCATGCTCGATCACTCTTACATCCGCTCTCTCATGTAGCTTGCAGAGGTATCTATCACTCGTGTACACCGCGGAGACGAACCAGGGTGCTTGTAGCTTTCATGACCTTAGCCAGGCTCCTGGTGAGGCCAGTCGAGTTGCTCCACGTACATTCTCCCTTCCTTATTTGACAATGCATGGTTAATGGTTGTATTTTGATAGGGATGAACGATGGGGGAGAGTAACACTATTGAATACATAGGCAAACTGGTGCTGGAAGGACAAGCGTACTACACGGAATTAGTGAGTCCCCAACCGTTGGCGAAGCGGACCGCCCAGATCCTGATATTCGTGCACCGCGGGAAGCAAAGATGTACCATGGCAAGGAGTGACGCCTTCGTCATCAGGACCGCCGAACGCGACACGTACTGGTGCAACCTCGCAACGGTGCGAGCGGACAATCAGGGCTAGAACATCGCGAAGGCGTTCCAAGTCCAGTACCGGGAGATTACCCTTCAGTCTTCTTCTCGGTGGGGAATGTAGAAATGTTGATACGTAGGGATCCATCTCAATCTACGAAGACTAGAGTCGCAGTGGCATGGACGACGACCGATATCCCCATTGTGAGAGCTGACCATTTGATGCCCGTAAGTCATGGTCAACTCATTGTTGTGCTCAACATGCGTCGAATGGGTAGTACCCATCTCACACAGAAGCCTATGGGGAAAGTGTGGGGGCGAAAATATGCATTGGTTACATTCGTTCCATGTCTACAACTCGATACAACACAATCTGACGTGATAGGAGAATGGGGATTGGCGAGAGAACGCGTGCCTCGCATGTCGAGGCATTGACTTCAAGCATGCTCTGAATAACGGCATAGTTAACATACGAAAGGGCCTAAACGTCGACGTGCACGCTACCTTGCGATCGAGACGGCCGCATAGAGAGGTTCAGGCAGTGCCAGAGCCACTGGCAGACTGCTCTGGAATGGCACGCCTTTTGAGTGGAATCTGAGCATCCAAAATATCGAATGTGGCCTTGGGAAGCAGGCGACAAGCGACCATGGCGCTGAGCAGATCACGCATCCAGACGAGACAGTCGTTGACCTTGGACTGCCTGTCGAACTGGATGGAGCTCGCGAGGTATATGATGTAATCCCGCTGCGCACGGGTGTAGTAGCCGAGGGAGTAGAACGTGTTCTCCCGCCGAGAAGTATCGGAGTGCCTCTTGACCGAAGGCGTGTAGAAGGCATAGTTACCCGGCCCACCGGTGAGGTGGATGAGCTGAGTGTACTTGTACGGTCCGTCTTGGCCGTTGGTCCAGCGGAGGAGGACATGGCGATCTCCAGCTAGTAGCGAGGACTTGCCCTGAGCTTGCAGCTCAATCAACTTCGTGCTGTTGTCGTCGGGGAACTCGTTCCCATGAGGGTTGATGGCGAGAAGACGAACACCTGTAAGCTGAGACATATCTTCACAGACTTGAGTTACGAGGGCGTCCTAGAACACAAAGAAAATGCTCACCGAGAGTGAGTGGAGCAGGCTGTGGAGACGGGACAAGAGGTGCGTGGAGTAGAAGACCTTGGGAGACCGAAGTTCTGGCAGACTGGGTGTTCGAGGAGGCCTTTTTATCTCACTCATCCATGGCGCACAGCCCAGTACTGTAACCTAGGTTCAAATGGAAACAAGCTGAACGGGGAAATGACTCTTCCAGAGTCATATTCTGTAGCGGGTGGGTATAAGCGGTTAAAAGGATGATAAAATGTTGCGCAGCGGACGTTGGACACACCGTCGGCGCGGGCGCAAGACCCAGAGGATGTGTGGTGGTTACATATTACCCATTGAAGAACAAGAGGAGGAACGTTAGCAGCCTATCTGGGATGGGAATAATGTTGATCCACTGCGGTTTGGTGTGACTCTGGCAGATCAGTATGATCCTGACGGAGCGGCGGCACCCTGGCGGCACCCAAGTACTTAGACCAAGGGGAGGAGGATGAGAGACAAATACGATCGATTCGGATTAACTGTCAACGGCGTCGTGGTTACATTTTGGGCCCGGACGGCCCGAGGCCTTGGCAACATCAATTATGTTCTCACGGTCCCGCTCCCGGATACTCGGGATTCGGAATTATTCTGTGCTTATTCTTCCACCACAACGTCCCCACCTTATCCACCCCCCCTCTCAAAATCCTTCTGCCCATCTCATTTTGCTTTTCATCACTGCGCTGATACCGTATAATGGTGAGCATTCTTACACCACATACTTTCTTTCTCAATGTAAATGTTCACCACAGGCCGACAACCATCTAATAACGTCGAAACTGTTAAGTTCACCAACCAACACAAAAGAACTTTTCAAGTTAGAGTGTCTGCAAGCCACTGGGGACAAGACTACCTCCAGGTTTGCGCCCGGAATCCTCGTGAAGTTTCACTGGCACATGGAAGCCGAAGTTCGCGCCCTCCAGTTCGTTTACGAACAGCTGTCCATCAGGACGCCTCGTGTCTTGCACCACGCTCCCTTCCCCGGTGCCGACGCGACTTTCGAGGCTTGGGAGTGGCAAAAGGGATGCTGGTTTCTTCTGATGGACGAGTGCCCCGGAGTACCGCTCGACAAGGTCATCGCCGACATGACTCCCACTCAGCTCGATCACATTGCCGACCAACTCGCCGTCGTCCTCAAGGAGATGCGCGCGTGCACAAGCACCACCCTCGGCTCCGTTTCCGGCGGACCCTACGACAACCGCTTCATGCCCTATCCATGGCAGCCCCCCCGCCCATTCTCGAGCGTGTCCGAGTACATCGAATACTACCGCGGCGTCTTCCGCGAATTCTGCGGTGCCGAGTTCGTCGACGAGCTGTTCAGCTGCTTCCCGGATGGGCCTGACGTCCCCGTCCACCTTACACATGGCGACCTTCTCCCTCGCAACATCCTCGTCGACGGTTCGACGATCACTGCGATCATCGACTGGGAGACGGCGGGGTTCTACCCTGAGTTCTGGGAGTACTGTAGGATGCACGACCCGGGATGGATGACTCCGGAGTGGGCGCATGTCCTCGAGCGACTGTTTCCGGGCCCTCGCCGAGAGAAGGAGATACGGGCTGTGTGGGATATCATCGACTACATTCACATAAATAACCCTCTTGTCTGCTAAAGTACCGTTTTTTGTTTGGGACTAGTACTGTTGCCGGGTACTATGTTTGAGTACTTGGTATAGTTTAATAGAAGATCTCTCGAACAGTACTGGTTGAATAAAGGCTCATCACATATAGAATAATAATGTTGGCCATGAGATACAGAGCAGCGGTGCAGGTATTTCACATCTTTTCGGGCGATAGTATTAGATCCTACATACAACGTCATGTAGGACAGGGAAGCAAGAGGTTTGCCGGACTATCCGCGCTGGGAATAGAGCTTACAGCAGATCGGAGTACGATTGACGTAGTTGCGGAGGTTGACCGATCTTGAGCGTACATGCCACTGCTCGAACTCCAACAAAAGCCCAAGGGTGGATCCTCTGACTGGGATACTCATTGACACGCTGGCACGCTGGACAGCTGCTATCGTAATAAAACAGTACCATGTTCTCAGTATAAGAGGAGATACTTGGAATCCAAGCGTGAGATGGACACGCGCGGTGAGCGCATGAGACGGACCCAGCGAGACACGCATATTTGAAGTAGCGTAGCCTCTCGTTTCTCTCCTATGAGAGTGAGCCCCACATGTCTCTCGTGTCCGTTCAAGTATAGTATATAGTATCTAGGCGGTGATGCGGGAACGTATAGCGATAAGCAAGCGTATAAGCGATGTGTTGACCCCCTCAGCACGTGTGGACGGAGGTTGGCGATGAAGTCTGACACACTGCGCAAATGGGAGAGCGGAGACATGCATTGGTACAACTAGAGAAGACATTATGTGAGGGGTGGCGAATAATTGGACAACTATCCTGATCGTTAAGCAATGGTGCGTTGAGCGCAAGAGAAAGGCAGTATGTGAGTCTTACGCTACCTTACGATCCCGAAAGGATCAAGCCCCCCTGCCGGGCTCCGAGGTCTCGGGAATACGCCTATTGAGCGGAACATCGGTATCCACCAAGTCGAACACCTCCCTCTGAAGCAGACCAACCCCAAGCATGCCCTCGAGCAAGTCGCGCGTCCAGACGCGGCAGCCGTTCACCCACGAGTGCCGCTCGAACCTGACGCCACTCGCGAGTACCAAGATCTGGTCCCGCTGTGCACGAGTGAAGCGGCCCAGAGAGTAAAGCGTATTTTTTTCGCGAGCATTCCGGGGTTGCAGCTTGACCTGCGGCGTGTGGAAGGCGTAGGTACCCGGTCCGCCGGTGAGGTGGATGACTTGCGTGTAGAGCGCCTCGTCATCGCCCTCTCCGACCGTGCCATTCGTCCAGCAGAGGAGGACGTGGCGGTCGTCATTGGGGCCCGCACGTTTCTTGCCGTCGGCTTCGAGGTAGACGTCCTTCTCGCTGAGGTCGTCGGGGAACTGGTCCCCGTAGGGGTTGAGGATGCGACGACGGAGATCGGCAACCATACCTTGAGAAACGAAAACGCGTAAGATAACAGGACGGTATGAATCTCAAAGGATGGCTCACCGACGCTGATCTTGAAGATTAATGTGAAAGCCAACAGGTGTAGCGAAAGACCTTCGATATCCAGAGGTCCCGCACTTGTCGATCGGGAGTTGGTCGAGTACTCGTTGTAAAGAGGCGATTTTGTACCACTCTTCGGGGCCGAAGGCCAGTAAGTAATGCAAGTCCGAGTGCAAACAATAGCAACGCGGAGAACAATAGGACTCGTAATCGATGTCGATGAGGAGGAACACGAAACGGGGCATCGATGAGATAGCTCTAATACTCACGGCGGTGAATACTGTGCTGGCAGTTGCACGGCTAAGGCTGCAATGGTGTGTCAATATTATGACGCACTACGTGTCGAAGAATAACAGACCATCATCAGAACATTGCGACACTGGGGCACTGCCAACGTCGACTCGGACGCGGTATACTAGGCTCTAGCGGTGGCTCTTTCCTATTAAGATGGGTTTTGGTGAATATTAGCATACGTCCCTTGCGTGCTAAGATTCAGAATGCGGTGTGTCCTCAACATACATATGGTGAAGTCGAGATGGCTGGACAACGGCAGGAAAGCTGAGTGGAGGCGTTTAGCGCCCGATGATGCCACAGAGCGGGCCGGTGGTCCACCATGTCAGCGCCTGCCTGCCAGCGCGTCGTCGAGAGTTGGCGCGGGGATGTACATACGTGTCGACGAACGGCCCCGGGTGGTGCATTTGTCTGGTCCACATCGTTCGTTTCTTCCTTCACTGAGACTCGCTTGGTCTACTCTTGCATGTTCTGATTATACTGCGGCTGGCTGATCTTCGAATACCATCATGGACTACTTGAACGCGGGCCTCGACTTGGTCCAATCCCGCCTCGCCTGGGTGGCTACGGACCCCTTCGACTGGAAGCTCTATCTCCAAGTCTCATCCTGGGGCGTCTGCCTCTTCGAGTCCTACCTCCTGTATGCGTCTTCCTTCTTGATATGCCCCGTCGATGGCGTCGGAACGTCAAAGCTGATAACCACGCGCGGTCGCTAGGCTTCGCCAGTTCCCCCTCTACTCGAAGACGGAGCCGCCCGCCGCGCTGAAGGAACACTTCAAGGCGGATGTGTTCGACAAGAGCCAGACGTACGGCAAGGACAAAGCGAAATTCTCACTCATCTCCGGCCTCTACAAGCAGGTCGTCGACTCCATCTTGATGCAGTACGGCCTTGTCGCATGGTCGTGGAAGGCCGGCGGGTGGATTGTCGGCAAGTTGGGTTATGGGCCGGAGTATGAGGTGTGTCTTCGTGTCCATCCTGCCTACCTTTTGCGCGAGGTTAGGGAACGTGTATGCATATACGCGCAAACTGGACGCGCCAAGCCTCGAGCCGTTGAGAATACGCGCATATAGCTTGCCTTCGCGTTTGCCTTTTCATGAGGACGCAGCTACAATGCCCGTCGAGCGTGGCCTCCGGATACCGGTCAAGTCCTTACTCGCACTACGCTGTCTTCGGACTAGTTATCTCGTCCACTGTCGCTTAAAGCTGAAGTGGCGTTTCGCTGTCCTGTTGAACGAGTTTCGCCCGAGCAACTACAGTATATGCGTTCATTTGACGCACCAGGCTTGGTCCAGAGATTAGCTGGCACAAAGCCAGGATAGGCCGCGCGCGCCCTATGTCGCCATGCCCAAATTACTTTCATTCCTGGTTCCTCAATAGCGCATACAACATGCGTGGTCCATTGCCAGTTCCCGGGCAGATACTAGTGGACAAAATGACGGGCTGGATGCGTATACACTCGTCTCGTACCCATTGTTGTCAAGCTGAATTCGACTATGAACCAGTCGTATCCGACCCGTATCCTTCGCTCGAACGGGCCGCCGACTGGTCCTGTGTTGGAAGTTGTGTTCGTATCGCGCATACACTCTGCCACATGCGCATACAGCATGCTTTTCTTTGCTTGGCGTCTATAATTATCGCCCGAATGCTCCATACAGCGCAGTACGATCTCTTGCGTCTTACGGAGCATGCAACGCATACATGGCATTATCTCCCTGTTTTCACTCTGACCTCGCGCATATACCCTCCCCACAACGCATACACCCCGATACTCACCCATCCTCGTGTCCGCACAGATCACCCAATCCATCGCGTTCGCCTTCACGCTCTTCTTCATCTCTTCCCTGCCCTCGCTCCCGCTCTCCGTGTACCAGACCTTCGTCCTCGAGGAGAAGCACGGCTTCAACAAGACGACCCGCCGCCTCTTCGTCACGGACCTCCTCAAGTCCTGGGCCGTCGGCTTCGTCATCGGCGCGCCGTTCCTCTCCGCCTTCCTCGCCATCTTCAAGTGGGCCGGCGACCGCTTCGTCCCCTGGCTCATGGCATTCCTGTAGGTCCTCTTCCTTTCTTGTCTCTATCTCCGTGAGGGTGAGAGCGCATATACTCACAACTTTGGTGGGGGGGCGGGGCAGGCTGACGTTCCAGATGTCGATGGTGGTGCTGTACCCGACGGTGATCCAGCCGCTTTTCAACAAGCTCTCGCCGCTCGCGGGCGGGGACCTCCGCTCGCGCATCGAGGCGCTCGCGTCCAAGCTCAAGTTCCCGCTCAAGCACCTGTACGAGATCGACGGCTCGAAGCGCTCGTCCCACTCGAACGCGTACTTCTTCGGCCTTCCCTGGGTGCGTGATGCTCCGGTTTTGTTTTAGGCTTGGAGCGTGGTGCTGACGCGGATTGAATGCAGAGCAAGCACATCGTCATCTTCGACACGCTCATCAAGCAGAGCAAGCCCGAGGAGGTCGAGGCGGTCCTCGGTGCGTCTCCCTCCCTCCCTCCCTCTTCTTCCCCCCGTCTACTTATTCAGGTTGCTGACATGGCGACCGCGGGATACAGCGCACGAGCTGGGCCACTGGTACTACATGCATCCGACGAAGCTCCTCTCGGTCTCGCAGCTGCATATCTTCACCATCCTCGCGCTCTTCCCCGCGTTCCTCACCGCCCCGCCGCTCCTGCGCGCGTTCGACTTCCCCGCCGCCGTCGCCGCCAAGCCTCCCACCATCGTCGCTTTCTTGTTGTACCAGGTGCGTCCTCCTTCTGCCATCCTGTCGGTTCAGGGCTAACGAGAAGGGCAGATGCTGCTGACACCGATGGAGGCGGTGGTGGGCATCGCGATGAACGCGGTGAGCCGGCGGTTCGAGTACGAGGCGGACCGCTTCGCGTGCGAGCTCCAGACGCAGCTCGGCGAGTCCGCCATGGCCGACATGGGCGACCGCCTCGGCCGCGCGCTCATCGCGCTCCACGTCGAGAACTTGTCCACCGTCTGGGTCGACTGGCTGTGAGTCCCCCCTTCTCTCTTCTTGGTTCGTAATGATGGGGGTTGCTGATCGCTGCGGACAGGTACTCGGCGTACCACCACTCGCACCCGACGCTGACGGAGCGGCTGCGCGCGCTGGACGGGTACAAGAGCGCGGCTGCGGCGAAGAGGGGCGCCGCGGAGAAAAAGGAGCTTTGATCGCTCTCTGCTTAGACGTGAGGCGGGAGCTGACGTGTGGGGCGGCGGGCAGTTGCCGGGATGATACTGAGGCGTTGAGGAAGATGCGAAAGACGGCCCTGTACGTACGTTCCTGCAAGACTATTTATTTGCCGGCTCTCCGTCCGTGTTGGCAGTGGCTGTCTTGGGTTCGTTGTCTGTCAGAGGTGAAGACTTAGTGAGGTATGCTACTCCTTTCTGGTGTCATTGTTTTTGCCGTATGTTGTCTGTATGTTGTCTGGTTTAACTGCCATGAACGTGGACCGGGCCACGACCAATCAGCCCGTGGCCATGGTCTCGCCTCTCTGACGTATTCATCACCACTCAGGAGCTATCACAAACTGTCTGGTTGATTTTGAATTCAGCAGCAAGTGATCGAGGACATGTCTTCAAAGTTCACGACTTTGACGATGGGTTACCGTGTGCCGTAACGAATGGTGCCTTGAGACGCAATAGGTAGTGGTGACATTCCAGGACATGGATCCAGTCGTAATTAGCTTGCACGATTAGATGCGCGTTATTCCCCGCGGCCATCCTTTCCAGCCTCTCTCGCAAAGAACCAGAGCGTCCACTCCACCCACGGGGACGAAAACTTCCTCT
This sequence comes from Ganoderma lingzhi, assembly GCA_026283605.1. Classification (NCBI taxonomy): domain Eukaryota; kingdom Fungi; phylum Basidiomycota; class Agaricomycetes; order Polyporales; family Polyporaceae; genus Ganoderma; species Ganoderma lingzhi. The sequence continues at coordinate 447,481 of JAPJYM010000022.1, read as the reverse complement.
CGCCGTAGAGCTTCAGGCCTATCTTCTCGTAGATGGGGACCTACAGCAAGCCGTTGCCGTTTGCACCACGATAAGGTAAGTCAGCCAGAACCTCGAGGTGTCGAATGAATGGCTCTCACGTTGCGGATATTGGTCGTCGTCAGGGCCACCGTCGCGCCAGTCTTCGCGGCCTGAGATCGAGTTGAATGCAAATGCATGAGAGGTGCTGCGTCGAAACGAAACGAAATCGACGCGTACTTCTTTGTACGCGAGCTCGAACATCGCCTTCGCGATACCCTTGCCCTGATAGTCCGCCCGCACCATCGCGAGATTGCACCAATAGGTGTTGCGTTCTGCGGCTTCGAGGCCGAGGGCTTCATCGTTCGCCTTAGGCACCTCCTTTCCCATCTATCACGCGCAGGGGTTAAGGTGGGAGGGGGGGCTTAGCTTTGTGAACAGTAGCTCGCGATGCTCAACAGGCACTCACGGTTTCGGCATAGTACGCCCGCGCTTCCTGCGAGAGTTTTCCCATATATTCCGTCATCCGTCCTTTGTCTCTCTGTTCGTCCCTACCGGAGTTAGTCAGTCGCAACGGTGGGTCACAGACGTAGGGGGGGACGGACGTCGAGCACATCAACTGGCCGGGGAGGGCGAAGATCGTGAAGCCTACGAGCGCGCCGGTGTCGTCCCTCGCGGTGTAGACATGTGACACCCCAGGGGACAGCATGAGAGAACGGACCATGACGCCGCCAAAGTCGGGCAGGAGGGAGATGTCCCCGCCCGTGAGGGCGATCGAGCATGGGTCTGCGTAATAATCCGGACTCGGTTGAATTCATTCCTCTTCGTACAGTCAATGGGTATGATGGTGGAATATACCTGCACCCATCAAGCCCGAGAAAACGTCGATGGCCTCGTTGGCGAGACATTCTAGGTTTTATGGGTTAGAATATAGCGAGTAAATTGGAGGACATTGGCATCGTACCTGTCGGGTTCACAACGAATTCAATGGTGACGGTGGGAGAGGCCATGTGTGAAGGGCAACGTTATCCGGTGCGGGTACCAAGTTGGTGAGGGAGTAGACAGCTCGATTGACATACATTCTGCGTACCGCATACTTTGAATGCCGCCCTTCGATCCAATGAATCGCCACTAGGACCCTAGTCGAAGAATTCGAACTTTTCGATGCAGCTGCAGGCCGCCCTTTCCAATCGGCAGCGAATAAACATTTTGCCGGCTCAGATTTCCTTGTCGCCGCTGGCACTTCCTTCCATTAAAATTCATATGCCATGATCCGACTCACAGGGTCTCGCGCCGGGGGTTCAACGCGGCCAGCTGCAGGAAGAAGGAACTTCAAGGGAACAGGCTCAAGGTGCGACCGTAGAGTCTAGCGCCCGCCCGACCACCGCGGTCGATTTTAGAAGCGCCCGATCAAAACGCATCCGGAAAAATTCAACCCTCTTCACCCGCGACCCTCGACCCTCCGAGTCGCCCGAATTGAGCTCTTCTGAAAGAATCAGCGGTGGAGAACTGTGACAGCAACAGCGGTTGAAGATTCCGCCACTGATGCACTCGGACCTCGGAATCAACAGCCCGTCTGCTGCGGCGTGGTGCGCCCATTCGCAATAGACAGAATTCGAAGTAGCTCGGTATTCTGAATTTGTGAGCAACTCTATTACTTTCTTTCTTTTCATCCGACGTATCTTGATTACTTATCTCGACCCAGAATTCTAGGTCCATCTCGAATTTGAATCGTCCATCTGAGCATTCATCTGCGTCTATCATCTAAGCACGTCTCTTCCCATGAAGACCACATAACGCCGCCACACTGTATCGTGCCTCGCCCACCTGACCGTCCACGAACTGTCGGAGCATATTCACTGACCACACTGCTACAGGGAAAATGACTCAGGGTGCCGTGTGAGAGACACGTTTCGAGATTGCAGGGAATGTAATTCGACGCTTGCATACTAGGCAGATAGCTGAGTGCCACCGTCTATCCAACGCTGGAAAACCACAATGACGGTGGATTGATCCAGCTCGCTCTGATTTCGTGTTTAGAAACGCGAGTGCGATATCGTACCGTCCCAGGGGGTGTCAGTGCGCTCTCATGCCAGAGCCAATGGGAGGCTTAAATTCGGCTCTGAACACCATATGCACCCCTCACCCTGACTCGGAGTCATCTGCCTGACACACCAATGGCGGACTGGAATTCAATCTTTCAAAACTGTTGGTACGTCGGCAACAATTTCAATGCCATCTTCTACGGTGCGAGCTCTGTCCTACTTTTACGCGGCTGGAACGCTAACACCCGCCCGTTCCGATATCTGTAGGGGTCGCGCTCATGTTCTACTTCATGAGCATGAGACTGATCCTGAAGAGCCGACGGGCCAACCACCGGAAACATGGCGACAAGTGGCTGCTCGTGTTCAACACCGGCCTCATCGCCACGATTACCATCTATCTTATCGCACAAAATTTCTTTGGGCAAGAAATGTGGGTCATCAACGAGGGATATCCCGGTGGCTCGGGGCAATACTACGCCGACCATGCCGCAGTATGGTACCAGACGTTTGGCAGCGCTTCGTCTGTGGTCCTCTGTCTCATGAGCGATGCCTTCCTGGTGAGATATCTCCAGACCCTCTCGTCCGTCTGCGCCGCTCTAGCTGCGCATTAATGCTCTATGGTTTTCTCCGTAGATCTACCGGACGTATGTGGTCTGGACAGACTGGCGTGCGGTTGTCTTCCCTTCAATCCTCTACCTTGGAGCGGCAGGTGAGTCTATATCTCCGAGGATGCTCGGAACGGCACAATTTAAACGCAAACGCTGATACGGACATGTGGATTGACTCGAACAGCGCTGGGCATCATGACCTGCTACTTCTCCGGCAGGCCCAACGCCGACTTCTTCGTCGGCATTGCGCCCCATGTCGCGCTCGCCTATTCTAGCACGGTGATTGCGACGAACATCCTTTGCACCACGCTCATCTGTGGCCGCATCCTGTGGACCCGACGCAAACTGAAAGCTGCGGGTGTTGGGAGCCCGGCGGCGAGGGCATTTACTGGCGTTGTGAGCTTGACCGTGGAGTCCATGCTTCCGTACACGCTGTTTGGGGTGGCGTACGTGGCGACGTTGGGTGCGAACAGCCCGGTGTCCATCCTGTTCCTTTCGCTCTACGTTATGTTCACCGTGCGTCCTTCCCATGTCATTCTCGTCGGATATCCATCTTCTTCTAAACCACAACTGACGGATGCTTGACACTTGACCAGTGCCTCTCGCCGCAGATGATCATCCTCCGCATGCTCATGGGACGCGGGTGGACTGCGGAGACGACCACAATGTGGACTCGGAGTTTGACCCTGGGAGAGTCGTCCACCGAGACCAAGGCTCCGTTCACATTGAGCGGCAGAGATGAGGTCACGACGAGGAAGGGTGTGCCAGACGTCTATGAGACTCAGGGGTGCGCGGTCTGACGGCGGCCACCAAGTCCACATTCCATGCTTGATTCTGACATACAGGAGTCACGGTGTAGGATAATGTGTTTCGAGACGACTTCGAATGAACTCCGAGCGATATGTACCCGATGTTGTGGATGTGCACGCCCTTGTACGCGCTAGCCAGATCATGGGGCAGATAGAAACAAACTCACAGTTCTGCCACACTTACAAAAGAGACGCATATGGTACCGGTCGGGCCTGAAACGGACACTGGGGTGTCAGCGATCAATGATTTTGTGCATGTTCTTCGATTTCCTCAATCGGAAATCCCACACCTCAGGCTGTGAAATGTAGGGCGACAATTAGAACGGATAAAGGCGGGCGTGGCAGACATGGTGCAAGCCATGTGGAGGGCCTGTGGCACCGCGTGTGGAGTCATCATGACTGTAATCCCTCGTGCTGTTCAGAGTGGTACAAATGCTCGATGCAAAAATTACTTCAAGGCTATATAGTACGAGTACGATACATGCCGCATCCAGGTAGGTAACGTAGAGTGGCTATGATAGCGGGTAAAGATGAGGTACAATAGGAGCACGTCCGGATGCGTCAAAAAAGGTCTGAGTGTAAAACAAGGCCATCCACGCCTCTAATTTCTCTATAGTTTCAGCGGTATCGCCCGTATGCAAGGGAGCTGCATGTCTGATCGCGGGAGGACACAGAGGCCAGCACCGAAGAACATCGCGAAGGGCATTCAGGGACTGTATCCTGCGGTGCGGGAGAGCAGCGAATAATCCGCAGGAATCGCTTGACGGAAGACCGGGAACGGTCCATAGACTTATTGGAGGGAAATATCTGGGCGAGGCGCGCGGACCGGTCCGCCTCATCTGCAGCGGAACCGGGAGGACGCATGACGCGATCGAGAGCCAGCAACTCATATCGGAACCCCAGCTCAAATGTCTCCCACAGGATGCGACGACCCGTGTGATCGTCGACTACAGAAATACGACGCCCATGCCAGAGGACTTCCCCCTCGGCGTCCGGATTCATTTCCGCCTCGGAAAAGACGCGACCGAAAATCTGTTTGAGCTCGTAAGCTCGCTTTCCGGTTTTTGTGTATGTCTTTGCATCTTCTGGCAGGCCGTTAAGGAAGTTTCGCCAGGATTGAGTGGCCACCTTTACGGCGCCTGACCCTGGGATCTGTAGCATGTACAGCCAAACCGGCTGTGCCCTCAGCCAGTTCATAACGTAGCGTTGCAGGCGAACGGGGTCCTGAGGGCCGAGGAGGAGCGCAGGCTCCGGAATCCAGTACCCCCAGACCTCTGGTGCCGGCTTAGCGAGCTCCGACCGATCCACAGCTCGCATGGCACGATCCCAGCTTGGCAAACTATCAGGCATCCATGGATGCACGACGTCAATAAATTTGTCTCGCCCACGGACTTGGGAAGGATGAGCAGCCTTCGAACGGTCCAGTGCTAACACGTCGTCTGAGAATAAAACATATCAGCCTTATTTCAGAACAGTAGTACGGGAAGAATATTGACCTTTGCACGTACAAGGCGAATGTCTTGTCTTCACCTTCTCCTTTCTGTGGACATTAGGACTACGCTTATCCCGCCGAGCCCCCGATTGGAGCCCCGATGCCCGACCACTGTAGGAGCGCGGGTTCCCAACCGACATAGCACGATAGTCGTCGGGGTCCGAAATATTGGCCGTGGGGATGCGGGAGATGTCGGCGTAGGCGGGGGCAGTCAATGCGGCCTCCAAGTGACGGGCTCCCACCAATCCTTGATACAATGAACACGCGCCAAGGAGCTTGTCGTGACAGAGCGCTTGCGTCGACGATATGGTGACGAACTGCGCCACGCGAATGTCCGGGGACACAAGGTGCGACGCGCGAATAAACCAAACGGGAATGCCGAGAGACATTAACTGCTGTGCTACCGCCGGCTCGGAGGTCCATGCACCCATGAGTTGGCGATTGACCGGGATCGGAGGTTCCCCGGGGCGAGGAGGGCGACTCCCGAGAAGGTCGTAGTAAGTCATGAAGGCCGAACACAACAGCCAGTACCGCCGCACCGCTCCCAGTTGTACCACTTGATCGTAAAAGGTAGCAGGAATCCGGCGTATCCGCAGCCAGGCGGCCATCATGTCTTGGTTGTGCTGGTGCAAAAGTCGCAGATCGACAACAGACAGTGGAGAGCTGTATTGGAGTGCCTTGGAGGATATTAGCGTGATCAGCGGCTCCAAGGAGTCCAGGAACTCTTCAGAAAACCCACCGAACTTCTGTATGGGGGTGTTGGGCAGGTAGACGAAAAGTCCCTCCGAGGGTGGGGTCCACATGGGGGATGGAGGAAAGGCTGAGGCAGTTCCGGCATTGGCGAGGGGTGACAGGCCTTTGGGGATAGCGGCAAAGTAAGGACGCTGCGAGCTAAAGACTTGAGGCCATTGTATAGGGTCGTGTCTACCCAATGTTCCGTCGCGGCGCAGATAGACAGACACGATGCCCTCGACGACTTCGGGGATGTAGTTCACATTAGGCGAGGTTACAAGATACGCATCTTCAGGTTCCCATGCAGCTGCCAGCCCGTCATCGAAATTAATATGCTGCAGGCCTAAATACAAAGGTTCAGACGTCGCATCGCATGCACAAACACATTATTGCCTACCTTCAATGACACTTAGATTGACTCTGCGGCCGAGCACCATGAAGGATTGGGATTCGGAGTCGTCCATCTCCTCGATATGGGGACAAGAAGTCGCCGATAACAGCCTATGGCCCACCAGCGAAGGCGAGAGGTGCGATTACTTACACAGGTATGAATTGAAGTTGGGCAGAACCAAGACAGAACTCACTGAACTGCCAGCGAGCAGCACGCTTATTCTAGGTCATGTGATGTTCGTAGATCAAACGCCTGTGGACGGAAGAAACCGGGACAGCCCAGAATGGCGACTTGACTTGTACTGCAAACCATTGACGAACGGTCTCTCGAGTCTCACAGCGTCCATGGCCACTTCTTCCCCCCCCCGGAGGTGCGGTTAGTAGTGCTGCGATACCGAATATTCATATTCTTACATACTGCTTAGGGCGCGCCGTTCACAGCTTTGTCCGCTTTATCGCCCGTATCGATTCAATCGGACCGCAATCTGCCAGCAGGAATGCCCAGGTTGCATAGACCCCCCTCAAGTACCACGCTGCTCCAGCCATGCATGCATGATATGACGCAGGTTGGATCGCTCAAACATGTCCCTTTGATAGTGTCATCGTGGAACCATAGATTCACGCGTTCTAACAAGGTTGGTACGCCAACAGTACATCCCAAGCTGTTTCGATTTACGTTTTGACGGATACAAATGATGCAACAGTGATCAACCCCTTCCGTATAGCCTGTGCCCCAAGAGCGCTGGGTCAGGACCCTACTGAGAGATCAAGAGGAAGTATGTGAGTGGACAGCCGAATTTGTCAAAAAACCAGTCGCTCACCTCTCTCGCTGGCAGGCAGATTGACTGGTGCTCATAGCATGGTGTTCTCCTGGCGCTCACGCTTGAGCATAGTGTTCTCTTGACGCTTGAGCATGCTGTTCTCCTGACGTTTCAGCATAGTGTTCTCATCGTGGTTCAGGGTAGCAAGAGCTGTTACCGCGTTGAAAGCGACGTTAGAAATCCACCGATCGTGCGGTGCGAGATAGCGGTGCAAGTGCTTACTGTCCCTAGCTACTACTCCAGTGGGCTGTGGCAAGGCTGACACAGTGGATGCGGCCACGAGGAGAGCGAGGATGGCGCCAATGGCGTGAACGGAGGAGACGAAACTTGAAAACTGCATGGCGAGCAATGGTGCAAGGGTTCAGTGCAGTGTAGGTGTGAGTACACTGAGTAGTGGTTGCGATACTGAGTCAGAGCGGCTGCTGCCACGCCTTTTATACGTTTCATCTCATGTGCAGACTGAGGTGCGCACTCAATTTTTTTTCAGTCATTTCGACACTTCGGGGTTTCGTAACAGCGAGGTTATCGGCGAAAACCATCAAGCATCCGACATCCGGAGCTGGGTGTGTTGGTGAGTACACCATTGGTCCACACATAACATACACAGGGACTCACAGAGCCACGCGCTCAGCCACTTGAAGACGCGCAGGATCATAACATAGGGCCCTCCGGGTTGGATGCATAGCCATATCAGCGCTGACAGTCGTATGTTTATATTTTATGGCGCCACAGAAAAAGAGGGCAGGACGTCATTGCAACCAGACCCGCACTCTCGATCCCACAGCACTATCGACCTTTAACCCAGCAGCACCAAGGACAATGCGCTTCTTCTCTGGTCGCTCCACAGAGCAGCACGAGCTCCTCAAGGTACCGGATTACGACGACTCAGATGAGTCTAATCCACTCACACCAGGTATGTCTCCTCTTTCCAGGGCATCCTTCATAATACTGCATTCTGACCGCACAATATTTGGTAGATTACGTTCCCAAATCGAGACCCAGCCATTCAGTCCCGCCATTGCTGCAATGGGGATTGCTCGCCCTGGCTGGCCTCGTACTCATGGACCTCATCGCCTTCACCTATGTTTGCCACATGTTCAACACGGTTTTCGAGGACAAGGGGATCGCCGGTGACGCCGAATTCGCGAACCCGTACATTGGCTTACAGGAGCTCTATGAATCCGGGCAAGTCGTCGCGTCAAAAATCGAGCCAATCATCAACCGCCCTCGCCTCTCCGCCCAAGTGTTCGTCAACGAGCCAGACAGACCCGCGCCACGAGGCGAGCGCGACCATTGGATCGACGGCTGGGGCACGCTCTCGCCCAACGAGCGGCGCCTTCACGTCACGCCCGAGGTACGCATCCCTCGTGCGCTCCGCTCCTGCCTAACGCACGTCCACCCCGCCCACCGCGTACCTAACTCCCCAACACAGGTTCACACCATCGCACAGTTCCGCACCATAGACTTCGGCATGGAGGACTGCCACCTCGTCATCACCACCCCAACCCCGGTGCACGGCACGGTGCTAGAAGCCGGCGCATCGTTCACCATGTACCCACAGACGCATCTCGACGTCTTCCGCCTCGCGGCGGACGCCCCGATCGACCCGGCGGCGCTCACCTACCGCACGCGTCCGAAGGGCGCGGAGAAGGTCGCGACGGTCCACGCGCACACGTTGTCCTCGGAAGGCGGAGGCGACGTCGCGGTGTACCGGTTCCAGTGCGCGCGCGCGTCGCTGCATACGTTTGAGGTCGCGTGCGCGGAGGGCTCCCCCGAATGTCTTGTCGACGCGTGGTCGAGCCAGAACACAACGTTCGGTACGTTCCGACGTGCGAGATGAAGATGCCGTTCCTCCGGAAGCTCACTAAGCACTCCGCTACACAGGTATCAACATCATACAGTATCAGACCGTTTGAGCCGCGTAGGTCTCGCGCGAGGCATTGCAGCGGATCCAATATGTCGGAGACTCAGAAATGACGCACGTCGAACTCGGGCTCTATTTTACCCAACGAATTCTTGGAAGAGAAGGGTCCAGAACACGAATGGATGCGGGAGCTTTCGCGGGTATCTGGCCCGGGTAGACGACTGTTGTTCGGAAAAAGTACAAAACATGTCATTGAACTACTACGGAGCGCTGCTTTGTTAACAACGGATTGAATTTGTCCGAGATTCAGAAACGAGATATGCCTAGCTCGAGCACTACTGTACATAACGATGACTACGTAGAAGAAACGAAACGAAGCCCGGTCGGAAATTGAAGGTGGGAGGATTCGAAAAAAAGAGAGGCTACACGTGGGGATATATGTGTCAAGGAACGGGATAGGATGAACCGCTGATCATACAGAAATGAAGGGGGAAAATCATTTGAACTTCGCACTATACGGTGTAGTAATCTTCGAGCCGAGTGCTTGGATGAGTGTCAGAAAACGAACCAGATGCATTCCCATGTCTGGGCAGGTCCCCAAGTTCAACGGTCTCCCTAAACGCCTCCGCGTCCCCTTGAGATTTCGCACCAGCGCTGACAAACTTCAATGAGGCGGTCTGCGCAGCGGTCAGCGTGCGCTCGTTCTTCCATTCGCGACCCATCACCACACGTAGCATAATGATCTGCGGGGAGAGGCACTGCACGATGTATGAACGTGACGACGTCAGAAAGGCACACCATACCATGAGATGATGACACGGACCGTAAACATGATGTACAGGGACAGGAACAGGATAGCCACCGGACTGTTCAGGCCAAGAAGCGTCACGTATGCTACGCCGAAGACCGTGTACGGCAGCATGGCCTCCACGATCATTGAGACGACATTGTTGAAGACGCTGGGTCCGTGATCCACCCGATCAATGGCCTTCGCACTTCTGCGTGCTTGGGAGATGATGAGGCCGCAAATAAACAGTGAGCATATAACGTTCATGGTAATCCCGACTGCAGAGTAAGCCAGGGCAATGCGAGGGGCGATCCCGACGAAGAAGTCACCTCCCGGTCGGCCGGAATAGTAGCACGTCAGGATGCCGAGCACTGGATGTATCCACGAATAACACGTTAGGTTCCGGCGGTCAGCATATAGCGCACACATATCACGTACCCACGGTCCCGACGTACAGTATTGACGGAAAAATGACGACGGAAATGTCCTTGCCCCAAAGGATATAGACGCGATATATCTGGAAGGACAGTAACCAACGTCTGTGAACGCCCATGAGAGACATTGAGGAAAAAGGCTTGGAGCTTGGCTCCTCGCCAGCCGTACCAAGTATCCATCGCTCATCCAGTTCATCACGACCGACGACGCGCTGCCCAACGTCTGATACCACACCGCCGCGTGGTCCGTGTAGTACTGCCCCGAGCCCCCGGGATACCCCGCATGGATGATCCACATCTCCTCCCCGAAGAAGTTTTGCGCAAAAAGGTAGACGGTGATCATGCACAGGAGCCCCGTACTGAGGAAGAGGGTCCGCCAGCACTTCTCCTGGCCTGCGGTTGCGTCGGCCCGGCGCCGACGGCGGGCTCGGCCATCTAGCACGAACTTCACGGTAGCGAAGTACAGGACCAGCTCGACTCCTGTCGCAAGGCAATGTGATGATCGCCCGTCAGCAGACGCAGGAGGTATGTTACGGAAGACGGATCACGTACCATACAGGATGCAGTTGAAATTGTCGCCAACATACCAACAGTTTTGGAAGATATCGTTCCAGGAGTCGGACATCACAGTTCTGCGGTTGAAACTTCCACAACTTGGTCCTGAAGTGTTCGAAGGGGTGTGAGCCGCACGAGCTTATATAGGGATCATTAGATCACTGACTGGAGGGGAGTCAATAGGGCAACGCAGAGCACCGGACATGCAAGCGTCCCCGTCGCCGCCAGAGATGCAGTTATCCCGAAATGTGGAGAGGCCGGTAGTAGTGCTGCTCCCCTATCCGGATAGCGCTACTACACAGTAAGGTTCCTTGGACGCCTTCCTGCGGAATTCAGGCGGTGCAGCATATTCCACGTGGGAGTGAACCGAGGAGTACGCGGAGCACGCCCTCCCGTCCTTGTGGTGGGCAGCCTCTGGAAGGCATCCATAAGTAAGTCGCAGCAACGTATGGATATCCGGGTGCCTGGAGGGAAGGAAAGCGTTCATAGGATAAAGTCCATCAGCTACAGTCTGCGCGATAGTTGGATATCCGGAACCCGTTGGCGCTTCGAGACTTCGAGTGGCACTGTGTGGCTGCGGAAGGTCGGCGGGGGCGTCCACACTGACACTATGAAGTAAGAATCTGGCACGGGGACAACACAAAGTTAATATTACTGCCCTTCTTTCGATCTAGAAGCGTGCGGGAGAAGAAGAAAGTGGGATGCTACAGACTTCGCCGCGATTACTGGAGGAGCGGTGGCAGCCTCGTACGCCCCAGTGGCACAACCCGACGTAACGTTAACCCTATAGATGACTGGCGCATAGAAGTGAAAACGGCGGTGGCATCATGGAATTCGGTTTGAATCAAATGTTTCGTATAACCTATCGAAGCCGCCGGTCAAGGCCACACACGAGAGGACCGTCACTAAAGCCTCATGTATACGGCGACTTACCTGGCCCGCCCGAACAGATTAGGCACGTTATATCTATTCAGATGAAGGCATCTTGCTGGAATAGCGACAACGGCTACTATCTTCCTCCTTCTCGTCTTCAGACTCAGTCTTAAAACTGGTGATTGCATCGGTTAACAGGCATCACTACGATGCAGCAATGAATGACCTAGAAGATCATGAGCCCTTCCGTCTCTGACCACATTGCGGAGAAACTGACCTACTTGTTGTAGCCCTCCTAGATGTCGGCGAACAAAAGGAACTTCTACTCGTTGTCGACAGCTGGAAGCACCACACGCTCGAATCTCCATCTCCCCCGAAATAGGCACCGCTCTTCTCCAATGGAAGCGGCCCAGACAACACGATATACACCGCGAGGATGATGCATCAGCCCCGGTGCCTCAGCTCGCGCGCTAGAGAGCCGAGCGCGAGGACCACCCGACACGATACTTGTCGCCATGAGGACCTGAAGCTAGATCCGCTCCAGTGTGCGCACAGGATGGTGTCGATGTCGCAGCACCCGATGCGGAGATGGAATGTCTGGCTGCCGGTGTACGAGAAATTTAGGGAAATTCCGGGAGCGGCACGATTCCCGGATGATGATAGAGGCGAACACGAATCCTCGACTCTTGCTAGGCCTATTGAGGAGGGCGTTACAACTGTGGCTTGTACAGTCACATCTCCGTGCATGTGGATTCTTTCGTTGGGGTTTCCTTAGTTGGGTGTGAAACAATTGTCAAAAGCATGGACGCAATTTGAAGGTTGAAGGTTGATGGAAAGAGACTCACATCAATAAGTCCTTAGATCCGGGCGGCGAGTACGCATCGCACGCGGTGTCGCAGGAACGCGTTCGAAGGCCATTCAGACAACAAAATGGATTAGGCATATCCATATCCCCACAGCCGCAGTGGATACTGCAGCATATCGAGAGGGCGAGAAAAAGCGAACGAGCCAATGATATAACAAATACAAGCGCATACAACACAAACAATCAAGCATCACTGTCCTGCTTGCTCTGCGTAGACCTGAGAAGGTGATGGCATAAGCACTCATGAAAACCCCACAGATACCGGTACGCACCTTGATAGTCTTGTCCGCCCCGCCTGTAATCAACCGTGTCCCCGTTACATCGAACGTCGAACAGAATGCACCCGCCTCCGCCTCCAGCGAACCAGGCTGCGGGATATCGTCCATGTTCTGGAACGCCGTGCCCGTGTTCCAGTCCCACAACGTCAGCGACCCGTTGTCACCTCCCGAGAAGAAGACGCCCTCCGAGTTGACGGACAGCGTGTTGATGATCGCGTTGTGCCCACTGAAGTTGAAGACGAACATGCCTTCCGGACACTTCCACTTCTTGATGTTATTGCCACCTGCTGAGGCGGAGGCAAACGTGTACTCTGTCGGGTGGATAGCGAGTGCGCGCACGGACTTTTTGTGGTGGGTGAGCGTCACCATAGTCTTCCCTGCAGCGAGATCCCATAGCCTGTATATCCCTGACGTCAAAAGTGAGGCGATACAAGAGGGATCGACATACGCACCGTACGGTCGAGTCCATGCTACCAGTGATGACCTGAGGATCGGACTCCTGGCACTTCACGTCTGCGACAGTAGCCGTATGGCCAGATAGGACGTGGATCTGTGCCTTTGTTCGCATGTCCCATACGCGCGCCGACGCATCACGACCAGATGTGACGAGGACGTCCAGTGTTGGGTGTAAGCTGAGTGCATACACCCCGGACAGGTGGCCGTGGTAGTGTCGGATGACCTTGTTCGCTTCGAGATCCCAACACTTAACCATCTGCACGCAGATGCTGAATACAGCGCGAAGGAAGAAGAGGCGCAGGAAACGCACCTTGTCCTCTCCACACGAGAAGAGGTACGGGTGCCTTGACGATACCGCGAGCCCCCGTACAGTCGAGATATGGCCCGTTAATGAGAGCTTCAGCTCACCGGACGCGAGGTCCCAGATTTTAATCACACGGTCTCCGGCTCCAGTCGCGAACCACTGGTTCCCGGGCTCGACCGCGACACTCCGTACCCAACCAAGGTGCCCAGAAATGACACGCATGAGCTTCCATGGTGGGTGGTACGTCGGTTTGATTGTCCGTGTTGTTTTGTGGAGCTGGAGCGCACGGGTAAGGTTGTTGTTGGACGTGAAGGTGGATGGTTGGGGAGTAGGGGTGTTGTCTATTTGCGCAATCATGCGGCCAGCGTCTGTGCTCGCTGTACGACACGGTTCCAATGTTATTTATGCCATTGCGACAAGCTAAGATGCACTCACGTCCAGCGGTGATCATCTTTCTTTGTTCCTTGGGCCTCGTGGGGCCTACTGGGCCCTGCTGGGAGAGCAAAGGAGCGGGTAGTTGCCTGACCTCCTTGTACTCATCGGTCATTTTCACGGCGAGTCGTATCCTCGCACTATATGCGCCTTGTTTGTGACTTTTGCGTGACATTAGCAGCAGATATTGACGCACCTCTTTTCATCATCCTTGTATGTATCATCCAATCCCGTAGCGAAGATGTCTCGTGTCCGCTTTCCGCAAACCTGAAGGAGGGGGTTGAGAGGCGGTAGTGAGGATGTCATGGTCGAGAGAAAGAGGATTCAGGCCACCAGGGTACCTGCAAGAGGTCGGCAGAAAGGCAGTGGGGGGAAAGAGCGAAAGGAAGGAAGGGAGTAGCGGCAGCAGAGGCGAGCTCATCGCGCCCAACAGCGAGCGCGCTGTTTGTCTCTGTTTGTCTCTGCTTTGTCAGCGACGCCTTTCTTGCCCTCAACCGCGACATGCCGCAGTGTCTTTGACTGGAACCACGTTGTATGCGCCGTTCTCGACGACGAGAGAGTCTCCATTGTCGCTGCTGAAGGACTTAAAAGGGTTCCCACTGTGTACAGTAGAGTGTAGACAACATGTCTGCTGCCGCGGAACTCAAGCCGCTTGTCAAGTCCCTGAACAGCGCTTCGACCGATGAGGTGTGTAACAATTTCTCTATGGTCTCCCCGTTCACCTCGATTTTTGGCCGTGATGGACATTGCTCACTGTTGTTGCACTCCGGGACCTGTAGGAGATCATCACCATCCTGAACACCCTCAAGCGGCAGGCGAAGATCACTGAGGCGGTTCTCAGGGTATGTGGCGACGTCATTGCAGCCCGTCATAGCTAACTCGTAGTCACCGTTCAGGAAAGCAAAGCTGGTCTGGCGGTTGGAAAACTGCGCCAGCATGCTTCGAAATCGGTCTCTGAGCTCGCGAAGGAGATCGTAAAGAAATGGAAGACGGAGGTCGAGCGGGAAAAGCAGGCGGCGGGAGGAAAGACCGGGGCAAAGCCTCCAGGTGCGTGCTTTCCGACTGCGCACATATTCATCTATTCAGCGTGCACTACCTCAGCTGCAAAGAAGGCAGCGAGCGCATCGTCGGCGGTCACCCCCTCCACCCCTGCAACCCCCACGACTTCCGGTGGCGGCGGCAAGTTCAGCGACTCACGGTCGGCAAAGAGCGATGGTGTGAAGATTGACTACTCTGGTGATAAGACACGCGACAAGTGCGCAGAGCTTATCTACGATGCCCTCGTCTTCGACTCCGTCGCATGTAAGCTGCTCTGCTTCGGTCCTCGAGATATCCTCCAGGCTCACACAATACCCTAGCGAGCGATGTCGTCCTGGACCGTGCGAAGGACATCGAAAAGACTGTACTCTCCGATAATGGCGGCGCGAACGCAAGCTACAAGGCTAAGATACGTTCGCTATTCGTCAATCTCAAAGATAAGAACAACCCCGGATTGCGAGAAAACGTCATCTCCGGTGACCTCCCTATCTCCAAGCTTTGCAAAATGTCCAGCGCAGTACGTCTTACGTCTCGCGGAATCCCTGCATTCTGTAGCGGAAGCATACATCTAGGGACTCTCTCAATTGAGATGTCTCTGGATGGCGCTCCGCACAGACTTCCATCTAAGCGATGCTTCCTGAACCTGCTCCTTGACTAATCCGTGGCACGTTGACAGGACATGGCGTCGGAGGAGCGGAAAGCCGCGGACGCGAAGATTGCGGCGGAGAACCTGTTCAAGACTCTGGGCGCCGGCGAGCAGGAGGCCGAAACCGATGCCTTCCAGTGTGGCCGTTGCAAACAGGTACGCTCGTCGTCGTACTCTTGCCCTGCTGTGCCTGTTCCCCTACGTCCCTCTTCCATTTGGCCCCCTTCTACCTCTCTACGACGGAGTACTGAGCCTTTTTTCAGCGGAAGTGTCGTTATCGCCAGCAACAGACACGGAGCGCTGACGAACCGATGACGGTACGTACTTCTTGCCTTGCTGCCACTCCACTGAATTGACGTTTCTTTCCGTCTATAGACCTTTGTAACGTCAGTGAAATCTCTGCCTCTGCGCTCCTGCCGCCTTCTGACTAACAGATATCCTTCTTCATACACAGGTGTACCGTGTGTAATCATAGGTTGGTGCTATCTCTTACGTCCCACATCACAGTGTACTCACGCCTGTATTCATAGATGGAAATTCTCGTAATCGCTTGGTCGTGAGGCAAGAGAGGTTCTCGCGCAGTGCCGCTTCGTGGTCGCTGCCATCCTTATCTCTCTCTGATTTCCCGTCATACCTCCATTTCCGTCGTACCACCAATATCCTAGACCAGTGCCGTAAGCCTTCGCGAGGGCTCATCCCCCCTCATCACACCCCGCCGTCTCTGCTACATTGAAGCCTATCTTCGCTCGTTGTCGTTGCATGTAATTATTCCCTCAGCTGTACTTTTCGATGTCCCTACGTAATATGTGGTTGTCCCCGTCCACGACGATGTTGTCCAAGTTACGCGACATATGGGCGCTTAACAGCGTTCGAACTTGTTCCTGTACCACCACCATCCACGATTTATCGCATCGCACTGGACGCTACGCTCTTCGACGGGGCTACACACAGTAAAGCGGCATTTGTTCTGACCTGTGTCTGGACTGCACCACCTCACGAGAGCAACGGTTTTGCCAAACTTCAATTAGCGAGGTGTATGCGCACCCAGATTGATCAGGTGTGCAGCATATTTTCGGCCTCATGTGTATGGTCTGGGGTGACACTTGGGTGCCTCGACGTTCGCCTAGACTCCGCGGATGGGCACCCTGACCGGTCCGGAGTACGTGGCACCCCAGGTCCAAAGCAGACGCTAATGCTATCATAGGGCAGGCCTGTCCGCCATCGAGTACGTGTTTTCTTCACCATGCAATAAATCTTGCGTCCGTGCCGTTAATGCTGTCTGAAATACAGACCCGCAGCTTCGTCGTACACGCCTCATACTGATGGTACAATGGTCGGTCACCTTCGACTGACGCAGGGTCAATGGAACACGAAACCTCTCAGTGCATTCAGCTCGGTTACGTAACCCATCGACTGCGCTTTCCAACCTGTCGATCTAAGGAAGCCCACATCCTCTAACCGAATCAACGACGCCATTTTGACCAACCGGACAATAGGCAGGCATATGGTTAGATTGGGGGAGGAAGGAAAGATTTGGAGCTAGGAATGACCTCGTGGAGGTGACATAGCGAATTGAGGTAAGTAGGTCCCAAATCCCCGTGAAGTAGTTCCCCCGCTTTCCCCGACTGACGCTGATGCGCAGCTAAAGGCAAGAGTCTGAATCTACCGATCGATGGGAGCAACACTTGATCGGGCCGCAGAACGCGCCCTCGGTGGGCCGACGCCCGCCCGAGGAAATAGTTCATTTAGCCCATCATCCCATACGTAGTCGAACGCAGTGTTCGCGTCTAGCCCTTCAGATAATGGAAGCCTGTCGATGACTCGGACGACGATGAGTCTCGTGTCGCCACTCGAGCATTCCAGTGTGCGCCGCGATGGTAATAGCCGAGCTGTCAGCCCCCTCGATCCTCCTCGATCGCTCGTAATCGCGGGACACCTTGATCGTCGCGTACGACACAACTACGACACAGGCACTTTCGCCTGCCAGCACAAGTGCACAGTTTACCTCAAACTGCTGCTCAAACGCTTTTCAACGACACAGTACGACACAATGCTGAGCCTCAAATATGGGCGCCGGCGGTGGCCATTTGTAAGAGGTGCGTTCTACGGGTACCCCCAAATCTCGTAAGGATAGATGCGCTGATGATGTATTGTTAAGCTCGAAGTGTCCGTGGATGTTTACAAGCAAGAAGGCAAAGCAAAGCAAAGCAAGTGACAAACGTAACACAAGTCCTCAAGAAGCTCTTTACATACTCGTACACTGAGTCCATGTGGCCATATCGCAACAGTCAGCTGCAGCGCCCTTTGAACATCACAGGGGGTGAACGCAAACACCACTCAAGCTAAGCACGTCTAGTGAGCTCCTTCCTCTGGTTCAAGATCGTGTTTCAATGCTTACCTGCGCTAAGACGCCAGCGTTGCTCCTCCCCGTCTCGTATTTCCCATAGAATCGCAGGTTCTCCTGGCTGAGGCACACTTCTCAGCTGCAAACCCAAGCGAGCGTTCGGTACCACAATCCTGCTTCTCTATCAGTTTCTACGCTCCAAACGGACCATGGACGACAATCCAAAGACTTACCGCACCGCCGAAGGGTCTTCTCGGTCAGGGCGAACGTCCCATTCGGTCTCTGTCCGAGTGGCGATGACGCGTCCTGCGCTCTTCGGTGAGCCGTCGATACCAAGGTAGAGCCCCGTGGCCACATTGCGGAACGTCCAGCGCGTTGGGTTCGTTTGCGGTGCCGACTTCGGGCGCTCCGCAACCCACTGGCGTAAAAGGCGACTATCAGCACTTCTTCTAGGCTCCAGCGAGGCGGATCCACTAGTTACGTTACCATACCTTCTGGTTATCGCCGTTCATCCAAGAGCCCCCCGCAATGGAGGTGAAGTCGGCCATCGAAAGGTCGAGGACGATGCGGCCCTTTGCGTTGGTGAGCATGTAGGTGTGGCCGGGCTTGATCTGGACGGACATGGCGGCGCGCGAGTTGGTACTGGTGGCGTACTACGGGTAGGTACGAAATCGTTGGTTGTTGAATCAGAGTGCGGGTGTGCTAACGCTGAATGCTGGGGATGTAGAATCGACATTCTTCTTCGCCCTCTTATAGGGCAGCGGCTGGAGTGCTGGTGGCCCCTTGCTTGCTATGGGCGCCGGAACGGGGTGTCGTTTATCCCAAATGGGCCGCACAGCTACGCACGATCGAGGGACCGTACGTACGTATGCCAAACCGTTCTCGAGGGAGGAGTCTAGGCCCTGATGATGGGCGTACGGCATTTCGCCAAAGCGTCTCCTTCATCTGGGGTGCGAAGCGCAAAGGAGAGTGAAGTACAGCAATTCGCTGCATGATCTCGGCGTCGCTGCCCGTCACGGTCCACGGCCACTGTGCCACGGGCGGGCGTTTCGTGAAAGAGCTGGGGCGATCCTGCGCAGAGGTGCGTGGTTCCCTCTTCGGGCTCCCGTCCCGGGTTTGAATGTGGCGCCCAGAACGAGGGAACGACGATCCAGAGTGGAAGATTGCCTCGCCGTGACGCTTCAACTACACATCAAGATTCGAGGAGGTGTCCGTATGACGAGTCGGGTGCTGGCAGTGTGCTGGCAATGTTACAGCATGTACGTGTTTCGAATGCATTAAGTATGCCAATGTGCTGAAGGGCGAACCTGCGACCATTGACACACTCAGATTTGGATATGGGGCCGGAAACGGGCACTCGAAGCTTTCTCTGATGGGAGTCTGACAGGTGCTCGGAAAGTTGGTGTATTTTGGTACGTATGATCTTTCCGACCTATCATCTCCGTGCCCGCGAAAGCTCACTTTCTTGCTACCCTTAGTGATCTTACATATCGGATGCATGGCTCGCTCGAGCACGCAAGAGCGTACACCCCTGATTGGCTAGTGCGGGAGGGCGGAGCGCTGACTTGGGTTCGTTTAATCGCCAAGTCTCGTCATATGCCAGGTCACGTTTGTCGGCCATCGTGCTTGGCCGGCAGCCTTTCGTGAGTCGCCGTTCTGGCGTTGTGCACACGCGCAGACGCCACGCGTCCGAGCCCTGGCCTTATCAAGCGGTCGCTTCCGTCTATCAAATCCGGAAGTGGAAGGGCACTTTCTTTCCTTCCTGCGCCTGTCTCTGCGCACGGTCACGGGAACTCAACATATCACGGCTCGTAGCCCATCGCAGTAGCCATTGAAACTTGGAAGACGCTGCTCGAATTTTAAAGTTTCGCCACACGCCTTTCCAACACTGTACCGCTGTGTGGCTCCTGCATGGTACAATCTTGGTGAGCGCTCTGAGACACTTGCTGGCGTTATCGGTACCGTCTGATGGCGCCGTGTGATGCACTTTGGACAGCTCGATCCTTATGTGGCATGATCCCCCGCCGGTGTGACGGAATTCAGCGCGAGAGCTGTCGCCCAACGAGTACCTAACCGGCATGGGGTCCGTCTCTCAATCGCACCCTTAATCCCACACTGCTCGATCATACCATTGTAGGCAGTACGTGACATGGACGCCTGACTGCATCTCGGAATTACTGGCTCATTACTTCGCAGCGACGGGGCGGGGATGCACCGATGCGCTTCCGCGATTGGATGTGCCCCTACTGCATGTCGGGCTATCAAGATCGTGAAGAGGTGCGTGATCTAACGCGGGTTCTATATGGATGTTTTCAAGCAATGAGTGCCGGATAGATCCTCCAGGGGTACCAATCCCAGGCCACCATCTAGATGTGTTTCGCGGGAGTCGGTCGCATTCGCCGTCGCCGTCATACCGGGCCCCCAGTCATACAAGATAATGCAAAGTAGAAAATTTCCCTCGTCGCGACTCATACACGAGTCGATGCTCGTACGCTCAAGTTGGCAACTATCCGCGACTTATGCTATCTAATCTAGATATGTCGCGTTGTCGGTCGGGCGGATACCGTACATCCTCCGCAACTTGAGGCTGAGGTAGCAGATACACGAATCAAGAAAGCGTGCTTCCGGACCGGGATAAGCCACGTTTCACGCGCTCAGCCTGGTCGATCCCCGAATATAAGAGGTAGAGCAGGTGGCGTATTGGTCGAGCACTCGTATATGAAGATCCAGATGCTCGAGGAACACCGCCATCTTGCACTTTCGCGGCCGTCGATCGCGGCAGCCACCCCCACTTTCCCCGGTATACGCAATTTTCAGGGTCACTCCGGCATTCACAGTCGGGCCTCGAGTGTGCGCATTAACTGCGTGACCTGGCGAGGGGTCACGAATGGCCACATACTTTCTCCGAAGCGCGTCATGTATACGCCGCCGCCTACCTCCTCGGGCCTGACTCCGTGTTGGGGTGACCGTGCTTGCGGCGGTTGCCCGGCGAGCATGGGGTTCATGGCGAATGCCTCGACCTGGTCGAGGCTATGGAGCACCTACTTGCGGGCACACGAAGATGAGCCGGTGGACAGATTCTCGCTCGACCGCTGGCAGTCGGACGGGAAGGAATGAGAGCTTGAAGGCACGTTGCTCAACCTTCTTCTGCAAGGACGCAGTCACGGGGCTCTTCATTTACATGTTCCGTCCCCAGGCTTCCCTGCTGTTCCAAATGGTAGTCTCTCGCCCGGATCACGTCGAGCTGAATAGGCGACGCTCAAGCCCATCTCACGCGAGAAGACACCGAACTCTGTGGTTTACATACCCCTCGAGGACTTCGTGGTCGCGGCCCCGTGCCATGGTTCCCAACACTGAAGCATTTACCGGACCGACCGTGTTTGTGGGGACCCCACAAAGGTGCCACAATTGGGCATGGGTCAAGGGTGTGGGGGAATAGAACCAGGTAAGCGTTAGGCATCAGCTTGTGCAGGGTCCACAAGACCCTCAGTGCTCATTGGATTCCGGCTTCTAGGAACCGTTGCCGAGTTCCTGGGCCACGCTTCGCGGTTGCGGTTCGCGCCAACCGGAGGTGCCGCCGAAGACATGTGGTAAGTCTTCCCTGAGCCAGCGTTCTCTCGAAAACAGAGGGTGCAGGGCATGTGTATTGATAAGTGATAACCTTCTGCAGATTGAGTTGGACGTTGACCAAGTGACGTTAGCGACATGGTGTCCGGTATTACAGACGCTCTACGCTGCGGAAGACGCGATTCTCGCTCAAGCTACTGAGGACGACAGGTACGACACAAATTTTGATTCAGCATTCGCGTTCACGCGTAGAAAAACATCTGTAGCTCATGTTATACAATTGTGTTTTAAGACCGCCAACGCCTAGAACCCTCCCGTATCTCTGCCCAGAACGTGGGCCAAGCCAATGACTGCTCCGTCGACTCAAGCTAGACTGGGAAAGGGACACGCGACGTGAGCGCATGTACGCATCCCCGCAATGCGGTGGGCGTGAAGCAAACGCGCGAAGGAGAACTCACCCTGTTCGAAGCGCCAAGTCTGGTTCGCCCCACCCCACTTCTTCCAGAGGGTGACGGGCGTCCCCGGGTTCGAATTCCCGTGACCGCTCAAGTCCAGGCAGTAATCCGTGCCCGTAACGCATGCCCTGTGTCCACGATCAGCAGACCATCTCGAGCAACAGGAACAACCGACGACGCGACGCACCTGAGGGCATCCGGGTTATCCTTGTCGGGCTCCACGTCCCACATGGTGGGGTTGCGCATAGCCTTGACGGGCGTGTTGTTGTTGGCGTCACCGCTGAAGCCCATGAAGAGGCCTGTCATGGGGTTTTTGAAACGCCAGTGCTGGTCCTGCTGCTCAGCAACCCACTGCGCGAGGCAAAGGCCATGCGAGTTGCGTGGAGGTCAGAGTCTGCTTCAGGGGCCTGGAACGGAACTACGAACCTTTTGGTTGTCACCGCCGCTGAAGTTGTAGCCAGTGATGGGCGACTGGTCCTGACCGCCGGAGAGGTCAAGCACTGTGCCGCCCTTAGCGTTGGTGACCTTGTATGTCTTCCCGTTCTCGAGTTGCATGTTTGTTTGTTAACGTATCTCGTATAGTGGTGGTGAAGAAGAGAAGATGGCGAAAGGAGATGCGCGCACGACGCAAGGGTGATATACGTGACATGCGCGTGATGACATCATCGCTGGTAGTCCAAGCGGTAAGTGTGACCTCACCATCCCTTTGATACTGATCCTCATTGCGTGTCTACCTCTAGATCGAGGGCGGTAGTGCAGGGGGGATAGAGGATCCCAACCTCGAACATTCTCGGGAACGCCATCCCTGCCAACAGGGCTCCTGAATCGTCAATGACTTGGGCGGGAGTGGGGATGGAATTCGATTTCTTCCTTCTATGGAGACGACACGTTCAGCGAAATGCGCGCACAAAGACGATCTCCTATGGCGTTTCTGCCAACAGAGTCACGGCCTCCTGTTCACGGCTCCTGACCTCCGCGCTTCGAATTCGAGCTTCTAGCCTAGGAACATACCACTCAAGATAGCACCAGCGATTTGGCAGACGCGTCGTGGCCTCTTTATTTCGGGTTTCAGCTCCGCGAGATGACGAAAGCCCCACACACGTAGAATCCGATTATACTTGCTTGAGGATCGGAATCACGTCTACGGTGCGACAAGAGGCAGTCAGTCTAGACCTCTTCTCGGCTGAGCACACAGCCATTATATAGGGCGGCATGCGGCATCGTGTCGGCTATAAGGACCGCGCCGTGTATGCACTCGAGGAGCCTGGATCAAGATCGGGATGCGCGAGCTCGAGGCTGCTAGAAATTAGAAGTTGATTCCAATTAATCTCGCCGAAGGTCGAGAGTCGAGGGGTGAATCTCGGATCGAGTCGCTTGCTCGGCGCCATCTTGTGCTATTGAATTACAGTTACAGTAAGCACTCCAAGCTTGGCGTTCTCGAGACTCGCTGTCAAAACACCAAGCAGATGGCTGACGCACAATGTCGAGGGGCGCACACGTGTACGCGTTGCCTAGCTGGTCCGGTGCTTGCGATATGACCGTACGGTGGGTCTATGAAGCCTGGTGTTGGGAGTACGTTAGCTGACATAAGGACGATCGCAACATGCTGGTCACTTCGGACAATCTGCTCAGCGGCTTCGTGGGGATGGGTACACCGGTGTTCTAGGTACGCCTCGCGCTCTCGAGCAAAGTACTGCGACTCACCATTGAATCAGGGTGGAATATGCATACGGAGTGAACTCATACCATCCGCTGTCGGACTGGTGCGGCGACGTCGTGGCTCTGCGGTGGAGGGAATGGATGAGCGAGGCCTCGCTCGATTGTCGATGAGAGACATAGAAAGGCATTCTGACACTATGGTTGCACGTAACTAATCGCACACAATCGTTCCAGAGCTTCTGCGTCTATATGTCGGACCCTCATCCCGACCCGCTAATCCGAACACGAGGAACCTTGACTCAACAATCCTCTAGAATTCATAGCGAACAAGGGAATGTGAGCCGCACATGCACGCAAGTAAGAGCAAAACAAAAGGGCGTAGAACGACTCACGTTCCTCAAAACGCCAGGTCTGGTTCTTGCCGGGGTGCCACTTTGGCATGAGCTTGACGTGCGTGCCGTTGGCCGCGTCGCTCAAGTCCAGGTTGAGCCGCGTGTTCGGGATGAACAGCCTATGTGCCCGGAGATCATTGGTTTCGGTCAGGACCACACTGCGGCGAGCACGTCTACGATCGACCGTGGCGACATGGCGCACCTGAAGGTCTCCGCGTTCTCCTCGTCGGCCACGATCTCCCACTTGAAGGGCTCGGTCACCACGGTGACGACCTTGCCATGTTCCGCCAAGCCGTCGACGCCGATGAAGTGGTCGTTCCGGAGGCACTTGAGACGCCAGCCGTCATCGTCCTGCTCTGCGACCCACTGCGCACAAGAGCAGTGGCGGACGGTTGGTTGTATGCAGATCAATACCAGGAGACCGTTAGGCTGGACATGCGAGGCAAATGAGACACACCTTCTGGTTGTCGCCGACGTGCCATTCGTAACCGATGAGAGACACGTTGTCCGCCCCGGAACAGTCGAGGACCGAGCCCGTCTCGACGTTCGTAATCTTGTATATCTTGCAGGTCTGGATGAGCATGTCTTCTGGGAGCTTCGTGTTGGATGTTGTTGGGACTAGCGAGGCAGGAGTGGGGGGGTTAATAAACCAAAGCCCCACCTCGTTTGGCCTTGTTTAGATGGACATCCGAGATCGTGCTTTCAGCGTCGTTCCTTCTCAGAGGCAGTACGAATGCTATCTTGAGTCTTTGTCTGCTTCGACCGGGGAGTCGTGCCCGGCATAACGGCGATCTTCTCCTGGGGCGCAGCGGTGCCGAGTCGGAGCACACATCCCGTCACTGCGCTATCCTCCTAACAGCCGGCGGATGGGGTTCCTCGGAGGTACGTCGATATTCTAAATCCATGGCTCGGGTATCCCGGGAAACTTGGTGTTTCAAGGAAGCCGACGAGCGTGCCGGTTCTCCGACCCGAGCACAAGTACTCTGAGCTCCACGAAAAGGGGCGCTGAGGCCTATCTGGAGGACGAGAAGGGGCTATGGGGGAACTTACTTATACCGGGTTGACGAGTTCGTCGGAGAGAAGCAAGCTACCACCGAGGGATGCACATGGAGCTAAGTGCATCCTCCTAGGCCTCCTCTCAAGTTGTCTCGTACCCGTCCGTAGTAAGCTCACCCTCTGCCACCGCGTCCGACGCTGGGGTGCGACTTGCTTAAAATGCATGGGTACGAGACAGCCCACCTTCTATGAGTACAATCAGCGTCTCAACGCTCGGTACAGTTACACAGAGGCTCACAAATCATTTTAAAAAGGACGACTTAATGTCATTTTGCCGAACTTCTGTAGCGTTTCGAAAGACGTCGCAAGATCAGGTCAATTTGGCTGGGGCCGCCACCAAGAGTTTCGCGGACGAGGTGGAGGAGTACATCTCGTGGTCTGTGGGATTAGAGAAGGATGGAGAGTAAGTCTTTGGAGTAGCTACTAGAAGAACCAATAGCAAGTGAACGTACGAGTTAGATTTGGCCGTTTAGCCAGCGACGCATCGAAACGTGTCAATTCTGGAGCGTCCGCTGTAAGGACCGCAGATGGGGCGTCAGAAGCTGGTACAAGTACAAACAACGCGCGTGGCATCTTTGGGACTGACGCTGCCGCCAGGAAGTCCTGTGCGAGTCAAAGGGTTGGCGCGGAATGAGCGCCTTGGTCAAGAACCGTCGAACGAGGAAAGGCCGGCCGGGAATTCGAATCACTTTCAAGGATCGCCTTGCTCGAGACCAGCTAGCTGCATTGGAGGAGACGCATAAGGACCATCTTGAGACCACCTCAGAGTCACGTATCCCTGTCGGAAAGGACGCGCGTGCCGTCATCCCGAGCAAAAAAGACTCGCGGCCAAACTCGAACTTGAAATCCATGTCCGATCGGGGATCATGATGCTCACACCGGCGCTTTGAGCGACGCCAACACGAAGCCGAACGTCCTCGTACTACACGGCTATGACGAGTCGGACGCTGGTGCGTTGTGTCCACCGCATAGGCACAGGCAAGGAGAGTAGTCCGGGGCAGATATAAAGGCGCGTTGCCTCGTCGGCAGAATGTACAACTGAGCCTTCCTAGAATCTCGCTATCACAATGTCCTCTGCTCGTGTTTGGTTCAGTAAGTCATTCATTTCTTGCGTAAAAGCGAACCAACCATGAACAAACTTTGCAGTTACCGGGACGTCCTCGGGTTTCGGTCTCGAGATGGCGCGCTGCGCCCTCGCGCACGGCGACCGCGTCGTCGCTACCCTCCGCAAGCCCGAGGTCCTCAACGACTTCGCGTCGAAGCACACCTCCCAGCAGCTCCTCGTCCTCCGTCTCGACGTCTCCAAGCCTGACGAGATCAAGGCCACCTTCGCGAAAGCCAAGGAAGTGTTCGGTCGCATCGACGTCGTCTTCAACAACGCCGGGTACGCCGTCGCAGGCGAGGCCGAGGCGATCGCGGACGACGCCGCGCGCTCCCTGTTCGACGTGAACTTCTGGGGCGCCGCGCACGTCTCGCAGGAGGCGGTCCGGTTCTTCCGCGAGGAGAACAGCCCGCGCGGGGGCAGGCTGATCCAGAACAGCGCAACGGTGGGCCTCACGGTGACGCCTACGATGGGGTTCTATTGTGCTGCGAAGCATGGTGAGTTGGCATCCCGTAGAGGGGGGACGGGGGCACTGATGACGCTTATGTACATCTTCTTCTTTGTATGCCTCCTAGCGCTCGAAGGATTCACTGAGACGTTGAGCAAGGAGCTGGACCCTGCGTGGAACATCAAGGTCAGCACCAAACATGGTATTAGGGAATATATCAGTCGTACCGGGGCTTACCCGCGGCCGCATCATCGTCTTGTCCACAGATCTCCTCCGTCCTGCCAGGGGGCTTCGTCACCGACATCCTACCAAAGTTCCAGATGCTCCCACAACATCCGGCGTACGCCGACCCGACGAACGCTGCCTCCCTCATCCGCAAGTACTTTGGAGACGGCAGGGACAAGGAGGGCCTTAAGGCGCAGTGGAGCGATCCGGCGAAGGGTGTTCAGAAGATTTACGAGCTCAGCCAGCTGTCTGACCCGCCGCTCCGTCTTCTGCTCGGCAAGGATGCGAACCGCTACGTTGGGGAGTACCTGGCGCGGCTCACGAGGGAGGTCGAACAGTATGCGTCATGGTCGGACGATCTTCGATACGATACCACCTAGCAGGATGATATGGGTGGGCTTAGTTTGGTCGCCTCTGTAAACCATGTCGGCGATGGACGTCGGAGTCCGCGTTCGCTGTTCCGAGTGGAGGACACCTGAGAAAACATGAATGAATTAGTATCTGACCTAATAACTATATGGTAGTTGGTGCTTGTAGAAAAACTTCGAGCCCATGGTTGGGAGGTTTTCTTTCGGCTTCGAAGATATAGAGGTCAGAGCCAAGGAGGACGAAGGCCGCGATAGTAGGAATTACTTAGCATCCACTGCCAATCGGAACGCGTCCGGCGAGCACTTCGGCCCCCTCCCTCCCGCATTCCTGCAAAGCAGAAGACCATACGTGCAAGATCAAGGAGTGGATACTTACATTTAAACTTGATTGGGTGGGGAGCGGCTGCGTACGATATTTAATTTCAAGGTGGGCCGCCCTAGCGCTCAAGCGCCAAATTTCTTTGGTGGGCCGACGGAGATCTCGGCAAAAGCCGTCACTAGCCGCCTTTTGAGCGTCTCTCCTCCACTGGCCACAGGCCGGTCGGACAAGTTGTTGTTTGCTGTTGCCCGTCATGATCAATGCCTTAACCGTGAGCCCAGGGCTATAGCCTCAGCGATTGCGCAGGGAGCTATCCGACGATGTATCGGAACCGACGCGATAGTACTAGTAGGTACGTTGCACTGCGATTTCTTCTTCGTTCGGGGATAGAAGTATACACGTAACTTATCGTACACAATTCTTCTACCGCACTGATCTGTTAGGTGCCGTACGCCGAGGACAGTTCACGTATCTCCGCCGTAACCCGGACCTGCGCCAGTCTGATCGATGCGGGCTTGGCTTGTCTCCACTCAAACTGGAGTTCACAGCGGGCACGCAAGGTGAGCACATGTGCACGTGAAGGAAGGCACGGTCAACTCACCCTCCTCGAACCGCCAGGTCTGGTTCTTGCCGTTCCACTTTTCCCAGAGCGTGACCGGCGTCCCCGGGGTCGGGTTCCCGTGGTCGCTCAGGTCCAGGTTGTACCGCGTGTTCGGGATGAACAACCTACATACATATCCGCGCGATCGCCATCAGCACCATCGTTCGCAAGTACAGCAAGCACGTCAATGCCGCACCTGAAGGTCCCTGAGTCCTCCTCGTCCGGCCAGATGTCCCATCGGAAGGGCTCGTCGACCGCGACGACGGGCGTGCCGTCCCCGGCCTGGCCCTCGATGCCGAGGTACTTGCCTGAGTGGTGGTTCCTGAGGGTCCATGCCCCCTCGTCTTGCTCCAGGCGCCACTGCGACAGACGAGGGCGAGACGAGGGCAGGTCAGCTCCGTACCCGCACGCGTGATGGGCTGAAGGGCGAGACGCGTACCTTTTGGTTGTGGCCGTCGTGCCAGTCGTACCCGATGAGGGACCTGTTGTCGGACCCGGAGAGGTCGAGCACGTTGCCCGCCTTCCCGTTCACGAGCCTGTACAGCCTGCCGCTCTCTACCATGCTTGCGTGCTGCTGTTGCTGTTGCTTTGCGTCGAGTGTGGTGTGGAGTTGGTGGTGATCGTGATGGAGATCGAGTGAAAGCAGAGAGTTAATTTAAATAAACCAGAGCCCAGTCCCGTTTGCGCCTGTTTGGCGTCCGAGCCTAAGTACCCTTTCGGTCGCTTCCATCCCTTGGCGTTGACGGGACGATATATCGAGGCCATCTGCGACCTCGTGTGGGGTTCTGCGGGTCGATAATCACATCCTCGATCTCTATCTCCACCCGGTACGCGAACAACCCCGGGACCCAGCGCATCTCGCTTCTCGCAGCTCGTTCTCGCCCTCTCGGGGGGCTTCGATCTGTTAGGAATGCCTATTCAAACGAAGGGAGCATCGTGAAGCAGGCTCGTCGACGCGAGCTTCCATGGCTGGACCACGACCGCGCACGGGTCAGGCGGACGCGTTGCGGCCGTTTAAGGTAGGGGCGAAGCACATCATCGGACGGTCGACCGGAGACGCAGCAGGACGCCGCGCAACCCAGACTTGGCGTGCTCAGCAGTCTTACTTTCGAGATGGTCACGCATTTCGAGGTCCGTACGGCGTCGAGCATGTTCAGAGAGATAGGTATGACGCGATTTCGAGTGGTACAATGCACTCGGAGCATCTGTCATGGGGGAGGCAGCGTGAGCTCAATTACAGTAATATTGAAGACGTCGCCGCCAGATCGTGGACGGCTTAGCCCGTCGAGGTCCGTATGTAATTGTGTCATTACAGGACAAACAGCACCTAAACGGGCAACGATCAAGCGGAACATGTACGTACGTGAGGCGAACGCTAGATGGCAGGTTTCTGCTTCGGAATCTCGTGAGGGAGGAGATCAGGGATGGGGAAACGGCGCCGTGCAGTGTACTATGGATCACCGCCTGTTCCATTAGTTCGGGAGAAGGGGCCGACGTTTCTAGGCGAGTCCATCGGGCGATGGAGGATGATGAGGTGCAGGACGGACGTTTCTGTCGCCGCCATGCATGCTCCGCACCGTTGGAAGTGTTAGGCGCGCGAACGTCAACTGCGAGAAATGTGCCAGATATGTAATTGAGAGCCTGAACAAAGATCGGACTCACTATACTTTCCTCCGACCGGCCGATCGTCAAACGTTGTTCTTGAAAGGGATGAGGATAGATCTAGAGTCGAGTAGCTTCTCTGGCGTCTGAGTGTCGCAATGAAAAGGCTTCAGGCTTTCGGCATCGCCTATAGGGAGAAGCAGACTCAGGCAAAGCACCAAGCAGAGTCATCCCGCTCGCATCCACGACAACAGGATCACGCCCTAGTGGCGCAGAGCGTCCGGATCCCGACGGCGGGCTGACATACTCCTCTACCGTCATCCTGGTATATGAAGCAGTTGTTGAGCACGTCCACTGGCAACGTGTCAAAAGGCGGCATACCTTACTCGAGCGACCTTCTGCACCGGTCCGACGGCGGCGGGCTCTAGGCCTACTTCGGTGCATGTGTATTCGGGGGGAAGGCTGAGGCCGCACTCTAGGACAAGTTGAAGGCTGGACAAACCACGACGATTATGTCGCGTTGGGCTGCACCCCAGGGAACATGTTTGAAGCTGCGGCCTGAGATCATAATGGGTGGTGGGGTTGCAGTACTCAGGGACGGATACGGTCTGAAAATGGTTGTTATCACTTTTAGCAGTCTCAGTGGTTTTTAAAAAACACACATACGGACGGAACTTTAGTAGACAGGCCGAGTGACCGTGGACAGAGGACCCCGCGCGGTCGACATGCTTCACCTAGGCGCAGTAGTGTCATGACAGCACTTTCGAGCTTCATATCAGTGTAAGGACTCGACACCGGGGAGCTTCTGGTATCCGTTTTAATGGGAGTCGAAGAAGAGAGAACTTGGATCATGCAGATTCGGAACAGCAAATTCATCGCACTCGGGAGTAACCGGAGTTCCACGTGTCGCAAAGCGCCGACTCAAAAACTGGCGCTCGACTGGAACGCTCAGTGGGACACCGGTGACCCGGGAGTCTGCCAGCGCCGGCGTTCTGAGTCTGACTCTTAGTTCTGAATCTCTTGACCTCGACCAGTTTCGCTGAATCATAATCATAATGTATGTGCATACTTGTAATGTTTATAGCACCGTCAGACCGCAAGAATAATCACCAAGGAACTTGAAGGCCCGCGTGCAAATCATCAGGAGCCTCAGAGGTATCCGGCAAATTTCACGGGAAACATGGTATGTCACAATGATCTGATTATTTCCGCATTCGTGGATACTCATACACACAACGACGAACGATGCTAACTTATAGAGCATCCGAATCCGGATTCCTTATTTTGGGCCCAGCAATTGCGAGCTCGCCGCACGCCCATCCGCTTCATTTCAAACTAAACGGGCGGACCACACGTCAGCGCTCAGCATATACACAACACGCGACCCCACATCCCGGCGGACGAGAAGTATGACTCCATGCGGGGAGAACTCACCTCTCTCGAAGCGCCACGTCTGGTTCTTGCCGTTCCACTTTCCCCAGACCACGACGTGCGTCCCCGGGGTCGGGTTCCCGTGGTCGCTCAGGTCCAGGTTGAACCGCGTGTTCGGGACGAATAGCCTATTAGCACGCATCCCAGAACCCCGCGATCAGCGCGCGCGCACAACACCTGCAGCCCGCGCAGGGGAAGGGGCGCACCTGAAAGTCGACTGGTCCTCCTCATCGGGCCAGATGTCCCACCGGAAACGCTCGGGCGTCGCGACCGCGGACACGCCGTCCCCCGCCGCGCCCGCGACACTGAGGTACAGGCCCGTCGCGACGTTCCGGAGGAGCCACTGGTTGCCCTCCTGCTCCAGCGTCCACTGAATTCAGGTGCACAGGTCAGCTCCGCATCGCCCAAGCCCCCGAACGCAAGCGATGATCGATGATCACGCACGCACCTTCTGGTTGTCGCCGCCGTGGTAGTCGTAGCCGATGGTCTGCCGGTTGTCCGTGCCGGACAGGTCGAGCACAGTGCCGGCCTTCACGTTGACGAGCTTGTACGCGCTGCCGCTCTGTATCATGTTCGCTTCGATCGTGGCGACTGGTGGGATTGGGGTTGTGAATGAGGGAACAGACAAGGGTGCCTGAAGGAGCGGCTGCACTTATGCAGAATGCAGCGTGTGCATGTGTTTGGCTTCCTGTCAGAGCACAACACTTTGCAATATGATTATCAACTGTATCTTTACCCTCGTACTACAGCCCGGACTTTCCTGCGGCGAGTCATACAGGATATATGCGGATGGACCGACGTCTAAATCTGGAAGATGGAGGGTAATGGAGACTACTAACTTGGAATGTAGCTCGCATTTGACTCGAACATATCGCCAAGCCTAAGAGCATAGTGTAAGTTGACGCGCGGCCAGCAGAGGCTGGTCCGCATTAACCCAAGTTGTTCAAATGCATCTGCAGCAGTACTTACGTCACGATACTTATACGAATGCTACGGCATGTGCGCGTTAAAGTTCCTAAATCAACAAATCGATTTTGAAAGTACCCCGACCGTTACCTAATCCCGTCCAAGACCATCATGAGTCGCAACTTGAACGGTACTGGTGCAGTTTACATCGCTATCGCTACCGAAACAGAAGTGTACGTGACGATGGTCATCTTGCTGCCATTCCACGGCTGGCAGCTCGGAGCCTTGAGCCATATTCACGCGACCAGACATAGCAGGCGAATCCAGTCCGGGTTCCGACTCCTGCCGTGACCGTACAGCATAGTTAGCACTCGAGTATACTACCTAAATACTGGTTTCCGTGCGAGGGGTTTGGCCGAACCTAGGTGCTAGTGGACATCGAGGTCGGCGGTAGCTGTATGATTTAGGTTGGTCACAACAGAGGTCGTCTAAAGGTCGCTCTGCGACGTTGTCGGAAGTTTCGCATTGGCTCAAAAGTGGCGGCCCGCCTGCTACTGGTTCACTCATCTTGCTGGTCGTTCGGTTCTGTTTCCGACGCTCCCAGGGCCGACGAGTGCTCGTCTTCCTCATTCTCATCCAAAGAGAGCCCCTGCATCCTCAGCCGTTCAGTGCAATCCACGATGTCCCTCGCGCACGCGAGGCATCGAGCATGGTCCAAGTTCCACTCCGAGATATCGATGTTGACCTCCTTCAGCACCAGCCCCCTATCCCCCCGGTAGCGGACGCACGTCCGTATCGCCTCGTACACCGCCATGCCGCTCCACCCGTGCACGCCAATATACAATAGGTGAGGGCAGGCCACCGGCCCAGGATCTAGACAGTCAGGGTCCTCGCCCGCCGACGCCGCATGGAGCCCGAGAAACGCGTTCTGCGTCTCCGGACGGTACGCGACGAACGAGAGCGTCTCGACGTCGAGCCGCCTGAGCCTCGGGAACGCCCGGAAGACGTCCGCCCACGCCACGACCGTGTCGGGGAGCGCATGGCTGATCCAGAGCGAGGTCACCCCGGGAGAGCCGCCCAGGAGCCGGGGCAGGTTCGTCACCGAGGCCCACCGCAGAGGCTGCTGCCACTGTGGGGCCCTGTCCCCGGGCCTCTCGCCAGGGATCAGTCGCATCCTCAAGAAGACGCTGCCTGAGGGCCCGCGCGCGCAGATTTCGGCGTCGTGCATCGACATGCTGATGTCCCGTGCCGCGGCGAGAGCCTCGAGAGTGGTCGCGTGGTTGGGGGGCAGCATGGCGGCCATGGAGCGGGGGCCGGCGGGGGAGGGGCCGGCGGTGGGTTGGTCCGTGTCCTCGGCGTCGGCTGAGATGTTGAGGTGAGTGGACGCGGGGACGTGGAAGTACGCTAGGAACCGGGCGGTGCAGACGGCGCGGTGGCCTGAAAGTGTGAACTTGATGAGGTGCGGAAGCGATATGAGCGCGCGCTGGTGGGGGGCCGCGGGGTCCCTTTGCATCCAGTCGCCGCCATCGACGCGGTTGACGACGCCGTCCAAGCGCAAGACTTGGAGCCTGGTGCATGATGCGAGTGTGTCGAGGAAGTGATCGAAGGAGAGCTTGTAGGAGCATGTGGTAAGCGATAGTGTCAGCAGCTGTGTGTAGAACGAAGTCTCCTGGGGCGCGACTACCCCAGCCAAAGCGATGCGGCGAAGACGGGGAAAGCGTCGGCAGGTAAGCTCGACGTCGACAGGTAGGTGGTATGGGGGGTGCGAGGGATAGCCAAGCACGAAGTGGAGCCCCTTTAGTGCGGGCATTCCATCGCCAAACAGCAGAGGGAGACTCACAAGCGCGTCTGGTTCCGACCCAGGAGGAATATGCCTGACTGCAAAGGAGAGGCACGCGACACGGTGGATGAGAGGACGCATGATCGTAAGGTGCTCGTCCAAACCACGCCAATAAAAATCTACGCCGACATCGAGGGGAGCCGCGACGGAACGAGCGAGGCAGAGCTCGGTCCATGGCCGCCGATTGGTGATGGGGTTATCCTGGCGAATGCGGACTGAAGACCAGAACGCCGGAGTTCCGACGATGACCTCGCGCCAGTGCCGACATACCCTCATGTGCCGCCAGAAGGTCGGAAATGTGGTCGCTATCGTCCCTAGGGGCTTGCCGTAGAAGAGGTCTTCTGGCCAATAGCCCAGTAAGTCCACAGCAAACTTGAAAATATGGATGAGCAGTTCGTTGGGGAGGCGGTTGACGACGAGTGCGCCATTCCAGAGGCTCTTGAACTCGAGCCGTTCACGAGAGAGTGCGTCGGCGATCTCTCGTTTCGTGCGTGGTTCCGCCACCCGTCGAGCTATCTCCTGGTGGAGGGCGGCGGGACTTGACTGAGTCCAGTACTCCGATATCGTGAGCATAGACACGGGCGCGAAGGTACATTCCACGTCGGGAGGACGTGTCATCTGAACATAGTGTAAGGATAAAAAAACAAAAGAAAAAAAAGCTGAAGGAGGCCATACCTACGGCGATGTCGGCGTTGTTGCAAGCGAAACATGGGAAGGTTGGATTGACACAATGCAGTCAGCGTGATGCCCGACGGTCCGACAGCTTAGATGAGGCTGACCTTTCTGATCCACAGTCGTATTGCCGTCAACATGTGTCCGTAGGGGAAGCGAGAGAGGAAGAAAGAGGGGCACGAGAGGAGGTTTCGGATACTGGTCTGAGAGGGGCTCGGAGGACAATCAGGGATAAGTACTTAGGTCCAATCAGGTTGCTAATTAGTGTTGAACGGTGGAGCAGCACAGTCCATGCGCTGGTAGGATATGCGTACAGGTAGGGTTGGCAGCGACAGTTCGCCCCCGCCGCTGGCACCCAATAAACCGATACACGCGATGTGCATGCGACGGCGGAGGAAATGGACTAAGTGTGACGTGCGTGGGGAAATGGTGGTAATGGTTGAGGGAAGCTGAGGAGTGAGGAATCGCAGCAGAGCGCTGTATGGCGGTAGAGTATGACGTAGCGAAAGGCTGGAGAGTTCAGGTCCCGGAGTCAGTCGATGAGAGGCCTGGACGCGCCCTGTTGCTAGGGAGGGTTGAATGCATACAGCAAGGAGATGCGTGGCGTTGAAGAGGGCTGAACTCTGGGCTTAGGTGAAACTCGTCACAATTATTGTATATATGTGGGGGCTCTGGGCGATCTGGACGTACATGTAATAATCGCGGATGTAAGTACCTAGACTAGCGTGTCACGTCCCTCGAGGACGCGGGGGGCGCCAGACTGGATTCGTTTCGAAACGGCCGAGTACGTACCTCGAGGTTACTGTAATAGAGAGCGGAGGCCGGTCATCTAGAATGAACGGCGCGGTTGTCGGAACATACGCCGCAGAGATCCAAGAGGAGCCCGACCGCCGCGGAGATGGGGCTACGAAGCATCCCAAGGAGCTGTCAAAACAAGAGATGCACGGTTTGAAAGCCGTCAAGCAGGAGGCTCAGGGTGGGTGGACTGCGGTCGCCTTGTGGGACGATATCCATCATATCACGACTACCCCAGTGTCCCGCGTACGCACTTCAAGTGCTCGAGTCGCAGAAGAAGCGAGAGCGAGACCGTCCGCGCGAAGATTGGGCATGGAAAAGTGACGTAGGGGCTGCGTCGGCGACATATCGGGCTCGGGGAAGAATATCGCGCGACACAAGGAAGACACAGTGCCAACGAGGGACACCGCAGCGCAACGGAGGCGAAAGAATTGAGCAAGGCACCGACAGAGGGGAAATCAGACGACGCGAGGAAATCATGACGCAGGAAGCGGTGTGCGAGGCTATTGAGCAGAGACGGTTTGGCGGGAGAAGCTCGAGGGGGACAGCGCGGGCGGTGCAAAGTGCCAGTGTCACTGTGTGCTTCACTGCTTGGGCCGCCAGCGTGGGCGGCACAGCACTGGCTGGGGCCGCCGTCGGGGAGACCAAGCCCCGACAGCGCGCCGCCCACCAGGCAGTGCTCCAGGCGCCGGCCGGGGTTCGCACGCACGGGCCTGGGTGCTTACATCAGCAGAGTGCAAGCTGTGTTTGGGGGAGTTTGAAAGCGGGTGAAAACCGGACGCTGCTATCATCGACGCTCCCGACAACGACGACCAACCCTCCCCTGTCCCCCGCCCCCAAGACCGCCTTTACGCCCCATTCTCATTTCGTTCCCGCCTTCCCCTCTCCTGTACGACCCCCATGTCTGAAATCCGCCGGAAGCTCGTCATCGTCGGCGATGGTGCCTGCGGAAAGGTGCGCCCGTGCCCGTCCTCTCTCCATGTCGTACCCCACCCCCCGTCCTAACCCGTCGTCCCCTGCCCACAGACCTGTCTCTTGATCGTCTTCTCCAAGGGGACATTCCCAGAGGTCAGTCCTCCCCTGCGTAGACGTGGCGTTGTCTTTTGCGTTCCCTTGGCGCTAAATCCCCGCTTCTCGTGCGTGTCTTGCGACGCAAACAGGTCTACGTCCCGACTGTGTTCGAGAACTACGTTGCCGATGTCGAGGTCGACGGCAAGCACGTCGAGCTCGCCCTCTGGGATACCGCCGGTCAGGAAGACTACGACCGTCTTCGCCCCCTCAGCTACCCCGACTCCCACGTCATCCTCATCTGCTTCGCCGTAGACTCCCCTGATTCGCTTGACAACGTACAGGAGAAGGTGCGTCATCGTTCATAATCTTACCCAATCGTCTCTCTTGACACAGGTCGTGTAGTGGATTTCCGAGGTCATGCACTTCTGCGCTGGCCTTCCTGTCATCCTTGTCGGTTGCAAGAAGGATCTCCGGCGCGACCCTCGTGTGGTTGAGGAGCTTAGGAAGACGAACCAGAGGCCAGTTACCCCCGAGGAGGTGCGTTCTCTATCCCTTCTGTTTCCTGCTATCTTCCCGTCTTCGCTCCTGCCCCCCCTTGTTCCGTGCGACTGGAAGGCGCTTGTTCGCCTGATATAGGCCGCTCGGGCGGCGTGGGGCTGTCGTGCTAGCCTCGCGTAACGTCTGCTGCCTCGCGTAACGTCTGCTGCCTCGCGTAACGTCTGCTATTTCCATCCGTATCACACCCCTTTCTGTACAATTTATTCCATTTTCAAACCGTCATTCTGTCTTATCCACGACATGTAGGCTATGGTACTGATTGTGACCTCTTCGTTGATTACAGGGCATGGCGGTTGCGCAGAAGATTGGTGCGAGGCACTACCTGGAGTGCTCAGCCAAGTCGGGTGAGGGTGTTCGTGAGGTGTTCCAGTACGCGACTCGGGCGGCGCTCCTCTCCCGGCCGAGGGGCTCAAAGAAGAACCACTGCATTGTGCTCTGAGCACGCCACGACCACAACCCGTACCCCGCTGGCAAGCTGGGAAACCTTCGGGCGGCCGGATCATCTCGGAGGAGGAAGGATAGCAGGGAGGCAGGGAGGGCTGGAGGGTCGGATACGGACTCGACTGGCGCT
Organism: Ganoderma lingzhi; assembly: GCA_026283605.1. Classification (NCBI taxonomy): domain Eukaryota; kingdom Fungi; phylum Basidiomycota; class Agaricomycetes; order Polyporales; family Polyporaceae; genus Ganoderma; species Ganoderma lingzhi. The sequence continues at coordinate 410,133 of JAPJYM010000022.1, read as the reverse complement.
GGCGATGTCTTGTGTCTTTTCACTCACCCGTCCCATTTTACCCGTTCGTTCACCGTGCACCGTAGACCGTAGACCGTGCGCCTGGAGCGAGGAATGAGGTCGTCGCCGTCGTCGTCGTCGGGCGGAGGATGCGTGTGCCAGTCGGTGGATTCTCGATCGCCCAGGCAGGCGAGAGAGGGCGCGTGCGTGCGTTCTCTTTCCTTCTGCTCCCTCCTCGTCCGCCTCCCCCTTTCTGTTCTGTTCGTCGTCTTTCAACCCTCCCAATCATCCGTGTCCTCCGCCCTCACCACCCTGGCTTGCCGTCCCTATCATCATCCCGTCGTCTCTCCTCTATCTTCTCTCCTGTACTCTGTTCCTCACTCTGTCTCTTGTCCTGTCCGCCTCTCAGACACGCACACACTCCACACACTCACGGTAGCTGTTCGTAATACCCCGCTCCACCTCGTCCCCCTCGTCCCTTCACCGCTGCACCGCGTATACGTCCCCCCACGACTAGTACTATTTGTCCATTCTCGTTCTCGCAATGACTGTTTCTGTTTTCGGCTCCGGCTCCGGCTCCCCGGCTCCCCAACTCTGGCTGTTTCGATGTCCAATATCCTCCATCGTCCCGATTCCCAGCGCTGGCTCAGCGTGACATATCTCTCTCAATCTCTCTGTCGAAGATCGATTTTCTCTTTCTCTCCATCCGGTTTGAGTGTGGATTCACATGGATCCCAAGATTCAGGTGACGAGGGTCTCCTTGCTCTGCGTTGTGCGTTGTTCTTGTTCCTTGCTGTGGGCCCAGGGTTTGTGTGCGTCAGTTGTGACTCCGTATGTAAGTATCCGGCGTGTGGGGCAAGTCCAGACCCTCGCGGTCGAGGCCGGGCCAAAAAAAGGGCTGCTTTCCCGATTCGATGTGTGTTCCGCGCCCGCGCCCGCGCTGGACACGATTTTGTATCCTTCCGCCCTCCACCCCGCACTTGTGCTTAGTACTGTAGTACTTGCACATTCGGCATTGGGCGGCGGGCCCCAGGGTGTGGGGTAGCTGCGGCTGCGGGGCCGATCCAGAACCTTGACTCTGAGCTTGAGAGGTTGTTGAGAGGATATGTCCATACGTTGCGTTCTTCCTCCGGCGCGCAGGTGCAAGTGCGGCTGCCAAGCCATGATGGTGAGCTCAGCACCTTATTTTTCTTCTCATGAAGCGACGAGGGGACTCATATTTGCGCCCACGTTCACGCTGGCACACCGCTAAAGCCGGGGTTTACGGCGCCATCCATGCCAGTACTACTTAGTAGTGGAACTTCGGATTCGAGGTGAGCACGACGTCGACGTCCGAGTCGAAGCGCCCGCACCGACTCTCGAATATGGCAATAGTCATGACTCTGACTTTCGGCTTTGTATACAGGCTGCGGCGGCACATATATGCAGGGCTGATAATACAGATGCAGATACATCCAGATCTCTTCCGTTGCGCGTGGCGGACAATTTCGACAGTGGATGACTTTTAAATCCTAAACCTGCTCTGCCAGCCGAGATGCCGACGTCGATTTGTACTCGGTTGTCCGTAGATGCAACAAGCGCCCAAGATCTTATTCTTCACGACGCTCCCAAGTTGCTGCCTTCTGCCCTTGCCCAATCGCGACCCACCAGTCTGAACCATGCTTGAAGTCGACGGCCTCCGGAGATCTGCTGCGAGTCTTCGCTCCTTAGCTTCCCTAACCACCACCACCACCACCCCCATACCATATCTAGCCCATTTCCTCCGTCGCATGCCCATCGCGTGTGGCTACCATCGGGGGCGAACCTAGTCGCGGCCAACCCTATATGGATGGCCTACCAGCGCACGCCGCGTCGCACGTCGAACACTGACCTAATTACCCCTGGCCGGGCTCCTCTCTCCGAGACCTCCTCTCGCGCTCCTTTTCCTTCTTCTCTCGCTTCCTCCACGGACACATGTTGACAGCAATACGACTGTGGATCAGAAAGGTCAGCCTCGTCTGAACCGTCGAGCATCACGCTGACTGCGTTGTGTCAATCGAACCTTCCCATGTTTCGCTTGCAACAACGTTAGTCGCCATAGGTATGGCCTCCTTGAGCTTTTTAAAAAAGAAAATTTTATCCTTACACTATGTTCAGATGACGCATCCTCCCGACGTGGAATGTACCTTCGCGCCCGTGCCTATGCTCACGATGTCGGAGTACTGGACTCAGTCAAGCCCCGCCGCCTTCCACCGGGAGATAGCTCGACGGGTGGCGGAACCACGCACGAAACGAGAGATCGCCGACGCACTCTCTCGTGAACGGCTCGAGTTCAGGAGCCTCTGGAACGGCGCACTCGTCGTCAACCGCCTCCCCAACGAACTGCTCATTCATATTTTCAAGTTTGCCATGGACTTATTGGGCTATTGGCCAGAAGACCTCTTCTACGGCAAGCCCCTAGGGACGATAGCGACCACATTTCCGACCTTCTGGCGGCACACGAGGGTATGTCGGCACTGGCGCGAGGTCATCGTCGGAACTCCGGCGTTCTGGTCCTCAGTCCGCATTCGCCAGGATAACCCCGTCACCAATCGGCGGCCATGGACCGAGCTCTGCCTCGCTCGTTCCGTCGCGGCTCCCCTCGACGTCGGAGCAGATTTTTATTGGCGTGGTTTGGACGAGCACCTTACGATCATGCGTCCTCTCATCCACCGTGTCGCGTGCCTCTCCTTTGCAGTCAGGCATATTCCCCCTCAGTCGGAACCAGACGCGCTTGCGAGTCTCCCTCTGCTGTTTGGCGATGGAATGCTCGCACTAAAGGGGCTCCACTTCGTGCTTGGCTATCCCTCGCACCCCCCGTACCACCTACCCGTCGACGTCGAGCTTACCTGCCGACGCTTTCCCCGTCTTCGCCGCATCGCTTTGGCTGGGGTAGTCGCGCCCCAGGAGACTTCGTTCTACACACAACTGCTGACACTATCGCTTACCGCGTGCTCCTACAAGCTCTCCTTCGACCACTTCCTCGACACACTCGCATCATGCACCAGGCTCCAAGTCTTGCGCTTGGACGGCGTCGTCAACCGCGTCGATGGCGGCGGCTGGATGCAAAGGGACCCCGCTGCCCCCCTCCAGCGCGCGCTCATATCGCTTCCGCACCTTATCAAGTTCACACTCTCAGGCCACCGCGCCGTCTGCACCGCCCGGTTCCTAGCGTACTTCCACGTCCCCGCGTCCACTCACCTCAACATCTCAGCCGACGCCGAGGACAGGGACCAACCCACCGCCGGTCCCTCCCCCGCCGGCCCCCGCTCCATGGCCGCCATGCTGCCCCCCAACCACGCGATCACTCTCGAGGCTCTCGCCGCAGCACGGGACGCCAGCATGTCGATGCACGATGCCGAAATCCACGCGCGCGGGCCCGCAGGCAGCGTCTTCTTGAGGATGCGACTGATCCCTGGCGAGAGGCCCGGGGACAGGGCCCCACAGTGGCAGCAGCCTCTGCGGTGGGCCTCGGTGGCGAACCTGCCGCGGCTCCTGGGCGGCTCTCCCGGGGTCGGACCTCGCTCTGGATTCACCATGCGCTCCCCGACACGGTCGCGGCGTGGGCGGGCGTCTTCCGCGCGTTCCCGCAGCTGGTGCGGCTCGACGTCGAGACGCTCTCGTTCGTGTCCCCTCGGCAGACGCAGAACGCGTTTCTCGGGCTCCATGCGGCGTCGGCGGGCTCGGGCTCGGGCTCGGACCCCGACTGTCCAGATCCTGGGCCGGTGGCCTGCCCCCGCCTGTCGTATATCGGCGTGCACGGGTGGAGCAGCATGGCGGTGTACGAGGCGATACGGACGTGCGTCCGCTACCGGGGGGATAGGGAGCTGGTGCTGAAGGAGGTCAACATCGATATCTCGGAGTGGAACTTGGACCATGCTCGACGCCTTGAGTGTGCGAGGGACATTGTGGATTGCACGGAACGGCTGAGGATGCAGGGCCTCTCTTTGGATGAGAACGAGGAAGACGACAATTCAGGCCTGGGAGCGTCGGAGACTCGGACAGAACAGGATCGCCGAGGTGGGTGAACGAGCAACAGTCTGAGGCGGGCAGTCGCTTTCAAGCTCACATGGCATGTTTGCTGTAGGCGATACACGTGGTACTGAGCGACAATGAGAGGCTGATCGGAGGCACCGTCGCATCGCCAACCTCCAGGGCCTGCGATCGGCGTAATCACCACGCTATCGTGCGGATCATGCACGTCCCATTGACCTTTTCGCCTCAGCGATCAGTCCCACAGGTTTCCGACGCCCTACCGCTGCCAATGGGAATAAGTATCTGGCACCGGCGGTTCCCTTCCCCCATCCTGGTGCCCTCGCCCTCAGAATTACGTCCCTTACATATGTTCTAAATGTCGCGTTCAAGACTGCTCCGGTAATCCTTCCTCCGGCTCTGAACGGCTCTCATCCAACCTCGGAACTATAAGTACTCATTTGCGGTCAGCATACTGTTGCTCCCGCCTCCACCTTTTGGCGGCACGGCGCTGTGCACCCGTCCTCATACCTACCGTAACCGTTCAGCTCCTCAGTGCCCGAAGCTGGCCCGGTCGGAATCATCCGCGAGTCTGTGTGGTGTGTCCTAGTCAGATGCATGGCTTGCAGCATCACGGTCTCTGCCTGTCAATACTCACAACCTGCACCCGTCGCTCCATTCTATTATCTGTAGTATTACTATCCTAATCGTACTGTGTGGACATGCCCGAACGCATCAACTTATCATCGTCCGAAACGATGCGATCGCCTGCCCTCAGCCCCAGGTTTGCACGGACGTCGTCCAAGAACAGATCACACGGATAACACACCCGGCCCTCCTCTCCAGACCACCGAAACCCGACGAGGTGGACTCGGGCCGGCGTGGCTCGGTCCGGATTCCGAGGAACCAGGATATTCTCCCGGCGCACGTCTCCGTGAACCAAGACCAGCATGTTGTCTCGGTTCACGGAGACGTTCGTCGGGTCCCGCCGGCGCAAAAGAGCCAGCGCCCTATCCACCTCCGCCACAACGCCCTCGGGGAGCTCGCGACCGAAGTACTGGTCGTACGCGGAGCGCATCTCGGGATCGAACGCCATGACGACCATTCGGAGCCCCCCGACGACATGAGCTACGCCATGCAGCGTGGGGGCGAGATCGTGGCGGGCGAGGCGGTCGTGTGCTCTTGTGTCGTAATGGTCGCAGAACTTGACGAGCGCGCTTCTTCCTCGGTAGGTTGCCCGGAACAGGGAGCGCGACGTGTCTCCGCTGAGCCTGTCGAGGAATGTAAGGTCACCGAGAGACAACCGGTCCAACCCGTCGACTAGTAGCGTCGGGCTGGGAAGGAAGGGAGTAGGACGGGTGGCTGTGGAGTCGAGATCTGCTATCGCCTGTCGCACGGCCGGAATGATCCTCGCGAGGTTGGTTATGATTTCACGTGTTTGCTCGGAAGTGGTGCCGACAAGGGGAAACCAATTGGCGATGATTGGTTTGGAGGTGTATACGTCTGCCAGGAGTCCACACGCGAAATGGATTGCTGGTCCGAATACGGCGAGAAACATAGTGGCGCATGGCGTTTCGCTCTGAAAAACAGTCGTTATGCATGCGAATAAAGAGTTGTCTTGAATACGACGTACTGCCTGCAACGCCAAATTTTTCACGTGCGTCATGGTGGCTTGGAAGTTACCCATCCCTAACACGTTTTTGAGCACCAAGACGAGGATGAGATTCCCGTCACGCCGTACGGTGGCGACCACGGCCCCATTGGCACGTGCACCAGGGGGGTCCACGCGTCGACGCTTGCGTCTACCAAGTTGCGAGTCCGACTGGCAAGGCTCCTCGCACTCGTACGAGATTTTGTATTCCTTGACGAGCTCGACGCCGAAAAGCTTCGCGATGATGGGGGCTACGGCTTTGTATCGATCGTCCTCAGTCCGGTAGGAAATGGCGGACAGCGAACACAGTTCTGCAACTATGTCCAGTATCTGATGATCAGGGACGGGCTGTACATCCTGAAGGGTTTGAGAGAGGCGTGCCAGGGGAGGAGAGTATATGGAAGGATCCGGAGCGGTATCGTCCAATGGCCGGGCCCGCTCCAAGACGACGAAGTGATCGCTGAGAGCTTTGCCAAGGCTCTTCTTAGCTAGCTTTGAAGGGGTTGAGGCCGACATTGTACGATTAAGGGTCTCTTGTCTCGCTGGTTCAGCAGCATTAGGAGGATGAATGGATTAAAGATGACGTGCTTACCGGCCTGCGCGAGGTTGACTCCGGGCGGAATCTGCGGGACGAGGTGGTCGACTATGGGGATGGAAGGATGGGATCTTCGGCACCAGCTTCCAGCGTCGAGTAGACAGATCACGTACCATACACAGCGGCCACGTCAACTGTATTGTTGGCATGGAGTATCGGCTCGTCGGAGTCCTCCCGAAGAGATCGAGCATCCTTGCGGCTGAGGCGCTCATCGAATCGTGTTACGTCGCGAAGACCACCGTTCGCTGTGACCTGGTAGATAGATAGAGGTGAGGTGAGAAGCGATAGAAGGTAAAAAAAAAACACCAGCAGACAACAACGTACTTGAAATATGCGGAGGTCCGCGTATTGTGGGAACTCCTTACAGTCGGGCAAATCTTGCACGATCCGTCGGATCTCTTCTTTGATGCGTCGAACGGTGAGCTCTTGAGGAGAGAGTTCGACCTTGAAGAGTTTTTCGGGACGGATGCGTCGATGTGGCCCGAAGGTTTGTGAGGCGTGTGCGACGAAGAATCGCACAGTTATCGGGTCGCCAAAGAGCCAGTTCAGGCCGCAGAGCCAGAGCCCAAGCTTCGATAGCCAAACAACGGACTTGCACACGACAGAGAGCAGGAGAAAAGGCAAAGAGAATAGCGCCATCGATATCATATATCGCTGTGGTTGGAAAACAACATCAAGAGCACTAGCATTCTCCCGACTTCAACTTGACTTTGGCAGTTTACCCAACCGGAATGCCCCGCCCGATCCCAGCCCAACCAATCGGGGTGCTCACATCTTCGCCTGTGGTCCAGCGAGGTCAAAGCCACAGTGACGTCATAGTACTGAGGGGCGGGAAGAGGCGCCCGGAGTGTGTGACGGGCCGCCATCACAAACGGAACGGGCCGGGCGACGGGGCGGGTTCGGCGCTCCTTGTCTTGACTCTTGACTCTTGACTCTGCGCTATCCCTCTTCTCGCTGTACTGTAGCACCTCGGCTCTGGTCTTTAATTTACTGGCTTTTCTATTGATTCAGCCACGTTAACTTTGTGGGGTACGCTCTCTGCGCATCAAACCTAGGCCTCGAGGCTGCAAGACGCGACATGACACCAACCCCGCACGCCCCGCCCGCCGACGTCGCGACCAAGACGACACACGTCTCTCGTACGCGGCAGATATCCTCATTGACCCCGCGCTACTGAGCGACTCCACGCTCGCGGCCCACGCCGTATACCATCCCGGGGCCCGGTACCGTGAGGTTATCATGCGACGCCCCGGGCCCGCGTTCCGATGGGCGACCCCCCGGCCATGTCGATCTCGAGCGAGGCACTATGCGAGCAGCCTACCGCTTCAGCTGGAGTGGGCGCCGCTCAAGGCTGCGCGGGGGATTTAGGGATTTCGCCCCCGGTGAGGACTATGCAACGGGATGATTTTGAACAGTTTCTGTAAGTCTCCCGCCCTCTGTCAGATATGTGACGTGTGTATGGACATGCGTCTGTGCTCACGATCGCTGCAAGGTGCAAGCAGCCCCTGCGACAGGCGTGCGCATTTTTACAACCTGCGCGCGCGGCCAAGTCTGCCCAAAATTGCGATGGGACGGAAAATGTTTGTCTGTTCAGCACACTGCCGGAGCCGCACGTGCGCCGAGCGATTGTCCCGTAGCTACTAGCCCCAATTGCGATATTCTGATCCCCACAACCCCGCACCGCGGCAGTGACAATGTGGTCTACCGGATGCTGTAAGTGCACAGCCTGAGCCTGAGGCCTGGTGAATAATACTGCAAGCTTCAATCGTGCCACTCACAGTGACCAGGCTGCAGGGTGCGATCGCCGGTGAGTCCCCGTTGGCGTTATTGCGATGCGGTCTGTGTACTTATATGCGTATCCGACCTCCATTTGCGGTACCGCTGACCCCACGAGGACTAGATGGCGCTGCTGCAGCTCGCACCTGATGCGTGGATTCGGCCAATGCTCGCAACATCATCAATGTTGCTGTAGTTGAAATCCGATTATGGTTGGCGGCGAACATGACGGGGCTGTCCAGGTTCGGGCTTTCCATTGACTCACATTGACTCCTGCGGCGACGTTCGAGTCCCACCACCTCCGTTACTTGGTGAGGTCCCCTGGTCGTACACCTGGTGGTGTGGATTTGTCGATGGTCGGGGCTGTTCAGTGTAGCGTCTTCGGCTAGCTTCCAATGCTTTGATGGGTAGTATCCCGAAGCGCTCAACATATTTTCAGTGAGAAAAAGACTCATATTGCTCCTCCCAGATTTACCGAGCTTTGGTGTGCAGAAGGAGCCCGGCCAAGCTACCTCGTCCTTACACTGGAGGTCGGTGATATCTGTTCTTTCATCGTAATCAGTGGTGCGTCTTCGCAAACTTCCCGTGTACAGCGATGCTCGGAATCCTAACAGGGGGATGATCTTCCTAATATTCCCGCGATGCCTCGCCAAGAACATTCAGCCGCATCCTGCATCGCCTTCGACAAGCTTCGAAGTATGTGGCCTTTATCTACATAGGCTTTAAAAACTCCTGTGCGACCACCCCTCCGCCTAATCCGAAACATTCCCTCCTCGACCCCGACAATCTTGATGTCCGACCGCTGGAACGCGATCTTTCAGAATTGCTGGTATGTTGGAAATAACTTCAATTGCATCTTATATGGTACGCACACCTAAATACGACCTTCAAAGTTAACCCCCCAAGGCTGACCCCACACAGGAGCCGTGCTAGTGATGTACTCCGAGACCGCCATGCTCATTCAGAGGACAAGGAAGAGCCAGCACGCTGAGTTCGCTCCGCCCAACCATGACCACAGGATATTCCTCTTCCTCAGTACGGGGCTCCTGTGCATGATCACCGTCTACCTCTTCGCCCAGAATTTCTTCGGGGAGGAGATGTGGATCATACATGCCGGGTACGCCGGGGGCTCCGGCCAGTATTATGCTGACCACGCCGCGGTGTGGTACCAGACGATGGGCAGCGCGGCCTCGGTGGTGCTGAACTGGATGAGCGACGCGTTCCTGGTGAGGCCATCCTGTGTTCAACGTTTCATGAACCAGCGCTGACGGACCCGAGTCTTGTGTCATAATTCAGATCTATCGCCTCTACAAAATCTGGGATGAGAACCTGTACGCGGCCATTGCCCCCTCTATCCTGTACGTAGGAACCGTTGGTGTGTCCTCCATTTCGCCCATGCTGCCTACAGTTTCGAAACTCATCCTTTGGCGTGAAACGAAAACGAACCAGTGCTCGGCATCCTGACCTGCTACTACTCCGGCCGGCCCGGCGGCGACTTCTTCGTCGGGATCGCGCCGCGCATCGCGCTGGCGTACTCCGCGGTCGGGATCGCGATGAACGTCCTCTGTTCGTCGCTGATCTGCTGGCACATCATCCGCGGGATGGCGCTAGGACGCGCTGACGGCGTCCCGCTGAACCGCGGGGCCGTCAACGCCGTCACGATCGTCGTGGAGTCGATGCTGCCCTACACGCTGTTTGGGGCGGCGTACGTGATTTTGCTCGGGCTGGACAGCCCGGTAGCCATCCTGTTCCTCTCGCTTTATGTCATGTTCACGGTGCGTCTCGAGATGTGTTTGTGGCCTTCACGATCCGGGGTGGTGGCACTCACGCGCGCGGTCTTCTGGCAGTGCCTCTCGCCGCAGGTGATCATGCTGCGCGTCCTGTTGGGCCGCGGGTGGAAGAACGATAGGCAACAATATTCTGGGCAGTCTGCGTTGGTCGACCGACGCTTCTCGGCCGCCACGTACTGAGATAGAGCGGCGCAACGCGTCGTTGTGTAGGACATAGAGGTGATCGCACGATCGGCGAAGTTGGCAACACGTCGGGTTCTCGCCCACGGAACTTGAAGAAGACGAGTGGGGAAACTTTCGTAGCGTCGGGTGCAGTGTGAAAGCGACGGATAGATTACAGTCCGATTGCTGAGGTCCCCAGGACTGTATGTACTATTTCATATGCAAGGCGGAAGGTTAGCCGTTCTTCGCCAGAGGAGGCGCAGCTTGTAACCCTATGATACAGAAGAGAATAGAAATGCCCGGAACTTGTACCATATGCTACAAGACATTAGAAGAGTAGTATCGGTAAATATAAATACTAGGATAGCACTGTCCCCGGATATCACAACCAAGGACGATCCATGTTCTATGCATGCGGCATTCTCCAAAAACGAATAGAATGGAAACCAAAATAACAGTGCGTACAGATATAGAGCGGCGGTATACGTAGCACGTGCAACTAGAGAGCAAAAGAACAAGGATATACAAACAAGGCTGGACCCAAATAGCGTCATCCTCTTCGACACTCTGCTGCCTATAGCTTATAACACACTATCACTGAGTACTGAGTCCTACTGCTCGACATATTCTGGTGGCGGCTCATACTGCCGGGCCCGGAGCTCGTGCATCGCCTGTCGCAAGTTCTCCACCTCTGTTCGCAGCCCCAGCACGTCCGTGGTGGAGAGCGAGCCCGGGTCCGCGCCCGCACTGTCCAACACCGAGACACTTTGTCGGCTGGACGGCACGGCGGCCGACGGCGGGGTGCGGTGCGTTTTCCCCCGGGACACATTGGGTGGCTTGGACGACAGACGCTGCGATGGCCGCGTCGCGGCGCTCAGGCTCTCGCGCGCGTCCCCCACGACCGCCATAATCGTGCTTGACGACTGCGGGCGGTCCGCGCCGCCCGTTGCCCAGTACGCTCTCAAGCCGTCCGTCCCGGTTTGTGCCACACTCGTTGTCGTGTTTAAGTACGGGTTTATGCGCGCGTCGTTCGAGTATGATCTACGGTGGAGGGGGCCCCGAGGGTGATGCCAGGCCGGTCCTACAGCCTCGGACTTCTCGTACCGCTTTCTGCGCCGCTTGCGGAGGATCAACAAGGCGGCCACAGAGATAGCGAGGACGGCCACACCGCCGACTACACCTCCGACGATCGCGCCGGTGTTACTGCTCGATTTGGAGCTGCCGTTTGACGGGATGTCGGGAGTAGGAGTTGCATTGACAAGGATGGTTTTGTTGGAAAGTCTGCGAGAGGGAGTGTTCAGAACCTCAAGTATCTCGCCTGGGTTCTTAACTCACGTCAGTGCGAGGTGCGCAAATGTGCCACCGAGAGCGGGGCTGAGAAGTGACTGTCAGTTGTGGCTAGGCGCCACGTCAATGTTGTTGGAGAAAGTTACGACCCATGCTCACCTACCGAAACCATTCCTTGTGGTGCTCGTTGAGACGTTGTATCTCTCAGAGAACACTCCAGAGCTTAGATTGAAGTTCGCATGGTCATAGACGCTCCCGATCATGGTGTCCCGCACAGTATTATCTGACACGAACGCAGACGTGAACAAGGTCCACGCTGAAGAGGTGAAGAAGTCAGCTGACGATCTTAGGGACGCGATGATCCTGCACTTCTCACCCGCATTACCAATGTATTCCGAGTCACGGTCAATGGGCAAGCCCATCGGACCAGTCTGAGCACTGCCCGAGAGGCCCGCGAGAAACTGGGTATGCGTGTCGATGGCCTAACCTCAGTGAGATCAAATCACGAGCTAAGGAATATCTGTTGACGGGTAGCTTACCGATTGGGGCACGAAGTTTAGCCCAAGCAACTTGTCTGCGAAGATGTTGTACATCAGGGACCATGACTGCTGGTCACCGTAGTTTCCAAGCAAATGTGAGCCATCAGAGGACGTTGCGCGCGACAGGAACGAGCTGAGGAGGTCAAACGCCTTGTCCTACACACAACTCTCATTCAGTCCGCCACCTCAAGAAATGCAAACATTACTCACGCCATACTGTTTCGCATCAGCATCTTCACCGACCGCATGTGCGATCTCAGCCATGGCCTTCACGCCGATGATGCCCTTGAGAGCGATGTTAGTTAATGCACTTGCACCCCCGCTGTCCTGATTTTGTCTGGTAAGCAATTCTCAGCCGACGCCTCATCGTCTACCTCGAGTTAATTAGAGCGGGGACGTACTGGTCCTTGGAGTCCAACGCGCTACCGACCAAGTAGTCTGCCCACCGCTTCGCCGTGTAGTACTGAAAAAAAAGCCAATTGAGCACACATACCCCTAGGGCTCGGTCGCGCCCGCCTCCATTTGAACGTACGTATTGCGAGAGCAGCGTCCCGTCGCCTGATATCCTCGCGTGCGCAAGCATCATGATGAGCATGCTCCCAGAGTCTGAACGAATGCAAGGACATCCCCGGCTATGAGTCAAGACCCGCCATGTAACCAAGGTGCAAGGGCACTCACGTTCGACGCCTTGTTGCGGTATGCGACCAGGGCTTTGCGCCTGGGGATATAGGTTCCCAAGGTCCTGCGCTGCGTACGTCTGGCCAGACAGACTTGCGGGCTGCGATGCCAGAAGCGGGGCGAGGAGCGCGCCGCCGAGCGATGCGTTGAGGTACATAAAGGCCGGAAACGCCATGTAGATGTGCTCCACGGGGTTTGCACGGCTATTGACGCAAAATTCGAATACAAATTGAGCATATCGAGAGTATCATCACCATTTAAGTTAGAAGTAGCACTGACCGATCTGTGCCCATATTCTTCATGAAGACCATGATGTCGTCGGGGACGAGATTCCCGCTCGAGTCGGTGCCCACAGTGATGTCGAGCGCGCTCATGGTCTGGCGCGTTGCGAGCGAGACAATGTCCACGTATTGCGACGATTTGACCCTGGCCGCGTCGCCCATGATCTTGTGGTCGAGAGCGATAGCACGTTCGAGCGCTGCCGCATAATCGCCGGTAAACGCGTCGATCTGCGATACACAACTCTGTCAGGACAGCAAGGGCGGCCGGAGTACAACAATGGACAAGGCTCACGACGTCTTCAATGTTTGAGTATTGCGTCGCATAGTACGGCCGCCGTTGTTGGACGGCCCCAGAGGCAGTAGTATACTGGATGGTGGGGTCTCGAACAACCCCAACCGACCATGTTATGGGAGAGTCCGTCGCTTTGATCGTCCCGAGATCGACCGCCAGGGCGTATACAGGGAAGGTTCTATCATATGGCCGTATGTGTGAGCGATAAAATACGGGGCGCTGAAGGAACGACTTACGGGCGGATGGTCGTGAATGCTGTGGAGCCCTTATTCGTAAGGATGCCATTTTGCTCAAACTGATCGCGGGTAACCAAGAGGAAGTCCATTTGCGATGTGATGCTTGGTTGGGACTGGATTGACGAAGGGGGTGCGCACGGGTGAGACATGGAGGCGTACATATGTGGATGGTATTCACCGTAGAGATCGCATAGTACGTTGTGCCATCTTGTGCCTGGTTGACGATTTCTTCGTTCGCGACGGGATTTTGCAGCCATATCTTGTGGTATTTGGACTTTGATGTGGTTCCATTACTCCACTGGACTACCGAGCCGGTGGTATCGCCAGATTCCCACTCTGCAAAACAATGTCAACGAAAAGCCAGGGTCTGGATAATGCGCTAAGTCGTACCTGCACTGATATCAGAGTACATTTGCACCGGATAGCTGTTTCCATCCAAGGATTGAGCTTCCACGGATACATAGGAAAAAGGAATTGACTGCTTGATCCAGTCGCCGGGCTAAAGCGGGATGGCGCCTGAGATGGAGGCGACTCCATTCAAACAATAGAGCCACTCACCTCTACCGGACTGAGGAACGTAACAGTGACGTTCATTGGACCTGCCTTCATGACGAAGATGGATCGTGTGGGTGTAATCTGAATGTTGGTGACATTCGAGGCGATGTCAGCGTTGGTCAAATCATTGCCCATCCACTTGTACGTAGTTCCGTTCACTCTGATCAAGCCTACCCAGGCCACAAGCTACGTCCTCTGTGAGCTCTAATGTCTATCAATCTTGTCATTGGACAGAAGACTCACCGATCCTAAGCTCCAGACAGCGGGCCAAGCACTCGATAGCGGCAAGGAGCCATTCACAGTATTGTACCACATATTCATGTATGGAGTCTTGACAGCCAGAGGGATCGCTGCCGGAAACAGTGTTTGTACGGGACCCTGTGCGTCGACAAGAGATGAAAAAAACGAGAGAAAGACGAAGGTCCATAGTGCACTGGCAGAGTATACCATGGCAGAAACGAAGGCCCGGGAGGCCAGTCCCAGGATGAATTACACGAGAGGGAGAGAAAGAGGATAGAGGGCCAACGAGACAGGTAACAGGGTGAGGAAGGAGCGATACTACAAATAGCGAGAGGTCATCAGGGTTACTGCCAGAAGTCCGACAGTCAGTGTCAGATTTGACGGAGGCCAATCAACATCACATGCATTCCACTCCCCTTCACTGCCATTTCGACGATCTGTCGGCGCGCGTCGTAGGGCCGCAGCTGGGCGGCGGGTTAAGGGTCTCCTGCAACCAACACCTTCGCTTCGTTTAGTTTTCAATCTGAACCGTGACTCCGAGTCGTTCCAAGTTCAAATAAAGGGACAGCCTGTATGACACATACATTGTCAGGCCGACTGACCCGTCGACAGCACCTCTGAGAAGCGCCACATCATCCAAGATGTGCGAGAATATTAATGGTGTAGGAGGAGGAGGAAGAGGATCCAACTCAGGCGGCCACGTGTGGGTCACCATCGGCCAGTTCAAACGTCGGGCGGGAGGGCGTCTATTCAATTACGTTACCCATGCCACCTTCGAGCGGTGCCGCTGCGCCTGCCGGTGCCAATGAGGCTGTTCTCCACCATAATCAACATTGTTTGTCTTCCTTTCCTCCCTGAGACATAGTATGCGCTGTGTGTAGAGGAGTCTTGCCTAGATATCTCATCTATCCTGAATTCCTCTCCTTTGGGGAAATATTTGCTGCCATTCTAAATGTCCAGTGGGTGGTGACGCACCCAACTTGTTGGTATGTCATTTCACTCGTGTTGTTTCGAGTCTTTCGAAGTCCACGGATGACTGTTTATGTCACATATGACTCGCTCAGGGCTGAATATTAGCTATCAGCTACGGCCGTACAACGGGACGTCAAGCCTCAAAAATCGACACATGGTATCTGGAACTCATCCGAGTCTTCACCTCGACTCCTGCTTGGGCTGATTCTCTGACGAAATACCTAGGTCACTCCTTATCCGTACGATGGCTTCTATCGCTTCGGAATCAACAGGTATTACCTCTCTATGACGCTACCGGTCATCGTCGCGCCCTGTGTCCTGCCATCGCTCTTGTTTGAGCGCTGTAAGTCGCGCTACCAATCGTCTGCCATTTAATGCTAACCACAACCTTCCCTAGGCTCTTTAAATACCCAGACCGCATTCCATGGGATCCAGATCTCTCCCAGCGCTCCCGCCACTAGACAGTTTCTACCTCGTGTCGAACGGCAAGCCGCCAGCACACCCTCATCCGCCACCTTCCGCGGTCCCTCCTCCCCATCGAGACAAATATGCCGTACCCGAAATGCCTGCATTGACCGTTTGATGCTCTGTCAGTCCTCAATGGCTGTGTACACCGAGTGTCCACCATGGGTTCCAGTCGGACCATCCGTCATTCTTTCTCCCAGGACCAAATCCCCGATGAAGGCGCCTCAATGACCCTCATGGACACTAAGGGGAACGTTGCTACCGCCTCAATTACATTCCTTGGTCCGTCTCCTCCGGCCTCTGACAGTATCGCCAGGCGACCTCATCGCTTCCCGCAGCAATCAGCCCCTATGTAGCACCACCTCTAGGACGCCTTCTGACTGCGATGCTGGTTACTGTACGGTTTCTCATTCGCCTGTACCACCCCGGTTCTCCATGGCATCCGGAGTTCTGCGTTTTCCACATCGATGCGCTCCCGACCGCTTGATCGACTCCAACTCGAAGTTCCGACATTTCCGGGTACTGCTGATCGGTGAACGTCGCCTTATTTTCTGTGGCGATCCGGCGGCGATGACAACTATCTCTGATCTGGGGTGCCACGCCACCTCCCTCCACCATCTGTTACCTGACGACTTCTACTCGATCTAGATAACGCACTGCTTCTCACGATTCATATGCATTGTCTTCGAGAATAAATGTACAACACCAATATCCGCGATCTCCGAATGCGCTGACTCGGAGGAAGCCCAACATACCCGAAGAAAATAGTAGGCTCGTGCGCCTACAACGGAGAAAGCGCCCCACCCAATCCCCGCCCATCGGTAGTTCTCGTCCGGCTTGAGGTCCTCCGACCACGACTCGTAGTCCTTCACGTCACGGTTCAGCGGCGCAAGGTCCTCGCCGACGTACTTGTGCGCGTCCTTCCCGAGGAGCAGGCGGAGCGGCGGGTCTGCGAGCTGGTAGACCTTCTAGACGCCCTTGACGGGGTCGTTCCACATCGCCTTCATCGCCTCTTTATCCGCGCCCTAGTCGAAGTACTTGCGGATGATCGCGACCGGGTTTGTTTCCGCCGCGTACGCGGGGTGCTGCGGGAGCAGCTAGATCCGGCTCGCGATGCCCGTGGCGAAGCCCCCGGGGAGGATGGAGGAGATCTGGGGCAAGTGTCAGCTCTGGTACGACGCAATGGCAATGTCCCGGATCGCAACGCTCCGCGCTAACTTTGATGTTCCACGACGGGTCCAGCTCCTTGTTCAGCGTCCCGGTGAACCCTTCAAGCGCTACAAGCCGTGCACCCAAGCAATGAGTGCGTGTTCTCGGAACAATTCACACCGCTCACCGTGCTTCGCAGCCATGTAGAACCCCATCGTAGTCATCGCCGTCAAGCCCGCAGTCCCCTATTCTATATGAGCCGCCCGCCCTGGGGCCGATTCTCCTCGCGGAAGAAGCGCACCGCCTCCTGTGACTCGCCGCGCACCAGAAGATGACGTCGAACAGCGCGCGCGCGCGCGAGCTCGTCCGCCACCGCCTCCGCCTCGCCCGCCACCGCGTACCCCGCGTTGTTGAACATGACGTCAATGCGGCCGAACGTTTCTTTGGTTTTGGCGAAGGTGGCCTTGATCTCCAGGGGGCTTGTGACGTCGGGGCGCGTGGCGGGCAGCTGCTCGGTGGTGTACTTGGCTTTGAAGTCGTCGAGGGCCGCGGTTGTCCGGAAGGTGGCGACGACGCGGTCGCCGTGCGCGAGGGTGCAGCGCGCCATCTCGAGGCCGAAACCCGAGGGGTGCCGGTAACTGCGAGGTTTGGTGCGGGTACGCTCAGCGGATGGTTACACAGCTACGCTAGGACGGGGTCTGAAGGGGGTGGGGGACTCACTCAATCAAACGCGGGCAGCTGAGGACATGGCGCGGGCGAGACTCATGCGGTTGCTTGTGTGGAAGTGCCGCATGCACATACTTACTTGCAGTACATATGCTGCTCTGCGATGTGCAGACTCGAGAACGGCAATTTCCATGCTCTTCGGGCGCATTCCGATTGGTGGATGTTCAAAGCCTAGACTCTGCATCGCCACCATGCAGGGCGGCTACTTACGAGACGCGCACATTCCTCAGTGGTTCCCTCTATGATCTGGTTCCGTACGGCCCCATCGACGCTTTCGTTAGCATTACATCGCACGATCAACAACATACTCAACGTGCAGCAAGTACGTTCTGTCGTGATCCCGCTTATTTTCTAGATACTCATTCTTCCCCAGTCTCAGAGCACGACGTGCACCGTTGCGGCAAACTCTTGACGACTCCAAAATCTCCGACGAGACTGTCAAGAATGACCACATGTAGCTATATTTATGCGCGACTGGGAGACAACAAGACTGGCTTGTAGTAGGCCGGGTGCGTGCGTTGACTACGGTCGTATCGAAGGGGCAGGAGAGTTTATCTAGTCACCCGAGCCGTAGGCATTGGGTGAGTCCTTCGAACTTCCGAATGCACACAGAGCTCTGCCTGATGATCCACGATGTACCTCTTCCTGGAACTCCTGTTCGCCCTAGATTGCGTCCTTTTGGGAGCCAGACACCTCCCCAACGTGAATTCTCGCCTGCGCCAATTCTACCTTTACAATACGTTTACTCCTGAGTCCAGATACTCATCGTCCTGCAACTCCACAGACCACTACCACGTGGAGTACTCCTCCACCTCGCCCAAGACACTCTTGGCGGCGGCCGGAGCCAGATCGACGCACCCAGCGGGATCCGGAGGGACAGCGAGGACGGTGCGCTTATGTGACAGGTGATGTCTGGCATCTGCTGCCTTCGCGGCGTTTCCCCTCGCCTCTTATATATATCGGGTCGAAGGTTCACAAGGATGGCTTTGCGCGACTGTACGGCGACAGGTCACATCCCAGCTCAGATCCGTGGCCCCGGTTGATTTCGTGCCCGCCGTCATTGAACTCTCCGAGGTTTATGATCGCCAGCTGTATGGCAGTAGTTGGATGCAAGGTACGCAAGTGCACAAAGTTCAACTATCAAGACACGACACCCGTGCCTATTCTGATCTACCGCTAGTTGGCCTCGTACCGAAGACCATCCGACCACGATGCATACTGCTCAACCTCGCGCGTGACCCTCCCCAAATACTGTGTAACGTACTGGTGTGCGTCCTTCCCGAGCAACAGACGCAGCGGCGGGTCCTCCAGCTGGCTGAGCTCGAAGATCTTTTGGACGCCTTTCACCGGGTCACTCCACTGCGTCTTCATGGTCTCTTTGTCCTTGCTGCCCTCCTCAAAGTACTTGCGCATGATGGCGGTTGGGTTCGCCGCGCCGGCGTATGCGGGGTGCTGCGGGATCGTCTGGAGCTTCGCCGCAACCTCGGTGACGAAGCCGCCCGGCAGGACGGAGGAGATCTGTGTGCAGCAAGGTAAGTGTCAGTTCTGTCTCGACGCGGTATTGCACCAATACTGCAGCAGCTGACCTTGATGTTCCACGCAGGCTCCAGCTCCATGCTCAGCGTCTCAGTGAACCGCTCGAGGGCTAGGACGCACGCATAGACATGAGCGTCAGCCTTGTCGCAACCTTCCACAGGATGGTGGATATGGATCTATGGCACGCACCGTGCTTCGCGGCCCCATAGAAACCCATAGTGGGCGTCGCCGCCAGGCCCACGGTCGCACTGTTCTGGATGAGCCTCCCCCCTTGTGGGTTGTTCTCCTCGCGGAAGAAGCGCACCGCCTCCTGCGAGACGTGCACCGCGCCCCAGAAGTTCACATCGAACAGCGCCCGGGCGGCCTCGTCCGGGATCGCCTCCGCCTCGCCGAGGATGACGTACCCGGCGTTGTTGAAGACGACGTCGATGCGGCCGAAGATTTCCTTGGCCTTCGCGAATGCGGCCTTGATCTCGCCTGGCTTGGAGACGTCGAGGCGGAGGACGAGGAGCTGTGCGGGGGTGTACTGGGACGCGAAGTCGCTGAGGACCTCGGGCTTGCGGAGGGTGGCGACGACGCGGTCGCCGTGCGCGAGGGCGCAGCGCGCCATCTCGAGGCCGAAGCCTGAGGACGTGCCGGTGACTGCGAAGACAGTTTGCGGTAAGTTTGTATTCCCTGTAAGGAATAATGAACATGGTCTTACTGAACCAAACGCGAGCAGAAGACATTGCGAGATAGAGATGCTAGGAAGCCTGAGATTGAGTGCCATCCATCCTCCTCAGGAGCCAGCACTCCTTTATACCGGCCGCGGACTGGCAAGCGTGTCCGTGCGTAGACAGGCGGACACGGCGCACTCACATCCAGCTAACCATTGCCGAGTAGTACGAGCAGATTCGGCTTCGTGGTTGGAATCTCAAAGCCTCGTGGTGGGCCGTGACGTGAGCGTCTAAGTCTCCGATCGGACATGGGCGAGCAGCTCATGACCGCCAGGCTTATTCCGCACCGGGGTACGCGCATACCTTGACATTAATATTTCCCGACGGGGCCGGGGTTTGTGCCTTTCCTCTAGCACTCTATACTCATCTGATGAGTCTCCTACAGCCGCTATGATCTCGCTATGTATCAATGCGTCGTTTTAATCTGCAGCCTTACGATCGATTCTAACTTGTACGATGCGTACTCTCATTCAATACAATCGGCTTTAATCCGGATACTCATCCTTTTTCTCAGACCACAAGACGTACTCCTCCATCTCCTCCGAGAAGACTCTTCGCAATAGCACCACACAAGCTCACGCAATCCAGCGGAATGCGGATGGAAGGCGAAGGTAGCGGGCTCGGCATCCGTTGCGTAGCAATGCGTCGTCGTTGTAATCTCTGGCTTCGGAGACCAGTCTAACATATATAGCGCGTTTAGTTGCGATCAGTTCTACTCCAAATACTCATCCTTCTCCAGTCCCACAGACCACGATGCGTACTCCTCCACCTCTTCCGAGAAACTCTTCACGGCTGCCCGGATAAGATCCACGCACCCCAGGGGGACACGGAGGGGCGGCGAAGGGAGCAGGCTCATCCGATAGATGGCATCCGCTGCCTTCGCGGCGTCTCCCTTCACCTCGTATATCGGGTCGAAGTCTCCGGTGAGACTGTTGAGGATGGCCTTGCGCGACTGTGCGACCGCCAGATCTGGCTTGTCGTAGGCGGGATGGACGGGGAGCTTCGTCATGGCACCGACGGCGTTCGTGCCGAACGCGCCGAGACTTACGATTGTGAACTGTGTAAGAGCGGATGAGCGAGTCCCGAAGGTTTACCAGGACATGAAGAATCTTACCTTGATGTTCCATTCGGGATCCACCTCTTTTGCAAGCGTCTCCGCGAGCCCCCCGATCGCTGCCAGTGCAGGAATTCGTGAGTTAGCCGCTCCATAGTATACTATCATCATCATCGTTCCACTTACCGTGCTTTGTGGCAGAGTAGAAGCCGCACGCAGGCCAGCCCACAAGCTCCGTCCCCGACGTGATCTGGAAGATACGCCCACCGGTCCCAGGGGCGTTCTCCTCCCGCATAAAGCGCACCGCTTCCTGCAGCACATGCGTCGAGCCCCAGAAGTTGACCTCGAACAGCGCGCGGGCGACGCCGTCTGGCGTGCCCTCGACCTCGCTCAAGAGCGCGGTGCCGGCGTTGCTCACGACGACGTCTACGCGGCCGAACGCCTCCTTCGCCTGCCGGAACGCGTCGAGGATGTCTTGGTGGACGGTGACATCGACTTTGAGGAGGAGGAGACGCTCCTTGGGGTACTGCGCGGCGAGGTCGGCGAGGACTTCTGGTTTGCGGAGAGTTGCCACCGCGATGTCGCCCTTCGAGAGGACGTCGCGGGTGATGTCGAGCCCGAGCCCGGACGAGGAGCCGGTGACTGTAGGCTTGGTGAGTGCTTCCTACGTTGCTTTGAAGGAATAATCAAATGCTCACTGAACCAAACTCTAGGAGTACCTGTCATGTTCGATTCTCTGTGGGGGAAGTGAGTTGTTAGTTGCGCGATTCTTCGGGGTTCGCCCTTGTCCTTTATAGAACCAGAGCTAGGGCGGCTTGGTCATCGAATTTAAACAGTCTGCCTGCCCTAGGCTGCAAGCCTCCACGAAAGAGCATCGGCCCCCTCGTCTCAAGGAGGAGTCACTCATGCCCAAGCAGGCAACACCTTCCAATTCGGGTCGCTTGCGCAGTCGACGTACGACGATCGACGGCCGCTTTAGCGCAGACCGAAGCCGATCTGACCGCCGGAAGCGTTGTTCGGGCGGGATACGTCCGCCCGAGATGTGTAATAAATCCTAGGCATCGCCCCGTTTGAAGCTAAGTTTGGAACATTTTCTAGCGGTTGGCGAAGCGTGCCCATTACCCCGCGATAGGGTTCAAACGTTCAAGTTCAAACGCCGCAAGGTCCTGGTTCAACGAGAGATGGAAATGCTGTGACTTGACGCTTATCATTAGAAATGTGAGCCAATTTTCCATCACTGCAAAGAAACTGGGATTCAGACGTGTGGGTAGGTAGGTACTATGCTAGCTCATCATTGTCATATTGGTCGTCAGTGGACGCTGACGCGGACGGCTGGAAAGTTGTTTTCAGCTCTCGCGAGGGCTGCCGGTGTCCAACTTGAAGCGCGCAATCGATGCGGTGGTGCATTTAAGCCCTCAATGCTCCAAACGACGCGTAATTGATAACAGACACACACTTGGTCCATACTAGACTGCATGATACTGCACGACAATCCAAAATCATGTGCGGGTTCGGGCACTCGTATCCATCGGCGTCGGCACCCTACAGCGCCCTCACTTTCAACAGCATCTCCGGCAGCGGGCTCTCTTGGTCCATTGTGGGGTAGTTGATGGCGGAGAAGTTCCACGTGATCTCCCGGTCGGACAACTCGAACGCGAAGGTCGGCAAAAGAGTGGCAAGGACGACCTCTACGAACACAGGCATTAGCGCGATCGGGCCGATAGTCCTATTCAAGACAGGCCCAACGGGCGCAGGACGTACTCATTTCAATCTGCGAGAACACGAAACCACTGGGGAGGGAGGGGGGTAGCACGAGGATCATAAGTATCGCTATCAATTGAACATGGAGGAAGGGACGTCTGGCTTACATGCACGCCCGAGACCCCGCCGCGAACGTCATGCTGTTGATTCGCGCATGCACGCATTAGCACTCGTCCGATACAGGAACGACGACTGACGACTGATGTCAGCAGACACTCACAGATTCGAGTAGACTCCAGGGATGTGCGCATCCTCTACGGCCTTGGGGAGGGGAGACAGCCAGCGCTCCGGCTTCCACTCGTGGGCGTCGTCGCCCCATAGTTCTGGGGCATCGTTCGTCGCTTGGTAGTGCAGGATCATGGCCGTGCCCCTCGAGACGACGAGTTCGTTCATGATAGTGCCGTCGCGTCCACGAACTGGGGTAGCAAGCGGGATGACCGTGTCCCTCGTAGCGCTGTGCAGAGACAAGGAGAGCGTGTCGACACGGTCAGGCTGAGGGTTAGGACTCGGGAGAAGATTGAGCACTTACACTCGCGGTGCATAGCAGACCGGGGCGTATAGGCGGAGCGTCTCGCGACACACGGCATCGAGGTAGGGGAGTTTTGTGAGCTCGTCGTAGGGGATGTCACGGTCGATGTCAGCCCCAGACCCGCCCTGTGCTTCTACGATCTCGGCACGCAGCTTCTCCTGCACAGACAGGTTCTTAGCCAGGAGGTGGAGGATACGGGAGAGCGCATTTGATGTTGAGTCCATTCCCGCGAGAATAAAGATCCTGATGATCGAGAAAGGTCAGCCCCAAACGCGGCACAGCCTACAGGCTAATAGTACCATGGGATATGACGGAAGACTCACGACATATGTGCAAGGAGTTCTTCATCAGACAGCCTGTCCTTCTCCGCCGCCGCCATATTGGCCTTGACTACGTATACCACCCCGTCAGATCATTATCGGGATTCCGCGAGCAGAGAGAGACGTACGCAAGACACTCATGATGTCCTTTCCCTCACCAACTTCCTGCAGCAGCGTGTCGCCACCCTTTCTCAAGGCCGCCTTTCTTTCTTCAATGATCCTTGATGAGTTTTCGCGCACAGTATCCGAGATACGCAACAGGAGTTTGAGGCTCGGAAGGGGGATCGGGTCTAGTATCCGCCTAATGAACGCGTCGGAGAAGACGCATGTGAGAGGTTCTAAAGCGGACAAGAAGAACTGGAAGGGGGTGAATGAAGGGCTTCGTCGCGGGGATCGTCAATGACCGAAAGCGGCAGGATTCTAGAGGGAAACGTACAGAAACATCTTCAGGGCTTTCCCGTATGCGTCTGTGGAGTCCTCGACAAAATTATCGAACGAATAACCGAGGCCTGCCTGCCCAAGGATCTCGAGCGTGGCCCGCGCCATCCACGAGTTCATGTCGAGCACCCTTGAGTTGTCGTCTGTATGCACTCGAGTAGCGAGTGCACTTCGCATCTGCCACGGCCGTCCAATAGACTTAAGAATGCGAATCCCAGGAACACCAGCCCACTCACCTTGCGTGAAACGTTGTGAAAAATATGACTCATCTCGCGAAGGTGATTGTTCGAAAACACAGGGATCATAATCTTCCTTTGTCTCTTGTGCTGTGCGCCGTGGGTTGTCATCAGGCTGGGGCCCATGAAGACGCCCAGGTCACTACGCAAGACAGAATGTTGTCAATTTATCGAGACCCAAGCCAACCTCTTGAAGGAAAGGAAGGTCCGCACCCGCAAGGAGGGAGAGATTTCTCGTAAGAATCCTGATCCTTGACCCCGATCGCTTGTAGCGCCTTCACGTCGTGAATCACCAGAAAACGTTTCTGCACCATGGTGCGATAAACATCACGACCGGGGAGAACGTGCGCATACAATAGGACTAAACTTACCCCGAGGAAACCCTTTATCAGAGAGACGGCCCCGTATGTCTGAGTGAGATGCGCGCGAAACTTCCCCGCCGTTCGAGTGGCAAAAAATTGGCCGAGGTTCCCTGCAAGGAGACCAGTATCAGCCTCTCCATGGGTATCATGTTCCGTCCTACCCACCGGTTAAGAACGAGGCCGAGGGCGGTCCCGGGATATTATCGAGAGGCGATGGGAACAAGTAATTGCTGAAGAATTTCAGTCCAGCCAATACCGCCAGGACCGCTGCTGCCAACGGGAGGTACGTCGACATGATGTTTTTGCTGATTGAGGATCTGTGGGGTGGAGAGGAAGATGCAGATCTTGTGGGCTCGTCGGGGTCCTTATAACCCCTCTGGGAGGTGAAGAGAAGGAGAAGCCGAGTGGGAGCGAGCTCCACGACCGGTGATAGCGAGTCACTGTCAATGTCAGAGTGCCGTTGTCGCTCGGTTCCGCAACTTCCCCGCCTCTCACCCCCACACCTGATGCGGCACCGATAACCCCCAGCTCGGTACCGGAGGACACAGTCGTCTGTGCATTGTATTCAGGCATAGCCAGGCGGCAGATCACCTCCATTGCAGCTACGCCTAGAATGTTGTCAATCCACTCATCTACATGAAACACTAGACAGAACGACGTAAGCGTATCGTTTCGGTGACGAACGTAAGAGTCAACTTACCTGGCTGGATCGCTGGTCAGTCGCCAGTGGCCTTGAGGAGGCTATTTTAAAGCTCGCCCTATTGTCCTGTGATGGGGTCCACATATCGTCCGAATCACTGAACCATGTTTGAAAAAGAATCTGGGTTGGATTATGGGCAAAACGAATGTTAATGCCAAGACTTAGACTACGTGGCGAGAAGCTTGCGGACCAATTTTGGAGTCATTTCATAGCGCTTGGAATGCTGACTCCGACCAGGCTCCGACTTGTCGGAGGAAGAAGTCACGATCCCGCGCCACATCCGTCACTACGCTTGGTTCCCAACTTCCCCCGATACACTCCTTCATACATTTACTTATACAATACGGCTTCTCCAGGCAGAGTCCAGACGGCAACCGGTTGATGCCAGTGCTGGCCTGGCCGTGAGTAACCACGACCTGCCCTTTCGGAACGACAGCCTCGTGCATACCCCCGCTATTCCGTCCACGGAGTTCGAGAACGGGATCTCCAAGTCATTTGTCACCCTACCAGTCACCGCAGGCGAGAGGGATAGAAGGACACTGACCCTCAACTGGAGAGGGTGGGGGACGAGCAAGGGCTCACAGCGTCTCGCAGCATGCTGTAGTACATGTGCTCAGGTTGGGGAGTTTGTCGAACTGTTCCTATGATATGCATCCGCGTCGCTGTCAGGCCCGTCCTGGGCTTCCACGAACTAGGCACGAGCTTGCCCTGTACACTGGGATTATATGCGAGTGATGCATGGGTACCATCTTCGCAGATGTCTTCTCGTTGCCGGCGAGACCAGGCAGAAAAACCAGGAGAGGGCTTTCATATACAGCGCATTAAAGGCCGCCGCGGAATGCTGTACTGCGCACCTCAATGTCACCCGAGCAGAAAAATAGAAGGGTTGATTCTGTTCAAGCGGAGCATCGAACAACATGGCATCAACACTCGCCTGATGATCTTGACCCCAGCTCCGTGCTAGGCGGAACCTGTTTATCGAGAGATACGAGATGTCCGACAAGCCCGAACAAGATGGTTGTCGAACTATACTGAGAGAACGGCGGTGACTATTTGCGCCCGATATCGCGACGCGCGAAACCGAAAACGAGGACGTACCCTGGTGAGAGCACACTGGAGGGGGGTGGCGTACAGAAGAACCCTGGAAGGACCTATCATAAAAACAGACGCGCTCGGTCTGCTTCTCTCCAATGCACCCGAAGTGGCCCATGACAATGGGAGATAGCAGGCATGCGAATAAATTCGTTGTTAAAAGAGAACAAGTCCGTTGTGAGGCCTATCATCTTCAGTGCGAGATAGTTAGACGCATCGTTTTTCCACTGAAACAGATGGAGAAGGGTCAGAGATGGATGAAGCGGACACCGGACTGTGTTCAAGGCACCGGAGGAATCGATATTCTTCCTTCGATGCGCCAAGAAAAAAACCGGTGGATGCGCACATGTGTAATCAGAGGTTCTGAGTGGGTCATAGAGGATAAGCCAAGATGTGGAAAGACGGGAAAAAGCCCACAACAAACAAACGCCCAAAACTAACGCCCATGTTTAACGTTTAGGGCCGGCCCAACCTCCACTGGCAACGGTGCAGTTTGCACAGGCCCTTCTCGTCCCCATTACCTTGATTTACTGCTTCAGCCATGCCTTGCAACGCTCATTCACGAGCACCAGGAGGCGGTTCTAGGATGGGGAGCTAAAACTTTCATCCTCCAAGCCTCGAGGCCCTCGTCACGTTCTCTGGATTCTCATCTTATCTCAAGTCGTACTTTTTCTATTCTAGGTGTCGCCTCATGATAGATATCATATGTGGCCCACCTCTATGGCTCGTTCTCGGATGCACCGAGGGATGGGTGAATGTGCTAAGCTCAAGGTTTGCCCCGGTACCGAGCTGGTCGCCGGGGGATACTAAGAGGGAGTAGTCGTCCCGCACCCGACCCCCGCAACTCTGAGGTTCAAGTTGTGGTGACGCTCTTGCCCATCCCTCGCCATTGTATCGCCGCCGGTATGGCGGACGCGCTGTTCCCCATCGATATCGCACAAATTGTCGCCCTCTTCCTCGAGAGCCTCTTCTATGGTGAGTGGATATCGTACTCCGAGTCCAGGACAATGTCATCATGATAACCCGTCCTTTGTCTCAAGGCTTCTACTTGGTGTCCTTTGGCATGTGCATGTTCACCATGCTCGTCAAAAGCCGATCCCGTCGAGGCAAGCGTCACGTCTTCCTTGTCGTCGCTCTGCTCTTCTTCGTCTTCGCCACTCTCGATGTCGCCCTTCTCCTTCGACATGTTCTGGATGCCTTTGTCTGGTATAAGGGTCCTGGTGGCGCCATCGTTGAATTTTCCAACATTTCCTATTGGGTCAATGTCATGAAGACCGTCGCCTACGTAGCCCAGACGAGTATTGGCGATGGCATGCTCGTAAGCAAACATTCACTTTCAGACGGTAACGATCTAAGATATGTCACCAACGCAGATATACAGATGCTACGTCGTGTATGCCGGAAGCTGGCTAGTTGCCGCCCCCCTCTCAGTTCTTTGGGTTGTAGGCACAGGTAAGAACCGATTGCCCGTCACTCACTGCCTATCTCCAGCTCAATATGGTCCAATAGTTGTGTCAGTCATCTGGTGCTACATCGAGTTCACGTTGCACACCGACACACTGCTCAACTCCGGAAAACTTACACCATTCGTCACCTCCACCATTACCATTACCCTTGTCCTCAACCTCATTGCCACCGGTATTTCGGGTCTCTAGAGTCCAGACTTGCTCATGAGTACTGCTGACCTGTAGTTGTTCCCTAGGGTTGATCGTGTACAAGATATGGTCAATCGAGCGCCGTTCAAGGGCGTTTGCGGGTGCAGGTCTCAACGATACCTCGAGCTTACGACACGCCATGCAAATCATCATCGAGTCCGGACTGATGTACTCAGTCAGCGTCGTCGTTTTCTTCGCCGTGTACCTCGCCTCGAACAATGCCCAGTACGGCGTTTCTGATTGCGTGAGCTTCTCCCTCTCCGGCCCGCAGTTCTAATGTAGTACTGATTGAACTTCCTTAGATCGTGCAGATCATTGTACGTTCAACCCCGATGGTGCCATCCTCGGAAGCTTGCAATATCCTAACGCACTTCTCCCGCGACTTCTAGGGCATCGCATTCAACCTAATCATCATCCGCGCCGACCAGAACAAGGGGATCGAATCGACGCTCGTCTCGGAACGCAGCAGGTTCACCAAGCGCTCCATACGCTTCCGTCTTGCCACGCAAACGCAAACGGCCAGCTACTCGTCGACGACGGAGGTGGGCGACAGCGACGACATCGAGCGGAACCGTGACCGCGCCTTCTCCATGGTGTCGTTCAAGGACCCCGTGTCGCCCCCGCCCCTACCGGGCCAGGAGGGGTTTGCTGTTGCGGCGCGGTCTAAGCTTCGTTCTCTAACGTTTTGATGCTGCTTTCGCGTTGGGTTTTTGATGTTATACTCCGGGTGTGTGTAGGAAACGTCGTTTGATTGGTTCTCCTGCATGAGTTCAGGTCGGTGGGCCCTATCTCTGCCTGCCTGTCAAACTCCAGTCCCTCCCTCAAGCTATACATAACACGCCGTGCGACTTGCGAGCCTAACTATCGAACCGAACCTCCTACGTTTGCGCACCCCCCGACGCCCCGCCTTACTGTCACTCTTGAAACCTGCGGCAAACCCTGCAAACCCGGTGGTTTCGAGTTGCGTACACTGCCTTCCCCATTATCTTGACGGGCAGAGGCCTTATTGACGCAGATGTTTCGACGAGGAGGATGGAAAAGGGATATATATTACGGATGGGAGACGTAAGGATTGAGGGGAGAGGCTACTTATCGCTAGGTTACACTACGGTATACGGCAAAAGAACGCAAAGTTTACAGGCGGCTCGTCGTTACATATGCTCGACAGTGTCCGCAAATAAAATCAGCCCGAAGGTCCAAAGATATCAAACAACTGAATGGGGAGGGGATAAGTTAGGTAGAGGGGACGACGTAAAGAGAGTGGAGCGATACACGGGATGCAGTGGTGGGCGACGTAGTGTCCTCCGAGAGGCGGGGGCTGAACGCGGCGAGGAGAGGGATCACAACGCCCTCACCCTCAGCAGCAGCTCCGGCTTCGAGCTCTCCTCGCCCATGGTCGGGTAATTCACCGCCGAGGAGTTCCATGTGATCGGCTGGTCGGTGAGCGAGAACGAGAACTTCGGTAGGAGCACAGCCAGGACGACCTCTAGAACCAGTGATCAGGTGATCAGCCAGGGGCAAAATCTAGATAGCAAACGGACGGTACGCACTCATTTCCAGCTGGGAGAACCTGAAGCCGCTAGACGCGTCAAAGAGCAAAGGTGTGAGCGTGCGGATTCCCAGCCATACCCTCCACACTTACATGCACGAACGAGAGCCAGCAGCAAAGGTCATGCTGCAGTAGTAGTGGCTTGTGAGCACAAGTCCGTGAGCGGATCCGCAATGGGTGCCTTACAGGTTCGAGTACACTCCCGGGACCTTGGCCTCTTCCAGCGCACTAGGGAGCGGCGCGAGCCATCGCTCGGGCTTCCACTCCTCCGCGTCTTCACCCCAGAGGGCGGGGTCGCTGTTGCTGCCCTGGTAGTGAGTGATGATGACCTGCCCTTTCGGGACGACCACCTCGCGCATGTCCTCGTCGTTCCGCCCACGGATCGGGTGCGAGAACGGGATCACAGAGTCCTTCTTCGCTCTACCAGCAGCGTCAGCAGCAGCCACGGCAAACGGACACGCTACTTAGAAGGGCACTCACACGCGGCCGGACAGAGTGACGGGGGCGAAGGTTCGCAATGTCTCGCGGCACACCGCGTCCAGGTACGGGAGCTTGTCGAGCTGTTCGTAGGTCATGTCCGCGTCGCCGTCTGGCCCGCCCTGGGCTTCCACGAGCTCGGCACGGAGCTTGTCCTGTGCAGTGGGGTTCTGCGCGAGTTGGTGCAAGATGCGCGAGAGCGCGTTCGACGTCGTGTCCATGCCGGCAAGGGTGAATGTGCTATCCGTGCGACGTAAGCAAGCAAACGCGTTGTGCGACAAATCCGCGGCAATAAATATACTTACGACATCTGCGCGATAATCTCTTCGTCCGAAAGCCTCTCTCCCTCCTTTGCGGCCATGTTCGCCTTGACTAACCACGTCGTCAGCGATACGACACGGCCCTGTGCGGCGCGTCACTTACGGCAGATGCTCATGAGGTCCTTGCCCTCGCCGACTTCCTGCAGAATCACGTCGTCACCCATGCGAAGCGCCGCCTTCCTCTCCTCGATGATTTCTTGCGAACGCCTCCGCATCGTGAGCGATATCTCCATGATCCTTCGGAGGCCCTTCAGAGGGATCATCGAAAAGAACCGCCGTAGTGTGGCATCTGACATGAAATTCGAGAGCGTCATGACCATGGCGCTGAAGAGCATGAATCCACTGATTGAGGGGCTACGATCGAGTCCGGGAACCGGGTCAATTAAAGGGCGGAAGTGGCACGCAAAGAGGAGAACTAGACGCACAAAAACATCCTGAGCGACTCCCCGTATGGGTCGGTCGAGTCCTCGACGAAGTCATCGAAGGAATATCCCAGGCCGGCTTGTCCGAGCATCTCGAGAGTTATCCTCGCCATCCACCCGTTCACGTCCAGTACCTCATCCCCTCCGTCGGCGGGAACACGGGAGCCGATCGCCTTCTGGGCCTACATGTCCGATTTGAGCTTTGGTGGTGCATTACAGGGAAGCAAAAGGGGAGAACCTTATGTGCGACGTTATAGAAGATGTGGACCATTTCGCGGAGATGGGACACCGAGAACACGGGATTCAGCACCCTGCGCTGCCTCTTATGCTGCGTTCCCGTGGTGGAAAGTAGACCAGGGCCGAGAAGCACCGAGAAGTCGCTAACCAGACACACGTAAGTCATCTACACCAAAACCTAAAGCCCAAGCAACACGACGACGTACTTCGAGGGCGCCACGCTGTTAGTATAAGATTCTTGGTCTTTCACCATTACTGTATGGAGTGCTTTGGGATCGTGTAATACCAAGACGCGCCTCTGTTCAAGTGGCCGTCAGTACATCCAAGCATCAAGCCAATCGCTGATTCTATTTCTACTCGAGTTGGAACTCACTCCGAGCAGTCCATAAATCAGCGAGACACCGCCATATGTCTTGGCGTGGTTTGCCCAGAACTTCCACGCTTGCCGAACGGCTGACTCCCCAACATCTAAGTAAACAGAGTGAGAGCGAGTCAGCGTTGTTTGTCTTTTTGGATTAAAGAAGTGACAAACCAAAGGTAAAGAAAGAAGGAGCTGGACCGGGGAGGTTGTCGAGCGGGGACTGTAACAGGTAGTCCCCGAAGATCCACCACAGGGTGTAAGTGACGGTAGCGGCACCCCCTGCCAGAAGCACGATTCCCATGTTCGTTGGCAGTGGGGTCGAGGAGGAAGTCAATGGAGACCTGTAACGGCATGCGGCCCTTAAAACCGCGACCCTTGCTGCGCTCCAGCCTAGCTGTTTGCAGTGTGGATGTCATGGAGATGCAAGTGCAGCGCCACGTTCGGGAGATTGCGGCTCCGTGAAAGTCAGAGATCGAGTCATCCACCGATTTCAAGGCTCTCACAGCTGGCTCTCACCTGCTGGACTTGGTCACCAGGGACGTTTCAAGTCGAGGGCGGTGCATCGCACCCCATTCGGGCCGACGCCTACATACCGTGACCGTGTCCGTCCGCACGACCCGCAGTACTTATTGAGCCGCCTATCTTCAATCTCTCCTTGAGGCTTGACCTGGCTTGACATGAACATTTGTACCCACCACTCTCATTGCAATGCGTAGTCGTGATCGCCCGCCCGCCGCCATGTTGAAGCTGATGTGGCGGTACGGCTCCACATGCCTGGTCGCCAATGCAGCCAAGCGGAGCGACCGAAAGTCTCCGAAAGTACTCCTGGTGGGCCCGCTTCGTTGGCATCAATGCTCGAAATCGCGCCCACAGGGACGATACCGGGACGATGTGGAGAAAGCGTTTCAACTCGAGTTTAGCCTATAGTGACGGGTTGCCCGTAGCGGTGGTACGGTAGGTAAATAGTAGTTACTACCGGTAGTACAAGTCGTGCTACTTACTTAGTAAGTGGATCGCATTAACCGGACTTACATTGCGATACATCAGATTCAAACCCAGAAACGGTCGGAGTTGGTCACCTTTTATAAATGCTTTATTATATTCATCTTGTTCAGTGATGGGGGTCTACACCGTATTATGCAAGATATATACGGACGGAGAAATGGCTGCTATTGAGAGTCTTCTACATATCGAGGCTATATATCGTACATTGAACCGCCGAACATGGACTCTTGATACATAAGAAACCGCACGACACTGACACGATCGGGACGACCGCGGCCGGGGACACTGGTACTATAGTAGCTACAACGTGCGTCGGGATGGAGTGGGGGGATCGGATGGGGTCGATGGGACGGGGGATTACTTGTAGGAGACATAAGGGCATAAAGCAATGATGGGACGGACAAGAGACGGGGGAATTATGCAATGATGCGCGAGGATCGTGTAAGGAGGCGGAGGCGGGCGACGAATTGACCGAGACAGAGACGGAGACAGAATAGACGGAGAGACTGCAGGGCGAGCCGAGAAGCATAAGAACCACCAAGAATACCAAACGCACGGTGTGCATGCAACAACCCTCCACCCCCTTCAAGTTTCAATCCTCTAAACATGCTCGGACCCCCGAAACACTCTATCCGCTAATGAGCGGCGCGGCCATCTGGTAGCTGAACGTGCTGTCGAACCCGTTCGTCATCGCGTGCTCTTGCATCGCCGGCGGGCTCTCCGGCCACGTGAACCTGCCCAAGCGCACCCAAGCAACATCAGCCACCATGCTCAAGCCACCATGAATACAACAAGACAAACGTACCCAGGCATCATCATGTCCTTCCAGTAGTTCGGGTTCTGCAGCGCCATCAGCACGCCCCAGTTCTCCTCCTGCTGCGCCGCCCCGAACTGGTACATTCCCGCCGCGTCCTGCTGGTACCCGTTCGTATGCCCATGTCCGTTCACATGTCCGTTCACCGCCGTGTACGCCGGCTCCGTGTCGAACGCGGGCGACGACGGCGACACGCCCCCAAGGGTGAACGACGAGTCGCTGAACGCCGCGGGGCTGCTCCCCGCGATGCTCTCGTACGATGCCCCCGCCGCACCCACGCCACCGAGGCCGCCGAACTGGGACGAAGACGAGGAAGATTGTGGGAACGCTGTTGTATTAGCGTTGGCACTACCGAGGTTGGCGCCGCGGTTGCTCGCCTGTGGCTGGGGTTGTGAAGGGGGCCCGTGCTGATCGGACGGACGAGCACTCACCGCCAAGTCGCGGCGGTGCTTGCGAAGGAGCCCGTGGAGGAAGCGCGAGTGGAGCGCGGGTGTGTGCCGCTCGTCGATCGCGACTTCGGGCGAGCCAAGCCTGTCGATTAGGCGCGTGATGAGGTCGAAGATGTCTTGCTGGCGCTCGCGCGGGACGAAACCGGAGAACTCAGGTCGAAGGAGCTGGAGGCACAGGCGGTATGTCAGCCTCGCCGCGAACGGGGGGGATAGTATCCAAGAATACGTACTTTGAGCAAAAACGCGGACGCGAAGGAGGCGAACACGAAGTGGCCATCTGGAGCTGTCTGCATATAGCCAGTGGGGATGAGCGAGTCAATCAAGGTGGTGATGACCGTCGTCGCCGACTCGTAACACTACGATATGGTCAGAACAGTAAGTTTCTCGTTGTAGGTATAATGACACACCTTCTCGAGGAAGATATTGTCTTCGGGTTGGAAGCCACGCCTGAACGCTTGCTGGAAGCCGAACGACCACATGACCAGTCTCGAGTACCCAGTAAGGCTGATTGGGATCAGTTTTTGAGTATCAACATCCTACGAGGGCAAGGGAGAGATCTTACAATGGAAGGAGCTCCGCCCTGAACTTGAGGACAGGATCTATGCGTGCGTTAGTCCTCGTATCGCAAAACAATCGCCACAAGGAAATATGAACCTGTCATATCCGAGTCGCGCTGGAAGCGCCCCATCCACTCGTTGAAGAAGTTCGTGAGCTGCTCATCGTGCTCGAGGATCACGGAGCGGAAATCCAGATTCTGCGCACCAATCCTCAGCACGAGCACTTGCAGCTTCAAATGAGGCGTAGCTACACACCTGGTTCAAGCCGGTCGGGGACTCCGGGTCCGAGTAGATCGCCTCGTGGAACCGAGAGACGACGCGGAGCATCTGAGCGTACGCGGACGTGCCAATGTTCAGTTTCGAGTTCATCCTCGACGACTTGTACCACTCGTTCGAGTGACGGATGGTGCTGAGCGGAACACCCGTAGGTCAGCCAGCTCATCCCCGACAAAACTCCGATCGGGTGAACCAGCACTCACTAGTCTTCCTTGATCGTCGACGGCTTCCCGAACTGCGCCGCGGTGGAGCGGTCCAGGTTGAAGCACAGCATCCACACCCTGGTCTGGTTGACCATTTCGCGCTCCTGCTTCTCCGTCTTGGGCTTCACGTTCGACACGACGTGCAGGTTCAGGTCCGTCGCGATGCGGATGGCGAGCCCGGTGTACAGCCAGTTGCGGTCCTCCTCCCAGCGGCGCGCGGGAACACCGTACAGGCTCATCAGGATGTACGCCTGCGAGAGCTCGACGGACTTCCAGCCATTCAGGAGGGCGGACGCGGCTGCATGCTTGGCGAAGTGCATCGCGATCGGGTAGATCTCGGACTTCTCCGTGTAGTATCGCGACGAGATCGCGCACACTGCGACGTCATGCTGTTCAGTACACAGCGATCGCGCCGCGAGGAGGGGCCAAAAGATACTCACCGACGGTGAACAGGAATGGACAGCGGGCGAACGTCGACGAGGGCGTGTGGAGGATGGGATCGAGGACGTCGCAATGGGGGTTGACCTTCTCAAAGTAGCTGTGGCAACCGTCAGTACATGCTGGCGAGCTCAAGAAGTTGCTATATGCGCACATTTTGAAGAGCTTCTCGACATCGTCTGGGGTGACGAGCCCGTGGACCAGGATTTCGGGCGGGCTGACGCTCTCGATCATCGTCGCGCGGAGTCCGAGGTTGAACGCGGGGCCGGGATCGAAGAACGTCTCGCACGCAACGCCCTGTCGCAAGCATTTCCCCGTCAACCACACCTCGCGCCACCACCGATCCAAGCCCAAAGAGCGCACTCACGACATCGTCATCAGAAGACTCGTTGTCCTTCGGCTTCGCGGACGGCTTCTTCCTCCGCTTGCTCTTGTTGTCCAGCGCGAGGTTCGCAAGCAGCCCAATCGGGACCGTCTCGTTCGGCAGCGCCGTCGGCCTGTCCTCCGCGTCCTTGAGCGGCTCGTCGTCCTCGGGTTGGCCCACGCTCCCTCGTTCCGTCGGGTCCCCGCCCGCGCCTTCGGCCCCATCCTCCTCCGAGTCATCACTGGGGCCGTCCGCGCGGACGTCCATCTTGAACGCGTTGATGCCGCCGGACGCCCCCGCGGCCTGCACGCTCGCCTGGAGGCGGTCGAGCCACGCGAGGACGTTCTGGTTGTTCTGGTCCGTCGGCGACGTCGCCATCCGATAGGACGCGATCGACATCGGCGTCGCCAAATACGGGTTGTGGATCTGGAGCACGAATATAGAACCGTCGGTGAATACACAGAACCCAAAATAGATAGAAGGCCGCGACGCCATCGCGCAGCCGAGTCCGGCGCCGGCGCCGCACGACGGATGGAAAGGGAGAGGAGATGGTAGCGAAAGGCGGGAACATACCTGTTTGAGCAGGGATTCGATGATGGCATTCTTTTGGCGAATCTGCGCGAGAAGATACTCGCGTTTGCTGTGGCGGGGCAGAATAACGTTCCAGTCAGCGAGCAAATCGTCACAATCGGAGAGGTCGCGAATGGAAGACCCGATCGACGACGGCGATGACAACGACGACCACGACTCGTCCGAGGAGTAGTCGGGGGACATCGACGTCATGGCGTCACGGGGCTATGGTCACCGGAACGGGGAGAGATAAGGCGCACGGGCGGGACAAGCAGCTTGAAGCCCCCGACGCAGATGCGGAAAGGAATAGGCCTGCCCGGCGCATTGCCCATGTTATAAATGCAGAGCCCCCGGGAGCAGAAAGGCTCGGGGCGAGGCAGGCCCGCCAAGTGAAAAACGACAGCCAGGAAGAAAACAGACGAAAATCGCGCCCACTCACTTTGGTGCATTCCGGGGCTTTCTGCCTTCGACGATGCACTGGTGGCCGCCTGACTTGCAGCGCTTGCACGTGTTCTCGTCTTGGGGGAACTCGCACCTCATCTATTGCACCGCCATACACACTCGTCAGCCTCCGAACCGACACCAGCCATGCACGCTGCCTTAAGCAGGCCGTGGCGTCCGCCAGATGGCCTGTATGCACGGTGGTGGACGTACCTTGAGTTTCTTGCAATGCTTGCACGCCCCGGGACTACCGATGTGCCCATGATTCCCCGATGCCGAGGACGTGTATCCGAACACCACAAACGCATCGAACGCCGACGCGGAGCGTAGGACCGGAGAGACGCCCAGAAGTTGATATCAACCGCCGAGGCGCACGTCCCGGCACACCCAAACACCGGAAAGCCACACGGTCGACAGTGGCGCAGCGAACGATAGAAAGAAATTCCACACGTCCATGCATGGCCATGGCAGGACACGCGAAGGAGATGAGGAAGGAGACGAAGGAGATGAACAAGCAGCGGAAATGGGTTTATCAGCAAAGCTTCCCCTAACAAACCGAAGCTCCGGAAGAGAAGAAGACACTCACAGCCGTGTGGGGAGCGAACCCTGGCCCTGCGGCGGCGGCACGTTGACTGTCGTGAAGCTAGTCGTGTTCTGCAGCGGCTCAGAGTCGCTGTCAGAGTCGCTATCGCCGCCGTCTTGCGAGTCGTCCACCCGCGGGCGTTTCGACGTCTTGCCGCCGCCGCGCCCACGCCTGGCCCCGCCTCGCGCCCCGCTGCCGGAGACTTGGCGGGAGGACGACGCACGGGGCTGCTGCTGCGTCTGTGGATGCGCCGAGGGCGGACCGTGCTGAGGTACCAAGGGGGGATAAGTATGAGTCTGGTCGTCGTCGGTACCACCCACCGAAGGGGTCGAGCCCGCGGACGGCAGATTGGTGAAGTCGGATCCCGGGGTGTATGCGGTCGAGGGCGTCGTGTACTGTTCAGGCTGGTACCCAACAAAGTTGTACGATGAGTGTTGTTGCTGTTGCTGTGGCTGATGCTGCTGTTGTGGCTGCTGTTGCGGGGCCTGGGGCTGGCCATCCGCATAGTAATAGCCCTCGGTGCCCACCGGGGACTGCAGCCCGAACGACTGCTCCTGGTGCGACGGCGACTGCTGGTACGCGCCGGTCGGCGCGCCAGGCATGCGCAGCGGTGGGGCGGCGGGATAGTTCACGCCCCCACCGCGTCGGGGCATGCGGGCCCCCGGCAGCGCGCGTTGCGGGCGATCGGCGGGCTGTGCCTGGTGGACGAGGTGCTGGTCGAAGGACGGCCCCGGGTCAGGGCCGTACTGTTGTTCCGGCACGAAGTTGTACTGGTTCGGGGCGGAGGCGACGGGGACGGGGACGGGGACGGGGACGTGGTGGAGCTGCGATTGCTGCTGGAAGGGTACGTTACCGGACGCCTGTGCCTGCCCTGGCCCTGGCCCGTAGCCGTACTGCGCGCTGCTCCCCGGGTAGTTTGCCATAATCCACTGCTGGTAGTCGAGGCCCTCCGGAGCAACGGCTTGGTTGGGGTCGTAGAAGGACGGCGGGGGCCCGATCATGGAGGGCGAAGATTGGGAGGGGGAGACTGGCGGTGGGAGTGCGGGTCGAGTCAGGCTGAGGCTGGAGCGGGAGGAGGAGGAGGATGACAGAAAAGAAAGAGCACGCACCCGAGGCGGGAAGATTGGCAAGGTCTGGAGGCTCGTACGGGGATGGGCCTTGTAAGTAAAAGGACGAAATGATTGCACAGATCAGAGACAGATGGAGGGCAGGCGCTTGCTTAAAGGAGTACTTACCTCCGGAGTCCCTCTGGCTTGTTGCGCTGCCCGGCGACCGACTGGCCCGCTGAGAACTAGACATGAAGCTGTCACCACCCATACGCCGTTTAATATGCTAGGAGATAATCGATGACCACCGAGCGTGGCGGTGTATCCCTTCGAGAATGTCTGCGCCTCCTCCACCACGATGCTGCCCACGACGCTCCGTGGAAGACGCGGAGGAACTATGAAGTGTCCTGTGCACCAGGGGGCACCCTGACACCGCCTCGTTCGAAGCCGCTAGCTAGCACCGATACTGATACTGGTGTCGTCCTCGAGCTCGAGATGCAACGCAGAGAAGCGCGGGAAGGAGACGAGAGGCACAGGTCTGCAGATGACAATACTCACACCGAGATGTGTCAGATGGGCTTATATTTGCACAAGCCGAGTTGCGCGCTTGGGCCACAAATTGTCGAAATCTTGGAACGGAACCCTGAGAGTGAGCTTCGCGAGAGATGCCGTCGCCAGGGAATGAGAACGAGAACGCGATAGGCTGGAGGTAGGATGTGGTCGCGGTCCAAGGAGTGCTCGCGGGGGACGTCGAGTGCCAATGCTGGCCAAAACCAAACACTCATCTGGATATACATAGATCATCCTCTCCGATCACACTTGCTGTCCAGGTCTGCATAAAGCTGTCCGTTTGCCCTTCTCTGCCGATTCAGGTGTAGATAACTAGATCATCGCCTCCCTGCACTGAACGTACCGAACCATTCCAGACCTTCCAACGTATGCCGGCATCTCATTGCAATTTCCGACGTACTCGTTGCGTACTTGCACCACAATCTAAGTACTTATTCCCCGCCACACTTCCAGTACGCATCGGCAGCAGTCAGCCCCGGCGCCAAAGACTGCGGAAGCGCGAGCGCGTCGAGGCGCGTCATCATCGATCCGTATCGGAGCCGCAACGGCATCGGGAATCGGGGACGATCGGGGGTTGCTTGCCTGTGAAGGATATAGTACCGTACTCCAACCATGGTTCACGGGACAAATCCATGTATCCTCTTCCTGAGGTTTGCAGGCTTGTATGGCCGAGAACTACTTAAGGGAAGTCGCCGAGTCGTATTACGTAGAATGACGTCCAACTGCATCAAGCAAGGGCCGCCCGAGCGTCCAGGCAGATCTGGATTGGAGTGATGCAAGTACCAGATCTCGTCCCATGATCAATTCGCCCGTCCCGCGCGATTGTCCTCGTCATGCACAACGCGCCCAATATGTCCGTGTCGGCGGTCTGAAGATTAATGTTCGAGAGTTTGGACCCTTTGGCAAAGTGCTGAAACGTGCCGAGACACTCCACCAAGTCCAGATTGCGCCGCCCTTGCTTGGAAACATATTGGCGGAATTGACGCGACCTGAACCAAGGACACGGGGATTTGCCAGCGTCGAACTCTTCGCATATGATAACGTACCCAGGCCTTCAGCCCCAGGGTCGCGCGCATTGCCGCTTCCTATCGCCTTCCGCAGCGGCCAAAGGAGGGAACGAGTGGCTATAGCAACCAGAAAGGTTTGAGCTCGACAGAAGTTATGCCAAGGGTCAGCGCTGTTCTGCGGCCGACGTTGAAAACACAGTCGGAGCGCTCGGGGGATACGGACGCTTTGCTGCTCCTCGTGGTCCATCACTCGTATCATCACAGAACGCCTTGGTCGCGACGCCATGAGCGGGAGACTTGCCTGGCCGCCGAACAATGTTGAGGGGACCGTGTTGAAATCCCTAACGAAACGGAGCCCCCCAGGGCAAATTCCTCACCGGTGACAACCTATCGCCGGATAACCATCAGGAATTGAGTGACGGTCAACGTAAGGAGCTAAGATCCAAAACTTGCCTGGGACGGGATCTCTATTCAGTGCAGTACGACGTAGTGAGCGGTAACCAACCAGGGATTTGCACGTCTCTGTCCTGTGTTTGCCGTTCGTGTGTCGGTCAGGGACGGGTGGATGGCGCGATAGGAACGTGGTGTCAGAGGTGCCCGCGTAGTACATTCCGCGGGAACGATCCTAATGTAGCGAGACATCCTCGACATCTTCCGAGCGATATGTCACAGTGGTGTTCGAGTTAAGCTGAAGTCCAAGGACAGACCAGAGTATTCCACGGGAAGATGCGGGCGACGTAATGTCGTTTGCGGGTTTCAAATGGGGACCCCTCGGGCGTCCGACGGCCTTGATTGCCTCTCAATGACCACATGAATTCAGTTCCCCCCCGAGGTGTGTCAACGTAGCCACTAACTAGCTGTAGTACTCACAAGAGAAATCGTGGCAACCTGAGGCTGGTTCTTGCGCCGAGTTGCATCCCATTCGATGTAGCGGGATGGACCGAAGATATGGCGGTATCCCAGAATAGTGAGTGGTGGACAAGCAAGGAGGAGCGCCACAACCCCAATGCTGCGAGCAGTGGCACGGGAGGTATTGCTGCGGCCGGAGAAGAATTTCTGAACCGTCTCGCGCCACGAGGGAAGCGGGTGCCGCCTTCGGTCGGGATCGATCCCATGGCACTCCACATATGATACTGGTACGTCCATACAACCCTTGACAGAAACTAGCCTAAGAAAATAGAAATAGGTCCGTCAGCTCATGTCCGATGCAGCCCGGATACTGAGCACGCACAGCGTACTATCCATTTACGGAGAGGGAAGCGCGGTGGTCGGAAAGGCGGAGTCGGACATCGCACCAACAACCAACGGTAGTTGAAAACTCGGGACTATTTTCACTGTCGACTTGTTCTTGCTCTGACTCATAGCATTATGCATTGTGCACCGGCATTAGCGGTTCAACGTTTCCCGGTGCCGCAGCTTCTTGGGTTCCTGGACGTCCAGATAACCCATAACATCGAATCTGTCGGCATATATGCTCAAAATATACCTGTCGAAAGGTGAACAGGGGGAGAGAGTAGCATATATGCGGTGATATGACATACCTGCCCCCACGACATGAATATTGCTTTCCCCGCATTGCGCCACCGGCGTCGGAACTGAGATTTTGTTGGCCCAACGATCAAGCCCTGGGTTAATCTGGGGAGTGGGCCATGTGACGTACCTCTAACCACACTAGTACTTTCGTCCTCAAGCCTCACTACTTGCGCACCCGGTCACGGAGGACTCATCACGAGAGTTGGCCTTCGATCCGTCGGTCTGCGAGCGCTCCGATCGTGGAGCTCAAACTTCCGGCTTCCTTCGCCGACAAAAACGGAGACAAGATTTCCGAGAGGAATATGTGGTGCATCTGCCATAATGCAGGGTACTATTACCAGAAGGTTATGAAGAACAGAGACAGTTGTGGAGGATGAGGCCGAGGGCCGAGTTCACAGAAGGGGTAAGTAAGTTTCTGGCCGGGCGTCGTACCAGGAATGGGTCGTGGCCACGTGGTCCTTCGGTATCTCCCGTTCCTCCCAATGCCACGACTGTCCTGGCGCTTGCTCGCCTTTCCATCCAACTCCTTCGTCTTCTCATTACTTGGGCTAAATTGAAACTCTTTTGCCGTCGAGAAATGAGTGAAATTCTGCAGCGCTATCTGGAGGGGAAGATAGTAAGTGAATCTCTACGTGCCCTGTGCATTCCCATTGAAAGGACATTGGCAGGACTTTGAGGGTCAGAAGTTCGTGGAGCAGATTTCTAGGAATGCCCTAGTTGTTGCAACGGTGAGTGAAGAAATTACTACCTTCTCCATCTATTCCTGAACCAGGTGTTGTAGCTCGTCGCTTTCATCAGCGGCTTCGCAACGCAGTCGTTGCAAGTGTTGTTTGGCGTGTTTGGAGTGTTCGTGGTTTCGCTCAGTTTGGTGAGTAGCCCTCCATCTTGTCCATTGTAAACCTGTGAGGTAGCACGAACTTCGGGTGGGGCCGCACAAGGATTTCGATGGGCTTGGTTCTTCATGGTATTTGTTGTGTTGCCCAGCCGTCGCCTTTCATGCTGCTTTGATCCGGCGAGTTTGCGGAAGAGAACGAGGTGCTTGTATGGATGCCCGAGCAAAGGCCATGTTGAGGCCATAAGACAGCGGCGGAGGTTTCTTGGGCCATAGTGGTGCTGCTTGGCCTGACATCGCGCCTTTTTCCGCTCCCAATCCTGCTGGAGATGAGATGCTCGTGCCAGGGTGACCATTGGCTTCTCTTGAACTTCCTAGCATGGCTTATTGAGCTCTCTCCGGGAGGAAGAGATACCCGTGGCCGGTCCACGTCTCCACGGCACCTTCCAAAGAGAAACCAGAACTGGACAATCGTGAAAAGCGTTCTCGATGTTGTGAACGTCAGATATGCCGCAGAGCTGACCTTATGTCAACAGGCTGTTATTCCGCCTTGGCCAATGTATAGACGCCATCCAGTCAAGTGGCTACCAGTGAAGGACGCAAAAGCATGACCCTTATTGCATTTTGCTGGGTTCTCCCACCCATGGCCCGCTGTACGCACAGATAGCTGCCTTAGCTTGATCTGGGCTAATCCATTGCGTTGTCAATCATTATAAGGTACTCGCGATACCCCCACTCTCGACTTGTCTTACTTCAAATTACCTATCTCCCGCCCTGTACGGTCAGACGATGCCGTCCAAGGATGTGACCACAACAATCAGACTACCGGACGCTTTACTGCCGCCACTAAGGCGCCAACGAACTGGAGTACCCCCTACCCCCCCGCTGCTGCCGCACACAGTCCATTGTATCTGTACCAGTAGCCGAGTAAATATAATCTCTGGAATATACCATCGTTGCCCGAGCCGCGGTCAATGTCAGGGACGATATGTGAATTTAATGGGATTTTAGTCCCAGTGGATGCCGCAGGGCGCCCGATAATGCCGCGCACGGCTAATTCGCCCCTCCGCCATCAACCCCCACCACCCCCACCACCTCCGTTTACAAAGTCCCCCACGTCGCCCAACTCGTCGTTAAGAACCGCTTTTGCGGGTTTATGGACTCATATCCTACTACTCTGGGGTCCACTGTTCAACAAGACGGTCTTCCGACTCCTACCCACGGCGGGCTGGTCGCTGGCCCCGAATACGACGTGCCCATAACCCAGAAACTCACCACACCTCCCCGAACACCACCACTCGACCGACGTACGCCGACGATGGAGAATGCAGCAATACCGGAGCGGTATGCGCAGGCGAGGCCACAGTCAACATCGCAAAGACCGCGCCCGGTGTCAATGCCACCTCAGG
Source organism: Ganoderma lingzhi (assembly GCA_026283605.1). Classification (NCBI taxonomy): domain Eukaryota; kingdom Fungi; phylum Basidiomycota; class Agaricomycetes; order Polyporales; family Polyporaceae; genus Ganoderma; species Ganoderma lingzhi. The sequence goes on along the minus strand of JAPJYM010000022.1, from coordinate 366,908 downwards.
CGTACGCCGCCCCCTCGTCGAACGGACGCGATCAACGACACGACGACGGCCGCCATGGGCGAGCGGAAGGCAGTTCATCTAGCAAATCGCGCAGCGGGACACGGATACTCGGAGACTATACCCTGAGCAAGACGTTGGGAGCGGGGAGCATGGGCAAAGTGAAGCTCGCACACCACAACATCACTGGCGAGAAGGTGAGCATCGTCCTTCTGTACTTTTCGTCTCCCCGGAGCGTAATGTGGGTCTAGCTCGCCGTTAAAATCCTGCCCCGAGTGGCTCCCAGCGGGACAGGGAGCGCGCCGACGTCGGAGGCTGCTGTGAAGCAGGCGTCCAAGGACGCCTCGAAGGAGATAAGGACACTGCGCGAGGCTGCGCTCTCGATGCTACTGCACCACCCGTACATCTGCGGGATGCGGGAGATGATCGTCCACCAGCACCACTATTACATGGTATTCGAGTACGTGAGTGGCGGGCAGATGCTCGACTACATCATCAGCCACGGACGGCTCCGGGAACGTGTTGCACGCAAGTTCGCGCGCCAGATCGGCAGTGCGCTCGACTACTGCCACAAGAACAGCGTTGTGCACCGAGGTCAGCGGTCTTTTTGGGCAGTCGCGGTGTCGTCTCATTTGGCTTTGTAGACTTGAAGATCGAGAACATCCTCATCTCGCACTCGGGCAACATCAAGATCATTGATTTCGGTCTCTCGAACCTCTACAATCCCTCCGACCGCCTCAGCACATTCTGTGGTTCGCTGTACTTTGCGGCGCCGGAATTGCTCAACGCGAAGGTCTACACAGGACCGGAGGTCGACGTGTGGAGTCTTGGAGTGGTACTGTATGTGTTGGTATGTGGGAAGGTGCCGTTTGACGACCAGAGCATGCCTGCCCTGCATGCAAAGATCAAGCGTGGGTTGGTGGAATACCCGGTCTGGCTCAGTGCAGGTGCGTGGTGGATGGTGGATGTTTAACCTGTGTGCTGACAAACGAGCAGAATGCAAACACTTACTCACACGAATGCTCGTAACAAACCCCGCGGCTCGTGCGCCATTGTCGGAGGTGCTCAACCACCCCTGGATGGTCCGTGGCTACCACGGCGCGCCGGACTCTCACCTCGTCCACCGTGAGCCACTTCGCGCGGATGAGCTGGACCGGAACGTGATCAAGGGCATGAAGGGCTTTGAGTTCGGGACGGAGGAGCAGATCGAGCAGAAGCTTATCGAAGTCCTGGAGTCCGATTCCTATTACCGCGCGGTCCAGAACTGGGAGCGGAAACGGATGGCGAACGGGCGCAACGGCCACTCTCGCTGGGGCGAGTCCTTTTCCAACTCCTCCCTCGCGATCTCGCACGACGGCAGCTTCTCCACCACTACGACCAAGGTTGACCAATCACCATCCAAGAAGTCGCTCAGACGTTTTTCGGGATTCGACTTCTACCGCCGCAAGTTGTTCTCGCCCTCGTCATCCCCACCTGGCACGCCGATCGCACAATCTCCCCCTGGCTCACAGTCCCACCTTTCCAACACATCCCTCCTTGAGGGATCACGCGAGCCGGCCGACCCAACGTTCGGTTTCCACCCGCTCATTTCTATTTACTTCTTAGTCCGCGAGAAGATGGAGCGCGAAAGAGTATACGGCCCGGGACACTTTGCGAACTCCCAACTCTCCTTGGAGTCCAATGCTCGTCCCGATGCTGTTGCTGCGGCTGCGGAGGCATCCGCGCCTCCGACAACGTCCGCCAAAATCCTCTCTCAGCCTTCCGTCCGCAAGCGCGACCCGCCTGTATCGGGCAAGCCAGACTACAGCATGCCTCTTCCCCGCCTCCCTGCGCCTGAGACGTCGCACTACTCTGGTCTCTCGTACGATGTCACGCCGGCGACCCCGTCTCCCACCACCGCTAACTTCCCTCAACCGCGAGCGCGCGATGCCGCGCTCTCCCCGCCGAAGCCAGCGGCGCAGAGCCCCACACTGCCCAAGAATGTCGCTGCTTCTCCAGCGCGCATGTCCATGTCCATGTCTATGCCCCGCGAGCCTGCAAACACCGCACATCGCCGGAGCCACAGTCTCAGCCAGCGCCCGACCGTGCGCGGGTGGCACGGGATGTTCGGGCTGAGCGGCACGGAGGAGGTCAACGAGGACGGCACACCTCGCGCGTCCCGGGCGTTCTCTGAGGCCCCGCGCACGGCGGGCCCCGAGCTGTCGACCTTCGCGGAGAAGATGGAGCAGGCGCCACCGCCGCAGGAGCTCAGCGTTACTCGGCCGACCGAGGACGAGAATGAGCCGCGGACGCCGCTCATGTTGTCCGCGGGCGCGACCCTGGTGCGCAAGTTCGGGAGCATCCTCGGGGGCCGGAACGATGACTCGAGGCGGGCGAGCACACCGACGAAGCGCGGGAGTATCCTCCAGAGCTTCTCGCCCAGGCCGTCGGCTGACCTGAGCGCGCAGGAGAAGGAGAAGGATAAGGAGAAACAGAAGGAAAAGGAGGTGCAGAAGAACGGGGCGACGGTCACGATCGCGGACGAGAAGGCTGCTGCTGTCCAGGGACCCGAGGGCGCTGGTGCGATCCCCCAGAGCCAGAGTCACCCTGTGGGTGCCGTCCATCGTCGTGCGGCGACCATCATTGACCCACAGGGACGCTCGGCGCGCCACGAGCGGAGGAGCAGCACTGGGGCAGCATTGATGTCGGGCGTTGGCGGCACGATTGGACGGCACAGGAGACCGTCGACTGGGAACTCGTACGCGTCCGCGAAGCCGCTCGGCGAGAGGTTGTTCGGGCGCACGGAAGAGGAGGACGAGCAGCAGACGGCCGAGAACGGTGCGAGGGAAGAGGCCCCAAGCGTGAACGGCATGGAGGATACGGCGCAGGGCGAGGAGTCTCAGGGGGAGGAGAAGGAGTTCAAGCCTGTCTTCCTCAAAGGGCTGTTCAGGTATGTTTCATCTCTTCGGTCGCGTCTGTTAGAGTAGGTTCAGCCACTGAAATATGTGGATAGTGTTGCCACAACGTCGACAAAACCGCCGCATGTGATCAAGACCGACATCAAACGCGTCCTCGGCCGCATGCAAGTCCAGTATCGCGAGACCAAGACTGGCTTTGAGTGCATCCACATGCCATCAATCGACGTCTCCTCCTTGTCAGCGGCATCCGCCCACGGCAAGCGGCCATCGAGCAGCTCAGACGACCGTCATCGCGTACTCACCAAGAAGGCCTCCAAGCGGTCGTTCGGCATTAAGAGCAAGGATAGGGAGCGTGAGCCCCCGAAGGACAAGGAGCTGCCCAGCCGTCCTTCGGGCGCGACGACCCTGAGCACCACCGCCAGCAGTGCGTCTTCGTCGTTCTTCCATGTCTCTTCCAATGCACACACCGCCACTGTCGAAGCTGCGCGCTCTGGCACGCTGGAGAACCTCGCGCCGCCGGAGGAGGCGACGCGTCCCCAGTCGCCGGCCAAGGGCAAGAACTTGCCACCTATACCCCATGACCAACCTCCGGCAAGTCCTCTGCTCCAACCTGCATCGCCACTCCCTGCAGGGGGGGTGAATCACGATCTCTTTGAGACCATCGGGTCAAGTTCGCTCGCTGTACGATTCGAAGTTAACATCGTCAAGGTGCGTTGCTGCGCGTATCCCTCAAAGCTCTCCGGTTATTGACTTCCTTGTCTTTGTAGGTCCCTTGGTTACCCCTCCACGGCATTCAGTTCCGCAGACTAGGCGGCGACGGTTGGCAATACCACATGCTAGCCCGCCGTGTGCTGACGGAGCTGAAGTTATGACTGCAGCTCGGTCCCAGGTTTCTAGTTAGTTCCGTTGTTGTTTTGTGTGTATTTGGTTTCAGCTTCAGCTTCGGTCTCCGGTTCTCCCCCCGTTCTCGACTAATCGTTTCCTCGTACATATCACCATGTCATCGTATACTCGAATATTTCGCGCTTTGAGCTGTGCTGTCATGCGTTTTTGCCTTTGGCTTTGGCTTTACCACGTTCCCTTCGTGCTTCTCTGGTGCGGCTGGTTTGTCTTCACCCTGGGTTAGAGCTTACCAACACATGCCCCTCTTCATGATGACGTCCAGAAATACGCTCTCTGACCTGCATCTTATGCTGCTACGTACCTTTCTACCGTAAGCTTACGACCAACCACCTTCTACCGCCTGTACGAATGCTATGCCAACACAGATCGCTGAGGGCTTCCCTCTTCCTGTTCGGTGGTGGATGAAATCTATCAGATGCCATGGATGCTGAGGTTGCCGTCGTGACCATAGTTGCACGCTGCCTGGATAGGATAGCAGAGCTCGACCTAGATGTCGTACGCCTTATGGACCAGGAGGCGGGGATACCATGCGTTGTTATTGTCGTCATACAGGTAAATACGCTCTATAGTGAGCTTTAATGTCCACGCTTACAACGTACTCGCTGACTGTGAAGTCTCCTTACCAGCACCCTTTCTGAGTTTTAATAATGATAATAACTTCTGAGCGCTCGAAGTTGCTGGCCACTGCGCCGCAGCGTTCAAACGTTCACGTCTCAGGCTACACTGAAAATCTGGCCTCAGTGCAATTTGAACGGCGGTACGTACAGTAGTTGCGTCACTCTCTGAAGTGTTCAGGGAGTGGGCTCACCGTACATTTAGTCTAAACTTATTAGCACTCTACTATAGTTGTGGACGTCGACACAGTGCCACACTGGTGCCAACGTTCTCAGCGTACGTCGTACCACGACTCAGTGCGTCTTTTTCTGACACGTCTTTCCTTTGAATTTAGGAACTATATTCCAATTCTGGAAGCGATGGGCGCGATGTAGAGTATTGCTGTCAACTGAATGAACTGAAATGTCTCTAGAACGGTTAAGGACAACCGTTGCTAGTGGCGATGCGCCGCGCGGTCGGTGCGTACTGGGTTAGATACCTCCTCACCACTCGCTGATTCTACTCATGAGGTTCATGACAAGGTGGCAGCGAGCCGACTTGGGGAGCCCGTCTCGGGAAACTCAGGCTCTAAGGCATCGATGCATGAGACACCTGAGATGTCTGAGAAGACTTGTCCCGCTTGTTCAAGCAATCAAGGAATCCCGAGGACACGACGCACTTTTGCTGATGCTGGGACCACAACCCGCGCTGGGCGGCTCTAAATCGGAGACATGACGGTGGGTTAAAGAGCTTGCCTGCCGCTACGCTAATCCTCTGACTCTCCTTTGCACCCTGTATCATGGACGTTCGGCTTATCGTTGCGGCCTATGTGGCCACTGCTATGATTCTCTACGCGGTTTGGTGCTTAGCTGGGCACTATCTCAGGCGATCACCTCTTGATAACCTTCCAGGACCTGCTCCCGCATTTCTGCTTCATGGTTCGTCAATATCTAGCATCGAGAATTGGCGAAGAAAGCTGACATAACGTGACCCATATGGCGCTATTTTCTTCAGGTCATGATGGACAACTTCCTCCTCGACAAGCGGGGAAGTTCTGGACGAAACTAGCGGAGACGTATGGGCCTGTTTCGCTGATTTACGGACAATTAGGAGTAGGTTTCCTTCATGGAGTAGTGAGACCAATACACTCACGGTAGATCTACAGAGGCGTATGCTCGTGATACATGATCCCAAGGCCCTCCACACCGTAATGGTGAAAAATCAGGAATTATATAGCAAAAGTTTCGGCCCTTCGAAGTACGTCGCCTATGCTGTCGGTATCCCGTTGGATGCGCTAAAACCTCGTGCTGATTGTAGTGAGCTGATGGTGCTCCTCGGCCCTGGCCTTCTGTCTACGAGAGGAATGCAGCACAAGAAGCAGCGCAAGCTGTTGAATCCTGTGTTTTCATCACCCCACCTCCGTGACATGAGTCAGACCTTTTACAAAGTCGCCCACAAGGTTCGTCCGTCTGCGCAAGCATTGTAAACTCCGATTAATGCGGGTCCAGATGCAGAAGGCGATTAATGCTCGCTTTGCCGGAGGACGAACAAATGAACTATTGGACATGAACGGGTGGATGGCAAGGACGACACTCGAAATCCTCGGTCAAGCTGCCCTTGGTTATTCGTTCGACAACTTGGTCGAGGACTCGACCGATCAATACGGCGAGTCAGTGAAGCTGTTTTTGTACGTCCGGTCTCTTCGGCATCAGCGCCCGTATTCGACCAATCTAATATCTGGATTTGTTTTCGAAGCGCCGCGCTCAGCCGCTTCCCGTTCTTCGGCCTCATGGTCACCAATCTATCCCATTATATGTCAGATGCAACTATCAGGCGGTTCCTGTCGATGCTCCCTCCCAAAGACCTCCGTAGGATCATTGAGATATCAACCACCATGCGGAGACGTTCACAGGAGATCGTTGAGGAGAAGAAGACCGCGATTCGCAAGGGTGGAGATGCGTTGCTGCAGGAGGTGGGAGAGGGCAAGGACATCATGAGTATCTGCCGTGAGTAGAAGCCTCGTCTGTGGATGGTGCGCAGCCACTCACCACGTTACAGTCAGGGCGAACATGGCAGCTTCGGAGGCAGAAAAGCTTTCAGAAGAGGAGCTCATTGCACAGATGTCGTCAGTATATCGCTGTGGTTTTCTTACACCTGTGTGTGCGCTGAAGTATCTCCTGTAGGACGTTCATTCTCGCCGGCATGGACACAACATCAAACGCGCTCTCCCGCATCTTGCACCTCCTCGCGCAGAACCCTACCGTCCAGGACAAACTCCGCGCCGAGCTTGTCGAAGCTCAGGGTGGGTCCGAAGGGGAAACGGATGTACCTTACGACGAGCTCGTCAAGTTACCATTTCTTGATGCAGTGTGCCGGGAGACGCTGCGTCTCTTCGCGCCCGTCGGTGTTTCTGGTCGCATGTGAGTACTACTACTACTACTACTCTACTCGTCTAACTCAACTACTATTGACTCTGGTCGTCAAACGTCAAATATTGACACCCGTAGGGCTACCAAAGACTCAGTCGTCCCTTTCACGAACCCGGTCTGCGGGCAGGACGGGAAGGACATGCACGAGGTGGTCGTCCCGAAGGGGACCATCGTGATTGTCCATTACAACGCGAGCAACACCAACCCGACAGTATGGGGCGAAGATGCGGACGAGTGGAAGCCGGAGCGGTGGCTCGCCCCGCTCCCTAGTGCGGTGGAGGATGCTCGAATTCCCGGGGTGTACTCCAACCTGTAAGGCGCAGATCCTCGGATCGTTTCTAGCCCGTGCTGACAAGTGCATATCGCAGTATGACTTTTGCTGCAGGCCCGCGTTCGTGCATGTGAGTGTTGTGGCCGTAGTGGGCCAGACGCGAGTGCTCATATCCTTGCTCCGATACGTCTAGCGGCTTCAAGTTCTCTGAGCTAGAGATGAGTACGTACTTCGCGTCCCCACCATGCTGAGGCCTCCCACTGATTCGCTAGTTGTAGAGATTGTCCTGGCTGTCCTGCTGCCAAAGTTCTCGTTCGAACTGACCGACAAGCCGATTACATGGAACTTTTCCGCCGTTACTTATCCGACCATGGGAGAGGAGAGCTCAAAGCCAGAGATGTTGTTGAAAGTCCGGGCGTTGTGACCTCCTGTCTTGTGGGCTACAGCTACTACGCTCGGAGCTTAAAGGCGTGATCAGATGTCCCCATCATGCTTCCTCTCTAGAGGTTATCTGTTGGCACTGCTCCGTCGTTTCTTCCTTCCTTTTTGAAGCCATAACCTCACTCTAGATCTCTCCAGTATTTCGCGTACGAGTATGCCGCTGACATGTGTCCGTAGCGACGTGGGCATAACGTGCCAGCTGGACTGCAAGTCTTGAATTAGGCATATATTCCACTTCTCTAATTGTGTTTCTATCCCCAATGGCATCTCGTTGTCATCTCTCGATCGTATTCATTTCCCCACCAACCTATGGAAGCATTCGGGGCTGTCACTTCACAACCCATGTATTCCGGGTATGGTAACTGGGTGCTGGGATTTGCTTACAGTACAGCACGCACTGGCAGGGGACCAGCACATCCATGAACTCACAAGGCATTTATGCGGGTGGCCCAAATTGCACCGGCGACAACAAAAGTGGACCTCGACCCTCTTCTCGTGGCATAGTTTCGTGAATTCCTTTTGCGCCCACAAGAGTGTCCCTAACTATTGTTGTGCGTACTTCAAAAGGCCGCATCGGGCACGGGTTTGAAAGGGCAGTGGTAAATATTCGGCGTACACGGGAATGCTCTCCCGTCTAACCTCGGACGTGGCCCCGCCAGAGCTCAACCGACCCAAGACAGCAACCCTTGACGTTCGGACCGACGAAACGGGAGCACTGCCCATAGTGGTCGACGACGACTTCAAGTTGGCCAGTTCAATGTGGATACCATTTGGGAGGCGCACTCGCTATCCATACTGGGAGAAAATTACCGACCGTCTTGACCTTCCTGTGGCCGCGAGTATTCCGCGACTCTACCAAATATGGGATCCATACGTGGGGAAGGCGCCGACAGAGGTGGATGTGGTGTGGGCCAGTGGATGATGGGGACAGCTTTGACGATGGGGAGGATGTCAAGAGTGTGAGCTTGACGTGAATTGGCTTAGACAGCGCATCGCTGAACAATTTTTTACCGTCAGATTCTATGCTGTACCTCCTTCCGCCCTCGGAAAGCAACTCACATCACGGTTCAGGCCCCGGATCCTTCACGCACTCCCCCGTTTCTTCCGGCCCGAGTCCGTGGTGCGACGAAAAAGACATCATGGCAATGGCAGGATCTCGTTCCCCATTATCGCCCTCGTCGGCCCCAATCGTCGACGAGCAGGTCCCTGTCTGCCTGGAAAGACGGAAGTGCAAGGAGCGTTTCGATGGCCGCGATCGCGACTCCATCCTGCTTCGCTCCGAGGCAAACGTCGTTTCGACCGCCTTGCCTTGGTCGATGCGGACGATGATTAGGTTGAATGCGATGCCCTGGATGCATCGGCAGAGGTATGGTCCTCGTAAGACAGTGCCCGGACTCAGCGGGGTCATAACGAGGGAACGTACGATGATCTGAACAACCTGAGGGGGAACGTTCAGTCAGTATATTACGATAGCGGAGGAAAGGAGGCAAGCTCACGCAATCGGAGACGCCGTACTGAGCATTGTTCGATGCGAGGTACACGACGAAGAATACGACGACGCTGGCTGAGTACATAAGTCCTGACTCAATGACGATATGCATGGTACGTCTCAAGGCCGAGGTATCGCTAAGTGCCGTACCCGCAAACGCCGTTCGAGAACGGCGCTCGACTGTTCCGATCTTGTACACTATTAACGCTAGAAAGCAACCGCAGGTCAGCACGACTAACTGGCAAACGAACATGGAGAGACCCGAAATACAGGTGGCGACAAGGTTGAGGGCAAGGGTGATGGAGAGGGTGGAGGTGATGAATGGCTTGAGTTCTCCTGCGTTGAGGAATGTGTTGGTGTGTAGCGTAAATTCGATGTAGCACCAGAACGCTGATACAACTTTCGGGCTGTCATGAGCCATCAGTGAAAGACGCCAGAGGGAGGTTGGTCTCACTTATGCCGGCAACCCAAAGGACGCAGAGTGGGCCAGCAATCAACCAGCTGCCGGCACACACGACGTAGCATCGGTATACCTGTATTGGTGACGCATGTTAGATTACTACCACCCGAAGGTAGATGGTCACTTACGAGCATCCCATCGCCAATACTCGTCTGGGCTGCGTAGGTCACGGTCTTCATAACGTTGACCCAATAGGATATGTCCGAGAACTCAGCGATAGCGCCACCGGGGCCTTTATACCAGATGAAGGCGTCTAGAACATGACGAAGGAGGAGCGCGACGTCGAGGGTAGCGAAGACGAAGAGGAGCAAGGCAACGATGAGGAAAACGTTGCGCCGGCCCTGGCGAGAACGACTTTTGACGAGCATGGTGTACATGCACATCCCGAAGGACACCAGGTACAGCCCTGCGGGTGCAATGACGCGTTACGACACCGATGCCTCGGAGCAAAGCTATCACTCACCATAGAATAGGCTCTCAAGGAAGAGGGCCACGATTTGCGCTACGTCAATGGGAAAGTCATCCGCCATGGTGGCAGAGTGGGGCCAACGAGTGCAGCGTCTTCCTGTCTATTAGACGAAGGCGAGCGCGATATCGTGGGCAGCACGCCGGTGTCGAGCTTCATACCACCTTGTGACGTCGAGAAGCATACGAGGAGCGGCTGTGGCGGAGCAACGGGAATCGGGTATGTGGACTTGGGCTGTCGACGAGTCATAAGGTGAGAAAAGGAAGCGAGAGTCCCCGTTGCCGAGATCCACAAATAGCCCAAATCCCGTATCTGCTTCAATCTCAGAAACTGTGAATGTACGTATAGAACTTGGATAGCTCATCTGTGTGCGTGGAGAACATGCGGACTGGCCGCACTAGTAGTTGAATTGCTGGCAGGACTGCCAGCGGCGAAGTTGTGGTTCAGCATCAACCTGGGCGGCTGAGCGACCGGCCCTAAACATGGGCGTCAGCTGCGGTTGCTAGGTCCGAATCCCTGCCGCACTCGCGTGCACCACCGTACCCAATGCCCATATTCCGGGGCCGAAATATGCAATTGATACATAGTGTCGTTATTTGAGCATGGTAATTCACCCTTGTGTAAGAGGAGGTTCCCTGTGGACATATTGCTCATCGTATCGGTGCCGTCGAACGCCCCCCCGATCTCAACATCAGAAGAAAACCTCCCTGTTCGCAAGTCTAGCTTGCCTAACCCTGAGATGGAAGAACTGATCCCCGTGGTTTTACCTCCTGGCTCTGGGCAGAAACAGTTGTCAGCATGTCATGACCCCAGGCAGCGGCGCTCAACATCCAAACGGCTCTTGAACTGGCAAGTCCCTAATTGGCTGGCTTCCACAAGAAGCGTCTGCGTTGGCTCTCGTCCGCCTTGTGCTCGTGTTGCCAGAGGGCCGCCTCAAGCATATTCGCAGGACCGCATGGCATTACGCGGCGTACGGTGGGCGACTCGGAGTCCATCGTGGTACATCCTAAGAGGTCGAGGACCAGGACTCCGAAAGCGCGTTCCAAGGCAATTGATACGGCAGAGCATCCCTGCGTGTCGTTATTTGAGCATGGTGATTCGTATGAGGTTCGCAACAACTAGGTAGGTAGCGGGCAACACCAACATATCACGAAGGAGGTCTGGCGGCGGTCCAGGCCGCCATCGGCGGAGCCTTCATGTATGCGTCTGCCTCGCGTTCCCCCACCGGGGACGAGAAAGACACCATGGAAATAGTATTATTCCGCTCGACGCTGCCGATCTCAACCGCCTCCGTCGTGCCAGATGGGCTTTGGCGGTGTACCTAGACAGACGCAAATTCAGGGAACGATTGGTTGGCGGCGAGCTGCGGGTTCTGGTGCCCTCTGACATGATCGCTGTTTCGATCGTCTTGCCTTGGTGGATGCGGATGATGATAAGGTTGAACGCAATACCCTGTGGAAAATGACAAACATGAAACATTTGTTAGGCATGTCGAATGGGAAGGCGAACGTCTCAAAGGTGAGCAAACATACAATGGTCTGGACAACCTAAAGAAGAACACTGAATTAGCACGCCAAAATAGACGACGACCGGGAGGGGGGACTCACGCAGTCTGAGACGCCGTACTGGGCATTATTCCCGGCAAGGTACACAGCGAAGAAAAAGATGACGCCGACTGTATACATCAGTCCGGACTCGATGATGATGTGCATGGTGCGCCGCAATGACAAAGTGTCGCTAAAACTAAAACCTGAACCTATAAAGGCGGTTCTTGCACGACGCTCAATGGACCATATCTTGTACACGATCCGCGCTAGAACGGAATACATGTTAGCACCATTTTTCAGTGGGTGGGGAGAGAGGCAAAATACAGGTGGCGATGAGATTCAGCGCAAGGGTGATAGAAAGACTTGAGGTGATGAATGGCGTAAGTTGTCCGGCATTGAGGGATGTGTTGGCGTGCAGCGTGAATTCGATGTAGCACGTAAACACTTCCGTGACTTTGAAAGAATATTGAGCTAGAGGTAAGCGATAAGCGACAGCGACTGCACTCACTGGTCCCTGCAACCCACAGAACGCAGAGTGGGGCAACAGCCAGCCAGCGGCCGTTGTACACGATGTAGCACCGGTATATCTGTATCGATGATGCATGTCGATTCCTGTCGTATGAGAGGGGGTGATAACTCACGAGCATTCCATCAACAATACTTGTCAGGCTAGGCTGAGGTCTTCATAACGTTGACCCAATAGGATACTTCGGAGAACTCGGCGATAGGGCCACCAGAACCTTTATACCAGACGAAGGCATCTAGTACGTGTCGAAGGAGGAGCGCGACGTCTAGAGTAGCGAAAACAAAGAGTAACAAGGCCACGATAATGAAAATGTTGTGTCTGCCCTGACGGGATCCACTCTTGACGAGCATGGTGTACATGCACATCCCGAAGGATACCAGATAAAGCCCTGGAGGCATTACAAGTTATGATCGTATTATCGCAGAGGAAAACGAACACTCACCATAGAAGAGGCTCTCGAGAAAGAGGGCTACGATTTGAGCGACGTCGATGGGGGAGTCGTCCGCCATGCTAGCGATAGCGGAGATCTAGAGGGGATCCAGACAGCTGTAGCAGAGCAAGAAATGGGTGTATCTTCTTCTATTATCCTAAACCCACGACGAACCGCAAATCCTGAGCGGCGCACCAGCGCCAAACTTTATACCGCATCGCGACATTGAGAATCATGAGTGGGCGAGTAGGACTGTTGACATGTAAGAAACAACTGTGCCAAGCCTGAGACCATCCTCCGCTCTCGCTTAGATCCCCATATCGTTTTAAATATCACAGTGAGGTGGTTTATCTTACCTGTTCCCATGTAGAACTTGAACATGCGGACTGCTAGTATGGGGAGTACAAGGTAGAGCAATAGTCTAAGCGCTACCGCTTCAACTTGAGCGCCAGCCGGCCCTAAACCTCAGGCTATGTGCGCTAAAGGCGCCACTTACCGTGGGCCGCGAGCGCCGCTGGCCACGGCCCACCATGATCATGCTCATCATGGGCGCCGCTAGGAGCATCGAAGGAAGCACATTTAGTGCCTCATTTTGCGTTACAGCCTTTTCCAACAGACTGGTCCGCCTCCTGCTCAATTCGCCGCAAGACTTCCTCAAACACATCCGCACCACAGTCGGGAAGTCCGTCATCGACATATCCTACGGCCACGACGTCAAAGTCAAGGACCAGGACTACATCGACTATGCAGAGGACGTCCACGAGATATTCGGTGTCGCTGCGAAGCCCTATGCGTTCTTGGTGGACCTCATTCCCTTCTGTGCGTGGGATTGAGCTATCGTTTCGCCCTGGTCTCGTCCGACTGACTCAGCCTATCAGTACGGCACCTACCTTCGTGGCTGCCTGGGCTTGCATTTAAGACGCAGGCTCTACAGTGGCGACGAGATCTCGACGAACTCGCCCGGATACCATTCAACACAGTCAAGGCTGACATTGTGCGTTTCTCGATACTGTCTTCGTTGGATGAATCTAACTCAAATGGGATTAGGCGAACGGGGATGCACCCGATTCCTACGTAGCGTCGCAACTCCGCGCTTTGAAAGCGAAACCAGCTGCAGACGCCCGCGAGAACGACATCATGTGGACGGCGGCCAGCCTGTACACTGGTGGCTCAGACACGGTACAGTTTCGTCTTCGCGCCGCTACATTTTCTCATGTCTTTTACCCCATTTTCAGACCATTGCCGGCCTCACGGCGTTCGTCTTGATGATGTGTCTGCACCCTCATGCGCAGAAGCGCGCGCAGCAGGAGATCGACAAGGTTGTCGGCAACGACCGCCTCCCGGGATTTGCGGATATGGCGAATCTCCCATATGTCGGTGCGTGCGTCAAGGAGACGCTGCGATACTGGACCGTTGCGCCTCTCGGTACGCATTGCCAGGCTCTACTGCCGCTGCTTGCAATGTTAAACTCACACGACCTCAACGATAGGTCTCCCGCATCGCGCTATGGAGGACGGCCGCTACCAAGACTACGACATCCCTGCTGGTAAGTTGCCGTAAGGCGGGATCCCTCAAGATGTCTATGAGTACTCACTGCCTGCAGGATCAACCATCATAGCTAACGTCTGGTATGTTCACCATGTTCATCTTTCGAGGCACTCCTCTTCATGTCTGCCACTATGTCTAACAGGGGTATCATGCACGACGAAGCGGTCTACTCGGACTCATTCGCCTTCAAGCTAGAGCGCTTCCTCCCCACGAGCGCAGGCGGGTTCGGCGAACTGGACTGCGCGCCCGCTGTGTTCGGGTACGGACGCCGCATCTGCCCAGGCATGCACCTCGCGGAAACGTCACTGTGGGTGTACGCTGCGCGGATGCTCGCAGTGCTCGACATCGAGCCCGTGTGCGGCGAGGACGGGAAGGAGGTGCCGCCGCGCGCAGAATCGAGTGAGGGAGTCATCAAGTGAGTGTCGGCGTTTCTCTCTGCGCTTCGACGGGGGCCTTGACGCAGATTCTGCCTTCGCTCTTCTGGCGCGCGCGACCGTTGGGGCGGGCAGTATCCCGAAGCCGTTCGTGTGCGATATCAGGCCGCGCTCCCCTAGTGCGTCTGCTGTGTTGGCCGGCCAGTGATGAGGAGCGCATCTACGGAGGGATGGCACACTCATGTAGCGATCGACCGGAATGACATGCAATGTCAACGCGAGTCCGGGAATCGCTAGTCCGAGAGTCCCCCCTTTCAGATTGCAGACGGCGATCCCAGGCATGTTGCGTACCGGGCTACCCCAGCGCAGCGCGAACCCCAACGATATTCTGCGGACGCCCTCCAGCGTATGCCTCGCCCACGTAAGTAGGGACCAGTGTCGATTTCTATTGTGGCTTACCCTCAGTTCACAGGTATCGGTTGTAGAAATCGCCCTGGCTGTGCTGAGCCGTGGTTCTCGATCGAGTTTACCTACAGGCCCGCACCCTAATCTTCGGCGGTTTCGAGTTGAAGTGCAAAGCCTTGCTGTTGAAAGTGGAGGCGTTGCGCCGTCTCTCGAAGTTGTCAGTACGGTGCGAGTGGCCTTTCTTGAAGAGCGGCTGGTCGAGGGACTCTTTGAGGCGGTGCTGCGCCATTGGCGTCTTCCGCTGTTCCGACCAATCTCCATCTCCTTCGGATGGTGGGGGCCTCTTACCTGGCTTGTATTACGTAGTGCAGCCGATCCCTAGTAATCAATCCATCATACTCCATCAAGGCTTTTTGTGGACAAGTTATTTTCCCTAGGTCAAGCTTCGAACCTTTCTAGACCTGCAGAGTTGAGACAGATTCCTGTAAAGTTCGCAATGAATTCGAAAAGGTTCCCTAGTACTTACTGTCGTTGATTATGTAGTTAATCGTAACTCAATGCCCCGATTCATACTGCGTTTAAGTTACAAGGCTTGAACAGGGCGTAACGTTTTTCGATCTCCGCTGATGCGGCATGCACCGCCGTGCCATCGCGCAATTGCGTGTCGAAGCCGGGTTCCTGAAGACAATGCTCAAGCCCACGAGAAGCGTACAGCATTCTTATAAGCGTTCTAAACTTGG
The DNA here is from genome assembly GCA_026283605.1 of Ganoderma lingzhi. Lineage (NCBI taxonomy): Eukaryota > Fungi > Basidiomycota > Agaricomycetes > Polyporales > Polyporaceae > Ganoderma > Ganoderma lingzhi. The sequence continues at coordinate 351,391 of JAPJYM010000022.1, read as the reverse complement.
CAACGTGCGAAGGTCGGAATGTTCCTTTTTCCTTGTATACAAATTTCAAAACAAACTCACTAGGGCTAAGTAGAAGTGCCAACTTTCGAACCCGCCACGCCGGTGGTTGATCTCAGGGTTCGCCTCCGCCGCAGGCTTATAAGACGTCACCTTGGGCACAGGCAGCAAGGCTCCTCTGCCTGAACGCAAATTCCACCGAGCAACATGGTGGCCTACCTCCTCCTGGCGACGACAGTCGCGCTTGCGTACCTCGGGGCTAAGATCTTCCGAAACTACTTGTTCCGGTCTCCCCTCGACAACATCCCGGGTCCTCCTGCAGCCTCGCTCTTCACTGGTATGTCATGTAGTCCGTCTCGGTGAAATGATCATGGCGCTCATAGACACATAGGTCATTTCGCTCAACTACTGGACAGGAAGGCTTGGAAGTTCTTGGCACATACGGCGTCCACCTATGGGTCCGTGTCGTTACTGAAAGGTCTCTTCGGTGTAAGTCCTAGTTTATCAGACGTACGTGTTCTCATTTTTATTCCATCTGACGGGCTACTACCCAGAGACGGTTTCTGTTGATCCACGACCCGATGGCCCTTCACGCCGTCGCGATTAAGGAGCAGGAGTTTTACTCCAAATCACTGAGCCCTTCCTAGTACGTGTCTCCTCCTTCCTGTTTGAGGCACCGATATCTGACACGCTGCAGCGACATGAAACTCTTCCTTGGCCCGGGCGTGTTGACGACTGTCGGTTCCCAGCACAGGAGACAGAGAAAGCTGTTGAACCCCGTATTTTCGGTGACCCACCTCCGCAACATGACCCACATTTTCTACAACGTCGCACACGAGGTACGTAGTTCACGCCCACCCCTCTCATGGGCCCGCCTTAGTGACCTGGGACCATTGTAGATGCGGAATGCACTGACCATGCGTGTTCCCCGCAACGGCACGGCGGAGGTGCTGGATGTCAACGGCTGGATGGCACGGACGACGCTGGAGATGCTCGGGCAGGCCGGCCTCGGGTATTCTTTCGATAAATTCGTCGGAGATTCTGCCGACCCGTATGGAGAATCGATCAAGATGTTCTTGTGGGTTCTTTCACTGCCCTCGTGCGCTGCTCGCCTACTAACTTGACGTGAACGCGACCGTAAAGCCCCGCACTGAGCCCCGTCCAGAAATTCGGGTTCATAATTGAGCAGCTCTCTTTCGTCTTCTCCGAAGCTTCCCTCCTCAGGCTCCTCAGACTGGTGCCTAGCCAAGATCTCCAACGCGTGATCAAGATCTCAGACACCATGCGCGAGCACTCCCAAAGGATCATCGACGAAAAGAAGGCCACGTTGAGGAAGGGAAACGATGCCTTGTCACACGCGGTCGGCGAGGGAAAGGATATCATGAGTATCTGTCGTGCGTGCCCCTCCTCCTCCCGGAGCCTGTCTCAATCGCTGACGTGGAAGAGGCGTGACGCGCAGTCAAGGCGAACATGTCTGCGGACGAGAAGGAGAAGATGACGGACGATGAAATCCTCGCCCAAACGTCGTAAGTCTATCGTATTCCCCCCGATCGTCTTGCGGCTGAGCTTTCGCGGAAAGAACCTTTATTCTTGCGGGCATGGACGCAACCTCGAATGCGCTCTCGCGTATCCTCCATCTCCTGGCACAGAACCCATCCGTGCAGGAAAAGGTACGCGCTGAGATCATCGAGGCGCAAGGCGGGTCAGGAAGCGACACGGACATCTCGTACGACGACCTCGTCAAGCTCCCGTACCTCGATGCTGTGTGCCGCGAGACGCTGCGGCTGCATGCCCCCGTGGTCATTTCGGGTCGACTGTACGTGCTTCACCTAGGTCACTGTCACCGCAGCTCACACCGATGCATGGTTGCAGGGCTGCGAAGGATATGATCCTGCCGTTGTCGACAGCTATCCGCGGACGGGATGGCGCGATGATGAACGAGCTCGTCGTCCCGGAGGGCACAGTCATGCTCACGAACTACCAAGGCAGCAACAGCGCGGTGGAGCTCTGGGGAGACGACGTGGATGAATGGAAGCCGGAGCGTTGGCTATCGCCCCTCCCCAAGGCCCTCGAGGACGCGCGTATTCCGGGAGTCTACTCGAATCTGTGAGTGGCTAGGATTGGATTCGCCCTCTTTCGGGTCAGGCATGCTAATCCGATGCAGCATGACGTTCTCCGGAGGAGCGCGGTCGTGCATGTACGTCATCTCGTCCTCTTTCTATTATAAAGACGGCCTCCTTTACACGGACATTGCTTTCCAGCGGTTTCAAGTTCTCACAACTCGAAATGAGTACGTCCTTCCGTGAATCAGTCTTAGACCACGGCTCATACGGCTTCATCCATCATGCACTAGAGGTCGTTCTTGCCATTCTGTTATCAGGTTTCACCTTCGAGTTGACCGACCAAGAGATCACATGGAACTCTTCTGCCGTTATGTACCCCACGATGGGGGAGGAGAGCACAAAGGCGGAGATGTTGTTGAAGGTCAGGGCTCTGTAGGGCGTACACTGGGCCGCATCTCGACGTGGAAGTCAGGATGCAGCCATGCCTCCATGGAGGAATATAGACTACAGTATCAATCATATATTATGTGAAATTCGAACGCGGCGCCGGCTTTCAAGTGGTCGATGGTCGATGCTTCAATTTGCAGTTGTACGAACGTATCACGAGAGGATAATGAGCACTGCGTGGGATCGCGGCGCTGCATAACCGCATATCCTAAGTAAAACTTGAAAGCGAGTTTGCGAGTCTCAGTCGGCGCATCGGATGCAGCCTGGATGACGAAGCCCCACAGCACTGTGTGCGTCTAGGTTGCAATTTTGGATAGAAAGACATTGTGTTTAGCGAGCGAGAAGGGGAATGCTGGTAGAAGACGCTTACAGATTGACAGAGGTTATAAAGAATGACTCAGCAAGGTCGCAATGCCAAGCAATGCGCGCGACATGCAACGCCGACTCAGCCCTCAGCGGTTCGTCCGCACTCCCGCGACTTCGGTCCTGCCAACCAAACGAGCCTTTGGCCCAAGGCCGAGCATGCCAGACAGAAAGGAGGCGATGGTTATGAACCTTGCGTGGAGCTCTCGTCTAGGAAACATTTCCTGGACAAAGTCTCGATCGACACCCACCATTATCTCCGAGAGGTGGCGCTGTCCACGGGAGTTGACGTCAACCCCTCGGCATTGAACCTCCTGAGACAAGTACTTACGAAGCTTTGCCGAACCTCAGGCTCCGGGAGCTTTTAGCCAGCCGCATGCACTATCCGGTCTAGTCGGCATGGGCAATGCCTGCTTGAGGGCTGTGTAAAGCATTCATTACCAATGGGCTCCCTCGAGCATATATACTTAGGGCGCGCACTGCACCGTCAGAATACCCCACATCAGTACACGGTTACACCCTTCCACCAATGTCTTCTCCTCGTGTTTGGTTGAGTACGTTTTCATTCCCGAGTTGCAGTGCAAGCGTTGATCTTCCCATTTACTGAACGCCTGTCGCAGTCACCGGTACGTCCTCGGGCTTCGGCCTCGAGATGGCCCGCGTCGCGCTCGCGAATGGCGAACGTGTTGTCGCCACCCTCCGCAAGCCTGAGGTCCTCAACGACTTCGCGGCCCAGTACACCCCCGCGCAGCTCCTCGTCCTCCGCCTCGACGTCTCCAAGCCCGACGAGATCAAGGCCGCTTTCGCGAAGGCCAAGGAGGCGTTCGGCCGCGTCGACGTCGTGTTCAACAACGCCGGGTACGCCGTCGCGGGGGAGCTCGAGAGCGTGCCGGACGAGCCCGCGCGGACGATGTTCGAGGTGAACTTCTGGGGCGCCGCGCACGTCTCGCAGGAGGCGGTCCGGTTCTTCCGCGAGGAGAACAAGCCGCAGGGCGGGCGGCTCATCCAGAACAGCGCCGGGGTCGGGCTGGTGACTATACCCACGTTCGGGTATTACACCGCTACCAAGCACGGTGGGTGGGGCCGACCGACCGTTTGTTCAGGGTGAAAGCGCCACCACTCACATTCCTGCTCGTAGCGCTTGAGGGGTTCACCGAGACTCTGCACAGCGAATTGAACCCTGCGTGGAACATCAAGGTGACCACTACGCTCCCCCTGTCGCTCACGAAACGGTGGCTGACAAACGTACCTCCCCCCAGATCTCCTCCGTCCTGTTCGGCGGCTTCGTCACTGACTTTGGAAGCTCCGTCCAGATCGTTCCACAGCACCCCGCGTACGCGGATGGCGCGAATGCCGCCGCGGCCTTCCGTAAGATGTTCGAGGGCGACAACGCCGTGGACAGCCAGAAGAAGCTCGGGTTCGGGGACCCCAAGAAAGGCGTGCAGAAGGTGTACGAGCTCAGCAAGCTGGAGAATCCCCCGCACCGGCTCCTGCTCGGCAAGGATGTCAACGGGTACGTGCGGCAGTACGTCGCGCACATCACGAAGGAGACGGACGAGTACGCGGCGTGGTCGGATAACCTGGCGTATGAGGGTAACTAGGAATTGAGATGCCAGACTAATAGGTTATGTTGTACAATGCATACCGAAACAAATGCTGAACGAGAGCCCATTCTCCCCCTGAGGCTTTCACGGCCCGTTGTGCTACGAGTCGAGTGAGTGTTGTCGTCAACAAAGGGTATTTGTGGTCGTGGGGCGGAAATTCTTGCCAATGGTCCGAGAAGTTCAAAATGGAGCTGCCAGAGCCTAGATTCGAATTGTATGGATGAGTTGTGAGAGATGAGAAGGTTGAAAGTGTATGCTTCACATGTGATGACTTACGTTGAGTATGGCCACATTGATCCACTGGTTCCGGGCCATGAACAAGCCTGGGGCCTTCCGAATCGTTGATGTCCCTAGAATTCTTCAGGAAGAGCTGAAGGGTATGTGTCAAGATAATAATATGCATTAAGCGAGGTATAGGCAGTGTAGTTGAAGCAGTCCGCCAGTGGATGATATGTTCAGGTCGTCATGACGGTCACGTCGAAGCAAAACGGCCACTGTCAGCTCGTGTGCGGCCGCGATGCCTAGAACAGGCGACGCGCGTCTAGGTTGCCATATTGGCGGTTCGTTGTTGACGGTGGTGTTCCCACGATGTTTCTCTCACAAACAGTCACCATCCCCTTGATCCCGCTGGAACATAAGTACATCGACTGCGCCGTCCGCCACATGATGTTTTAGTAGGTCTTATGCTCAATGTATCAAGCTTCAAGCTTCATCGTACACCATCCATTCAGCGGCGGACAGGTGCCAGTGGCCGCAGTGGCTGACGGCTGCTCGCGACGGCAGTATCATGTCCGAGTCACCACTGGCAACCCAGGAGCACTACCTTACTTATCGTACGTTGCTCTATTTGTTGTATGCTCTGCTCCAATCGCTCACGGTGTCAAAGTTGCATAGGCATTGTCTGCGGTATGATTGATCATGGGGCACCCCGCGGCCACTGCGACGGGAACATCGGTCTCAACGTCACTGCGGTGTAACTTGCAGTCAATACTCCGACGGGCGGGATGCGTGAACCCGATGCAGGACATCCGTTCTGGTTACCTCTCAGGACTGCATGTTGCTGCGGGGGATATCTCGTCTTAAGAGCGGGGAATGCTACCGTGGCGACCCACCACCGCCACCGCTTCCCCTGCACATCGAGAATGCGTATTACAATCCTTCCTCTTGCTTTCTTCATAGTCCAAGCATCTTTTGCAATCAGTGCTCCCGTTGAGCCTCGTGATGGTGCATTGTCAGGCTTCATCTCATTTTACGAGGCTGACTTGCTATTCGCCTTGTAGTCATCGCGGATTCCACTAGAACCGGGACTGGGTGGCTTTCCCGTCGCGGAGATGATCAAAGCAAATAGTTGCCCAGGTATTACTTGAAGCGAGTCAAGTAAATCGCGAGAATGAATACTTACGCCTGTTGGTAAGGATTTCTCGGCGGTACTACCTTGGTTCCTTACTTACTGTGCGCTGGGATGACTTCACAGGTCTGCTCCCTATTCCAATGCATCTCGGCGACATACAGTGGTGTCTGCTACATAGACGATATAATCCATCCATTGTTGTTATCCCTGCACATTCGACACATGGCGGGCTGGTCTGCTCATTCAGACGTACCGCCGCCCTTTGGCATCTCAGCTGCGTCTACACTGCATCCCCTGAATACATAGGTGCGCCACACCCGCGTTGTAAATAAGCCACTGAGACGGAACCGTATCAAACTGGTGCATCTAATCGTATACCTGAAAACCATATACAAGGAATCCGTCCATTCTCACCGTCGACCGATTCGACCCGTCATCCGGCACCATCTTTGGCTCGCATTTGACAGTAAAACTACTGTAGCTCAGACTTCCCAGCGAGAACGGTCGTTTTTCATGCTGTCCCGATGGAAGCACAAAAACCAGCGAAGACGACCGAAAGCACAGCCTCGGCGGCGAGACGTGCGCATGCAAAGGCAGGCTTTGGAAGTTCGGAATACAGGTACGTACTCCTGGGTAAGTTCGTCAAGGATCTGTCCGAAGCCGACACCCCTCAAAGTCAGTATCCCCCTCATCACGTCTACGAATGGGCCCTGCAACCCCGCATTTCCTTTCTAAAGTCTCCAGTTAGCTTCACCCTCGCGACGTCGACAGCTTCCGCGGGACATCACGTCTGCGGAAGGTGTTATAGTCCTTTGGGAAGCGCCTGGTACCGAGGCGATGCTTGTGATATCCATATACGTCTGGAATAGTAGGCACGGCGGTCCATGGACTATTCTCTTTGGCGGGGTTGTACATTCTTCTATCAGGTAGACTGCCAATACGTATACCGGATACGCACAGTCAAGCAATTGTGTGGTCTTCATTACGGTTTCGAAGCCCAGGATTCGCGAAGGTCTTCGAGGCACAGGTACCATGGCACCCGCCCGAGCTGTATAAAGCCCTGAGCGTGTTTCAAACGAGAGACCACGCAACCACCGAGAGATTGAGTTATTCGACATACCACATACCACACAATGCCCTCGACCCGATCCCTCCTACTCTCCATACTCTTCCTCGTCTTCACGCTCTTGGTCGCCAACGCTGCTCCAGTCCCCGCAGGTACGAGACCTTCTTTCCCCTGAGACAAACAAGTTCAGCATGCTCACTTGCGACAGTTGTAGAAGATATCGACGACGATGCCACCGACGCCGAGTTCGTCTGGGCCATTGACACCCAGCAAAGGTCCGAGTCGGATGGTCAGTGCGCTTGCTCGCCTTCAATCGCGTTTTCGAGGCGGCATTGACTCCGATCATCCTCGATCCCCGCTTTGGGCCTCCGAAGGCCGCCAGGGCTGAACGGCACCGGCGTAGGCCCAAGTCCCTAGAGGCTTCCAGAAACGCTATGTGATGTCTCCGGTAAGCGAAAGAAAGAGCGGCCTCTAAATGTAATGTACGCACTGACTTTTGTTTTTGATAGACAGGTTCCGTGAACTATTTAATTTGCACCGTGCATCTGTAAACTTATATGGTATCTGTGCTTTCTTGTCAGCGTTATAGGATTTGCGTGCGTAGATGAGGACAGACCTTGCGGTAATTTTCCGTTGTACATTTCAGGATTGAAAGATCTAGAAAATACATGAAAGCGCGAGCATTCTGCATCAGAACACGTACTCTTGGCTTATACGCGCGGACACAGGCCATGGATATCTGTCGCTCGAACATCCCAAAGAGGATGCAACAACCGGAGAGATTTAACGCAACGAACAGCGAGTGCGTCCGATCACGCTACAGTAGTAGTTCGATCGCAGCTATTGCGGTGAGAAGATGCCGAGGACTCTGCAAAGCTAAGTTCACATTCATCAATCAGGAATACAACACATCTGTGTCACGCATCGTCATTCGCAAGAGCTATCCATCTCCGCAAACTCCAACTCGATCCCACCCGCGCGCCCCCCCAGTTCTTCAGATTCGGCGGGGCGCACTCGCGCCGCCGCGGCGCGCCCACCCGGCATACTCCCTCTGATTCTCCTCCACCGCCTCGTACACCGCGCGCCAATCCAGGCACCTGCGGACGGGGTGCGGCTCTACGGGGTGGATGTTGGACGGGTACTGGTACGGGTCGAGGTGCGTGTCGCCGCGGCACAGGATCGTCTGGCGGATGTAGTTCATGCAGTGCCGCGCGGGCTGCTCGTCGCGCTGCGCGCGGGGCTTCGCGAGCTGGTCGCGCATGACGTCGAGGCAGCGCAGCTGGTGGAACATGGACACGAGGAACGGCTCGCGGTGCGCGCCGAGGCGGATCAGGCCGTCGCCCGGGACGAGCGCGCCCCAGGCCTGGGAGGCGTTGAGGTCGTAGCGGAGGCCGCTGTCGAAGGCGAAGGCGACGGGCTTGCGCTCGACGTCCCATACGCCACCTGGAGAAGGGGACTGAATATTCACGTAGACGCACGAAACTCTGTCCGTTGCTCTAGTACTAACCGTTTGGCTTCAACTCGTGTCTCGATTGGCGGTAGAGTAACGTGAGGCTGACGAACTTGTACGTGAAGTTGAGCCCAAGGAAGAGGATGGCAATAGATAGGATGAAAGATTCCAAGCGTCGTGGCGAGGACATGTTTTCTGGCGATGCGGGGGACAAGGGGGAGCAAGGAAAGAGACGAGCACCCAACCCCCCGTGAAGTTTAGTCTGGGAGGACAGCACTGGTTTGTCGCGGGAATGCTAGGATGGCGATGTGAGGGTTGCGCCTCCCAGAACTCCGGGGAACTGGCAACAGAGCTTATACCTTCAGTGTCACCCCGAGGTATGACTCAGAGTAGATCCGAACGTAGGCCTATAGTCAAACAAGTGATACAAGGTATCCTTCAAATTCGCAGGGTACGTACTACGTGCACAGGAAGGAACCTTCCCCTCGTCAAGCCACAGCCCATAGGTCCATTGCGTCACCGTTCCGACAGAGCCCTCTTGCCTGTTTCAACTTCCCAGACGTACATCGCACGACATGGGCTGTTCATATGTACCCGCGGCCAGTCGAAGATGAGACGGGAGAAATCACAGGTGGCAGTCCGTTGACAACTGTTGACAAGCGTTGTAGCGCCAGCAGGATTGCCAGCGAGGCGGTGAATCAAAGGCGCCCACGTGGCATCTGGTTTGAAGTTTGAACTGTTCCTCTATCGAGCCTAACATCAACTTCCAGCAATTTATTAGAAGCGTTTCCTGTGGTATGTAGAACTTTATCCTCCGAACTAAACCCCCTCTTCAAGCTGTGTGTACTCATTGCGACCCTTGTGTCAGATACTAGGGTTCAAACCCGATGCTGAGTCGTACTGTGCAGATATTGCGGCCCTTGCCATGCCCTGTTCCCTGAGATCCTCTCAAGGGGCCCGTGAGTTCCCGTGCTGGTGAGATTGCAGTGCCTGCTTGTGTCTGTCAAAGCGCTGACCAGATGCCGATGGTGGTCAGTGTTCGTATTGCGCCAGCTTCCCCCGGTCTTGTCTACGAGCTGTGTGGCAGTCATTTGATGAAGTGACAAACTTTATTTCCTCCCATACACACACCAACGGTCGTTCACGGAACAAGGTTCCCTTCCTGCATAGCCCAGTCACCGGTGTCCGTGGTGTTTGCAGTGGTGTAACAGAACGGGTTGCTGTCCGCTGGACTCGTCTTCATTAGAACCTAGACCTCCGCGTCCTCCCGTCCTCTCGCTCCCGCAAACTCAAAACGTACTCTCTTCTCATCTCCCCCACCACCATGCAACCCGGACGAAACACTCAAGACGAACATATCGCTCTCCTACAGAACGGGGAGAACGGATCCCAAGACTTCGACGAGGAATATCCTCATCATCCAGGAGGTACGTATCTCCGTGCTATACTTTGTATCATTACACTTATTTACTACATGCACACTGCGCAGCATCCAAACGACAGCGGCCAGCATGGTATCAGCCCGAATCTCGCCCGACGGTCCTCACATGGGTGCTAGCGCTTGTCGTCGTCGTCGCTGCCACGGACGGAATCGCGCTGTTCTACATGTCCCGCATCATGGACACGGTCTACGCCGACCTCAGCACCGACGAGCTCGAATTCGCGAATCCCTACCACGGCCTCGACACCCTCTACAGCTCGGGCAAGATCAAGCCATCCAAGATCGAGCCCATCCAGAACATCCCGCGTGTCGTCGCGCAGGTGTTCCCCGACCGCCCCAGGGAGCTCGCGCCCGTCGGCGAACACGACCTGTTCAACAAGGTGTTCGGGACGCTGTCCCCGCACGAGAAACACCTCCACGTCTCGCCTGACGTACGTGCTCGGCATATCGGCTCCCACGTTCGGCCACTGCACTGACGTACGCGATGATTGGCTCCAGGTCCACACGATAGCGCAGGTCCGCGCACTCGATTACGGGATGGAGGAGTGTTCGCTCGTCATCCAGCTCCCAGGACATGGAGACCGCATCGAAGGGAACGAGCCCTTCCGATTCAACCAGCTATCCGTGTTCGACGTATACCGGCTCAACGCGCCGAAGCCTCTGGACGTGCGGAAGCTGTCGTATAGCACCAAGCCTCCTTCCCGCGAGAGGGTCGCTTCACTGCAGCTGAAGAACGGGGAGAGAACCTCGTAACGACGTTCCGATGCCCATGGGGAACGCTGCACACATTTGAGGTCGTGTGCGGCGAGGGCTCGGATTGCTTGGTCGACATCTGGTCGAGTCAGAATACAACATACGGTGAGCACCAGATCTTCGCTTCTCTGTCTGATGGGAGCAATGCGTATGCTGACTTGGGCTTACCCGGAAGGCATTTACATGTATCAACATCAAACGATATGAGCGTAAATATTGGAGAATGGAAGCTCTTCTTTCGTCAATGGGCTGTGTGAAATAATGATTCCTATATTGTTGGACTTTCTGCGCCTCCGCCGCATCTCGCCTTGTTACATAGCACGGGGGAATATTACGATTGAAACTTCAATCACTAATGCCAGCATGGCACTTTGCACTTAGAGTTCTGCGCCGGCGACGCTCTCCTAGTCTTGGAGAAACCAGGAAATAGGGGCATTGTAGGTACACCTTCGATTCTGGTGGAGGATCTTCGCCGGCCTGAAAGGTTCATCTTTTATTGTGCCTTATCCCATGAATTCAATGACGGTGAGGCACGGCATTCCAGAGACCGTCACCGGTTGACCCGGTCCCAAGGGAGGAATACGATGATCGACCTATCGCCCCTGTAACGCAGAAGGGATCAAAGGCTCCGAAGGGCGGTACAATATTGACGGTCATAGTGATCTGCAAACCCAACCGCCATAACCATGTCCCGCCAGAACGCAGTAGATGCGTATCGATCGTCTTCCCTCCACTGCCCATCTAGCAGAGCTTCTCGACATTGATGCATTGGCCGGTGCCGGGCACAGGCGGCAAGCGCGGCTGGGCCAAGTGAACAAACCCCGGTTGACACAAATGATGGGATGTTTCGATGATCATCATTCACCGGACCTGTTCACGGTACACGCGAGTCAAATCACTACTCAACGTCAACGACGGACTGTGCCCGTACCTGTTGGGAACCCAATGAATTGCAACGGAACACGGACGGAAGCCGTACGCAGCTGGGAAGCCTCGTCGACGTCGAAGGTCTGTCAATTCCAGCGGCATGAATGGCACCTGGATGTGTTCGTACCCCTAGTACCTTCCGGTTCCCACAGGTCCTTCGAGTTCCTCCTCTTGGACTCAGAAACTGTCTGGTTCATCTCCATATCGCGAGTCGTACTCCTCCACGGTCGGCCACAGTCGGATCGAAAGGAACAGGGGGTCATGACCGGTACCAGCGCACTCTGCGCGCGGCGCCGCAGACACCGCAGCGTCAGGTTTGACACGCTTGACTGGCAACTGAGGCGACTGCGACACCCTTGGCTGTCCTGCTAAATATACCGTCTCGTCAATGCCGTGCAAAACATCATAAGTTGGCGTGTGATCTGACCTGTCGTAACGAGCGTTGGTTTAGTAGATGAGGTAACACCTTGTCCGAGTCGGCGGTGTCTCGAAGCATCCCAGGGGATCCGTGGCTGTAGGCGGGATACAAGAAGTCTGTGTACTTGTCGACGTTCGGGTTCTAGGCAGTACCAGGCTTGGTGTTTCTTGTCTGTAGAAGAGTCAGGGGAGTCAGCGAGACGTTGGAAAAACTTGTGATTAGCAGCGGTCTGCGGTACCGCCTCGCCAGCTCCTGTCCTCTTTCTGGGCCGAATCCGCTCCTCACCACCCACACCCTCTTCATGACCTCCCAACGGCTAGCCATCATCGTCGTCCTTGTACTAGGCGCTCTCAACGTCTACGTGGACCTTCTTCATGTTCGACAAACCCACAAGGTGGCCGTCGCGCGACCACCACCATTAAGCCATTACAGTAAGACACGAAATTCTTACCAGACTCATCGGTCTCTGATCGTGCGCCACCAACAGGTTTCATCGATGAAGACTACATTCCCCACATGCCCCTCCCAGCGCCCGACGAAGGGGGGCCAAGTGGACACCAGAAGAGAGCGTCCGGTACGCGCTCTCGTCGCCCGAAGCGTATGACGAGTGGCTCTGGACGGCGACCGTCGGCGACGGCAACGTCCACTACGGCCCGAACCGCCGCCTGCTCGTCGTCTCCGTGACACATCAGATGCACTGCCTGCGCTCGGTCCGCGTCGCGCTCGAGGACGAGGACGTCCCCCACGGGCACGCCGTCGGCCACCTCACGCACTGCCTCAACTTCATGCGCATGCACACGCTGTGCGCGGCGGACACCACGCTCGAGCCGTCCGACGCGTTCGCGAGGAACTATACGAGGGGAAGGTCGGGAGGAGAGCACGTGTGCATGGACTGGGACGCGTTCTACGCGGACATGCGGACGAATTATCTGGAGTGGGACGACTTTCAGAAGCACCAGGGGGAACGACCTGCGATGATGATGGCCTGAGTTGGATATTGACATTGACAATGGTCTGACTTCGCGAGTTTGTGTATATACAGCCATACCTAGGGCAACAGGGCGGTCGAGTCAACGATAGAATCCTGATAATCGAGAACCACTCACACGCGACACCTCACGCAGCAGCACCCTCATAACCAACCCCAACGTCCGCCTGCGTGTCCTTCCCCAGAGCTTCACCCTTCTGCTGCATCTCGCCCTTCAGATTCTCATAAAACGCCGGCGTCAGCCCCGCCTTCTCCCTGTCGATCGCATTGAACGGGCCCTTGATGTCGCCCCTCCACCCCCTCCTCACCTCCTCCCGGAACGTCTCGACGGGGTCCACGCCCTGCCTCGCGCACACCCACGTAAACCATCTGTGGCCGGTCGTGACGTGCGTGACCTCGTCGTGGTGGATCGTCTCGAGCACCTGGACGCTCTCCGCGTCGCCCGCCCTGCGGAACTTCTCGATCGTGCCCGGGTTGACGTCGAGCCCGCGCGCCTCGTGCACGAGGTGGATGATCGCGAGGCGCGCGCGGAGCGACGCGAACGTCGCCTGCGCGGACTCCCAGAGGCCCGCGTGCACCGGCAGCGAGCCGTAGGGCGTCGCGGGCGAGAGCGCGGCGAGGCGCGCGGTGAGCAAAGAGAAGTGCTTGGACTCGTCGAGCGCCATCTTGGTGAAGTCTGCGAAGAAGGCGGGCGGGAGGTCGGGGTGCGAGGGGCCGTAGCGCGCGATAATGTCCCATCTGCGTGCCGTGAGTGCGGTGGTAATATTAGGCAGTCGGTGCGGACTCACGCGAGGTCGATCCTGTGGGTACAAATGAGACGACAGTAGCTGCAGATGATGTTGCGATGACTTACGCCCATTGCTCAATGTTCGCGAGCGCGTGGAGCATGACGGCGCGGTTCTTCCGCCTGTGGATTTGCTCATGTCTACGGTATTTCGGGTGTAGAGTTCTTCGCGAGGGGGTATATCAGGTGGTCTAGGTGCCTTCGACGAGCGGTGGCCGATTGACTTGAGTTGACCTGTGCGGAAGAGCTGCACGGCGTGTCGAGTACGTTGAACCTGCATCAGCGTGAGTTACCGGAGAACGTTCGGAAGCCCAAGGTCACGATTGAGTGGAAACGTCAACATTCGCGCAGGGAATACAGCCTTACCTTCATCATTGGATCCGGAGTATTGAGGATAAGAACTGCCCATTGAATCAAGGTCGACGGCGGGTTTCTCACTGGAACCAAGGGTTCTAACTCTTTCGGAGTGTGGGAGGAGATTGAGAGATGGGAGAGGTCGACAGGAAGTGGTGGTGGGTCGGCGAAGTCTGCCCTGGAGGTCTATTTGACGTCTCCCATAGAATAGATAGATATATGCGCACCTTCCGACACGGGCCTAAACTCGACCAATCGCCATCCACTCCCTCCTTCCGGTGTCTCTACCCAAATATGTTCTGTGCCGTCCTCCGTCCGGATGTCTGTCTGGTACGTGCATGCTTTCATTCCAGTCTCACTGTGGCCCGTCTTCAAGTCGAAATCGTACCTGGGTCCGGGAAAGTCAATGCGATACACGAGCAGGATGTCGTGACGAGACGCACCTGTGCCATGGACATACAGCAACGACCCCGGCATCACACTCTTCGATCTCCGCATGCGACATGTCCGCCCCCATATGCGGGCAGTTGGCCTCCATGACGTAAATCTGGTCGCGCAAGCTCTGTAGTGAGTTGGATGCTTCATCTGTGCTGGTTTCGGAAAGTTGACCAGGCGACAGGCGGAACAGAATTAGGGGATGGTAGTCGCCTTCTTGTGAACGTAGAGTAAGGAAGAAACGAGAATGGCTTGCAAGCTTCTCAAGGGGCGAAATTCTGCAAAAACGGTTATGAGCTCACCGTCGTTATCCAAATCGTAGTTCAGGCATGCCTCAGCCAACCTTGTCTCCCAATGCGTGCAGAAATTTGGGTCTCTGGGATGGTAGCCATGGTTTTCTTATGTACAATGTTGAACGCGTCGATCGACTTGTTATTCGCAGTGAGAGTGTGCTGCCAGCATTTCTGGTCAGAACTTGGTAGGGAATAAATGAATGAAGGGCAGACGCACAGAAGTAGAGTATCTTCCTCTCAGGGCCACTCGCAATATGGGAAATCGAGGCTGAAATCGTGGCACGAGGGTTCCGCGGCAGCGTAGCATGAATGATGAAAGAGAGATCAGGTTGCATTGACGCCCGTCGGGGTCGGCTGCGACGGTGGTGTATAAGACTTCCCGACGAGCAAATTAGCCGAGGCCGCAAATTACCAAAACAGGGCGGCGCCCTGCCATTTTTGGAGCATCGGCCAGAGGCAACGGTCTGCGTAGCTTTCTCTCAAGTCTCAAGTCTCAAGTGAGCGAGTCATTGATCCTACACCACGCGTTAACCACATTTCACATACTGCATAATTTTAACTTCGGTGCGTTCAAATTCTGTTCGCAGATACTACAAGTTGAAGACGAGGGTCTCCATGACTCGGCTCGACGGTCCTCATACGGCCTAGGGCTTGAGCAATGCCTTCGGCGTACGTATCACCTCGGTGACCGTCGTAATGACCGTCGTGGTCGTCGTACGTGTCATCGTGATGTAGTCCGCCGACTCGCTCGTGGTGACCGTCTCCGCCGTGGTGGGGTCCGATACCGCCTGTGCACTTTCCACTACGACTTCCTCGTGCTTCCCAGGTTCTTTGTCATGGGGGGCACCGCTGCTTGCGCTCCGGGAGCCTCTGTCTCATTGGTGGTTGGGATGCTGGGCGCTGACTCGGGTTGGGGCTCCGGTTCAGGTTGGAGGCAGCGAACGAACCGCCAAAGCTGACGGATGTCGCCCAAAACGAGGGTCTGAAGCATGAGCTGAAGCACGCTCATGCATGTACGTTATAGGGAGTTTCGGGCTGCAAATTCGGAATGCGGGCCTGACGCACCTGTGGACCCGAAGTGCCATCGCTCATTTCGATGACGAGGTTCGAGTTCGGGAACGAAATCCTAAGATAACCCCACATTCATGTAAGCATGTGGTAACCAAATAGTACAAGGAATCACGAACCGCAGACCCTCGCTAGTCTGCTCCACAGTCCACTCCGTACGCTGCGTGGTGGCCACGACAAACGCCTTCTCCTTCACCTCCCCTTCGACGCTCATGTATATTGGCTGCCCGATGTGGCGCGGCGTCCTGATAGAGCGGATAAAGTATCCGTTTCTGCTTGGGATGAACTCCCATTGTTGGTTTTCGCCGCCGTGCAGGGAATATCCGATGATGGACTTGTAGTCGCCGCCACTGAGATCGGCAGCTGTGTTGCTTCGCGCATTAATCAACGAGTACGTCCCGGGCGACCACGTAGGGAGAGAGGGCGGCTTGGAGAATAATCCGGTGGAGTTATACATGTTGCAAGATGTGTTTCCTGAAATATAGGATATGAATTTTTTCGTTCCTAGTAACATCGCGATGAGAGCTTTGTTACCCGAGGCGGAGTTGCAAAGATCTAGACCTTCGGTAATGAATTTAGTATTGAAACTTGAATATGACGGTTTTATTTCGTTGGAACCTGGAACTCTTCGTGATCGGTTCAGGAAGCTGGATACAGATCGGCGTGGCTCAGGCTGTAACTGTGAGAGCTTGCCAAGAGATATCACAGTGGGGGCAGCCTTGCGCGAGCAAGAGTCGCCGAGCCGTATACTGCACTAGCTAGTAGATTGGGATGTAATGATATAGCACAGATGAGCTGTTGTCCTACTTACGTGGAACTCTTGTAGTTACCAACTGGTGGGAGGACGTCGACCACTGCCGAGCCGCGTACTTACGGAAGTGCAGTGCGCGGAAATTGCCGATATTAATAGACGCCCCACTGTGTATTTGCGGGAATCGATAGGCGCCCTTTGGACGATGCTGCCAGCACAGTACATACTCCTCCGTCACATACTACGAAGGCTCGGGGACCCAATTGTAAATCTAGGAAGCTTGAGGGTTTAATATGAACGGTATGTCAACTTTTATTCCTTCTCACAGGTGACTAGTGTGGGACTGAACGTGGCAGTATCGCCGGCAATCGCCACCTCTCACCAACTTGAAGTGGAATTCGTCCGACCCCGAAAATGCTTCGTCAAATACAACATATCCACACTGTCCCCTCTCCCAACCGTGCACTGCGGGTAGTGGTTCGTCAGATTGAGGAACTTTCTATCGACGTACCCCCTCGCGCTTGTTAATTCGTCTCAAGAATTGTGGTTGCGGTGAGCTCTCGCTATCATTCCGACACGGAGATTATTTACTCGGTTGATACCATTTCATGATCATAGGGCCTCCTCTTGGACGATGCGACTAATCAACACCGAGACGGGGCAGTTTGAAGACTTCATCAGCGCTGATGTCGTCAAGTATGCCATCCTGTCCCACACCTGGGATGCCAAGGGAGAGCAGACCTACCAGGAAGTGCGGGAGATTCAGAAGCAGTACGATCGCGATGGACGACGATTGCATCTCTCACCAGGCGACACGTCTTCTATTATTTGGGACGACAACAACCTTTCCCCGAAGATACGGAATGCATGCGCCATCGCCCGTGCTCACGGCTTCCGCTACATCTGGATCGACTCTTGCTGTATCGACAAGACGAGCAGCTCCGAGCTCTCGGAAGCCATCAACTCCATGTTCAGCTGGTATCGCAAGTCTACCATCTGCTACGCGTTCCTCGCCGACGTCCCTGCCGCAGGAGCCCATGAACACTTACCCCGAAGCCGATGGTTCACGCGTGGCTGGACGCTGCAGGAGCTCATCGCCCCTCGCCACCTCGTCTTCCTGACGTCTGAGTGGGAGACCATGGGCACGAAGGCGACACTGGCTTGGGAGGTGGAGAAGATCACTGGCATCAACTACTTGGTGCTGGTGGACAGGCAGTCACTCGAGGAGGTGGGAGTCGCGCGACGGATGTCCTGGGCATCGAAGCGAGAGACGACTCGGGTGGAGGACGAGGCATACTCTCTACTTGGAATTTTCAACATCAAGATGCCGACGGTGTACGGGGAGGGCCGCGGTGCGTTCCGGAGATTGCAGGAGGAGATCATGCGACGGATTCCTGATCAGAGCATCTTCGCGCTCGGCGGGATCCTTCCAGTGACCGTTCCTCTCATCTCCTCGGACATTGACGTAGACCGCGAGCACCCTGAGGACCCTGACGCAATTATGGCGAAGTCCCCGAGCGACTTCCATCTCTCCGGCTCGATCCGCCCCGTTCCTTTGGACGAGTTCCGCCGTCGTTGCGGCAACATGTCCAACGTCCCCCTTGTCGGATTCACCTCCTCCCCATACGGCCTCTGCGTCCAATTCCCCATGGTCCCGTTCTGCGAATGCATCGAGCCTCGCTACATCGAGCTCCTCCCCCACTCCCGCACACGGCTCCCGTTCCTGTGGCTCGTCCTCCTCGCATGCGAACACGCCCGCACCCAGGCTGTCTCCTCGCACGGGTATGCATGCTCAAGGGCTCCTCGTCCGCGCCAGACCTGTCCTGCGCGTTCTCCGTCCACGTCGTGCACAAGAGCAGCGGCAGTGCCCAAGTCTACACCATGCTGCCGTGGTCCCCGAGCCGCACCGCGCAGCTCGACCCCCGCCCGACGCTGTACGTCCGGCCCGTCTACATACGGCACGTAGACACGAGCGACTGGGAGTCACGCCCGCACATACAGGCCCACAGCGCGGGACGCCCAAGCGCGTTCCCGACCGACCTCCATATGGCCGTCGCACCGTGGGCCGCAGACGCGCTGCGCGGCGAGGGCTTCGCGATCCACTTGTGCCGGTGGATGTCCCCGATCAACTACCCCGTCCACCGCCTTGTACTGTCGCGTCCTGGCTACGCCGCCTTCGAGCTGGTTTTCTACCTCTCGGTCGACCGAGAACAAGGTTTCCTGCGTTTGATCGCGTCCAGCATGGATCGGGACGGTCGGGGTTCGGGTTCGAAGACAATGCCAATCAGTCGGTGACGACGTTGACCACGTCTCGGAATAGCCGGCTGAACTACGACCTGGACGGGCCCGATATCCTTCTGGCACCATGACGGGGGACGAGGTTATAGTACGCCTAACGGTAGAGGAGCCTCAACGGCCGCTTGAGGGAAGCTGCACTCATTTCCTGTTTGTGGAGCTCATGCAGACGGGGAGAAGGCGCCGACGTCGCGATAACGGCGCGGAAACGTATCAAATTCATTTTGGCTTTGTGTGATATTGATACATCTTGCCGGTCATGCATAACCGGTCATGACTGAACTGTTGCATATACTGTACATGTCGTTGTACTTCTTCCGCCCTGACTCATATTCGTACACTCACGCACGCTAACATTCCTGTAGTAGCTGCAATCGTCAAGACACTCCACCCTTGTCTATGTTGTTCTGATCGGTCTCGTACGTCGTCTCCGAGTTCATTTGCACACCGCCGTCACCTGAGTGGCGCGCCAGAGCTGGCAGAGCTCACCCGGAACGAACGGCATAAGCTGAATCTGCCCGCATAGGTGAGTGCACGGCCGAAACTTGAAGGAGAGTGGAAGAAGACTCGAGGCATACCTTCTTGCAGGCGGCTTCATCTCCGTCGTTAACGAGGTGCAACACATACTTGGAGTCCGCCCACGAGATCCTGCGAAATCCAGTCATGATCAACCGCGAGTTCGCGGAAATCCTAGACCGGGTCCCACACACCTGATGCCCGCCTCAACCCGCTCGACATTCCACGCGACCGGGTGCGTGCCCGCCACGACTGGCGCACAGTCCCGCGGCCCGCTCCCATCGACGGTGAGGTAGAGTGCGTGCCCCTCCGCGGACGCCCGCGCGCAGCGGATGCTGTAGCCGAGCCCGAACTTGACGATCTCCCACTGCTGGGTGTCCCCGCCATGCATTGCATTTCCAACGATGGTCGTGTTGACGGCCCCGCTCATGTCCACCGCAGTTCCGCCGTGAGCGTTCAGGACGACATGGTACGTCCCGGTGGCGAACATCTCCATGGAGCAAGTCGAGGAGACCGCGATATCGCAGACATCGGGGGCAGGTCCTCGCGCTGGGACAGAGCGTTAGCGGCCGGACGAACGGGATGAAAGCAGGATCTCCTCACCATCGAGACGCCACAGCTGGCAGAGCTCGCCAGGAAGGAGGGGCATCAGCTGGATCTGAGGGCACCGGCGGTCAGTCACCGCGCGAAATATAACCAGGCCGGTCGACCGCCAGCATACCTTCGTACCAGGTGTCTTGTCTCCCCAGTTGGACAGGTCGAACACATAGTTCGAGTTCGGCCACGAGATTCTACGTTGTCCAGTCAGCCACTGGCAGTGTCTAAAACAAATTCCATCCGAACCCAACGTACATGATGCCCTCATCGGTCTGCTGGACGTTCCACGCAACCGCGTGCATGCCTGCCACGATCGGCGTGCGGTCTCGCACCCCGCCGCAGTCCGCGTCGACGGTCAGGTAGAGCACGTTCCCGTCCGTGGCTGGCCGCATGCAACGGATGGCATAACCCAGCCCGAAGGGGATGAAGTCCCACTGTTGGTTCGGCCCGCCGTGCATCGGGTACCCGATGATGGTCTTGTTGTCGGCGCCGCTCATGTCCATCGCGGTGCCGCCGCGGGCGTTTAGAAGGACGTACAATGTCCCGGGACTGAACGCTTTCACGGGCGTGAAGCATGGTGGGGAGACCGCGACAGTGGGGACGGGATTGGAGCCAGGCTTCTGGCACAGAGCGGGGGCGGGGGCGGGGGCGGGAGCCGGCTCTAGCAGGAGTCGAGACTTAGCAACCAGGTATGCGATGAAATTGGGGTACTCACTGCACTGGCCTGTGCATGGAGCGTTGTGACACATGATTGAATGAAGTGCGATGAAAATGAAAGCACAAAAACTTGAAACTTAGGTGTTTCCTGTCGACAGACGAATTATTGTGGGAGGAAGAGATGGGGAGCACGTCGACAAACATACCAGGCTTTATACACTGCCGCAACTGTGATGGCGACCTTGAAGGTCAAATTATTGGCGGCCACCGTAGAATTGTACCGGCGAAACTGGTGGACAGCCATCCATTCGAAACGAAGGGCCGGCCTCCATAAAGTCATATACTCGCCAACCTTGAAGGTACGAACCGGCGCGACGCAAGGAAGACATGATGACCATCGTTCTCCCGGCCAGGAGAAAAGGGCAAAGGAACGTATACGGAAGGGGTGTAGCAGACATTGCAGAAGGGATGAGCACAAGAGGAACAAATCCTTCCCAATCCGATGCACGCCGGTCGACGGGATGCAGGCACAACACGATCGGAAAGAAACCGGTTCGGGTTCGGGCTTTCTGCGACTTGTTCGTTCGCTCTACATGATTCATTGAGTCTGCGCTGGCCCTTCCGTACTTCGCTTTGCTCTTCTCAGAACCGGAGATGACCCTCATGCGCACTCAGGTACGAGATGTTAGTATCGGCGTGCTTTTGACATACTATCAGTAGGCTCCCGTAAATGGCAGACGCACAGAGATATGGTGTCTTCCCTTGTAGTATGTGAGATGGGGCCCGACTCGGAAGTGGCACAAGACTTGCACGGAAAGGTCGCATGAAGGGTTGAAGGTCCCTGGGCTCGACTGAATCCGGAAACCTCCGGCGGTAATTTAGCGCTGGCACGCTCAGTTTTCCGAGGACTTGGCAACTGCGTCAAGATCTACATATTCATCCTTCTGATTCCTCCAAAAGACTCTGTGAACCCAGACCTCATCATCTACAGCTTCTACCAGACTACTACGACCATTACTAGCACTTTCTAAGTCACTCAGTCGATATCCCCAAGTGCCTGCTCAGCACTGCAACGGAAGCCCACCGGCAAACGCGTCCGAGCCCAACGCTGAGATACTCTGACTCGTAAGTCTGCCACCACCAGTGATGTACAATTTCAACGCACCAATTCGGGTCTTCACCACAGACACAGGCACGTACATCTAGCGAGCAGTCCCCCTCAGCCTCGATGCTCAGCACCCAGCTCCTGCGATAGGAGAACAGCAGCCGAACTAGGCAGCAGTGTCCTTGGAGTACGTATCACCTCCGTGACGGTTGTCGTTGTTGTCGTTGTTGTTGTGCGCGTTATAGTGATGAACTCGCCAGACTTGGCCACAGCGACCGTTTCTGTTGTCGTGGGATCTGATGTAGCCCGCGCGCTTTCTACCACGACGTCTATGTTTTGTGTCGTCATCGGGACTGGTGCCGCCTGTGCTCTCGTAGTCTCGAACCCGGACATCCTCACCACGTGAGGCTCGGGATGAAGCTCGCTCAACAGACCACGGACGAAGCTCCAGAGCTGCCTGCGCTCTCCCGGGACCCGAGGCTTCAGGATGATCTGCGTGCGCACCCATGTCTCTGGGTGACTAGGGATCCTCGAGTACACGAGTCCGAGTTACGTACCTGGTCCGGCTCAGACACGCCGTCTGCAAGGTGGAATTCGAGGTTCGAGTGGGGCCATGATATCCTAGTACGTGCCCACTCCCATGTTAGAAGTGATGACATGATGCATTCCGTCTCTAGGAAACGTACCGCATATTACCCTCACTGTTCTCAACATTCCACTCTGTGCGACGTGTAGTCGCAACTACAGGTGCGTTCTCCTCCACCTTGCCTTCTACACTCATGTATACTTCCTCTCCAACACGTTGCGGGATCATGACGGAGCGGATCGCATACCCGTTTCCAGTTGGGATGAACACCCATTGCTGGTTTTCGCCTCCATGCGGGGAATATCCGATAATGCTCTTGTAGTCCTGGCCGCTCAGGTCAGCCGCTGCATTGTTATGCGCGTTGATTAACAGGTACATCCCGAGGGTCCACGCGGAGGGCGAAGGCGACGACGTAGTTATTGTCTGCGCCTGCGTTCCCTGCGGCCCGACCTTGATCGCACTCGTAGGCCAGGGCTCAGGCTTGCTAATCCGAGTGAACCGCCAGAGCTGACTATGTTCACCCAGCACCAGAGTCTTCAGCGTCATCTGAGTGCGGTCCGATCCATGCGTGAGCGTCGGTGGATTCAATAGAAGAACCGGATCATGTGAGCCAGGCGCACCTGCGAGCGCAATGCGCCATCTGTGAATGCACATGCAAGGTTTGACTTCGGCCACAGTATCCTAGTATGCCGGGCCGTGGACGTGTATGTCAGTCAATGGCGACGTCCAGCTTCACCCCGCCCTCCAAAAGTAGAGTTGAAGAGGGGGGGGGCCCAGGACGACGTTGAACGAGAACGAAAAATCACGTACCGCAGGCCCTCACTAGTTTGCTCCACATTCCATTCCGTACGGCGCCCACTGGCGGTCGCCACCACGACTGCGTTCTCCTTCGCCTTCCCCTCAACGGTGAGGTAGATGGCGTGCCCGCTCGGATAGTCCAGGCAGCGGATGGTATAGCCATTTCCGCTTGGGGCGAACTCCCATTGCTGGTTCAGATTTCCATGCGGCTCGTACGCGATGACGGTCTTGCGGTCATGGCCACTAAGATCAGCCGCCGTCTTGCTCCGCGCGTTGAACAGTATGTAGATCCCAGGCGTCCATGTAGCTTGCGAGGGCGCGGTTGTTGTGAAGAACGGGGTATGGATGATACTACTGGACCGATTCGTGCCCCTACCGGTGAGCGTGACGTGAGAGACTCTGTTAAGTATACGATGTGCAGATATTGTCAAGCTCACCCACGCGACCGAAACATGCTGCCCAACCTTCCATCGGCAGAAAACATGAAGATGGGAGAAGTTGTAGAACACAGGGTGGGTTCGCCGCTCGGACAACCAGGGGATCTTCAATTCTATGCGGGCCAGTGCTGGGACAAAGTGCCAGTGCGACGATCGCGAGTCTGGGAAAGGAGTGGCGCTAGACAAGGGCAGGCGACATTGTAGCGACGCCGGCGAATCTGGCCTGATCTTCTCGACTCGTCTATCAGACTCCGTAGCACTGCGAAGAAATGAACTTTTGCGCAGCGAGGAAAGTCTGTGGAAATGATGAAAAATTCCCAAAAAGTTCACAGAGGAGGAAAGTCTTCGGCAAGGCCGTAGACGCCTTTCCTTGGGCACAATAGGCCCATGAGCCTTGCCGGGCTCTGGATTGGCGCCTTTCCAAAGCCTTTCCGTCGCGATGAAATTTTGATGGAAAGGGTCCCTTTCAGAAGACTATCCACACACTTTCCACGACGTGGAAAAGTTGATTTCTTCCCAGTGTAGAGCGGTTCGGAGGTATATGTATATGCATTTGAATATGCTTAGTACCCGGGACCTCTCTCCCTCCAACTCTGTCTTAAATCGGCCTACTCCCGTGCACGTGTTGCAACGCTAGCACTCTCCTCTACCACATTCCTTCTGGTAGGGCCCTTTTCGGTCCTTTTCTATGTTGTTACCTCCGCTGACCACTGCTGCTGCGGCCCTTTCTCTAAAAGATGCGGCTAATCAACACCGAGACGGGGCAATTCGAAGACTTCGTCAGTGCCGACGTCGTCAAATACGCCATCCTATCCCACACCTGGTATGCCAGAGGAGAACAGACCTACCAGCAAGTGAGGCAAATCCAAGTACAATACGATCACGATGGACGACGATTGCGTCCCTCACCAGACGACACGTCTTCTAGTATTTGGGATGACGACAACCTTTCCCCAAAGATACGGAACGCATGCGCCATCGCCCGTGCTCACGGCTTCCGCTACATCTGGATCGACTCCTGTTGTATCGACAAGACGAGCAGCTCCGAGCTCTCGGAAGCCATCAACTCCATGTTCAGCTGGTATCGCAAGTCCACCATCTGCTACGCATTCCTCGCCGACGTCCCTGCAGCCGCCGCGCACGAGAAGTTGCCTCAGAGCCGATGGTTCACGCGTGGTTGGACGCTACAAGAGCTCATTGCACCCCGTCACCTCGTCTTCCTGACGTCTGAGTGGGAGACCATGGGCACGAAGACGACGCTGGCTTGGGAGGTGGAGAAGATCACGGGGATCGACTACCTGGTGCTGCTGGACAAACAGTCGCTGGACGAGGTCAGCGTCGCGCGACGGATGTCGTGGGCGTCGAAGCGAGAGACGACTCGGGTGGAGGACGAGGCGTACTCGCTGCTGGGAATCTTCAACATCAACATGCCGACGGTGTACGGGGAGGGCCGGGGTGCGTTCCGAAGGCTGCAGGAGGAGATCATGCGACGGATCCCTGACCAGAGCATCTTCGCGCTCGGCGGGATACTTCCAGTGACGGCTCCCCTCATATCCTCAGATATTGACGTGGACCGCGAGCACGCCGAGGATCCCGAGGCGTTTATGGCAAGTTCCCCGCGCGACTTTGGTCTCTCTAGCTCGATTTGCCCCGTCCCGTTCGACGAGTTCCGTCGTCGTTGCGGCAACATGTCGAACCTCCCTCTCATCGGCTTTGACTCCTCTCCATATGGACTCTGCATCCAGTTTCCCATGGTACCATTTTGCGAATGCATCGAGCCCGACTACGTCGCATGCCATCCCCTTATGACGGCTCAGCTCCCATACCTATGGGTTGTTGTCCTTGCCTGCGAGCACCTCAATCACCCGGGATGCCTCCTCGCCCGTTTATGCACGCTGAAGGGTGCCGTGGCTGCCCCAGACCTGTCCTGCGTATACTCCCTATACGCTGTCAACAAGTATCTCGACAGCGACCTTCCCCGCTGCACCATGCTCCCGTGGAGCTCCAGTCGGGCGGCGCAGCTCAATCCTCCCCTGATGCTGCATGCTCGCCCCGTCTACATTCGCCATCTGGATATGCCAGGTGACTGGACGGCCCACGGGCGGCCGAGAACGCCTCGAGCTTTTCCGGCCGATCTCAGTTTCACCATCGCACCTTGGAGCTTGCACGCGCTACTCATCCAGGACTTCACGATGCGCATGTGTCGGTGGGTGTCCCCCGCCAACTACCCCGTCCACCGTCTCATATTGTCACGCCCCAACTACGCCGCCTTCGAGCTGATGTTTTACCTGGTCACCGATCGGGAGCAATGCTTCTTGCGCATTATCGCGTCCAGCATGGGCCCGGACGGCCGGGGGTTTGGCTTCGCGAACGGCGTCAATCGGTCGGTCGTGCCGTTGAACACGTACCGGAACCTCCGTTTGAGTTACGATCTGGACGGCCCCGATATCCTCTTGAACACCATGGCTGGAGACGACGTGATGGTCCGCCTGACGGTGGAGGAACCTCAATGGCCGCCGAGGGAGAGAGAGTTTACTCATTATCTTTATGTAGAGCTCATCCAGACAAGGACTAGAAGTGAACGTTCCAATCGTGCTTCGCATACGTATCAAATCGATTTCAGTTTTGTACAAGAATAGAAAAGTATCTGTGCCGTTCTACGTACTTTACATGTTGTTGCACTTCTTCTCCACTGTATACTCGTACACGCCAGCGTTCTTGTAGCTGTAGTCCCCGTCTATGATATTCTGACCGTTCTCGTGTGTCGAGCTTGACGTTACTTGCATGCGGCCGTCACCTGCGTGGCACGCCAGAGCTGGCGAAGTTCAAGAACAAGGGCTCTCCGTGCGTCCACTTCGCGCTGTGGTCGTCCGACCCAGATGAGCCCGATTGGGATCCGTTCATGCCGCAGGGCCTCGCCGATCTCGTCGAGTGCTTCGGGCGATCGCCTCTCACGCGCCTTACCGTCAAGGGGGACCACACCTACGCCACCGCGGGCGCTTGGGAGACGGTCTTCAGACGTTTGCGCACCTCGAGGAGCTCAAAATATGCGGATCGACCTACACACACGTCACCCCCGTTTTCCAGGGCCCGGGGCTTCTCACGGCGTCCACGCTATACGAAGACCTCCCGGTCCCTTGCCCAAACCTCAAGCGGATCGAAGTCGAAGGCTCGGGGCGTGTGGAGACGTACACGGTGATGCGGGAGTGCTTCCGGTATCGTGCCGACGGGGGCGTTGTCCTCCAGGTTCTCGACTCGACGTCCATGCCCGACGACGCGGACGCGGAGGGCTTGACTTTCCCAGTTGCGCGATACGTTCATCAAGGATATGTCCAAGACGGTGGAATGCATTCAAATTTCCAGGCGTCATGGCGAGGTGACAGATGGCGAACAACAGGTCTAACGAGGCAGAGTTATAGCACCAATGGGGCGGGACTCGGCGGTACTTATACGCGGTTACTGCATGTAGAGAATGGAAACAAAGGTCTACGGACTGTGGGTTGGGTATAACCTTGGTGCAGCTTTGACACGTATATTGTACAATCGACGATACTGGGGTTGGTGCGTATTAAGTATCCTAGAGTGGGTTGCTTAACTTGCTTTGGTGTTTTCTAGCAGCGTGTGTATGCGGGCCGCTTCGCCGCCCCGGTTGAAGTGAGCTCAAGCGCCTTCCCCATCAGTCGATCACCGACCTCGTCAGTACCATATATATATCTCCTGCAGAAGTTCACTCTAGTATCGATATCATCGAATCCCCCATCCACTTACTTGTGCTCATCCCTCGCCGAAGGAGTTACAGCGGCACCTACAGCGGCTTGACTGACAGCCAACCCAGTGTGACGACGCGTCCAGCGAATCAGCTCTCGAATTGTCTTCAACTTCGTCAAGTTCAGCCTCCACCGATCGTTCCGTTTATTCTGGTAATGTTCATGGCTTGAATGATCTAAGGATACTGCGCTGAGCTATTTTCATTCTCAAGTCCTGTCTCGTTCACGTCACCGTGACTGACCCGGACAGCTAGGCACTGCTAGTCCGTACCTCCCACGAACTCAACAGCTGCAAATTGCGATAGTTGGGGCACACAACAAGGCGGTTAGGTAGGCGTTAGTTTGTTTAATTGTGCCGTTTGCCAGTGGACCGTTTTGTTGATTGACATGCCGACGCCGCCTTTCGCAGATGGCTTCTCTCCAGGGGGTTTCCGAACCTCTCCCGCAACACTGGCACCCGATACCCTGCGCGCGTGGATATCTCAAGAATTGGCCGATCTGGATATCCAAGAGCAATCCATATCCCGTAAACGTGCGGAGTTGAAGGAACTTCTGAACAGCTTGCTTCCCATCCATAAACTCCCGAATGAACTCCTCGTGCAAATCTTCTCCGACTTCCGGAATGTCTGCGGAGGACGGAGGGACACGGACGTTGTCTCGGTGGGAACGCGCCAGCGTAGGCTGTTCCCCGCGAGCTGGTCGAGCCCTCTTACGCTGGTATGTCGCCGCTGGCGCGATGTATTCATCTCCGCCCCAGCGTTTTGGAGGGAAATCGACTTGGGACGCCGTATTGAATGGACGGAACTTTGTCTTAGCCGCTCTATCCCAGCCGCTGTTGAGGTCTCTGCTCACTCTCATTATGGGTGTCGTCTCAACGTCCTACACCCCCACGTGCATCGTTTTCAGGCGTTCCTCTTCACAGTGGAGAAAAGTGCAGACTTGCGCACGGCACTCCCGCCCTTCTTCGGCAGCGGCATGCCTCTCCTAGAAAACTTGGACTTTACTGCCCCCCGGCCATCGGCAGCAGCTGACTGCTCGGACGTCGACGTCCTCCTCACATCGGAGTGGTTCCCGTGCCTCCGCACTTTAGCGCTATCGCGGACGGCGATACCCCGGGATATTCCTCTTTATGCTCGACTCCGCATGCTGACACTACGTGGTTGCTATCCCAAGCTATCATTTGACGACTTCCTGGATGCATTGGCTGCAAGTTTCCAGCTGGAAGAATTGGCCCTTTTCGACACGCTCGTCCATCTCAACCCCGGTCGTGAATGGATGCATGGCGGCAGACCGATCCCTCGCAGACCGCCCATACTCCTTCCGCGCCTCCGTGACTTCCTGTTGCAGGAGCCCGGGTCATCCACACGTCGCGGTTCCTGGCCCATCTGCATCTCCCGCCTTCCGCGCATCTATCGATCGCTGCGAACATTGAGGAGCCATCCCCCGATACCACGATCTCCCTCAGCGCAATGCTGCCGCCGGACCCCTCCACCACTATACCCTCACTCGCCATCGCTACCCATGTGACCATGGTGATTACGGAATGTTGCGAAGTGCGCTACAAACATCCGAACCCTGCCGCGATCCCCGCAAAGAGCCCTCGAGACTATTCGACGCTGACCCTGGACCTCGACCGTCACCAGTGGAGACCGTACATGGCCCAAGGGCTGGACGATCTTGTCCACTTCTTCGCAGGCTCCCCACTCACGTTCCTTATTGTCTGGGGGGACCACACGTACGGAACTGCGGCGGCTTGGGGCAAAGTCTTTCGGACGTTCCCGCTCCTCGAGGGACTGGAGATCGGTGGATATAATGAAGTTGCCGTGGTCTTTCGCGGGCTTCACGCAGCGTCTAGTCGGCCGCACGCGGACTCAACGGTCGCCTGCCAGAACCTAAAGAATGTTGTCCTACGAGGAATGGGGGAGATGGAAACATATGATGCGATGCGCGAGTGCTTCCGATGGCGTGGCGATCGGGGAGTCGTCCTGAAGGTGATCGACTTGCGATATCTGCGTCCTCAGGATGCCTCAATGTCGCACGTGCGCCGTACGCTTGTCGAGGATTTGTATGGGGCAGTGGAGCACATTCGATAAGCCTGGGAGAAGGCTACGAGGGGAAGTTACCGTGATAGCCAAGAGGCAAACTTGAAGTTACTGTAATCGTTGCCGTATTGTGAGTACAGTAGATCAATGCACAAGAGCTCGCACCTGCAGTCTGTAGAAAGGAGCTCTTGAGGCCGAATAGAATGTATAGATGAATACGCCGACTACACAGACCTCACACCTGCTAACGAGCACGGTCACACACACTGCCTTTGCCGCGCGGGCCCTGAGGTGGGTTCCGACAACGTACATACAATCCACTACCCACTATCGCACTATCGCGACATCCCCATCCACCAGTTGCTGAACAGCCCGTAGCACCGCCCCGTCCGTGTCCTCGCTCCCGGCCACAACGCGAACGTCCAGCTCCGAGAGCCGCCGCAGCCCCCTCGCCGCGCGCGCCCGCAGAACCTCAACCAGCAACGGCACCAACCCGGCATCCCACCGCTCGAGCCGCAACCCGCGCAGCCGCGGCACCGCGTCGTCGTCCCCCGCGAGCGCGTCGAGCAGCTGCCTGTCGCTCGCCTCGTCCGCGCCGCCCGCGTACGCCAGCTCGTCGAGCCCGGGGAACGCGCGAAACACGCGCGCGAACGTCCCCGCCGGCGCGCTCGCCTCCCCCGCATACGGCCACACGAGCCGGAGCGCGAGCGCGCGGAGCGGCGCGTGCGCGAGGAGGCTGCAGAAGTGCGCCGCGGCCTCCGATGGGGTGTACCGCCACCCCTGGTCGATCTCCGTCGCGGACCCGGGGTCGAGGAACGCGCGCAGGCGCCCACCGGGGGCGGGGGCGGGGGCGGAGCATTCCGACGCTTCCACGAGGATGTAGCCGTCGGAGCTGAAGGACGCCGACGTCGCGGACGCGAGGAGCGGGAGGCGGGTGGGGTCGAGGGCGAGGATGTCCGGGAGGGCGAGGACGGCTTCCTCTTCGTTGTCCGTGTCGATGTCGAGGTTGATGTCGAGGTCGACGTGCTCGCTGAGCGAGAGGTGGGACAGGATGGCAGATACCTCGGCGTAGTCCGAGGATTCGAGGACGAGCGTGCGCAGGTGCGGGAGGGCAACCGAGCGCTCGGTGGGGGGTGCGGGGGTCATGAACGGCGGACAGTACCTGATTTCGAGGTGCTCGAGGAGCGCGCAGGACTGCAGGACGTCCAGGAAGCGGCCGAAGGGCAGGAAGACGGGGGGAAGGCGTTCCACAGGGAGAGCCTTCGGAGGTGTGGGACCATCGCGGACTTCCAGTCGAAGGAGAGCACGCCAAGCTGCAGCGCTTGCAGATTGGGAGCGAGGGCGTGGTTGACTGTGAACCGCATTTCGCCGGTCCTGCGTGGTTGGGGAATATCATGGTGAACAAGATGGACCTGGCAGGTCGTCAGCGCCGGCATGGGGCGCGCGAGGAAGAATCGCAGCGCGGAATGCGTGTCGTGATCCGCTTTGATGATGGCAAGCGTCCGAACCCGAGCAGCGTGCGGGGCCAGCAGCATGAACGCCAACGGAATAACGTGTGGCTGGTGAAAGATAACGTCGACCACTAGGTCTCGAGACCGACCAAGCGCAGTGTCGAGCCCTCCGGCCCTGGAGAAGATGGCAATCCGCTGCCAGAGGTACTGCGTGGAGACCGCGATGTCGTGCACGCGGCGGCAAGTCTGTGCGAGCGGAAGCCACTCATGGGAGCTGCTCTGTAGCGGCCAGGATGACCCATCGATCTCGGGCCCTTTGGAAAGGTGGACGAGAATCAGAGCGACGAGTTCGTTCGGGAGGCTCAGCATCGTGAAAGTCGGACGGCTGCTGGAAATTCAAGATTTAGAGGATGAACTGCTGTAACGGAATCACAGAGGCATAGCATCACTCACGGGGGTCTATTGGAAGACTGACGACCTGCGTGCTGGATTGAATTTTCAATCTGTGTGTCGCCTCCTGTAAATAATGATGAGCTACCTGATTAGCGGGATGCAGACCACGTCCCACTCACTTTGTGTATTATCGGCGTCACGTTCGAGCAGGGCCACTCCGGGTGTGCCCTGGGATGTTGAATACACCCTAGGGGGTCTGTACATGTCGCCCACTTATACCCATCTGGCTTTTGTCAAAAATGAAGCCGTTCTCAAAGAACCCTTATCAGCCATTGTCTGCGCATTCGTGTTTGTCTGGTGGGCACAAGTCAGCCACCTTCACTGGGTTCACACACGAGAGGGTCTCCGCACCGTAACGCAAAACCTTCGACGAGTCTACACCCAGCGAGCATTGTATAAATCAAAGACAACAGGTCTGAACAGCCTCGCGCTCGGAATTGGAAAAAAATCGTCGGGAGGAAACAACAACGGGCTCACAAAGAGGTTAGTGGATGCCACGTTCCTGGTCGGCGCGCGTTTTTAGTGAAAGCTTCGCGGCATCAGATAGTACGTCGTACTCGGTCTGAAAGGGGAAAGTGCATTTGCTTCTGGACTGGAGTCCATTCGATGGTCGTTCATTTTGGACGGAGTTGCGAAGTTGTCGTAGTTGGTCAAGGAGGTTTGGCGCCTCAAGCGCTCGCGACAACAATTGAAGGTTTTAACTCCAGCGATTTTCAGCACAAGGGAGTCGTGCACCCGTCGTAGATAAAGACTCGTTCGGTCCATGGATTAGCGAGCCCAGAACAAATTTCTTGGAAGGGAAGCGCGCCTGCATTTGGTCTGTGCGTTACTCAAGTGTGGAATGAAGTCAGTAGACTACAGACATGCGCCAAAAAGCGAGTACGCTAAGTATTCTACAATCGCGAGTACAAACGGTCCAATAGTGATGTGCACAACAAGGTGTGGAGCAGGAATGCTGGGTGTGAATAAAATGGATCGGGATGATGAGTCTCTATGTACGTACGTACGCGACGTGCACGGAAAACAATACAACGCGAGTGGCGGAGAGCGCGGCGCGAGGGCTAGAGATACATAAGACGCACGTCCGGCGACGAGACTGTCTGAATCCGGCGTAGAAAGACTGCCACCGCTGTGCTCATTGCACGGGGATACGGCTAAGCGTACTCGTCCGCGTGAGGGAGCGACCAAGCGGGTGACGAGGCGCTTCATCGGCAGGCGGTGTCTCCGACCGCGAGGAGGCGACGGGAGGGCTGTAGCTCGCACCGCTCGACAGGCGACGCGAAGGGCCTGCGGGTGGGGTGGCCGGGGGTGTGTCCGATGCGCCAACGCTAGGGACTGCTGACGGCCCGCTGGTTCGGCGCCGCTTGTCGACATGCACCGCGTCGACGGTGGCGTTGTGGCCCGCAGTGGATGTCGATGTCGACGGGGCGGGTGTCGCGGGGCGAGAAGGGCGTGCATTGCGGGAGACAGTGCTCGGTCGGGGGCGGACGAGTCTCCGAACGGCACGCTGTGGCTCTGAGACGTACTTGGGTCCGTCATCCATGCCCGGCACGTCGGGCGGCAAGAAGATGGCGTCCGGGCGCAGGTCCTTGGGATCGAGCTCCGAGTTGAACGCATCCTCAAGGAGCCTCAAGCGATACGCGATGGTAGGCTTCTTGAACGCCTTCGGGATGCAGACGGGGTAGGGCCCGAGGGGGCGGTTCACGTACTCCTGGTACGCCTTCCATTCTACTCCAACGCGCCAGTTCGCCTCCGCCTCCTCATTGGACACCACGCCGGTGGAGAGGAGGCCCCAGAGCAGCTTGCCGGGGGTGCCGTGGCCGAACTTGGCGCTCGAGGGGTCGAGGCGGATATAGCGGTCGTGGATGACGAGCTTGTCGAGGGGCCTGCCCCAGTGCTCTGGCGCGCGGACGTCGCGGCGGCCCTTGCGCGGTGGTTGGTACGCGAAGTCGCGCACCTTGATGCCGGCCTCCTTCGCAGCGATGACATGGTCTTGGTTGGTGAGTTCCACGGGCTCCTCGACGATTTCGGTGGGAGCGGGAGAGGCTGGTTCGACGTAGGGCTCGTCAGGGTTGCGGTGGATGTCTGGCAGGATGATTGGGGAGAGCATGGGGGACCTCGCGGCCGGTTCGGGGGCAGCGAGGGACACAGAGGTGATGGACACCGATTCCCCGCTACGCTTGCGCTTGAGAGACCCGTTGTGGGTCGCAGGAGATGGTGGTGGATGGCTTTCAGATGGGGAATGTTGTGAGAGGTTGTTGGGGGAAGCCATGATGGCGGTAGGATGCAAGGGGCGTGGGGCGCAATGACCGGTTACTGGGCGAGAGAAAAGGTGTCGCCGTTGTGGCCGACGACGGTGAACAATTGGAACTGCGACAAGGCCCACACCAAGCGCCTGCACCCCTCCGGCCCGCAAATTTCCCCGGACGGGCCCGACCCGACGCTTCCCCATATGGCAACCTTGGGCGCATCAAGCGCTCCCTCCATGAGTGGGGCTCTACTGCCAGAGGGGTACGAGTGCATCACCGGGTAGCAAATTAGCATAACGTGGTGACACGGTTTCCATGTATACCACATCTAACAGTGCAAGGAATAAGTATCACGGTATTACATGCGATTGCAGCCGCCGAGCAGGAAGATCCTTCTGTTGGTCTACGACGTAGAACTTTTCCGCCATCTACGCCCGCCCCATTGGCATGATCACATCTCTCCCTCTGTGTCCTCTTGTTCCATCATCATCTGATTCCCGTTGAAACACTTGAAAGTTGAATGGATGCCATCCAAATCTTACGCAAATCCTTGACGAACGCACGCCGCACTTGCAAAATCGAGCCGTCTTCATCAAGCACTAGCAAGTCTTCCAAGTTGAGGCCCTGGAGGCTGGAGCTTGACCCCCCTATCGCCACGGCACCAGAGGCACTCCCTCATTGCCGCATATGTCACCTCCATACCTGGTCCTACAACCTCGAAATACCTAAAGGTCTAGCACGCGACCGGGGCGTCCACCTGATCTGTGGACGCTGGGTGAAGCTTAAGACCAAGGAAAACGTTGGTGACGTGCGAGTGCAAGTACCCGCAAATGTTGAGCTCCTCAAGATGCGCAAACACCCTGAAGATCTTCTCCCAATCGTCCATGGTAGTGCAAGTCTGGTCCCCCAGTAACGGTAAGGTGCGTGAGAGGCGATCGCCCGAAGCCTATCCGGGATTAGTAATTACTACTTACCCCGATGGGGATCCTTTCATGCCGGAGAGACTTGCCTATCTCGTCGTGACTCGTACGTGGACAGCGCAAAGCGGGCGTGCGGAGACCCCTACAAGACTGCAGCTTTTCTCGGCACGGAGTCACATACTATCTCGAACGTGTCGCCGCAGACCACCATACCGATCTCGGTAGCGATAGTGGAGCGTGTCGAAGCGGTTTGGCGGGAGCATCAGGGAGCATCGCGCTGATCGTGTTCACGACACCGAGGTCTGCGGAGCTCTCGGCTCTATAATCTCCTTCGATCAAAAGGACGGCGGATGGGGGAAGAAACAGATGTGCGGGCAAACGGGACGTGCGGACGATCCCGTGCTCCGCCAATGCAAGTCTGCGAAGGCGTATCAGCGGTCTGCCGGGGATGGGGCCGCCGGCGTGCGCCCACTCGTCTGAGGGAAAGTACAGCGTGCCCTTAAGCGTCAATTCTTCCAGCTGGACACCCGCCGCGAGTGTGTCGAGGAACGTGTCGAAGGAAAGATCACAGGAGCAACAAGAGAGCGAGAGCGTGCGGGCCTGCGCGAAGAGGACGCATCCTGAGGCGCGACCGTCCGGCACAGCGCAAGAGTTCGAAGGCGAGGGAGACGCCGTGAAGTGAGGTGCGCGTCGAAACTGGTTTTGACTGTGGTTATGAGGACGTTGAGGTCTAAACCCTCTAGAAGAGGCATGCGGTCCTCGGAGAGAGGTGTGAGCGCCGTCTCCGAGTGCGGACTCTCAGGCTGCCCGGCGTCCAAATGGAGGGCTTGAAACCGATATGCATGGGGGTGTAGGACTTCGAGGAAACAAATGCTGTAACGTCTAGCAAAGACGTGGATGGACGCTGGTGCGGAGCGGGTGGGGCAGAGGTTCGTCCAGGCCGTTGATCCTCTGCCAGAACGCTGGGGTCGAGAGAAATACGGCACGCCAGTGTCCGCATACAAGCATAAGGCGATGCCAACTACCCCGGTCTGCAGGAACATGGAGAAGCGTCGGCCAGACGTTCTAGGTTCTCATGGGCGGATTCTGAGCGACGTCCGGGAAGTGGGCGAAAATTTGGACCAGCAGTTCATCGGGGAGGGTGCCCAGAGGTAGTGGACGGTGTCAAGGCTTAGGAACTTGAAGGATTGAGAAGGGAGTCCTCGGACGTAGCCATGTAGTACTAGAAGCTCGCACGTCAGTTCGTCCATCAATAAATAGACTATTGTGAAGCTTATGTTGGACGTTATGGTACTGAAGTTGAATACCCACCACTTCGCTGGTCACCGGTCAGTGCTACTAGCGCGCTTGTCGCGACTGTCCTGGGAGTCGCAGTGGGTCCTTCCCAGAACAGCAATGTATATTCAGTGCGATGCCCTTGATTCCATGGTTGTCTTAAACTTGGACATTTACCTTACCAGTAGGATGGGAGCGATGACGAGGGAGCGAGCCAGGCTGAGGCTGCAGTGTCACGGTGGAACCAGTGGTGCTTTGGCGGAGCGCACTCAGCTTACGTCGTCTGAAATTTTAAACTCCGTCTTCTGTCTGGTCACAAATTGCAGAACTCAGTTTCTTACTCCGATTCCCTTGTCACCGATACGTCCAGCTCAGGCCAGGCTCAGGCTGTACCTCCGCTCAAGGACTTCGGGAAACACTTCTTCCCTACAGACAACAATACGGCATACCACCACTATCCAACTCCAGCTAGCTAGAGGGTCCCATTGGACTGAAATTTGACTGCGAGATTCTTGGAAAGGTGAACCACTGGCACCCGAACTTGTTGTATATGATCCAACTTACCCTTATCGGCCAACAGTCCGATAAAGTCTGACAAAGCTGTTACCGTCCGTTATTGACTTGTTGACGTATTGCTTCGAACAATAGTAAGTGTTCGCCTCGTAACTACTAACTAGCGGTAACACAAGAGGGACAGACTTTACACGGGAGGACCGTCCCCGAACACGAGCTGCTTACGAGGTCTACACGGTCATGTCGTTGGCAAGGACTTGGTGAAATATTGTCTCGGAGAACAACTCTTCCCGCTTTCTGCAGAGGATTTCGTGGGAAGCCATCTTTTAGTCCAGCCGTCGAGTCATTATTAGTATTAGGTGTGTAGAAGGTGCCGCGGCCCTTTGGCCTTCCTTGCGGGGATGGCGAGACGACGTCGGCCTTGCCGTATTCGATAGGTTATCTTTCAAAGAAAAACTGATCATGTGGCGTTTTAGATTCCCACAACGAGGCGAGGGGCACTGCCAATACGCCTTCCCAGGAAGCCCAGGACACACGCCGCCAACATACCATCGGGCCATTCAGGATTGGCGGCTATACAGCCCTGCTCGATAACTGGTGAGCTAAATCTTCTCGTTTACTCGACCTCCTGCTAGCGATGGAATATCCTCTTGGCCTGTGATTATGAACGGTTGAAGTACGGCAGCCGACTTTCCATGGCACGCCGCGATGACAGATACGCGAGCAGAAACACTGTGATAGGTGCGTTGCCGCATTCCCAAGGTGAATTGCGCTTTACACTCTGTGGATCCAAGCTCCATAGATAGTAGGTGCCCGCCGGAGCACATGAGAAGTCGTCATCTCGTCCGTGCTCCATTTCTGCGAACAAGAGACGAAGCACCTATCGTATTCTCGTATAAATGTGCGCCGATATACCGCTCATTTTACTTAGAGTTCACGTTCATTTTGACCACCTTCTTCCACTCGTAGCCTCACACCATGTCTACTACTGCTACACCAGGCACCGCGACGGGCATCCACACTTCCGCAGGGCCACTGAAAGTACCGCCTTTCAAGCATCCTCTTGACCCTCTCACGCCCGATGAGGTAATTGTCCCGCCCTCTCATCCAATCGTTTCCGTTCCTCTTACCAAAGCTCATGCGCGATCCCAGATCGTGGCCGTCTCTCATAGTGTCCGGCACCATGTCGTGGAGAGGACCGACATCAAGGCTGTCCGATTCATCACGAACTACCTACTTCCTCCCCCGAAAAAAACCGTCCTTGCTTTCCTCGGTATTCCTCTCCTCACTGGGGAGCCGCCCGAGCCGCCCACCGAGATCGTCCGGAAGGCCGAAGTAGACGTGCGTCCTATGCCCACGAGACGCTTATCTCGAACGCTGACTCGCTGTGGCTTTTTATTCTCAGTTCTTTGATGCCGTCACCGGGTATGCTGTACCGGCGCATCTCATGATACATCGTAATCTGACATTGACCTCCACAGGGTGGCGTACAACGCCATTGTCTCGCTGCACGGCCAAGATTGGGTCGTCGACACTCTCGACAAGCTCCCGAACGGCGTCCAGCCCCAAATCTCCGTAGAGGAGCTCCAGTCGTGCGAGGAGATCATCAAGCGCGACGAGCGGGTTATCAAGCTCGCTGCTGAAGTCGGTCCGTACTCGTGATAGGTTATCTTATGTTGCGGCCACTGACGGGAAAGACAGGCGTCACGCAGGAGCAGCTGTTCGCGGATGGCTGGGCGATCGGGTTCGACCCTCGCTTCCCGGAGAGCAAACGGATCCAGCAAGCTCTCGTGTTCGCGCGTTCGGACCAACATGAGAACCTGTATGCGCACCCTCTGGTCAGTTTCTCCGGCTCTTCTTATGGCGCCGTACACGATACCTAAAGTGCAGTGATCCAGGACTTCGTCCCGGTTATAGACTCGATCGCCGGGAAGGTCATCCACATCGACTTCCCGCCCCGCTACAAGCTGAAGACGTCTGAGCCGTTGTTCGAAGCCTCCGGAGTGAACGTCGCGCTGAGCCGGCCGACCACCGCCCCACCTCTGCTCGAAGCAGACGCCTTGGCGGAGACGAACCGGCCGCGCATTCCGCCGCCGATGAAGTCGCACGACTGGCTCCCCGACTACCTCACGAAGGACAAGGACTTCAAGTTCCGCAACGACATCAAGCCTCTGCACGTCCTCCAGCCCGAGGGCGTAAGCTTCAAAGTGGACGGCCACGTGCTTGAGTGGCAGAAGTGGAAGATGCATGTTGGTAAGTCTTCTACATTCTAATCGTGTTGACTGTGATCTTATTCTTGATAGCGTTCCACCACCGCGAGGGTCTCGCGATCTCGACGATCACCTACAACGACAACAGCGTCGTCCGGCCTATCTTCTACCGCCTCTCGCTAGCCGAGATGGTTGTCCCCTACGGCTCGCCGGACCACCCTCATCCTCGGAAGCACGCGTTCGACGTGTAGGTAGCATCCTAATGCATGCGCGCGCGTTTTGCTGAATGTACTGTCCAGCGGCGAGTACGGGATGGGTACAATGGCGAACGAGCTCACGTTAGGGTGCGATTGCCTTGGCACGATCCACTACTTGGTGAGTCCTCCGCCCTGTGCCCCCGACAGGGTCCTTACCACGCGCTCAGGATGGAGCGTACACGGCGCATGACGGCTCCGCAGTGGTTGTGAAGAACTCAATCTGCATCCACGAAGAGGACGCGGGCCTCTTGTGGAAGCACACTGACTACCGCCCTGGTGGGCGTTCCCAAGCCGTCCGGAGTCGCAGGCTTGTAGTCCAGCAGATTTGCACCCTCGCGAACTACGGTGAGTCGGAGCCCAGTCTATCAGTGCTCGAACTGTGCTCAAGCAGTGTGTCCTAGAATACCTCTTCAACTACATGTTCTACCAGGACGGCAACATCGAACTCGAGGTCCGCCTGACCGGCATCCTCCAAGTCTACATCCAGGACGACGGCGAGCCGAACGCCTTCGGCACGACCATCGCGCCGAACCTCAACGCGCACTACCACCAGCACATCTTCTCCGTGCGCGTCGACCCGATGGTGGACGGGCTCAACAATACCGTCGTGGAGACCGACATCCTCCCGCTGCCCAACGCCCCAACCGGCTCTCCCGCCAACCACTACGGCAACGCCTTCATCACGCGCGCGACCCCCGTGACCGTCGCGTCCGAGGGCGCGCGCGACATGGACTACGACAAGGACCGGCGGTGGTCGATCGTGAACCCGGCGCGGGTGCACCCGCACTCGAAGCGGAACGCGGGGTACTCGATCATGGGCAAGGGCACGCACGCGCCGCTGATGGTGCGCCCCGACAGCGCGGTCGCGAAGCGCGCGGGGTTCTCGACGAAGCCGCTGTGGGTCGTGCGGGACGTCGAGGGCCCCAAGGGCGGGCGCGTGTGGCCGGCGGGCAAGTACGTGCCGCAGACGCGGGAAACGCCCGACGACGCGCTGCCGAACTGGACCAAGGGCGACGACAGCCTCGTCGGGCAGGACATCTTGCTCTACCTCACGATGGGTGCGTCTGTTTCTGCGGTGTGGCGGTGTGGCTGTTGTGTGTGGCTGACCGGGAGACTGTGGCAGGTGTTACGCACATTCCGCGCCCGGAGG
Source organism: Ganoderma lingzhi (assembly GCA_026283605.1). NCBI lineage: Eukaryota > Fungi > Basidiomycota > Agaricomycetes > Polyporales > Polyporaceae > Ganoderma > Ganoderma lingzhi. Next base: position 311,560 of record JAPJYM010000022.1, on the reverse strand, counting down.
ACTGGCCAGTGATGCCGGTGGAGCATCTGCGCGTGCTGTTCAGGCCGACGAACTTCTTCGAGTGCAACCCCAGCATGGACGTGCCTGGGGCGAACGATACGAAGAGCGCTCCGGCGTTCCCTGATGGAGCCGCGTGCTGCCAGGGGTCGTAAGGCATCTTCTCGTATAGAGGAAGTAGATGTGAAAAGGGCCGTAGTTTCTGGGCGTTGAAGGGGCTCTTCTGAGTCACAAGTTGCCGATCTGCTGATTGTGCAGAAAATTATTAGGGTTGTAATGTTATAACCATGATCTCATCTACTATAGTAGTAGTGCGACCGTGAGCAACATTCAACATTCAATGATAGCTGACCCGCGTACGGTAGGTAAGTAACTAGTAAGTATGAACACGGGGGTGGATTATTAGCAAAGATAATCGATATTGACTCGGGTACTAATATTGCTCTGGCGCTAATGTGCTGAAGATTTTGTTTATCAATTGCAACTTAATCTCCCACATGCATCACCACATCCCACTTCCTCAGCTATCATTCATCCAGGGTTGACGTTCATCTTGGTATGTATGGGATACTCGCTTGCGTTCACGTTAGGCTTATCATTCTCTCAGAAATCCCACCCCACTGGCATGGTATTCGAGGGTGGCTTGCGTCTCACAGATGATGGCGGACGACCCGGTGACGCGAACAAACGTCGGTAGATAGATGCTCCCATGCATTAATTGTAGTGCTTCTAAAGCCTCATATGCCATCGAAACGGAACAGGTGCCTTGGATGCTAAGTACGTCAAGCCGTCCCGGTACCGTTTATATGCTAACTGAAACCCTCCCTCCGGCTAGTCGATGCTCCCCTGGCGTTCGTATCGCATCTCACTATCCCAGCCGACCGGCTATACGCGCTGATTCCTGAGCCTGAACTTGATGTCAACTCACGAACCTCGGGAGTAATAGCACCATTCCGCAACGAAGCGCCTTGGCTTAAAACCTTGCGGGCTTGGAAACTTTCTGCGCCGTCCCCCCGTCGAACTCAATGGCTCTCAACCCCCTCCTTGTCTCCTCACAGTGGCTTTCGGCTTGCTCTTCTGCGTTGCATAACGCAGACGTGGCCGCCCTCGCGAACCTTTTCCTCTCCAATGGCTGGCTACGAGATATCCTCGTCTTCACGTGGGATATCCGCTCCCTGGAAGGACCCGAGAAGATCACGACATACCTTGCTGACCGACTGCTCGACGCCCACATCACGGATGTCCAGCTTGACAATACGCCTCATCTGGCCCCCACACGGACCTTGGCGTCGAGTTCGCGTTCACCTTCGAGTGCAACCGCGGTCACGGGAGGGCCTATGTTCGCCTAGCTCCTGATGCGGACGATACTTACCGTGCATTATCAATGCTCACCGAACTCGTCGATCTACGGGGATACGAGGAGCTCAGCACGCTTCCTCTGCGGGACGATGTCACAGGCGTGCCCGGGAAGGACATGCAGAACGACTACGAGGATATGGTGCGAAATGTGGAGGCCGACCCGTACGTTATTATTGGTCAGTATTCCCGTGATATCGCCGGTTGCGGTTTTTTCGCTGGCTGATATCAAACTGTAACTTTGACGGCAGTCGGCGCTGCACAGACGGGACTGCAAGTTGCCGCTCGATTCAAGCAGATGAACATACCTACGCTGGTGATTGAGCGGGCGGCGCGGATTGGAGACGTCTGGAGGCAGCGCTACCCCACTCTGGTCCTCCACACCACTCGTAAACATCACACACGTAAGCCTCATCCCAGCCACAAATTCAATTCTCGTCGCTAATCAAGAAATAACAGTGTTGTATCAGCCTTTCCCAAGCAACTGGCCTGAATTCACACCACGCGACAAGTACGCCGACTGGCTCGAGCACTACGCTTCGATCCAGGATCTCATCGTTTGGACGAGCTCGGAGCTCAACCCCCACCCGACGTACAACGCCGAGGATCACCGTTGGGACGTTACCATCTCTCGAAATGGTAGCAAAGTCAAGCTCCGTCCAGCACACATCGTTCTCGCCACCGGCACGCTTGGACGGCCGGTCGTCCCGGACGTGCTTGGCATGGAAGGCTTCCAAGGGCGCATCCTTCACTCTTCTCGCTTCCCGGGCGGAGCGGCGTTCGCGGCCCAGCACGCCGTCGTCGTCGGTGCGGGGAACAGCTCCATCGACATCTGCCAGGACCTCGCGCTCCGTGGTGCCGCGTCGGTCACGATGGTCCAGCGTTCTACGACCTGCGTCATGTCGCGCGACTTCACGGCTCCCTTCCTCAAGAGTCTGTACCCTGAAGACGTCCCGCTCGACATCTCGGACTTCAAGGTCGCGTCCGCCGGGATGGGATTGCGGAAACGGCAGGCGATTGAGGCGCAGGCGTTCGTTTTGGAGGCCCATCGGGAGCTCCATGAGAAGCTGCGTGGGGCTGGTGTCAGTGTTAACTTGGGTCCGGAGGGAGAAGGAATATACCCGTTGGTGTATGAGCGACTTGGAGGTACAATTTTCTCCCCTCTGTGCGTGTACATATTTTTGAACTGACGCCATACCTTCCAGGCTACTGTTAGTCCGCAGATCGTCGAACTAGGCATGAGCAGGACTGACGCAATTCCTTACCAGGGATAGACAAGGGTGGTGCGGACTTGATCGCCGACGGAAGAATCAAAGTGAAGAGCGGCGTGTCCGTCCAACGCTTTACCAAGACCGGCCTCATCCTCAGTGACGGTACGGAGTTGACTGCCAACGTCGTTATCTTCGCGTGCGTGGTCAAGTTGTTCTTTGCAACTCCGATTCACTAACTCGGCGCATTCCGCCGAAATAAGTACGGGTTTCGTTCATATCCGCGAAACCAACCGCGAGTTGTTGGGGGACAGCATCGTTGATCAGATCGAAGAAGTCTACGGGCTCGACGACGAAGGGGAGCTCAAGGGTAGCTACCGTCCCTGCGGACATCCTGGGGTCCGTTCGTCTGCTTACCATCCACGAGAGCTTTGGAACTCAATTTGGTGCGACAGCTGTGGTTTGCCACCGGTGATATCCCCGCGTCTCGCTACCTGTCAAAGGCTTTGGTCAGCTCCCATCGTCACTGCCACCATCGATTTTACGTTGACCATGACATTTTGAACAGAGCCTTCAAATCAAAGCGATCGAAATAGGCCTGATGCCGAACAATGGACGGCGGTCTGTTTGAACGAGACGGGATGCTATCTACCGGTAGCGCTGAAACTTCAGAAATTCGATTTGCTATAGCTCAGTATACAGAGTGCTCGCCTTCGGGGTTGAAATCTTTATGTTCAACTAGAATACAACGCCGTTGTGAACTTGTGCGAGCGGGACTTTGCGGGTGGTCGTGGGGTGGTTGTACGGTGAAACCCGGGACGGAGTCTGAAATATTAGATAGCGATCATACTGGTTCTTGGGTTGCTTTTCATCCTAGACAGTGACTCTGACCTGGCGCACTCTGCCCTTGCGCACCCTGACTTATGCTTGTTTTATACTTTCCGGATTGTGAAGTGTTGGGTATGTCCGATTCCTCCTCGCGACACTAGGATAGATACGTCATCTAGCGCTGCCGTTCTTGCTCACGCGGTCAGGTTCGTTCAAGTTTGTTGGTCATAAATAATATACCGCTGATCACTGCGGCGTTATGCAGGGAATCGTACGGCGTTTTGGGTGGTGAGGGTCCGGGATTATTCAGAATCCGAAGGCCCACTTTCATGACTGAACACCGGGATTTGTACCTCCCCGAAGACTTCCGGTGCACTTTGATTTGAACGAGTTACAATGTGAGTGTCGCCCTCCGCAGAATTCTGTATCAAATGTAGATTCTCGTCGCAATGATTGACGCAGGTTGCGGTTCGGCTATCCAGCTTCCTCAAGCCCGAGCCTCAGCGCCATGAACCGGTCATGCCCCAGACTACATTACGGTTTTGCAGAACGCCACGAGACTCTCAGCGTATTCATCGCTTCTTCGCGCCGACTCACTAAAGGAGTTCCGTGTGCCTCTGAAGAGAAGTCCGTGGGTGTCTTCCTGTATTAGAAAGGTACAATCTTAATATATTCCTTCTGTATTGCGACCGTTGACCCCCCCTTTTCTAGTTGGAGCTCGGAGCCTCGGACACCTCTCAGAGGCTCAGCGGACGGCAGATGCATCCTTCGCCCCGCAAGCCGAGCGCCACAGGAGTGACACGTTGGCGCGTAGTCGCAAATAGATCGATTGTCATCGCATGATATCGGTATCTGCGCGTCGGACAAAGCGGCTACCTCTCTAGAGTCTCTACCGTTTAGTTTCACCTTCCATGCAAATGTGTCAAGAAGACCGGGTCTCCTGGCATTACTGTATCACGATCTCCACCATAACCGTGATCGTGAGTCCATCTTCAGTTTATCCCAGCGTCCCGTGTCACCAGTGAACCCGAGCTACCAGGGCGGCCGTTGGCCTCACATGGCACCTTTGTTGCATTTTTGAACGCGAACGTCGGCACTGAGGGGGTTGAGTTCAAACTCTGGCGTTGCGCGCGTCTGGTGATGTTACAAATGCTAGGTACGCTTCCCCCCTTACTCAGTACTGACTAATGTCGACCATGGCTCTCGATCCCCGCCTCGTCGCCTTACAGTGGCTCACCCAATGCTCCTCTGCATTGCGCGATGCAGACGCGAAAGCGTTCGTGGACCTGTTCCTTCCCAACGGCTGGCTACGGGACATCCTCGTCTTCACATGGGACATCCGGTCCCTCGAAGGCTGCGACAAGATTCTGGTTTATCTAACCGACCGGTTCTCCGACGCGCGTATCACAGACATTCAGCTCGACGAGACACTTGACCTTGCGCCTCGCACCTCCGAAATCCCCACATCCCAGGCGCCTGTTGTGGAGTTCGCGTTCACCTTTGAGTGCCAACATGGTCACGGGCGCGCCCACGTTCGGCTCATGGCGGATGCAAAAGGATACCGCGCCTTCACCGTACTCACCGAACTCGTCGACTTGCAAGGCCACGAAGAGCTGAGTACTCTTCCATTGCGAGAGGATGTGACAGGCGTCCCCGGCCGGGACATGCAGAAGGATTATGCGGACTGGGTCCAGGGCGTTGAAACGGACCCCATGTCATCATTGGTAAGCACCTGTCGCGCAAGCCACTACATCGTGTTAATCACCCGATTCTATACCACGATGTGACGATATAGTTGGCGCCGCACAAACGGGTCTGCAGATAGCAGCCCGTTTCAAGCAAATGAATATACCTACGCTCGTCATCGAGCGCGAGGCCCGCGTTGGAGATACTTGGAGGAAGCGCTATCCCACTCTGGTCCTTCATACGATTCGCCGACACCACACCTGTAAGTGCTTGGCTGTCGGGCTGGATTCTGGGCATTCACATCGCCGATTCAGTGCTGTATCAGCAGTACCCCAGCAACTGGCCTGAATACACGCCTCGTGACAAGCTCGCTGACTGGCTCGAGCATTACGCTTCCATCGAAGACCTTGTGGTCTGGACGAACTCTGAACTCAAACCGCGCCCAACATACAATGCCGAAGATCACCGCTGGGACGTAACAATCATCCGGAACGGCGCAGAAGTCAAGCTCCGTCCAGTTCACATTGTCCTCGCCACTGGTACCCTTGGGCGTCCAATCGCTCCAGACGTGCCTGGAATGGAAGGCTTCCAAGGGCGCGCCGTCCACTCCTCCCGATTCCCAGGCGGGGCGCTGTTCTCCGGCCAGCACGCAGTTGTCGTCGGTGCGGGGAACAGCTCCATCGACATCTGTCAGGATCTCGCGCTCCGTGGTGCCGCGTCAGTCACGATGGTGCAGCGCTCGACGTCCTGCGTGATGTCGCTCGACTTCATCTCTGATAATTTTAGAAAGACCTATTCTGAAGACGTTCCGCTCGAAGTCGCGGATTTGCGGACCTTTTCGATGAGCCTTGCGCTGCGGAAGAGGATGGCGATCGAGAGCCAGGCCTTGGCGTGGGAGGCTCACAAGGAGCTTCATGGGAAGCTTCGTAAGGGCGGCGTCAGCTTCAACTTGGGCCCAGAGGGCCAAGGCGTACAGGTCCTAGTGTTCGAACGTTTTGGTGGTAGGTGTTTTTATCACGTACCCATTCTTTGCAGTGCTAAACTAATCTATCGCCTTCAGGTTATTGTCAGTTCCTGTGCTTGTTGATTTTATTTGACTCAGATTAACCCGAGCGCGCTCATTAGGGATGGACAAGGGCGCCGCCGACTTGATCGCGGATGGGAAAATTAAAGTCAAGAGCGGAGTATCTCTGCAGCGCTTCACGAAGAACAGCCTCATGCTCAGCGATGGCACTGAGCTTCCTGCGGATGTCGTGGTCTTTGCGTAAGTCAATTGCGAATTGCGGGGTCGCGGAGCCCGCCTCGGACTTACTTCTTCACCAGCACGGGCTACGTTCATATGCGCGAGACCAACATCGAGTTGTTTGGCCAAGACGTCATCGATCAGACAGAGGAAGTCTATGGGCTCGACGAGGAAGGGGAGATCAAGGGCAGTTATCGCCCGTCTGGACATCCTGGGGTATGTCCCCCTCTTCCTCCTCGTTACGTTGCCTCCGCGATGCCCACTGTGTTATTCCCAGCTTTGGTTCGCCTCTGGCGACTTTTCCGTTTCGCGGTTCCTATCAAAGGCTTTGGTACGTAATTTCCATCGAGAAGAAAGCCCTCGTTTCTCATCCATGGATAAAATAGGCTATGCAAATCAAAGCGATCGAGATTGGCTCGATGCCCAACGACGGACGTCGGCGTGTTTGAAGACGAGCTCATGCGGTTGTATGAAGTATTAATTGTGTCGAGCCGAGTGACATCCTGTACGGTATGCCCCCACTATGTGACGATTGGCAGCACATGCTTGATCTTCGAATCCATCTCACCTGAACGATGATCAGTGACTACTGCACTAGAAATCCCAGCGATAGTGCTAGCACTCGCTCTCGGTTGTCCAAGCCCGCCGTTGTCTCTAATCAGGTAAAAATCGAGTGCCCACTACTCACGAACTTTCATCAGTGTTTTCAAGGGCTAGGATCGGCTGTGAGACCGTTTGCCCTCTCTCCGTTGTACGTCTGCAAGATTTGGAGTTGTACATGCTTCCAGCCGATTATTGACGCTCATGTCGGACATGTTACGTCAAAGGTAAATAGCAGTGCGTGGCATTGCCACTTTCGCATGCTGATGCGACTGGGAAGGTGCGGCATCTCCCTATGAACATCACGGCGACTCAACGGCGACTCACCATTTCTTCCCTACAGGAGTCAAGTTGCACTCCCAGTGGACTTTAGGAGGAGCTTTCTGACCGGCGAACTGTTGTTCTCAAGCGACTTTCCTCCGAGAACGCTGCCTAAGGCTTCTGTCCCAGCGCTGACCGTCATTTTCTACTGCGGTGCGCCAAACGTTTAACTCTTGAAGTCATATGATGTAATAATGGTTCACTGAAGGAAGACCTGACGCCATCATTCGTGGGGCCTGACATGAGTTGAACATCCACGGCGCTCCCCAAGGCTCCGCACCCAATGTGATGGTCCTTGGCCCCTTTCTAACGCGATTTCAATGGCTTTTCCAGTGTACGCACGTGCTGTACAGTACCAGTACACACCGACTGATCTCCGTTTTCGCGATAGCTCGGTTGGTGGCGAGGTGTCCTTACTTTCCGATCCCCGGCGGCACCTAGTACTCTGTCGAATATCGCCAGAAGATCCGGGATTACCTCAACTCCCGACTGCTCCGGCACATCGAGACGCCTAATTTCGCGCCTGCCGCGTACAATGTGGACATTCCCAGGAGTCCTGTATGCAAACACATCTCCACCTTCGAGTACTTACCAGCGTAGCCCCGGGCGCGCCGGAGATCATCAAGCTGCCAACGCCGATCGTGTCTGCCGCGCATCCTAACGACTTGTCGATCGGCGGGGATTAGAAGGGTCTACGATTACCGCTGCGGGAACACATCACAGGAAGCCTCTGAAAAAATGCAAACATGTATGTGTATGTAGTATCTGTCCGGATCCGAAGTGTCTCGCGAACTCACATGATACTGCTAGTGAATTGTCTATTGAAACAGCTTCCTCAATGCCATCATAAAGAACGCTGTGCACCGCGACCAACAATTTCACCGGTCGAGGCCTGGTCATGGAACGTTCGGTGCCCGTTCATTGTCGTAGGCGCAGCCACGCAGGTGTCATGGACTAAGCGCTCTTTTACGCAGTGGGGACAGGCAACACTCCTCCAATAGTATGTCACGGCAATGGGGTTCTGGGGCTACATCCCGTGCACACGGGAGAGTCGAAATTTCAAACTCCCAGATGGCGCGCGTCCGGGAGTGCTACAAATACTAGGTACGCTTTCCTCCATCATGCCGACAACTCACATCATCCATGGCTCTCAATCCCCACCTCGTTGCCTCACAGTGGCTTTCCCAGTTCTCCTCCGCTTTGCGGGACGAGGACGCGAAAGCGTTCGCGGACCTATTCCTTTCCAACGGTTGGCTGCGCGACATTCTCGTGTTCTCATGGGATATTCGCGCCCTCGAAGGTCGCGAGAAGATTCTGGTCTATTTGACCGACCGGTTCTCCGACGCACGTATCACGGCCGTACAGCTCAACGAGACGCCTGAACTTTCGCCTCGTACCTGCAAGATACCTGTGTCTCAGGTGCCTGGAGTCGAGCTCGCGTTCACCTTCGAGTGCCAACGCGGCCATGGCCGTGCTCATGTTCGCCTCGCGCCGGACGTCAACGTTGACGGTACACATCGCGCCTCCACCATGTACACCGAGTTGGGCGATTTGCCCGGCTATGAAGAGCTCAGCGCACTCCCGCCACCAGACCAGACTGCTGAGACGAACCCCCACGTCATCATCGGTGAGCTTCGAAATATATGACGCGACCTGTCACCATAATTGCTTGCTAATGGGCCACTCTTACTCCGCTGTAGTTGGGGCCGCCCAGACGGGTCTCCAGGTCGCGGCGCGCTTCAAAAGGATGAATATCCCGACCCTAGTCGTTGACCGAAACGCTCGCATCGGCGACAACTGGAGGGAGCGCTACCCCACTCTGATCCTCAACACGACTCGCCGACATCACACATGTAAGTGTCCATGTCCAACGCCGATTCATACCTTGGTTGTTGACATAGATGGTCGTAACCAGTCCTTTACCAGCCATACCCTAGCGGCTGGCCCGAGTTCACGCCCCGCGACAAGGTCGCCGATTGGCTCGAGCATTACGCCTCCGCACAGGAGCTCACGGTCTGGACAAGCTCGGAGCTTAAAGCACGCCCGGTGTACAGCGCTGCGGATCATCGCTGGGACGTGACCGTCGTTCGCAACGGCATCGAGGTTAAGCTCCGTCCGGCTCACATTGTCCTCGCTACCGGCTCCCTCGGACGGCCGATTGTTCCTGACGTGCCCGGTGCTGAGGGCTTTGAGGGGCGAGTCATGCACTCTTCCCGGTTCCCCGGCGGAGCGCTCTTCAGCGGCCAGCACACCGTCGTCGTCGGTGCTGGGAATAGCTCGATCGACGTCTGCGTGGACCTCGCGGAGCACGACGTCGCGTCGGTCACGATGGTTCAGCGTTCGACGTCGTGCGTCATGACGCGTGAATTCGTCGCCGATCAGCTCCGGGTTGTCTTCCGCGACGACGTGCCTCTCGATGTCGTGGACTTCCGGTTCTCGTCAATCAACCTCGGGCTGTACAAGAAGATGGCCATCGAACACCAGGATGCGGCATGGGAGGCTCACAAGGAGCTTCACGAAAAGTTGCGTAAGGCTGGTGTCAGCTGCAACCTGGGTCCAGAGGGAGAAGGCGTTTCTCCATTCGCGATGGAAAAGGGTGGAGGTAAGTGCCGTGCTCAGATCACTTGGAAGCTCGAGAACTGATCGCCTTGCGGCAGGCTACTGTGGGTCTATTGGTCAATGACTGTGCTTTCGCGTTGACTGACATGACGACGCTATCAGGGATGGATAAGGGTGGCGCAGAGTTGGTCGCCGACGGGACGATTAAGGTGAAAAGTCTGGTATCCATTGAACGCTTCACCAAAAACGGACTGCTTCTGAGCGATGGGACGGAACTCCCGGCCGACCTCGTTGTCTTCGCGTAAGTACAGTTGTTCTCGCGGTGCAGGTCGGAACACTCACCGCTTATTCGAGTAGCACAGGGTATAGTTACATCCGCGAGACTAACATTGAATTGATGGGCGAGGACGTTATCAGCCAGACTGAAGAGGTATTTGGGCTCGACGACGAAGGCGAGATTGAGGGCAGTTATCGTCCATGTGGATATCCCGGGGTGCGTTCGCCGCCATGAGATCCGTATGCGTAGCACTAACTTCTCATGCAACTTCAGCTCTGGTTTGCCACTGGTGACTTCGCCAATTCGCGTTGTCTCTCGAAAGCATTGGTGCGTCTGATCCTTCACAATTCAAATGCACATCTCACCATTGACTCTCTGTCCCACTTAGGCCTTGCAAATCAAAGCGATTGAGCTCGGTGCGATGCCATACAATGGACGTCGGCAGGTCCGCAAGGGCCTTGAACATCGACTCTGATGATTTGTGGCCGTGGGGCGGAAGCTTTGACGTTGACCTGCGTGCATCGAATGTATATAGCATCATGTACTTGTAGACACATCTGTGGATATCATCCACTTGTCGCGCAACTGTTTTCCATTAGGCACCGTTCTGACACTGGCACCAAGACTGTACGGGACGTTCAAGCGGCTAGACGATTGCGATAAGGCGCCGTTAGCGACACATGTCGTTCGGCCAACTGCTTCTTAGACTTCTTAGGCACTCCGGGGTCTAGGCCATTTGAACTGAATCAGCAAGCTACTGCGGAGGAACGACAGCGTTCAAGATCTTCTTCGAGGGTGTTCCGTAGGACCACCGATATAGAAGCTCATTAGTGAGCTGTGCCTTGATTCACTGTAACGTAAATGTAAAACACGACGGCATTGTCCGGTCAACGAGATATGTTAACCGTTAACCCAGGCTACACCCGATACAGATGGAATGCGGCGGTGTTGCATTTTGAAGTCCACGAGAATCAACTGAGAGAACATGAAAAATAGATGTATGAACTCACTCGGTTTCAGCCAATTGTTGCAACGAACCTTCCCAGCTAGTCGTGTTCAATGCGAGTACATTGTGATTATCACAGATACCCATGATATGGATATTTCGTAATTTTTCACAGGCAGCGGACTTACGTCCTCTTACTTGAACGAGAAGAGTCACCACGAGAGCAACGCATAAGGTCTAAAGGTGGAAATACGCAGTACAAATATTAGTAGATGCTGATGACGTTCAACAACGCGGAAACCCACCCTACTCCCCGAGATCGATCGCCCTCTGAAGTCTCCTCAACACCCTGCCGACCTCAGTCTCAGTGCGGCTCATCTTGTTACGGCCACCCCAGGTCAGGCCCCCGAGCCGCCCGGACCTCTTCTAAGTCTGATAAAGCAATAGCCAAGCGGTAGCAGCCACTTCCAGTGCGGCAATCAAACTGGAGTTTTGGTTTTGCTTCTGAATACCGACGGTCTGTCCGTGTGGAACAGTGTGTTTACCTCTATTCGACTTGTTAATGCGGTCTTCGTCGGACAGGATGAACCACTCACCGAGGAATACAGAGCTAGATATGTCGGCTCTCTCTTTAGTCCGAACCCGCAATGATGACAGGAGCATGGTCCCCGGCGCGAGTCCTTGAGCAGAACCTTCTGCTTGAACAAGGTAACGTCTGTCAATGGAAACCACTCACGATCATCTCCGGCCGGGCATCCCCATGTACTTACACTCGGCACAATAATTCCATGACATCCCGTTTATCATGATAAAAGACAACTCAGTACTCATCTGGCCGCCGATACTCGCCTTCGCTAGATGACACATCACAGCGAACTTGGCCTATCGACATATCTTGAATCCGTGGAACTTGAACGTGTCAGGAATAAATAGACGTCGCCATCCGCATAGTCCAAGACAAGAACACTTGGCAACCGCAAGCCACAATATACATAAAGTATAGGTGCTTCAAAAATAGTAGCCTCTTTCGGAGTTTATATGACTGCTATCTGTGTTTCAAATCCCGATTCAATTCGGACTCCGCCAGCCGGCCTTCTACAGTACTAGTCGTTCCACCTGGGACAATTTGCGGAGCACTTATCCACGGCGTTTCCAGCTTTGAAACGAACCGCTCCAAGTCCCTCTTCAAAGACACAGATAGGTACAATAATGCGGGTGGGCACGTCGGTACTGATACCTTTCAACGGTGTTTATGGCGGGTTTCACAAACGTCAACAGCTGGGAGTCTGCTATCGGTAACTCGGCATCCCCAAGTCAGAACTTGAACAGCGGAGGAGATTACGGTCCTCGGCCCATCGACAGAGTTGAGACGTACAAGGCTGCAAGCTCCATAATCGGAAATCGACAAGGATGGACTGGTAGACCAAGATTGGCCAGCATCTCCTTCAGATTAACTTGAACGCCCGCGTTGTCGGCTGCACTACCTTTATAGGACCATTGCCTCAGCCTTTTAAGGCCGGGGAACCCCTCATGCACCGTCTTCCCATCCACACAAACACGTTGTGGGTCATCTGGTAAGTCCACACGCCCTCTCTCCCAGCGTCTGAATCATAAAGTCCACCTTGTCACTCAAACCGGTTGGTCTCACATATAAGCCGTCCATGTACTTACGTCTCAACGTGCGACATGACCTCTGCGACCGTATGACGAAGCGCTTTGGCTTTCGCTGATTCGACACGTTCTCCGTGCGCTCGCCGTAGTACAAATACTTGTATATCTCGTCGGGCTTGTACGATCACCATTAGAGTCCATGGCTCTCAACCATCTCATCCTCTCGTCTCGGTGGCTTTCCCAGTTCGCCTCTACGCTGCGCCATGCGGAAGATAGGGGGATTGTGGACCTTTTCCTGCCCAACAGTTGGCTCCGAGACATCCTCGTCTTCACATGGGACCTTCGCTCCCTCGAAGGCCGCGAGAAGGTCCAGGAATATCTCACTGGTCGTCTACTCGACGCCCATATCACGGACATCCGACTCAACGAGACCCCTGACCTCGCGCCTCGCGCGTACAACACACATATGTCCGAGGAGCTGGGCGTGGAGTTCGCGTTCACCTTTGAGTGTGTGCACGGTCACGGCCGTGGCTACGCTCGTCTAGCTCCGGACACCGACGGTGTGTACCGTGCCTTCACGCTCCTGACTGAGCTGGCCGACCTGCGAGGACACGAAGAGTTCAGTGCGCTTCCTTTGCGGGACGACGTCACTGGTATGCCTGGAAAGAGCACGCAGGAGGATTATGCCGATATGGTTCGAGCCGTCAAAACGAGCCCGCATGTAATCATCGGCGAGTGTACCCTCAATAACACTGTTTTGCAAAATAACTAACCAAAGTCCTATTGCCAGTGGGAGCTGGACAAAACGGCCTTCAGTTAGCCGCTAGATTCAAGCAAATGAACATACCCAGCGTGGTCATCGAGCGAGAGGCCCGAATCGGAGACACCTGGAGGAAGCGGTACCCTTCTCTTACCCTCCACTCGCCTCGTAGGCATCACACCCGTAAGTACACGGTCTTATCGGCCATATATGACCAATGACGGACGAGCTTGACCGACAGTGCTGTACCAGCCCTTCCCCCCAAACTGGCCGGAGTTCACGCCGCGCGACAAGCTCGCCGACTGGTTCGAGCACTACGCCTCCACCCAGGACCTCATCGTCTGGACCAGCTCGGAGCTCAAGCCACGTCCGACATACGACGCCGAGCACCAGCGCTGGGACGTGACCGTCGTCCGCAACGGCGTCGAAGTCAAGCTCCGCCCGGCCCACCTCATCTTCGCGACTGGCACGCTCGGCCGCCCGGCCGTCCCGGACGTGCCGGGCATGGAAGCCTTCCAAGGGCAAGTCGTGCACTCCGCGCGGTTCCCAGGCGGGGCTCTGTTCGCGAGCAAGCACGCCGTCGTCGTCGGTGCCGCGAACAGCGCGATCGATGTCTGCCAAGACCTGGCTCTGTGCGGCGCGGCGTCGGTCACGATGGTGCAGCGCTCGACGACGTGCGTCATGCCGCGCGACTACATCTGCGATGCGGTTCGGGCGGCGTTCCCGGAAGACGTCCCGCTTGAGGTTGCGGACTTCCGGTTCGTGTCCATGGGGCTCGGCCAGCGGAGGAAGATGGCGATCGAGAGGCAGGCCGCCGCGTGGGGGGCTTGCGAGGGGCTGCACGAGAAGCTTCGGAAGGGGGGTGTCAGCGTCAACTTGGGACCGGAGGGACGAGGGATTTATCCGTTGGCGTATGAACGATTCGGCGGTGAGTTGCATGCACAACCATCGATGCCTCTTGAAAACTGACAAGCGCACGGGCCAGGATACTGTTAGTGCCCTTTATGGTTGACTAGTCTCCTTGCTCTAGGTCACTGACACGACGACGCGATAAGGGATGGACAAAGGCGGTGCTGACCTTATCGCAGACGGAAGGATCAAAGTCAAAGGCCTTGTATCGGTCAAGCACTTCACCAAGAACAGTCTGGTCCTCAGCGACGGAACCGAACTCCCCGCGGACGTTGTTGTCTTTGCGTGAGTACAGGTTCCGTATACAGTGCTCGAAAACGAACTCACTGAGTGTTCGACAAGCACGGGGTACCATTTTATCCGAGAGACCAACATCGAGCTACTGGGCGAAGACGTCATCAACCAAACGGACGAAGTCTACGGGATCGACGAAGAAGGCGAGCTCAAAGGCAGTTATCGCCCATGTGGATATCCTGGGGTGCGTCCGCTTCGATAAGTTCCTGGTCCCTATGATATTGAGTTCCAACCCAACAGTTATGGTTCGCGACGGGTGACTTCTCCAGTTCACGGTGCCTGTCGAAAGCCCTGGTAAGTACCGTACTAAGTATTGTGCCTCGGAAGCCACCGAGTCGACTGACGTCCCTGGTCCCTGCCGCCACCTATTAGGCCCTCCAAATCAAGGCAATTGAACTCGGCATGATGCCGAACGACGGACGTCGGCGGGTGTGAATGGGAATGGGAACCCCGACGATGGTGTCTATGTGCACGTTTCAGCATTCCACTTTCCAAGTACTGTGACATTCCGTCCTGCGCAAATAGACCGAAATGTAATTTCGTGGGTACATCTGTGTCAGTATTTCCCTTTAGCGCATGCCGTTCGAAAAGTGTCAAGCTTGGGTGACCTTCATGGTTCATCAGATTTCATGACTCTAAGCTTGTACCAAGGCTTGGCATTCAATCGCGCCCAAGTCAAGGGCGAGCGACGCAGCCATTCCGAAAGTGGCACCGCTACGCCAGCTGCACAGACTGTCTTCGTTGGTGGCACGGGCCGTACGACCGGTTGCGCTAAGCCACCATAAACTGTGGCAATCTACTTACTGCAGGATGAGTCCAGAATCCGTTCGCCTTGAGGCTTGACCCCCTCCTCATCCCTTGCTCGCATATCGTTGAGCGCCAATCACTAGCCATGCTTAAGCTCATCAAAATTCTGTAACTGTCACCCTTTGCTTGAAAACTGCAGGCACCCGGCCGCGGGGATCTGTCTCGCATGTTCCTTCACGGATACAAATGATGTCACCAATTTACAAGCGGCCTTCCCTGAGTATGCTCTACTTAGTCTAACCTACTTACGCTAAGCCAACACAATCGTCCAGCGGATCAGACTTCAAGGTTCCATGTGTCCGCGTACGTAGAGTATCGCCGTGAGTTGTCATTGTCTTCGCCAACCTGACATCTACACCCTGCAGTCCGTTGGATCCGACGCGGCCACCAGCTAGTGTTGGTATCCGCGTCGTCGGTACTACTATTAGCGTGTACCTTGTATAATTCTGGAGCCTAGAGGAGAGTCCGCACCCCACGGATTGTCTGACAAACGTGCGGCGTCCAAACGTCCAGTCGTCCTCATATCCACTGCAGCCGTCCCATGACAGTTGACTCGGCTGCCACACTGCGGTCCGACGGAGGATGATTTCCCATGAAGTCCGGCGACGGAAGTGCCCGTTGAATCCTCCCTCTACACCGTCCCTATCCACATGCTGCAGCCGTGCTGTTTATATTGGAAGGCAGGGACAGAAGCGAGGACTTACCTCAGTGCGAATCGCGAATTCGAACACGCTCCAGCAGCCTCGCCGGGCCTGTCGGAGGCGGAGCGAAACGTTATGTCCGACTCGAGGCTCCTCCGATGATCACCTGGCCGCTTCCCCTCCTTGGGCTGTCGATCAGGACATCCCTGGCCGGCTCGCCCAAATAACGACGACGCGCAAGCGAGCGACGTGGTGGCCACAGGGCCCTGGCGGCCGACTTCCGCCTTAGACGGTGCCATAAGCACGGCTACACACAACGCCAGCGGCGGGGGCGGAATGCTCCTGGTCGTACTGGTACAAGAAAGCGATATGCTACATAGTTTACAGAACAGCCGGCGGCGCGCCGGATACTCGCCTCTTACTACAGCCCTGAGAAATGGAACCGGAAACACGGGAACGATGCTCTGTAAATAATGAGGGATAATGCGCGTCTGAGAGGGAGGTGCTTGGAGATGGGAGGAAGGAGTTATGGCCCGTCGCGGGTATGGTAAGTAAGTGTCAGAGCGAAGCCGGATGTCGTGCGAGAGCGCTAGTGAATAGCAAGAAGACGAGGGGCGTGGATGCGTCGTAACAGCTACACGTACAATCAGCCTAACAATCTCTGTTCAACCATTCTGCCCCCTCCCCCGAGCCTGGCGCAGATACACTGAGAAGGAAGAGCTGTGGGAAAAAAGGGTAGAGAAAAGGTAAGGCAGAGAGGGAGGGAGAGCCTGAGGATCCTTTATGCACAGCAAGACAACACTAGCACTAGCACTGGAGCATAGCGACGACGAACAGCGGGAAACGATGGAGACGAGCACAGACCCTGAGCGCTGCGATTCAATGTCATTGTCACTGTTCAGGCCCAGGTCAGGCCTGATACCAGTACCCCTGCGGCGGCGCGTACCCCGCGACGGGCGCCATGTACCCAGGCCCCGTAGTATGCCCATGACCGTATGGGGCCCAACCACCCCCGCCGACCTGCGCATCGGGATGGCCCACCGCATGATACGCCGCGTAGCCCGTGTCCTGGGCCTGCGCCGTGTGAGAGTGTGTCGGCGGCGGGGACAGAGGGGGGGCGTAGTACTGCTGGTGCTGGTGCTGGTGCTGGTGCTGGTGCTGGGTGCTGGTGCTGGTCCGGAGCGGGCGCGGGCGCGGGCACGTACGGGGAGGAGAGCGCGGGGACGGCGGACGTCATGCTCGCCTGCATCGCGCCGGAGCGGATCGCCTCCTCGAAGTGCGCGTTCACGATCGCCTCGTACTCGGCCGTGACGACGAACGGCTGGTCGTCGCCGTCCGGGGCAGGTGCAGGGGCGGGGCGGCGGAGAGCGAGGACGCAGACGAGCTCAGGCTGCTCGGCGGGGAGCCGGCGCTGCTGTACCCCGCGTAGTCGCTGCCCGCGAGCGAGGGCGTCGGGGGCGAGCCGGGCTGGAACGAGCCGTACGAGGAGGAGACGACGGGGTGCGTGGGACTCGGGATGGAGGAGGTCGAGGTCGGAGACATGGGCATGGCAACGGAGCCGGGGTGCTGGCTCCACGTTGGGACGTTGTTGAGGTAGTACGCGGCATTGGGGTTCGGGTCGGACGTTACGGGCACGGGCATGACTGATTGTGCCACCACCATGTAAGCGGCCCGAGGATCGCTTGCGCCGGGCGTCATACGCTCTTTGGTTACGAAATCGGGGAGGCGGGGTGTCATGGATGCCAAGCTCTGCAGGGCGGCGAGTGTTCCGGGAGACGTCGCAGTGGTGGGTGAAGAAGGGGTGGATGAGACGAGTGGAGCTATAGGCAGCCAGGGCCCGCGTCTGCGTGCCCGCCGATCCTCGATGCTCGTCCTTACCACGAGGGAGCTCGAAGGGAGTTGATCGACCGAATGACGCCTTGGTGGAGGTAGTTGCGAGTCCGAAACGGGGGTCTGTCCTTCAAGGCCCTGGGCCTCGTCAAACGACGGGTAGGTGTATATATCGGACTGGGATTGGGGCACTTCCAGACGGGGTAGGATGGGCCTACCAGAACCGGGCAGGCGAATATCAGCATACGTCTTCTTCGGGGCCTTTATACCGTAACTCTTCTTTTTCGTCAGCCCATGCATCTGCTGTAGGTAGGACACCAGCCCGCCGCCCTCCGAGCCCGGAGGCGATTGTGGAGAATCGGACGGACGAGTTCGCGTCCGGGGCGTTGCTGGGGAATGAGGCGATTTGCAATGGCCTGGAGATGCCGTCAGCACCGGCGAACCTGGGGACGACGAGGTGGTTGGAGGAGAGGCGGGGCTGGGAGCCGACCCGGGCGGGCTCGGGTGGTTGGTGTTGGTGGGATCGTCGGGGATGGGTGGAGTCGAAACCAGGGCTATTGGAACGGCCGCTAAGCAAGATAAGCAAACAGGGATTAGCGTGCGTCATGGGAACCAGGGGCGGGACTCGGCCCCGGGCACACTTACCTGAGCCACGAACGTACTGTGGCCTGCCTGATAGTCGGATTGAGTATCGCCGGGAGTCTACTGGGAACCAGGCTGGTACTTCCGAATTGTTTTGGAGTTGCAACTGAATGCCTATATTCAGCATTGTTGCGTCATCGGTGCTTCTAGCATCATGCGCACCGATCGTTTGAAGAGCTCATGGTACGTCCTCATTTCCGCGCCGATGTTGAGTATGACGTGCAGTCGTATGTATTGCTGATATGGAGATGATTAGCCGCTGCGGTCGTCGGGCATAAAGGACAAAGTAATCACCTGTTTGAGCGCGATGGCGATTTCGTCCCATGGGTCAAAGCCCGAGGGAGTGGTGTCGTTGAGGCCATGCGTCTGTGGCCCGGTGGCTGCTATGAGAATGAGGTGCCTCGTGGTGTTTTGCCGCCGAGTGGCCGAGGAGAGTGCCTGCGGAAAGGATGGTGAGTGAGAGGAGCAAGAAAAAGAGTAAAGACGGAAAGCTACGGTAATTGCGTGCGAGATGGCTGTCGGAGAGAGCCTTATGGGCCCTTGAACTGCGGCGAGCGGCAGCTCGGGGACGCTCCTCGCCTGAGCGGAGTCCACGATGGACTGGGCGGATGCTGGAGAGGCGGAGGACGTTGTAAGCCATCGAGCTTCCATCTGAATCGACAGAAAGACAATGAGAGGCGAGAACTGCAGTAAGCTGGATACGAACCTGTACTGATGGGTCCGCGGCACGGAGGCTCTCGAGTAAATTAGGTAAGTACGCATCCCGAATGTCGGGCCACTTTGCGACCATGGCCACCGAGTCCTCTACGAGTACAGAGACCGACACTGCATCGCCTGGCATAGCCGGCTTGGAGAAGGAGAAGGAGGGCGGAGAGGACATACTGGGGCGACTACCTCGAAGAATCCCAGAAGGGACCTGGAAAGAAGAGAGGCGCTCAAATCAGGATGGAACGGTCCAGAGGGGTGCCATGAAGCGGAACGGTGAGAAGGCATGATAAGGCAAAGTGTATACCGGTATAGGTCCCAAGCCAGTCGGACTTTCGAATATTTATTACTCAATCGACTCGAGCTCGCCACCAATTGCCTTGCCTCCTTCCGGACGCTGACTCTGATTCGCAGCCACTGCCGCCGACCGTCCAACCTTGCTCTCCGGAGGGCCGGACGCCGCGCACTCGGCAGTCGAGATCCTGCGAGGACGATTCTTGTCCCGAGAGAACGTTTAAACCTTATGAAGGATCCTGTGCAGTGGGGCTACCTCACCAGAGAAGCTGATCGGCTATTTAACAGCAGTGCGATGGGGAGGACTTGGACGTTGTCTGGAGATGGGAGCTCGAGGATGCGCCGTCGGTGGTACTTACTATAGCGGCGGATTGCTGCTATCGACGTGATATCCTGTCAATCTGAGCCGTCCGGCGTGGTCGCGTGGTGGGTTCTCGTCCGGACACGAGTGGTCATGGTGGCGTCAATTGGAAACAGACCAGGGGCGCGTAGTACTAGCTCTGATTGCCCGCCACCCACCGGATTGCGCTGGCCATGCTCGCCTGAAATGGTGGGGATAAGTGGTCGAGCGCACAGTGGAGGTGCGGGGTTTGTCAACCCTTGTCTGCGAGCAGGGACCCCTTTCGCCGAGGAAACGGCTGGAGAAGCGGAAGCCCTGGTCGAGGCGGATGCAAGACTGCTGCCTCTAACGGATTAGCTCGACACGCAGAAGCAGCGGGCCCAGCGTCGTCACCAGGTCCAGGCCTGGGCCAAAGTTTAAGTCTGTCCAAACTCAATCGCCGTTCTCAGCGCCAGCCCTAACTGGTGCTTACCTGCCATAATTATTACCTTCGTATTAGGCTGTTATTACGGCTTGTATTACCCGCCGAGTTTGCCGGGCTGTCGGACAGCATTACTCGTGTTGGCCAGAGACCATCATCCTCCTCCTCGCCGATCCATCCTCACCATGGCCGCTGTAAACCTCTCCAACTCCAACTCCCCCATTACCCAGGTCTCGCAGACCCCAGTCCAGACAAACCTCCAGCCCCAGCTTCTCACACGCCTCCTTCTCGATTTGCGCGGCAGGAGATTCACCGTCGAACGCGAGAACATCCTCAGCCTTCCCGAATCCGTCCTCCTCTGCCTCTTTCCCAACGGCCTCGTCCTCAGCCGTCAAAGCGCCGCCTTATCCGATGGAGGAGATAACGATGACTACGAGGAGCTCTACGGCGTTGATGTGCGTCGCCCCGTGCTAACTATTCTCCGACCAACCACACTCATGACCCCACGCCCCGCCCTGGCCCCCTCCAGTTCGACCCAGATTGCTTCGACTACGTCCTCAACTTCTTCCAGCACGCTCGAGACGAGTTCTACGGCACCCCCACCAACCCCGGCGGCCTCCTCGCCGCGCAGCAGCAGCTCCTCGAGGGCGGCTCGCCCACGTCCGACTTTGGTCCGTCCGCGTCCCAGAACCCGCTCCTGACGAAGCAGGCGATCATCGTCCTCCGCGAGGAGCTCGAGTACTTCTCCATCCCGCCCAAGGACGGCGCCGAGGGCACCGACGCGCGTGGCATCGCCAACGACCCCTGCTCGACCTCAAGCGCAACTGCGGCAAGTACCTCCTCCACAAGCGGAACATCTTCACCGCGCTCCAGCGCAACGTCAACAAGGAGAACAACCTCGCGGAGCAGCACCTGATCGACATGCTCTGCATGAGGTGCGTCCAGACCGAGTCCCCAATGCCCGCGCCTCTGGCTGATCGTCTGTCGCTCAAAATGTATCGTATGACGCACGGTGTTGGGTCGGTGTAGTGGCTTTGACCGCGAGGATGAATGGGGGTACCGTGCAATGGAGCCTTCGAGGTGTTGCATATCGTCGATTGCACTCGTGCTTCTCAAAACCGGCATCGTCCACTCCACGAGCCAGTCGGGCGAGCGGCATGTCACGGTCGACTACAACCAGATGGCCACCGCACAGAAGCTTCTGCTGTTCTGGAGGAAACCAGCGGTGCGTCGTGATCTCCCATGACCTTGTTTGATCTCATTCCGCTGCAGCGCAAGTGCTGGTGGGACGGTATCGAAGTGGACGTCGCCGAGCCCGGCGAGCCCTCGAAAGTGATCAAGCTCTGGGCGCGCCGGGTCTGGACCCTGGAGCTCAGCTTGGTGCGTACTTTGTACTCCGCGCATCTCTGCGTTCTGTTCGGCTTACGGTGTTCCTTATGAATAGGTATGAGACGGGTGGACCGCCGCATGGACATCGTTTCTGTTTCGCAGGATACACGTTGGGATACCCTATTCACATTGACGCATTCTGGATGTACGATACCATGATGCCTGCACGGATGCTGATTCTGTTCTTCGGCTCCCTCCTATGGTGTTGCGAGCAGGTCCGTCTGGATCCTGGAATGCCACTCACGGCACTACTGCAAGTCGTGCCACCGAGTGCGTATCCTTGTCCCCCGTGTTTGCACGGTCGTTTATCCTTGCGATGGCCGCCTTCTCGTCCTGTACTTTCATACGACGGGTGCTGATCTGGCCTCTGCGTTTTCGGCCTCTGCAATTTGATTTGTCTGCAATGTCACCGCCGAAAGGATAACCCCCTCGCCATTTGCCAGATAAGCGGATAAGGAGCGTGAGAGTTGGAATAAGTGGAATAGATTACGATTAGTAGTAGTAAATCCGATTACTTACCTGAAAGGTTTGGCTCCATCGAGCTTACATCATCAGCGCTACTAAGAATAAGTATATAACTATTACTTACGTAACACTTGTCTGTGCTTCCTGGTGGAGATCATCATTCGCCGGTGGACCTACTTTAACTTACACACCTCCAAAGCATTGCGACAACAAATATTCCCGTCTCAGCAACCGCACCGCACACGCGCAGCACCGCCGGCACCAGCACCAGCACTAGCACCAGCAGCAAGTTCAAGCATGGACTTCGATCTCGAAGAGCTCGTCAACGTGGAACAAACGTGGGTGCCATCCATTGTGCTTCTCTCTCTCGCTCGGGAACAGTCAACTCATCCGACGGTGTGATGCGATGGGGGTGGACCTGCGGCTACGGCAAAACGCAGGTTCTACGAGCAGGGCTACCAGGACGGGTACGCGCACGGGCGCGTGCACGGGCTGATCGAGGGCCGCGCGCTGGGGCGCGAGAAAGGGTTCGAGATGTGGGAGGAGCTCGGGTTCTACGAGGGCTTTGCGCGCATGTGGGGCGCGATCCTCCGCGCGCAGGGGACGGACGAGTGAGTGCGTTTTGTTTGCTTTGTTGGGAGTGTGAGGTGGAGGGCCTCGTCCCGCGTCTGAAAGCCGATTAGAAGAGACATCCGTCGAGTGTGCGGGCGCGCTAACTCCACGTCCCCCCTTCCCCTTCGCCCGCGATCGAGGCCTGCTTGGTCGGCGGAGAGTTCTGTGCCGCTGTTGGGCCGCCCACGATCGCTTTCGCGGGCTGTGTCGTGGGTGTGGGTGTTGTTGTCCGCACTCGGGGTTCTTGCGCGATGTGCTCGTGCTTATCGCGCCAGTGAGCTAGGCCAGGCACTTCTGTGAGCGCACAGGACGGATTGAAGGGGATTTATTTATTCGCCCGGGTATCGCGCATTGTTGTGCTGGTACGATTGCAGCTGCATGTAGGCCCTTCAACGTATTGTGTTCGTGTTTCGATGCGTAGCGGCTTGTGCGCTGTTAGCTGCATGAACGCGCCGTGTGCCGCTGTTGGGTCTAGTATCTCAATCCCCCTGTGTCGAAAGCACGCGTCGTCAAACCACTTCCTGAGTCTGCTTCGGTCACGACGGCCGGACGTACGGCACAGTGGCCGGCACACAAACGTATCGTTCACTCTCGCCGCTGTGTTTTCCAACAATTTTCCTCCGAGCGGAGAGCGAACCCGTTTGTCGGAGCGCCCTCGCACCGACACTCAGCTGTGGCAGGACATACGTACGCTGACCACACCCACACCCCGAACAGACGCGCGCAGAACCACATCCGGCACCTGCTCGAGCTCGTCGCGCGCTTTCCGCGCGTGAACCCGTCCTCCGCAGGCTCCTCATCCGACGATCCCAGTTCCGCGCCCGGCGTCGACGTCGACATCCCGAGGCTCTTCCGCCAGATCCGCTCGCGCTACAAGCTCCTCTGCGCCACGCTCGGCGTGCGCCCCTCCCTGCGCGCAGCGGACGACGCCTCGCCCCCACGGGAAGGGGAAGCATCCCCTGATCGCCACCCCGGGCAGCCTAAAGGGCGCGACGATCTCGGAGGAGGGATGGATATGGACGCAGAGCCCTCCGCCACGGGTAGGGTCGCAACGCGCACGGAGCGGAAGAAGGCTGCGTGTGGGCCGTGCATGATCCGCGCACGGCTAGCACGCCAGGCGGTGGCAGCGGTGGGTGGTGGTGGTGGTGGTGGTGGGGCCGAGCTTAGTCTCTGAAGATCTTGCGACGGAGACGGACGAGTCCCTCGGGACTTGGGGGGCCCTCGCCCTGGCTCGCGAGCCCCAGTCCCGGCCAAGGCCAAGGCCGGTTTGGTTTGCCCCTTGCCCAATGCCCTATGTACCAGCTGCGCGGCCGCCCCTATGTTCAAGGGGGGTGGGCTGCGGCAGTGGGATGACCAGAGGATGCGGACGTGTGCGAGGAAACGATAACGAATACGTCAGTGAGTACCAATGTTCTCGGCTGCTCGCTGGGATGCGCGGGTGCTGAAGGGACGTCCCTAGCTCGTGGAGAACGCATGTCGTTCGCTGAGCACACGCCTCCCGCAGGTCAGGGTCCGTGCTGCTCGCGCAGAACGGTGGATAGGTATTAGCCGGGCTCTGCAGCTTCACGGATGATGATGATGATGAGCTCGTCATCCGTCGTTCCGCTCCGGGTGCGCGGGCGCCCCGAGATCTGCTGGAGGCCAAGACACGAACGTGCCTGCGGCAGAGCAGCTGCTGTACCCATCGATACGCTCCGCGGTTCTATCGACGCGCATCATGAATGCAGAAGTCGAAGTCGAAGGGTCGTGCTAAATTGGTATTGGTATACCCGTGCGGCTGCAACCTTGCACATCTCAGGCATCTCCTACTCGCATCATCCCGTCGGATGGTCGAAGGACGTCAATGCATCCCTACCGTCCGCCATCGCCCCCCCCCACGGCGCAACTTGGAGCCTGGCGGGCGCAGATGCGCGTGCTCTCACACGGTGCATCTCCGTGCGTGCCCACTGATGCTGATACTGGCAGCGTCTTGCACGGCGGCATGGCGAGAAGCACGCCAAACTAGCTACAGCCTCGGCGGGTTCGCCGTGCTTCGACGAAGCCCCCGAAGTCGCAACCAATGCACGCGAGGCGAGTTCCCGTTCCCGGCTCTCTGAAACTTCCTCGCGACCGCACGATAACACCGTGCACGCACTTATGACTTCGGCGTCGGGCTCTCGTAAGTCGGGCTGCGCGCGCCACGCCGCACGCCATGCTGAAACTTGCAACCCGTCCCAGGACCCTAGGAGGCGGGGAGGGACGGCTTGGGGAGAGCGCGCGCGGTGTCCGGCAACTTGGTCGCCCAGCGCCCAGCCCTTGCCGTTGGTGTTCGCCGGGGCGCAGGGCCCAGGCTTTCATTATCGCTGTCGACGGGTGGGCGCGTGGTCGCTACATAGGCGGCGTCAGGACCACCCGAAGGGTGGAGAACGTTCACGTTATGTAGCGTCGTGAAGCAAGAAGAATGGCAACGGGCGGGCGTGGCCTGGCATGAGGCGCGGAAGCATACGCGCGAGGGGGTACCTGCGGACGTCCATCTATCACTTACATATAAGGCCTTAAGGGTTCACGCGCACCAGGAAAAGGCTAATATTTCACGGGCATCAAGGCAGCGAGCTCGTTGCTCTTGATTGCAAGCTTCAGGCGTAGCTCGATCGATGATCGAGCTCAGCGCGCGGGGAGGCTATGCGCTACTTAAATACCTGTACTTGAGTGCATGGAGGCGCAGCACTTGGCGTTGAACCGGAAGGTACTTACTTGCTTGATCCGTCGTGGTAGGACATTGCTACGTGAAGGGCAGCCTTCACGGGTGCCACCTCGAGGGGTGGGCAGCTGAGAAGCAATGTTGTGCCACCATTGTAGGGCTCGAGACCCAGACGCGTGACGACGACGTTCGCGTCCTCGCGCACGGATTCCGTTCCGTACGCGTGAAGGCGGAATGTGGGCAAGCTCAGGGAATCGACAAGCGGGAGTCAGGGAGGGATGGCGAGCGATAGCGTTATGTCGTAGCCACACTTGAAGCCAGTTTGAAAATTGGCTCATCATGGGGTGGAAGATGCGCGGCCACAGCGGCGTTCGAGTATTTCTAGACGTCATAAACAGACAACGGCGGCAGTAGAACCCTCAGAGGCCTTCTAAGTTCTGATAGTTGGTTCTCGATGATCTTCGATTCTGAACATCTGGCATGACATCGGGTATAGAATCGTTTGCAATGCATGACAAAGAGAATACCGGAGGGTCCAAGCGGCTCTGAACTCACTTGACGCGAAAGAGAAGGACGGACGTCGCCACCATGCAGTTAAACAGTGCCTCCAAATCCACCACGCACTGGCTGCGCGCCGCCGCGCACGCCACGATGCGTCGCCGGAGCGCTCGGCCGTTCAGTGGACCGGCGGGACGAAGCTGCGGGTTGTCACAACACGACGGTGTTGGTGGTTGCAGTATGGTTGCACGATGACAGAGCGTCGGGTGAACCCTATACACTCCAACAGTGTGCACCGTAATCCGTACTTAGCCCTATCGTGAGCTTCGTATTTCTGGCGGACAAATAGACGAGAGCATCACACTCCCTCGATGACGTACCGACTGTGATTTGTGCGATTTAAATCATGGGCATGAGAAAGAGAAGCGCACAGGTTTATGGTCTCCATGTGAAGGTCTGAACCGCTCACCGCGGCGAGCTTTGAGAAGCACGCGGCGACCTGGCAAGCGGGTGATACCCATGGGCGGAATGGCGCTGCGAGAAGTCCCATCGTTGGAATCCATAACTTCAAGCAAAGAGCGATGACTCACGGAATATAGAGTGTTTTACATAACGGCCGGCGGCATCTGACTCGGACTCAGCCCCGTGGGGCGAGGACAACATTACCTTGGGTACCAAGGTTACTGCACACCCATAATTCGTGCCTGATATCACCCGGTTTACGGCGATCATCGGAGTTCCTCGAGCGCTCCACTTGTGTCTGCCCCAAACGATATGATTCCAATAAGTATCTGGCAATGGAACAGTACCCTCGAGCGAGCTGAAGCATAAACATAAAGTTAGTCGCGATAGATACACAATAAATTACAACACGAGATGACTGATGCACATAGTCTCACTTCAGTAAAAGGCACCCACCAAACTTTTTTCTCGCAGCAACACTCATCTTCGCCTTCACGCCGCCCCGGGCCCTCCACCCCGTCCCACGTACTCGGACGTAACTCTCGCTGGTCGCGCATTAGTATCTCTATCCCCCACAACATCTCCCTCGGATTCAGGCGCGTTCTCCCAAACCCCGAAATACTTCGACCACGCGCTTGACGCCCGAGTCCGCCGATAGTGTGCTCTGCACCAGAAACTTTGCATAGTGTACATTCCGCTGGCTCGGCGCGTGCTCCGTGAAGCTTCCACCCAGCTGCTGCACCGACTTTTCTGTGGCGTTCACACTCACTCGCACTGGGGAATTGACCAGATGGATGGGTCAGGCCCACACGCTCGTCGTCTGGTGTGCGCATAAGCATAGGCTCGCTGCGGGCGCATGCACTGTTATTTCGCCTGTACAGCACTTCCCCGGGCCGGTTATATCACCACATGTACTGTTGCGCCGGCCAATGCTCAATCTATCCACTTACTGGGTGCCGCTCAGGACAGAAAGTGTGGAGCGGTCCCAGTGGGCAAATATAACAGGTCTTATTACCAGCTCTTATAATCATGTAAACCGTACCCAAGGTTACTGGCGCACCCGGGCGCCATCTATCTAGTTGTCGGTATGGAGCCCCGAAATGATCTTCCGCCAGCGCAAGCGACAGAATCGCCTGCACAGAACGGGGCATTGAAGACACCGGCCGCCGGCCGCAGTATGAGATGGTTCGCACGCGATAGGTTAATCTGAGAGTACCCCGGATAAGTAGGTCATGGTAACGGGCTCCGCTACTACTATAAAGTGACGTAAGCGACATGAAGGACGAGCAGAAGAGAAAATATAACGTGCTGACGGCGTGAATATAGCGATAGCACTGCCGACTCCCAGAAGATAATAGTACAGGCGACCTGAGGAAATTAGTGAGACACCTGTAGGTGAGCATACGAGAGGCACAATTGAGGACTCTGCGGAGCATTCGCGTTCCCATCTAGCTCCATCTAGTTCTGGTCAATTGGTTCAGCCAGGAACGCCCGCAGCCGGAGTACCAAGTCGGTCCCGAACTGAGGGTTCGCAAGCTGCGTCGTGTCAGGGGACGTGCCTTGGGCTGTCAACGTCTCAGGAGGTCGATGGAGGATCTCGGAAGCCGCATTCCTTTTCGGAGAGGCATCTGCTTCCAGGATCTATCCTACATATCATGAGTTACGCCGGAGGTCAGCCATTTCGGAGTTCCCGTGAACCAAGAACCTGTTATTTAGACGTACCGTCAACGGATGGACGCTTCCGAACTCAGGATGGCAGTTCGCAATTTGAAGACATCATTGCTGAATCTCGGGAAGACCTTCGTCGTTGACAATGAGTGAGTTTGGACGATAAGTCTGCCCACCCCGCATGATAATCTCATCCTTGCAGGATGGCAACAAGGCGAAGCGTGATGGACCAAGCCACAATAGTCATGGGCGCCGATGGCCCAGAGGAACTAGAGAGGATGAACGTTATCGCTAGTCGATGGGCAAGTTGTGGACGCAACGATACTCACCCCGGGCCTTCAGTGGACCAAGCAAGCAGTTCTTCTAAGGTTGAGAACATTGGATCTTGGCACCGACTCGAACGAACAAAACATCCATATGCCGAGTGACGGCAGTGCTGGTGCTAGTGCTAGTGCGCTGATTGTCAGAAACATTAATGTCAGTGATAGAGTTATTCTTTGCTCAGGTACTACGTCACCGCCGGGCATCCCGCTTTGGGAGCGGCTACCGCTGGAAAAGGAATGGCGTGGTTGGAGGACCGTGAGGGATACTTGTCCTGAATAATCGTCCTTCCCGGCGTCACAATCCACGTCGGCGGCCTTAAACCCTTCCACTGCCAGTGGCACCGGAGGTTTGATACTCGTCAGCGTTGCGGCGAGGGCCGGCCAGACAGAGAATGGTCGAGGGCTGGAGGGGGAAGGACGACTACCAACCTCGTCTTTTACACTGTCAGAATCGTGATGCCGCGCCACAATCGGGAGATGGTCGCCGGGGATGGCGTGTGGCGGAAAGTCGTTATACCCGCCCCGCTTACATCTGCGCTCGACAAATGCATTATATAATGAATGGCAGCGTACGACCTCCCTGGGCACAAGAGCAGCATATGGCCGGATGCCGTCGGGAGACATTGATGAAGTGTGCATGTGCTCGTAGTCGTGGAGATTTTTGCGAAGTGATGGAAAAGAGGCCGGTGCCCAAGCTGGGAGGGTCCGAGCCGCTGGCTGGGAACATGGCTCGCTTTTGAGCCTGCTAGCGAGCTCGCGCTGACCACCACCGATGCGGCGGTGAGCCTCCCTGGCTCGCTTTCTTCCTTCCTCCATCCCCTCGCCTCCCCGCCCGGCCTCGACGTTGCTTGCCAGGAGTCTTGCCCCCATCGCGCGCCCCTCGACTTCCGGATCGCGCGCATGCCGTACGGGCGGCTCGGGCACAATTGGATACCCTCTTCTGGCAAGGTTTCCTTCCCGAAAATTACGACGATACCCCCCGCTACGCTACCGCTGTCGAGTACGTACTTCTCAGCCTTCTCCTCTCCTGCCATTACAGCGTTTCACCACCCCCCACAGATATCCCGGACTCCGATCGAGCTCTACGCGGCGCGTTCACGCCCTACTACCACCGACTTGGAAAAAAGCCGTTCGCGTTTGTAGACGACTGTCACCGGGGGTTTTAGATTGTGGTTCAACGTGAGTCTTGCAGTTTGTATGACATTACCCCTGCCTCGTGGCGTGGCTTGGCCCGACGGGCATCTGGCGACCTTCAGAGAGCGCGGCGCTCTTCTGCTCCGACACGCCCGGTAACTTGGATGGCGAAATTGCGGCGTTGGGGCTTGGGCGCGGCGCAGTTTGACAACAGAGATTGTCTTGATCATTCAAATCATGAATATCACTACATAGACCAGACCATTGCGCCCCTCTATCGCCTACATTCGCCTGCGTTCACAAAGGATGTCGCTAACCGACTTGCAGGCAGGTAGTCCACCATGGCCACAACGTCGACTACCGAGACGCGGGTGCGCGGGAAGCGCGCCGCGGTCCCCGTTCTGCTCGAGGCTTTCCCCGTCCCTCCATCCTTCATTCCTCCTTCGCCTTTGGTCCCTAACGTCTCGACATCAATTCCTCGCTCCCCGTCACCGCTCCTTTCGTCTCCCAAACCACCACCGTCGGGTCCTCCTTCCGCTCCTCTTCCACCTGTCCCTGGTCCCTCTCGGATAACTGAGCACGAAACACTCATGTTCATCTCTGCCGCTCGCTCGCGTCGCACATCCAAGATGTCCCTCGCGTCCGTCTCTACCTATTCCCAACGTGACTCCATTATCAGTGCAGATGGCAGCAGCCTCCCATCCCTCTCCCCTTCCACCGGAACCCCTTACGACTCCTCACGTTCTCTCCGCTCCTTCTCTTCCAGCAGCTCGCTTTCGGTTCCGCTCCAGCGCCATACAGAGAGGTCGCCTGTGATTCAGCCCCGTATCGCCGAAGAAGACGCCACGGACTTGACCAGGATGTCACTTGACGAAATCACAATGCACTCACCCCTCCCCGAGCACCTAAGCGACGATGAGAAGGTGCTGGACATTGGCATCTCCCGCCGCCTATCGCGCTACGACCCGCGCGACTCCATCTCCTCCGTGGACATGAGCGAGATCCCTCCTCTCCAGGACGACATAGACGCCGAGGCGGCTGCGCCACTTCCGCCCCCTATGTCCATTCCCTCTCGACCCAGGTCGTTACCGCGACGTCTGCGGCATTCCGCGGAGAAAGCCCTGCCCCCACTACCGCCGCCACCACTCACACAGCCACCCCCGCCTCCGTCTGAGACACCTCCGTCTGTGACACCTTCTCAACCGTTATCGCGTTCCGTGTCCCAGGCACTCGCTCACACGGACCGGTCGAATAGCCCGGACATCGGGGAGATCCTCAAGACGACGCCCCGCCCTCGACGCAAGTCGCACGGTTCGGGCCTGCGCTCCCGGTCAACATCACGTTCTGCGCGGGGTCTGAGGCGGACTTTCAGCGAAGCTCAATCCGCGCCGGGCTCGCGGCGAACGAGTGCGCTCAGCAGCGGAAGCGACGGTCACCGGGCTAGCGCGCCCAGCGTCCCGTCTCTCCCTCACCTGCCCGGACGTGGCCGGGAGCGGTCGCGACCGATGTCTCCCAGCGAGCTCGCGTACGCGCAGACGGCGATGACGCACGACGAGCCCGAGTCGTGGAACGACGACTCGTTCGTCTCGGACTACGGCGTCCCTCTCGACGAGACCGGCACGCCGTATGACGTCGTGGACGGAGATGAGGAGGCCCGGTTGGACCGAGAACTGGACGGAGATGGCAGCGACTCGGATTCGGACCTCGATTTGCACACGCCGCTTCCGTACGTGCTTACGTCTCCGTTCCCCGTTTCGTGGTGCCCGTTCGCATGCTGACAGCGTATCCGCATCTAGGCAACTCATGGTGCGGGATGGACTGCTCTCGCCGAATTCGAAGCTCGTTGCCTCGTCGAGGGCACGACGCCGCTCCCTAACGACCGCCCGGGGAGCAGCTTTAGTGTCGCTTCCGCTGGTGCGTGGAAACTTCTTGGCTTGCTATCGATGGCGATGTGATTGACTGTGGATGCAGCGGGTTCCATCATGACGAAGAACGGGCTGTTCAAGGACGAACGTGACACGGCCAAGCGTCGCACCCGTCATCGTGACGGCAAGCTGCTGCGGGGCGGCATCGGGCTGACGACTGGCCTTGGATGGAGCGACAGTGAAGACGAAGACGCGCCGTCACCCCTGGTGCGGCAGATGTCGACTGGTTCCCTCCAGAAGCGGGCGTCGGCCATGTCCTCCCGCAGTCTGAACTCCATGGCGCGTTCATACAGCGGCGGACACGTTTCAAGAAGTGGCGCGGACGAGTTTGGTGTGCTTCCAAAAGCCCCTCCTTTGTCCGCGCCGCCGACTGCCTGGCTGCGGCCGCGCCTTGGTTCGAGCCTCAACAGGACGATAAGCACGTGTAGCTCCCAGTCCAGCGGGTCTTCAACATCTGCGATGTCCAGGACAATGTCGCGCGCATCGACGTCTTCATTGCGCTCCGCACCCGCGTGCACGTCAAGTCGGCGCAATCTGGACTCGAATGCTAAGTTGCTCGGATACATCCGCGAGGGAGCTGAGATGGGCTTTACCACTCCGTCAACATCGTCCTCGACCGCCAGCCTCGTCACCCCTATCACACCCATCACACCCGCGGAGTCTTCCACTCAAAGCAGGCTGAGAGGGGGCTCGACGTCCTCGAAGACAGTCCCGGTAAAGCTGGACTCGTTGGACATCTCTGACCTGACACCACGCCGCGAGGTTGTTTGTCTCAACACGCCCAGCAAGTCATCACCCGCTCCGACTCCACGGAGACCAAGCGTGCCTCGGCCTCTCCGGCTACCTCAGGCACAGGGCAGCCTCCGGACACCTTCCAGCTCATCATCGATGTCCACGCCTTCCACTTGGACACCCTCCGCCGCGAGTGCCGGGCTATCGAGCGCTCCGAGTCTCCGCCATGTGCCTTCGCAAGGACTGCGCCAGCCGCAGGCCACTCTTCGCTCGTCCCCGACAGCCTCGAGCGCGCCGCCGCATGCTGGTATCGGGTTCCCTTCCATGGCCTCCCCTATGCCCAGCCCAGTAGGGCTTAGCTCGCCTCCGACTCCGACGAGCATGTCGAGACTGAAGCCGAGGACAGGCACAGGGATGGTCTATCGCACACGCCGAGCGCGCCGGCGACGCCCGCCCCAGCGGCGCGGCCGAGCATGATGCGGATGCCGAGCAACAAGTCGCTTCGGTCAGTCAAGAACATCGGTATTGCTATCTGAGCCGATTGCCGGCGATGTCGGTCGTCTCTGGATCTATGGGAAGCCCAGGGCGTGGCCTTCCGTTGGCCATGCACATGCAGAAGCTACAGTAACATATTGCGTGCTCGGTCGGTCGAGGCCGAATTCGGGGGCGCGTGTGCGAGTAAGGTGTAGGAGTATACAGTAGTCCCCGTTACCGTATCAGTGCCAGCTACCGTTACCATTGCAACATGCAACTACTTACTATACCACTAACGTTACCCCATCTCACCGCACGAACCCGGCCCCACCCGTCGTTACCCACTGCTCGACGTTACAATACTTTGCGGGGGCTGCCTTTTTGTTCTCGTAGTCATCACGCTTTTTAGAGTTATAGGGTACTAGAATTCTTGCTCGTTCGCTTGCTTGCTGCATGGGTCTCGGCCTAAACTTTGGAGTCTTGGAATGTACATGGTTACCATGGTGCCGTTGTCTCTCTACATACTTCGTACATACATACCGTCATATACCTCGCTTGCCACCCGCAGATTCTCGCTCCTTGTACGGAACCCACCACCGCCGTTCGGGAAGGACAGACATGCTGTCACCCTGCCGCTCGTTACACATATACCGTTGTGATTTACCGTTTACGCCTACGTCGCGCTCCATGTCCTGCTATTTGTATACTCACACCGTTATTGTTATTATAATCATTAAGTATCATTACCGATTTACTATCGCTGTCCCTGTTTGGTCCCTGTTGCGCTTCACAAGGTGTCGTAACCGCGACCCTAAACGTCGGCCTTCCGCTCGCAAACCGATTCGCTCCACCTGGGTGCCTTTCATTTTCTCGTTAGAGCCCCGATCAAACGACTTTGCGCTTATGGCTGCCATCTGAATGGAACGTGTCGGCGATCAAGATGACGGAGAGCCCAAACGTCGAAGGGGTTCGACTGGATGACATGTCTGACATTTTAATTATCCACAGGTACCCCGCCAGCATAGCCTCCCCCGTACTAAACGGTGACGGAGTATGACGAAAGTCCGACAATTGGCATTGAAGTGGGCCATCGCTGGCCATCGTCGGATCACCAAAGCGCCTTGGGACCAACTTGGGACACTTGGGCACGCACCTAGAACTTTCCCGAGTTGACTAGAGTCATCACCGTGTACTTCTACGCTCTATCTGGTCGAATCAGAGGTGCTAGTTCGTTCGGGGGAAGTCCTAGAGCGACCCGTTTGTGGGTATGGAGTATGTTTCACGGAATATGCCGCAAGATGGCATGCGTGGCGGTGCCCGCGGGAGGAGTTCTTGTTGGAGTCATCTCGAAACCTAGGACTGAACGTTGAACGGCAACTCTGCTCGACTTTCATACCCATAACATACCAAGGATCAAGAGAAGTACAGTGAGACACAGTCAGCGTCAGGCTTTGTCGTGTCGGGAATTGCTGAAGCTAGCGTGCACAGGCGTTATGGTTGGATTGACTGAACGAGACTTTCTCAAGCCGGGAGAGACGATCGCGGAAGGAGATTCTTACATTTTGTACGACTTCCTCCCCCCAGAGCTTGCGGAGACTGCCTTTGAGAATCTTAGGAAGGAGGTCAAGTGGAATACGATGATGCACAGAGGTCTGTCATACTTGTCAATCAGGGGCGCTTGGCAGGTACTCAAACTCGCCGCAGGCGGAGAGGTACCGAGATTGGTAGCAGTAGAGGGCGTCGTTCTTGAAGATGGAAGGTCAGTGCAAGCTCT
Source organism: Ganoderma lingzhi (assembly GCA_026283605.1). NCBI lineage: Eukaryota > Fungi > Basidiomycota > Agaricomycetes > Polyporales > Polyporaceae > Ganoderma > Ganoderma lingzhi. The sequence goes on along the minus strand of JAPJYM010000022.1, from coordinate 277,149 downwards.
GAACTCTAACTTACACGAGCCACAATGTTGAAATACTCTCGAAATAGCTTCCCAATATACCGCCACCCTGCAGACGAGTCGCCTCCATGTCTTCCATTCTCCCCGACAGTGGAGCGCATCCGACAACAAGTCGAGGATCTCCTTCACGAACCGGTGAATCATGTGCTCATACAGCACTACCGCACTGGAGCAGACTACATCTCAGAGCACTCCGACAAGACGATCGACGTCGTGCGCGGTTCCAAGATCGTGAACGTCAGCCTCGGTGCGCAGCGCTTCATGACCCTCCGCACGAAGAAGGACGCGCTCGCGAACCCCAAGGCCGACCTCGACGCCCTCCCAGGCGACTCCCCTTCGACGACGCCAGACACGGACAGGGCGAAGAAGCGCGTACAGCGCGTGCCCCTCCCGCACAACTCGATCTTCGTCATGGGCCTCGAGACGAACGCGAAGTGGCTGCACAGCATCCGCACGGACAAGCGGCCCCTCAAGATCAAGAACGAGGCGGAGCAGCACCAGGACGGGGAGCGGATCAGCCTCACCTTCCGCACGATCGGCACGTTCCTGACCAAGGGCGAGGAGCTGATCTACGGGCAGGGGGCGAAGGGCAAGACGCGCGAGGACGCGAGGCCGGTCGTGCGTGGCGGGCCCGAGGCCGAGAGGCTGATCGTGGCGTTCGGGGCGGAGAACCACCAGAACAACTTTGACTGGGATGCAAACTACGGCGAGGGATCGGATGTGCTTCATTTCACGACCAAGGCGGCGTGACATGCATGTTTTCTGGATTAATATATCATTGGCAGAGGGAATCGTGGCGTTGGATGGACATGGAGAATAGGATGAAATTGACCGCGGCGTAGACCAAATGATGAGCAGAGACTGAGAGGAACGAGGCATTCTGATAAGTTTTGCCAGTAGACGTTGACACATTAGCTGTGGCCTGCTAGAGATATGGAAAATCCACGGGACAGACTTACTGCCGGAGCACTTCTCCAAGACACCGTGCCTATCAACCAATACGGCCTATGAGGCTTCCGAGAAAGAACGGGAGGATTTAATTCCGATTGTCTAAAACGTGTGAAAAGACTTCTTGTATACCATGATATCATAGTCAGTGGTATCGTTTACAGCCAGGGGGGGATATACTACTTGCTACGCAACTTTTTGGATGGGTGAGTGATGGCAATGGATGCGGATGGATGGATGGATGGACAACCTCTCCTGAACTCGATCTAGACCCCGAACCCCGAACTTCCATACCCGTATCGATTTCGAGATTAGCCAGAACACGGACGACGAGAGAGCAAGAAGGGGAGCATCTAACGGTGGCGGTGATGATGATAGGCTACAGCCCTGCAGCCTGCCCCGCGCAGGCCCGCGTATAACAAGTCGACAGCACAGAACGAGCAGCAGAGTAAGCAAGACCATTGGGCGCATGGGCGACAGAGAGCAATAGACGGAGACGGAGCGGAGCGTTGGATGGGTGAGGGCCGAGAGCGGTAAACATGACTGACACGGACACGGGGTGGCGTAGGGGATGCAGAGGACGTGGGACGAGCAGAGGCAAGATGCGCTCAGACAATAGCCTTGATGAGCAGGCCCTCGAGCCTACAGTACTCGGGGACGAGCGCGGCGTACGACATGAACGCGTCCACGTCCGGCTCGGCCACCTTCGCAAGACCCAGCTGGAGTTCTGCATCCGACGTGGGCATCGCCGTCACGGGCTGCAGAGCCGACGGCGCAGAGCTTGCGGCCACCGCATCGCCCTGAGCGGCGTTCGGGCTCGCGAGTCCGCCAAGGTCCGGCGTGGTGAACGCCGTCGACGGCCCCTCTCCCAGCGTGCTCCCGCTGAGCGTCGTAGCCGTCGTCGAGCTCGTGACCGTCCGGATCCTCGCGATGTCCGTCTCGCTGAACCCGAGGCCGAACCCGCTCTGCCCCTGCACCCGTTCCATCTCCTCCACCTCTTCCTCCTCTTCCTCCACGAGCACATTTGAGCCGAGCGCGGAGCGCGAGCCATGGCCATATGGGGTGCTCGCCCCGCTCCCCGCCGCGCTGGGAGCCTTGCTCGTGCTGCCCGGAGCGTTGACGTTGGTGCGCAGCGGCGCGCCGTTCGTCGAGGCCCAACGCTTCCCGAGCAGCCTCCGGATCTCCTCCTCGAATCCGCCCCGGCCGGTGCCCGCAGGCGTGCCCTTCTCCTTGCCCCACACCCACCGCGCGACGTACGCGCCGCCCAGGGCCGCGCGCGCAGGGAACCCGTTCGCAGGCGCGTTGCGGTGGGGGATCACCTGCGCAGCGTCGATCTGGGTCGTGGGCATCATGACGGGCGCGTTGAACACGTCGCCCGCGAGGTTCGCGATCGCCGGGAAGTTCGCCGCCGCGCCTATCGCGAGGATGCGCGCGGGGAGCGGCACGTAGTCGTAGGGATCGAAGGGCAGGCCCATGTTGTTGCTGTTGTTCACGCCGGGGGCACGCTTCTGCGTCGCGCCCGAGATCGGGCTGGGGGTGCTGTTTGCGTTGCGCGCACGCCCGGACGCGGCGCCGAAGACCCCGGTCGGGAGCGTTCGCGACCAGCGCACGCGGAAGGAGAGGATCTGGCTTTCGAGCAGACAGCGTGGATTGGCACGGAGGTCGCGGAATTCGTTGACTTTGACGCCGGTCTCGAAGCGGTAGATGCCCTTGACGTGCGAGTAAGGGTAACTGTCGCCCTGCAGGAGCCAGAAGCTGAACAGCTTGTCGTCCAGGCTGCGTACTAGATCAGCGACGCTCACGTTAGCTACGTTGTTTCCACCTACCCGATGGAACCGCCGGGTGGTACAATGGCGACAAGACGGTCGAAGGCGCTCCAGCTCTTTGTGTACATGTCTCGCACCAGGGCCCGAGGAACGTCCGCATTCCTATCATAGTAGGTCACCCTCCGTTCATCAACGATCGACGCGGGTGGACGTACCTGCTGGAAAGCGTGACGATATAGCGCTTCTTCTCACTGGCATCCTGAGCGGGGTGTGGGTAAAGGTTATACAGACGTGTGGGGATGTAGTTTGGCGCGGGCGCCATTAGAGAATCCATTGGACCGAACGCCAGCACCGCATCCGATGGCGACGGGCACAGCGAGAGGTAGGATGAAAGGTAGTCGGAAGTGAAAGGAGTGATGATCGTCTCTGCAAATCCCAGCCAGATTGAATCAGCACAGGTCCATTGGCAATTCCCCGCTTCGAACGACGACAAACCTGGGTCAAAACCAAAGCGCTCCACAAGATATCTCGAAATGTTGCCGATGCGTCTCCGCCCGCCCGAAACGTCGACGTCACCGAGCCACGCCCAGATGCGCCGCCCCTCCTCCCGGTTGCCCCCCACGATCTCCATCACGCCCTCGTCCCAGTGGCTCTGGACCCCCGTCTGGTTCCCTGCGTGGACCCACAGCCCTGTTGCGGAGGCCTCCGCCTCACCCATCCCAGCCATCTGCCCGGTAAACAGACTGGCGAGGAACGAACTCGCCATCTGAACACGCCCGGTACGCGCCCAGATGTCTGGCCACGCTTCTCGCACTCGCAGAAGCTGCGCAGCGACGAGCGAGGGTGAGCACATGTACCAACGCGCGAGGCCATGAGGTCGGGGCCACCGAGAGCGGCCTCAAGAGCGAGTGCATGTGTGTGGGCGGAGGTGTCTTGCGCGATGGGGCTATTTTGCAGCGAGAATGACTGGGAGGTGATTTGTGCGTGGATAGGCAGTCGGGCATCGAGAGCGTGTAATGGGGGTACTGGTGCTTTCCACCAGACTAGTGCTTGCTAGAGATAGAAAGGGATCAGCAAGCATGTCAGAGAAAGAGATATAGGGCCGTTAACGTCGTAGACTAAGGTATTCGTGACTGTTCACATATCCGCATTGGGTGTATCGACCACAACGATCTGCGCCCATTGTAAAGCATGGTTCTCATTCCGGATGTAAGGAAAGGGCGTTACCATGATCGACACGACTCTTGATCGCCTCAAAGCCCCCTCTCCGTCAATCGAGCTCAGATGCAAGTTAGCCACCCCTCATAGGTCTGCAGCAAAACCCCACAACCCCCCGTACAGTCGATACGCTCATAACCCATGTTCATCCATGGTGAACAGCCCAACTATCCGAGTCGCGAGGGCTGATGGCTCGTGATATCTATCGGTAAAAATACGACATGAAACTAACCACGGGTTGGGGGGATCATGGGGCTTATGGGGGAAACGGGCCACAAGCGGTATTGACCGTAAGAGTCTCGAGGGTCTGTCGTTGACGTCACACCCGGTCAAAGCGTCATGATCGGGCGATCGAACGACGTCGATCGGTTTGCCCTGCAATAACCACTCGAAACATCAACATCTACTCACCTGCGCGGAGCCTCCGACTGCTTTTATCCTCGGCACCTCGTAGTTCTTGCCGACCTTCTCGATGAGGAGATCTTGATGTCACATCACGGATGACGCGTGACAGGGGTCGATCAGCCAGGTGGAGCGCGCGCAAGAAATGCTTCCGCGAAGGTAATAACGGTGCTTAGACTCACCGAATGCCTTCAACCACATCTCGACTGGGGTTGTGTATGCATCTCCGGGTGTGGTGAAAATACCACCTTGTGTTCTGCGATGAATTATATGCGTGAGTAAAACGTGTTTGTGAGTGTTCTACAGTGAAGAACGGAACAGATGGGGAAGTGTACGGGATCAGGCGCGAATAGCAAGTCCACAGGTTATCTGATATCTACAAGGAACGGACAAACAGGATGTCACGGATGGCAAAACACCCTGAAAAATATGCGACAGGATGCCGGGTTGCGCAAACCCCTTAGAAACGCGTTTTGAGATGTACTGAGGGAAACGTGTGCATCTCCTCAGCCAAGGATATCGGATTTCGGCCCAGCACCGTGATCGTCGGAAAACTACAAGCTCGCGGCTTCATCAGCTGGCTGTCGAACGCATCGCGGGCTAGTAGACCCAATTTAAGCCGCAGAAGGACACGGGTTACGGGGGATGGCAAATTTAAAGGGCGCGACGTGCGCCTGATACGATCCGTTGTAGAGGGCGGCGTAAGACGTAAAAAGGCCGAGGAGCGCACCCCCCAACAGACGCCTGATCAGAAGGGAGGGTTACCAAGAAATTCTCCCCCAATGTCCCCTCGGTGTGGCAGAGGAGGACGCTTTGAATGTATACGAACCACCTCAGAAAGACAGCAACGTGCAACGGGAATGAGAAACATCGCTATGGACCGGGTTCTTGAACGAAAGTCGCGATCGGCCGAAAGGGCTTTTCAGACGAGGGAGGACGATTCCTGAGACAAATAGTAGAGCTGTAAACCCGGCGGCGCGAGTCCCCGTATTTCCTGGCACATGGTATGACCCAGCAACAGCCGTAGAGAATTATTGGTAGAGCGGTAATCCCAGGACATCCACGGGGGAGGAGGAAGCGATGGGGGACAGGATAGGACACTCACTGGTACTCTGAAATCTCCGAATCAAAGTCCACAACCTCCACGCCGACCAGCTCCAGGTTCTCGTCCACGATCGAAGCCCTCAACTGATCCGTCGCGAGCTCCAAACCAAGGAAGAGCGTCGAAAGGGCCTTGGGCGGCATGTCGGTGCGGCGGACGGCTCGTGTGTGCCCAGAATTCCAGAAAACGAAAAACGAGAGAGAGGCCTAGGAAGCGGGAGAGAGAAAGAACGAAGGAAAGGGTCGTCGCGGTCGTGTCGTGGTCGTCGGAGAAAGAGAGCGGACGAGTTCCCAGCTTCTGCGAAACATCACCATCAAAGTTCATGGCGGGTTTGTTTGCCGCTCCCTCATGCCCGTTAAGCGTCTATGTTTTGTGGCGTTATGCCCAGATATGGTCCGGTTAACCCGCATTATCGGCAATAATTCGCAGATAACACCTTCCACAGTCCGACACGATTCCAGCACCGTATCGCGGAGGGGGTCAATGGCCGACGTTTTGTGTCAGTAAAATATTTCGGTACTCTGACCGTTTCTAAGTCCCTCTTGCGACCTAGGAAGACTGCGGATTTCTTGACGGCCTACCGGTCCGAAAAGTGCTTTTCTTGGGTGGCACCAGCAAGCTCAGGCTGGTTAAATAATAAAACTTGTCCCTAGATGGATGTGGAGCGTTGGTCGAACTTGGTACATCGTTGGAACTTGGGGCACCGCCACCGAAGTACTTTGTACTGCAAGTGACTCTGTGTTTGTCGCGACGCCGCACAAAGTGTCACCAGGAAGATAGATATCCCTTTTTGGAGATGGACAAGCCAAATCCGGATTCCGTCGGAGACGTCACGGCGCTCCGTTCCGGTGTATCTACTTCAGCGCCAGAGGCTCTGGGGGGCGCACTGGACAACGACTTCCATATAATGCATCGTCCACCCGTGCCGCCATCGCTCGCGATCAAGAAGCTGCGTTAGGACAATCGATCGTGGTCTATCGATTTCTTGGTCTACATATGTGGTTTGTTATTCTCACCTACGATCACGATTCACTGCCAGTGCGCATGCGCATCTGGAACCCGAGCGCCGAGATCCGAAGTTCAATCTAAGCATCGCGGGAGACACTGTCGTTACAAACACGGGTTGGAACTTGGGGAGGGGTCCCGAGAAGTAGAGGCAGGAGGCAAGTAGTAGCGGTTCCTTGGAAGTGTCGGGGGTCACCGGCGGCCAAGTACATGGACGTTGTTGAACAAGACCGGCCACAAGACTTGCAAGACCTGGAAGAGAACAAGGCCATGCGAGACAAATAGATCCGGAGAAGCTCAAGCGCTAGAAAACGTGAGGGGGAGAGCCATCCGTCGCGGTTGAACCACAACTACCTTAATGGAGGTTAACACCATTTCAGCAGGTTTTAGGACAAACACACACCGGGATGCCTGCCCACCATGGAGGGCAATCACCGCCCTTGATCTTGCGTTCACTTTCGACCCCCAAGGCCTCTTTCATCTAGTTATCCTCCTTCCTGCGAAAAGGTCGTCATCACCATCGACCTCTCTAGCTCTGTCAAGATAGTAATGTGAGGTTCTCTCTGTTTTGTAGTACATGAACCGTATCCTTCAGGGAGTTGCTCAGCTGTCACGCTCGAAAGACTTGAATGACTGGCACAGGGTACTCACGGTCGAACCGTCCACTCACTAACGAGTCTAACACTTATCCCCCGATCAAACTCAAAACTGACTTCGCCATCGCACAACCCCTCATAAAGCTCCCGAACGCGGCGGACACGAACGTAAGTCTAGGACCTCAAGCAGAAAGTTTGCAAGCCACGGAGCGCAAAACGGCCCGCAGACGTAGTCCCCCATCACGACAATGCGCGTCGTCGCGCGCGGCACCATCGTGATGGGGGAGACCTTGGAGAGAGAGCGTGGCCGCAGTAGATGCCCATCGCGCGGTTTCTGGCACCGACGACTACCGCCACGAGGACGATAACGCCCGGCGCTGGCCGCGGCATCGTACGCTGGACTTGGTGGGAGCTTCGAGCTTGTCCCGACGAGGAGGCATGCGCGGGAGAACAGAGATTGGACCGGTCGGCGAAACTTGTCGCGAGGTGCGAACTCGGCCTGGTGGCCGAGGTACCGCTTGTATAGCATTGCTATGTGGGCATGTATGAGAAGCGAACCGATGACCTCGTTGAGCACGCACATGTATCGTCGACGCGGGCCTCGTGTTCAATGACGAAGGTGGAGATAGAGATTCGTCCGGGCGGCCCCACTACAGTACAGGAAAGCAGGAGCGGTCGGTCAGCACGATACGGTAGTCCCTTCACCAGCGAACTCACGGATGGTGATAGGCACTTCTCCTTGTACAGGCGTACCGAGCTCATTGTAATCCCGGCATTTGGAGACGAACGCTAACCAGACACCGAGCCCCACGGACACGGGCGCATCACAGGGGCAAGTAATGGTCCTGTGAGCGCGCGAACGCCTTATGTGAAGACGGGGATGTCTCGGAATAAGTAGTCATGGAAGGAGGAGATCCGTGAAAAATTTGGCGTCATTGCGTAGGGCGTCTGAGGATCGCCAGGAGAGCCTTTGAGGGGATATATATGCGAGGGCGGGATAGAAGACTGTACCGAAGATATTATGATACTGGCAATGAAAGCGTCAGTCGTGGCAGGCTTCTCCACTCGGGCTAACAAGACATACAGGCAATGGTGATGTATGTTGATGTTGAAGGCCCTGTGCGATCATTACGGCGTTAGCTCTCTGAAATTGAAGACACTGTCGAATTGACTCGGTGAGTTTGGGCGTACCTTGTTACATAGTTGACAGCGCTCACTAGTGAGCACCACTGCACTGCTGTACCAATCGCTGCCGCGTTAGCAAACGCAAGTATTCCAAGGTGACCGCACGTCTCCCTATCGTACGAGCACAAAAATCCCGATACTTATGCGCACATCGATGTCCCGCTGCTATTTGATATTGAGAATGGTGTAGAGGAACAGATGGACCATGGTCTTCTCCCGGCAAGGGGGACGGATTAACTTAAAGCCTGGGGAGACAACGCAACATCAGGTCAGACAGACATGCAATGGGGGAAGGTGGGATAATTGATTGCATTCGAGTGTTCGGCGATGATGACGTCGAAACCACGCAAACTACTAGCGTACCACAGCGTACCACTCACCGTCGTAAGCATTTCAATATCCAATGCTCATCGATATCAGTCAGCTTCATGGTGCTCGCACTTGCAAATGTCGATCGCATTTCCTCCCTTTTCCTACATCTTGAAGACACTGGTGAGATTAAGCATACGGTAGAGGATGTGTTACAGGGCCGTGAGTCTTGCGAACTTTGAACGAGTACTAGTTCCCGTCTGGCCTTGGCAGTGCACAGTACAGTGGGCCGTATGTACTGTGATGGGGTGCCCACTAGCCAGTGCTTCTGGGTGAGCTCGAGGCCGAGATCATAGCCTGGTGCAGTAGGGTGCAGTTCGGTGTTCAAGAACAAGCCCGGAACATGTGGACGTGATGGCAAATGGCCGCTATCACCGATTCACCGTTGCTCGGATCTGCTCTGGGCCAGCGCGTCGCTCAGGCTGGTACGTTACGTACGTAACACCGTGACGAGATCACACAGGATCACACCCGCACACTCAGGCTTGACCGTCAGACGCTGTCGGACTCGGACTCCTTGTTCAGCTCCATACCCTTTGCTCTTGTGTGCTTTTCTCTACACTTGAGAATTTCCTCGGCTTGCAATACTTCCTGACCATCGTTTCCTCACACTTCAGCGACTGAGGTGTGGTACCTCAGTGTCTCATGGTCCACAGTCCACCAGCAAAACGAATCAAACTTGAGCTTTCTCCACACCTTGAATCTGAATCGGACGTTGCTCCTCCTATTACGGACGCTGATGAAGATGGCGGGGGAGAAGAGGCCGACGGCGAACACTGCAGCATCTGCTTGCAACCCTATGCTGACCGTACCATGATACCGACATGCTCGCACGAATTCTGTTTCGAATGCCTGCTCATTTGGACGGGTGAGCCGAGTCATCGTCATCGTATGTCGAGCGAACAATTTATTTCCATTAAACTAGACCAATCCCGACGTTGTCCTCTATGCTCGCAGGACGTCGGCACTTACCTCATGCACAACGTCCGGTCCAAGTACGATTACCAGAAACATTACCTGGCGCCACTGCGCACGTCCCCTCAACCCCAAGCCATAGCAGCTGTTCGTGCCGATGCACGGAGGCGTGCCGAGCGGCGCAGGGAGGCTGAGTGGGGACAGCGTCGGCGGAGGGCAATAGAGGAAGCGGATGAACTAGAGCGAGCGATCGAGAAAAGGCGATGGGTGTATAGGAACAACATCTACGCTAAGGCAAGTCTGCATACTTTCCTTTGATTGCGAAGCGGTGACCGTCTTGGAAGCAACTTGAAAACGCTATCTCATGCGATCCAACCTGAAGTTATGCGTGTCCATCGACCCAACCCTAACCTCGATTTTGCCCTAGCACGTAGCCTCAAATCCATACACACGCTATCGACCGTTCCCAACCCCACCGCAATTTGCAACTTCACAGGACCTTATCTCTAGGGCAACTGTGTTCATACGGAGGGAATTGCAGGTCTGGGTTGGGCTGGATGTCGAGGTTAGTTCAGTAACGGATAGCAATTGCTCATGGCATACTTTAGACTCTAAACTGACTTCTTTGCACAGTTCCTCACGACTTTCACGGTTTCTCTCATGAAGTCGTTAGACATTCGTTCGGAGTCCGCGGTGCGGCTTCTATCCGAATTCCTCGATATGGATGCCGAGCCTGGACAAGAGCGGGCCAATGCAGAGCATTTCGCACACGGTAAGTTCTTTGACCTATCGCACCCCTCGCCGTACCAGTATCATTTGGTTCTCGTCATGTGGGATGCTCGGGTACTTGTTTTTATTGTTTTGGTCTTCTCATGATCAGTGGACTAGCCTCCCGCGAAGCAACAACTTCACGCCATGAGAGACCCCAGCACTTTTGCACCTTCCCCGCTCCGTGTTCGTATTCAGTACGCCGAAATGTTTTTTCCCGCTAGTCATCCAGCATCATTGTTTCCACGAAGCCCATGTGGCTATCTGCGCGCCTATGCAATTCAGAAGACTCACCACGTTTCTCTTCTTGCAGAACTCTATTCTTACCTGCGATCCCCCTATCGTGACCTTTCAGCTTACGATAATAACGTACAGGTGGGCTTACTCCGATGGCCCATTCTTGTCCTAGTCTTACTCAGTCCGCTCCAGTACGACGGGCCAAATAATATCCTCCCACAGAACGCGCTCGAGCGCAGAAGACGGTGGCGGTCACGCTCACGGTCTCGTTCTCATTCTAGTCCTAGAGAGGTTCCATCAGCACGTTCGCGCCGACACCCGCCGACCTCCCGATCTACTTCTCGCGATTCCTCTTCGCATTCCGACCGTCCCGGCACCTCGCCATTACGCTCTCACCGCGAGAGACACGAGTCCAGTCATCACCCGAGCGAACCTCGACGTCCTCGGAGGGATGATTCGCGTTCAAGACGGAGTTACAGGGCGCGATCTTCCGAGTCTCGCCCCACTGGAACGCATCGCGCCGAACAGCGCCGTGATGCCACAAGACACGCCAGCTCGGGTCGTTCCCGCGGTAGTTATAATGAGAAGGGAAAGCACCGCGCCGAGGACGTTAGAGCGGATGGGCTGGACCTTCCTGCCTCCCGAAGGGATAGCGTCGTGGCTCTCGGCAGCAGTGGGCATCCCACCGCAATCGGCGGCCCACGGCACAGTCCCACTTCCCGTGCTAGTGGCGAGAGCAGTCCTGGGACATCTACGTTATCGACGCCGCACCACGCCTCCGATCCGTCCGCTGTAACACGGGATATTGTGGCGAACATACCGGCTCCCCTGGCCGTTCCTTCTGTCCCCCATGGAGATACGGAGCGATCCACTCCCCACACACCAGAGGGCGGCGGTGTCTGTGTCGCTTCGCCTCCAAGTCAACTCGATTCAAACAGGCCTTCAAGACCCCCAGGACGTGTCCGCCGGAATGCTTGGCAGGCGATACAGGATCATCTCGCGAGCAGCGGACGGGACCCACGATCAAGCAAGCCCCGAGAAGGATCGTCGGCCCCGGAGCGTGCTTCCTCGAAGTCACAAGCTCCAATAAACCCGGCGTCTTTTCCGCCCAACAGAGCCCTGCGCCCTGGGCCGCCCTCTCCGGCCGATGAGGCCGTGCCTTCATTGCTCTTGCGGCTGTCGGACCCAGTTCCAACAACCTCTGTGGACGCCAGCAATGCCGCCAGCCATAATGCCCCCGATGGGAGCCCAGCCTCGCCCCGAGACGCCCTATCCGCCTCCAAAGGCAGGCGCATTTCCGCTCCGGAGGTGACGGTGCGCACGCGAGGTGGTCCGTTGACCCACTCGCCGGAACGGGCGGATCCTTCCTACGCCTCTCATGTCGCGGACCCCCACCAGCCTGCCGGCGCCGCCAGAAGTCATTGTGAACTCGACTTGGTGGACGCCGACGCGGCCCCAGGCAGGACAGGCGACGTAGACGCTGCGGGGGCGGTGGGGCCCATGTCCTCGGAGCACACATCAGGTCGGGCCACGCCTCTCTGCCTCACGTTGACTGCGACCCTCGTAAGCTAATCACAGCACTTTTGCCCCCCCCCCCCCTTTTCTGCCCGGTTATTTCATTGCAGGTGCCCCCCGCGCCGCGCGAGGAGGTGGAGGACGCGGCGCACAGCCCCCGCATCCGCCGGCTGCTGATCCACGTTTTGTGCTCATGCAGAAGCTGGAAGAGGAGAAGCGCAGAGCGTCGGGCGTTCCCACCGCTGAGAAGGCGCAACTGTCCTCGTCCGCGACCGCAGGGCACGGTGCTGCTGCATGTGTTCCTATGGTGCCGCCTGCGGACGTGCGCCGGGAGGGGCCCCCCACAAAGTCCGCCGTGCCAGGCGCAGAGGGCGTGGCTGCGGAGCGGCAGGCCGAGCGAAGGGAAGCAGAGTTGCGTAGCCAGGCACAGCTCCGTGTCAGGCTCGCCGCTGCGAAGAGGGCTGCTGCTGCTGCTGCTTTGCGGACGCGAGGCGTTGGTGCTTCGGGCAGGGCGGACGAAGGTAGTACGGGCACCGGGCCAGCGGGGCCGTCCATTAGTAGCGATGATGGCCTTATGTCGCAGGAGACCGCACTGCGGAGCAAATTAAAGGCTCGGAAGGCTTGAAGCTAGAAGATTCATTTGACTACAATTGCTCGATTGTATTGCTTGGTGGTACGCTACCTATATCGAGCAAATATTACTACTTTTCTCTGTGTGTTGTACGCTACATGTTTACGGAATGCCGATTGATGATGACAGATGACGAGGACATTGGGTAATAACGAGTCTTGGCTACTTATGCGGGTGTATGGTATCGAAAGTGTAATAAGACGATTAACAGTATCATCGATGAGAGTGCCGAGATCGAAAGCGAATTATACGTCTACTAGATATGGTATAAAAAGCGCGATTAGGACAAGGAAAGCGGGGTGCGTCCTTTGAGCAGGATCCAGAGGATTACTAGCGGGTACAGTTCGCTATTACGCGTAGAAGGAGCGTGGCTGAGTTCGTGAAAAGACGTTGGAAACTTGAAAGGATCGTGGGGCGGCAATATACACAGGGAGCGGTCTTGTGTGCCGGTGTGCGGGCTCTCCATTAGTAGGCGATATTAAAAATTACGGGGTGGTTCGTCTGTGTAGTCGTGGGTTCCGGGTCGTGCAGGGTGCTCTGGCGGTGCACGTCCTGCCGTAGATCGTATCGGGTCGAAACGCGTGTGATGGACAGGCGATAGCGGACTGCGGACGGGCGAAGGCCCAGACGAGGGTGCGAGTGCCATGGGAACGGCGGTAGAGATGCTAGGAAGCGGCTCCGCACGGAAGGGAGAGTGTAGAGCCGTTGGCGACTCCCCAAACGACGGCGGTGCGCTGTGCGGCTGCTCGGGCGACGACCGGCGGCGGTTGTACGGCGAGAACGCGGGATCGTCCCACAGCGGCTGCGGCTGGAGCGTGAACGGAGGCGGGATGTTGAGCGGCGCCCGCGGCGTGGAGAAGTCGACGTTCGCGGGTGGGAGATTGCGACGCGCTTCGTCCGCGGAGCGTGTTCGATGCGCGGCCGAGCTGAACTCCAGTGCGCTCAGGGACGCGAGTGCCGGGTACGGCCCACCAGCGCTCAGCGGGCTGATTGGGCTGGAACCGACGGGCCCGCGTGTGCGCGTTGCAACCGGAGGCAAGCTCAGGGTCAGCTCGGGTCCCTGTTCGCCTGGAGGGCGGCCAGGACGCGGCGTTGCTCTGTACATCTCCAGCGGGTCGTTGGCGGACATGGATAGTGGCGTAGAAAATCCCTGCAAGGGTCTCCGCCAAGCAGGGTCTTCCAGCAGGTTACGACGACTCGAACCGGGAATACCAGGGCCTGCAAGTTGAGCGGGGGGTACGCCGGAACGTCTGTACTCCTCGGGGAGATATGCATCTCGATGGGCGGGCGCGGACCGCTCGAGGGGACCGAGAGAAGACGGCCCCGCGGTGCTGTATGGCATCTCGCTGATGCCACGGGGACCGCGCGGGAAGAAGCCTTCTACGCTCGACCCTGAGTGTATCGTCATGGCTGTTGGGCTGATGTCGCTCGCCGTGCCTGGGGGCGCGTTCGTGAAGGGCCCAAACTGTGGTGGGCGCGTAAGAGGCGCAGATGTGGTGGTCGCTTGTCCGCGGGGCCGACGAGCCTTCTGGCGTTGGTTCTACAGGCGAAATGTCAGTACGAACAACCAGCACGCGACTAATGACGACTTGCCTGAAACCAGATCTTGATGATGATGAGCAGCGGGGGTGAATACTTCCGGCAAAGGGGGATAACGGCGGCGGCGTACCTGGACTTTACGAGCACTCAACCCAATGGACCTCCCCACCTCCTCGCGCATCTGGGTAGTAGGAAACCGCGACTACGAGCGAGCGCGTGAGCACACGTTGAAACACATTAGGGGGGAAGACGTACCTGCGCGAGTAGAGCATGAAGGACAGCCGCCTGATGTGGCGTAGTCAAAGTCCGTGTCCGCTTCTTCTTCGGCGGGGCACCTTCGGGTGCGCTCTCGGAGGTAGAAGGCTTGCCGGGCTCGCCTTCCATTTCCGTATCCGCCATGTCGCCTTGGGAGGAGGATCCCGAAGGGCTCGAGCGCTCGCGTTTCCTTCTTCGGTGGCTGGACTCGAGGTCAGGGGAAGGGGTGGGGGCGGAGGGGGTGGGGACGCGTGAAGCGGAAGCAGTGGGGAGGTCTTGCGAAACAATGTTGCTGGTGGAGGGTGCTCCCGTGGTCGTGTGTGGGGGTGTAGGGAGCGTGTGTCTGGATGGGGAAGCGGCCGAGGACGAGCGACGGGGGCTCTTCTGTCGTCGCCGTTCGTCGGATGGGTTGCTGGGAGCAGAGGATGTCGCGTCTGCGGCGCTGCGTGACATGTTCATAGAGATAGAAAGCGAGCGATTACAGTAGAGTTCCAGAGGCAGGAGCGTTGCGTTAATTAGGGGGCGTCGATAATTAAGAAAGACCCGATTGAGTATACGGAGTGGAAGGGCGGCTCACGCCTTGGGCGGAGCAATGATACACATAGACCCAGAGAGCTTCAGCACATCGATTCGGGGGAGGGAGGTTTGCCAGACCCGGAGACGGTCACGGACGAGAAGGGGGGAAGAGTGCAAGGAGAACCGACCGCGTGGAAATAAACTTGGGAGTTTGACTATGGGCGGCCAGCATCATGGCCAGTTACCCGTCCGCGCCGCTGCGAAATGGAGCCGAAACCTATCGACGCGATCGAGGTGAATAATTGCCAACCTTGGGCAAACCTTGAACCCGTACCAATTCACGCACGCTAGTCCCAAAACAGGTCACAGACGCCCGTCTCAGTCGTCACCGTTGCCTTCCCTCGTCGCCTCACAGTCTAGCGCCTCTTGTTACCAGGGAGGCATGGTCCTACTTACATAGCCGAACGCCCCGCCCACGCTAAATCATCCGGTTCGCGACCTGTCAAGTCACTCCGGCATTGCCGCCGCGTCCACCACACACGTCGAGTCTCACTTGGTGCGGTCTTGCGTCCGCCGGACCACCACCACCGCTGGACGAGGAACTGAGAAAGGCATCCAAAATGCAATGCAAACGGCCAATATGATCAGTAGCCTTGTCCTGAACCGGAGATTATTAATTTCGGGGAATGCAGTTAATGGGCCATGTGCCTTTCCTGCCGCTCCTGGCCGTCCGTCTCGGTGATGCGCCAGATAACAGATCACATTACAGTACTAGCAGGCGCTTTTGCGTCTCCAGGTGCATTCAATTCATTCAAGGTTCATTCGACTGAGGTTGGCGATCGTCATCAGCGATGACAAGGCAACCGACCGGAAGCGCTTCAACCATTGCTTCGTACTTTCGAGCTTCTCTTTCCCATGTAAGATTGGCCCTGAGCACAAGGGGGGGCATCACATGACCAGAATCCGTCACGCTCGGCCACTTTTGGCGGGGGCAAAACTCCAAAGAACTATAGGCTCGCCAGCCAGGTCCTTAAAGAAAAATGTGCGACCATAACTTTGTAGACACATCTTCAATCTACAAAGTTATGGTTTCCGATTTTTGAGTTTGGGCCGCGTGCCGGAGGAGATGTATATGTTCTCTTATGTTTGGGAGATCGGCGTCTATACAAGTCCATACTGGGAAGAGACTTGAATTGCGATGCCAAATGAGCAACGCCGCGCGCTAACGCCCCCGAAGCTCCTACCACGGTGCGAGACCGCCAGTCTCTTCGTTCGGTTCGTTATTGAGCTCGCTCAGCTCGCTCAAGCTTTGTAAGGCCGAGGGTTTGATTAATCTCGATTTTTTCACAAAGGCTGAGACGACGTGGCCCTTCAACTCGGATCACCTTCTATCCCCCTGCTAATAATCACTGCGAGGTCGCTCTTCGACTCTAACCCCGCCGCGCCCGCTGCGCAGCCCGAGCAAGGAATAAATGGCATGTTATATTCATATTATAACATTCAAATGGCTGAGGATGAGTCGTGTGTTTCGGCGCGGGCCACAATGATGACAACGGCAGACCGGGGCGCATTGCGCGACCAACTCTCCCGATCCAAATTTCTCGAAAATTTCCATCGCGAGGGTTGCGCGGTGATTGTAATATCATATAATCTCGTCTCCCTTTCACGCGCATATGGCTGGCCATCGCAGTCACTAAGAACGGGCTCGGGTCCATGCTGGGACTTAACAGGACTTAATGCACAATTTGGTGCTCGGTTTCCCAATGAGCGCCCGTTTCACGTGATTGGTCACGGATGTCACAAGCCCCCCCATTGTGCTCCGGGCCAATCTTATACCGCGACGCGCGCTCCCGTAACCTGCACCCTCGGGCGCAGTCCCACCGCAAGATTAATTTACAAGCAACGAACGGTTTGCGAACGGATGACGAAAGGCCATCGTGGGGCGAGTCTCCATCGCCGTCATTTAAGACTCGGAGGCCGGTAGATCTCCCCGTGTTTGTTTTCGCGTCCGGGAGCGTCCTCATCAACTCTCTCGTAATTGGACAGTGTTCGCATGCAGTGGATAACGACAAGTGACAGCCGTGGACGATCCTGCGAGAAGCCCGGATACTTTCGCGCTTGATTTCGGGGCCCTCCTCGTTATTGTGCGTCCTGAGGCCTGAACACGAGGTTGCAGCCAGGCGTGAAGTTTGTAGTTGGCGGCCGAGAACCTCTCGCATGTGCGGCTCTGATCGCAGTAGACGCCGCGATCTGTCCAGTGGTGCGGCGGCCGACTCTAAAGCGCTTGAATGTCGAAGGTAATCGCAGTATGGAATGGGTGTCATTCTTGAGACGGAAGAGTTGGTAGCGAAAGGGGCATTTTGTGAAGACGCAATCCAACACGTCAGTGCTTCAGAATGCGTATTCGGGGAAAGCGCGGTTTTGACTTACAAAATAGACATAACAGAACCATGACGTCCCATCCGCACTGCCTTGAGGCTCGGCGTCGTTCAGGCTAAGCAGTCAAGGCGGAGCGAGAACCGATCTCGTGGTACAAGTTACTTATGTTGAAGCGCAGGTAGAAGTGACTGTGGAATGCGGCATCCTGAAAGACCAGCGATGAGCGAGGCACAGAACGTTTTGGGGCAGGGAGAAGAAGCTCGTCCTCAGATCCCTCTCACATACGGAAAAGGAAGAAGGAACCCTCCGGTGATTAACTGGCCCAGCACATGCCTTGGAAGCTTAATGTGGCACTCGTTGATTATTCGTAGTCCTCTCCACGGTCTGACTTCTCAATATTACCGGTGTAAGGCATTGCCGTCAATTGCTGCGGTGTCGCCAGCTTATTTGACCGATCAGCTCTGGGGTACCGTCTGGTCAATTGTAGTTCATTTAGGGAATGAGAGGTGTTCCGCACCGAGAAAACATCCGTGTGGAGACTCGGGGATAGCGAATACCTAGCCGGGATCCCCGGAGGGAGTGCACCTCTATACAATCATCTCTAGGAGGCTGCGTGGAATCCCCATCCTGTACTGCGAGAGTCGTCTTCTGTGGCCGTCTTGCGATCAACGCACGTACGGAGTCTACGGAACGCCGAAGGAACTTGTGGGCTGAGACGTAAGTGGGTTAATTGCAAGCCGAATCTTCATGGCAACCAGGGAGTCGGAGGCCGCTCTGGACGCCGAGGACTCGGAGAGACCTACAAAATTTGCCAGTGAACAAGTCAAATGCTTGCGAATGCCTCGCACCGCAGATGGCGGGCGGATATAATATGGCAACAGGGCGTCGATGAAGGACACACAGCACCCGTCGAAGCTCGGGAAGATAGAAGGGAGGAGGGGTAGCAGGGGCCCGGGGTATAGCACAAGGGTAGCAACGCAGAACCTTCCGGCCTTCCTCCAACTACACCGCCAACCTGGGAAAACATTTACATAAGGTCAGGTCGGAAACCTTGGGAGGAGGTTCCGGCTTTCATCAATTTGATGGTTGAGTGATATCATTCCAAGCATAGAGAAGGAAATTAATTGACCGTTTTTCAACGTCCCGACCTTATTTTAACATGTTGCCATACCTTGTACGAACATTTACTCTGAGGCGCGCCCCAAGGCGTGCTGCTCCGCTTTCCCGGCTTATTGGGTGCTCGTCACCGTCCGCGGCATTCAGCAAAATGGTATGCAAGGAGACAAAATATATTCCATAGTAGTATATACACATTCAGGGACATCGTAATACACAATACCAGTATAAGTAATACACGTATAACGTTGAGACATGGTCCAGAGGGGTAGGAAGTATGTAGGGGACCCGGAAAGGCACACATAGCAACACATACATGGCGGAAGTAACGTACCTTGATGTGGGATACCCACGGGGTAGAGGGGTGGCAGATCCGGACACCAGCGATGGAGAACCCGGAAGAGAGGCGTCGACAGCAGCACCAGCACCAGCGCCAGCGAAAGACCAGTCGCAGAAGAAACAGAGACAACCAGTGCAAGAGATCCGGGAGGCCCAAGTACCAGAGAGACCAGAGGACACTCCGAGTCAAGACAGCCAGGACAGCTACGTCACGACGTCGACAGGGAGGAGACGACTAGTACGCAGGATAGTAGAAGGGCCACAGACCAAGGGGTGCCAGTGCAGGAGAGTCCAGTGCCGAGGAGGTAATTAGAGTGATTTTGAGGTTTTGAAGGCCCCGCGAGGACCACTTTTGAAAGCTTGAAGGACGGCGGCACATGTTGGACTTGGAGAATGAGGATGAGAAGAGCGAGGGGTGCCAGCGATGATTGTCGCGAAGTCCGTGCCGTAGCTTGGCTTTGTTTGTTCGCAGCTCGGCTGAGCTCGGTAACCACGAGACGCCCGTGGGCGGGACCTTGGAGCCAGATCGGTTCCCAGGATGTTGTGGCAAGCTCGTTCGGATGATTTGGATAACATTTGGCGACGAAAAATGTACAGGCAACGTTAGACCGAGGGTCGATTTGATATCATCAGAAAATCTCTTTCTAAGCTCAATCGACAAACATTCTCGGCACCAATCCCTGGGTTGGCGGTGTACGTGAGAGCCTGTGTCACGCGTCACAGCCAAGTACAACCGCACCACGTGATGGGCGCGTGTGTCACACACGCGGGTTTTGGACGCGCGACGCGTGAATCTTGTCTCCCTTCCACCACCTCCTCGCCTCCACTTCACCTAACCACCGTCGGCCTACCATCTCTGGGATGGTTTCTATAGCTCCTTTGCACTACGCTCTACCAACAAATCCCGCAGTAAAATGGCTAGCCACGCAGGAGCGTAACCTCAACCAGGAACTCCCGTATCCCGAGGAAGCCACGGAGACGCCGGAAGAGTACGTCTGCCGCATGTATCTCCAATTTCTATGGTTACCACAAGTGAGTCAGAACAACATTCTGTTGCCCTGTCCGATTTCCACGCATCTCCGGAGCTGCCTTCGCTGTCACGACTTGCCGCGAAGTATAAATTCGCCTCGGACCCTGTTGGGCCTGGTCCGCATCCGCTGGGCTCTGGATCTGTGAAATGTAACCTCAACACGATGTGGGGTACATGCAGGGTCATCTCTTCATGAACTTCACATAACACTGCCACTTGGACATGTGTTGCCGCTCAGCATTGTCTTGGAGTCCTTCTAGCGTTTCGCTCCCATTTATTGACTCGCCTTCTTCGGGGGTGACATAATAATGTTATGACGGCCGGCTCAATATCCGGGCATAGGCTTAGTCTGGCCTCGACGATATGTTATGCCTGACTGGAACGAACCGTGGCTTCGGGTTGAATCGCGTCTCCGTGGACTGAGCATCGCGTCAGCCGAGAAAGCGCAATGTAATTAGCGCCTCCGCAGGGCTCATGCCATCCTTGATGTGCGCTGCTGGTCTGTTCTCTCGACTGTGAATCCGAAAAGTCAACTTATCTGACAGAACGTTAGGGGATCAAACCTCTTTCCGCTGTCAACCTTGATACGGCATATCCCGGACTATATAGTCGGTGCAACAACAGTCAGCACCTTAGCGGGAATAGCAACGAGCCACTACGTATACGAGCAACGGCAGCCTTTCCCTTATTGCCGCAGTTTGACATACGAAATGGTGTAAGACATGGTCCGTATGGCCGATACCGTCGTCTTGGCGCGCGCTGTTTTCTAAGCTCATCGAGCGCACCCCACGGTTATGTCACTCTTCTTTCGCGCCCCTTCTCGGCTCTGGACACTGCCCTTCTACATGCATGAGCCTCGTGTAGGGGCACAGATATCCTTGCTCTATCTGCCTCGTTGCATTGTGTTTCCCTTTGCGCGTAGGGCAGGAGCAGATATACGCGATCAGGAAAGCTTCTCAACCGCTCTCCCCCATTTGTCGTGGGCCCTCGTCCCACTGACGGCCGCCGCTTGCCCCTCAGAAACGTTTTTCATCGGCGGAGATTTTGGCATATGTCAGGGAACGCCTTCCCCTTGCACGCTACCTCATTCGGCGAGCCGGACTCGCAGTGGTGTGGTTTTCAAGCGGCAAGCGAACTCATTCATTGAGATTTCGCATTGCATGCTGTGGGCATGAAGCTACACGCTGCGCTCACGGCAATGGTCATTCCGGAGAGTGCATGTTGGCGGGAAGTCCCGCAAGTTTTGTTGGACAAAACTCCGCCTCCATTCGAGCGCTGCCAAAACCCTGCAATGACCGCCGTTCGTGCGCTTTCACTCAGGGTAGTTTGGCTCTGGCTGCTCTCTGAATGAGGCGTTCCGTCGAGTGCGCGCCGCCCGCCCACGTCGGAATCAATTGGCGAGCGTGGATCTCCGCTGTGGCCAAAACGGAGACAAGACGAGCCCTCATGCGCGTGCGGGCGCGGCCATATGATATATTGCCTTGGCTCCAAACCCCGACTTGATTTGTTCCTGTCAACGTTGCAGTGGCCACCGCCGATCCCAGGCCGCATGGCGCACCGAATGCTGCATGTCTCGGAGATCGCCCACCTCCTGCGCCCTTGTACTTTGCCTTGATCGCGCCCCCGCGCAGTTCACGCTCACTAACGTTGAAAAACCGTGAGCTTAGTCGGGCAACGCTCAGAAACGCCGCCAACTCTCTCCACTGCATCGAGACTCGCGCTGTGGCAGGCTTCATTGCAATCGGCGCAACATGAGGCTTCCTGTCAGCCCGCAGCTCTGAACCATCCTGGTTCCGGGAATAGCCTTCCAGCTTTGCGTTGTGGTGCGAGGCTTGGCTCTCCAGCCTTTGTGGCTGACATAACCGTCCATTTTACCAGCGTGCTACGCATTACCTCACTCGTCACATAAAGATGACAGGTTCCTCCCATGCATGTTCGCGGATAAATCTTCGCGGATCACCCTAAGAACTCGAACAGCTTAGCTCGCATCTTCCCGGGGCCATTTCCCGCTTCGCCAGCATTCCCCGCATGCCTTTTGGGTTATGTTCAACACCGGACGGCCAAGCCGTTCACGGCAGCATAGACCTTCACTGGTACCAGCAGGCCGTATCCATATCCCACTGCCATGCGCTATTTCCGCCACTTCGTCTTTGCGGATTTCATTTCGCATCTCATCATTCTCATGTTACGGCGTCCTGTTATTGTGGTGTTCCAGTGCTGACCGCTCTATTCCCAGTCAATCATGCCGCTGCAGTTCCTCATACCGGCGTTGCTCCGTGCGACCTCGGCATTAGATCCCGCGGCACCCACCTCGCAGCAACTCGCAGGCCACCCCCTGCACTCGCTCCTCCAGCCCGTATTGTTGACGTCTCGGGCCGTGTCGCAAAAGTACCACACACGCATCCCCGACGTCATCTCCGAGGAGAGCGAGCCGGCAGATCCCGAGGAGGAGTACGTGTGGTACGCCTATCACAAGGACAAGGTCGGCGAGGACGAGCGCCGGGACGGGGAGGACGACTACGAGGCGCAGGAGCGCCTCAAGGACGCGTGGCTCGAGAGGTACGAGCGGAGAGAGTGCGTGCCCCCATGTGTTTCTGCGTCCCGATCGCGCCGCCCGCGCGCTGGCTGACAGTAACACGTTTTGCGCCCTGCGCATCTACCAGGGTTCAGATTCAGATACTCCTGTACTTCCTGCTCGTCTCACTACCGAAAGATCGCGCTGGGGCGTCGCGCGAGGATGCGGGGCCAGCCATCGCCGATTCGCTCCCCCTGCCGCCCTCTCTTTCGCCGTCCAAGTCAAAGAAGCGTAAACACAAGGATCGTGGGAGAGGCCGGGCGCAGGATCCTCCGCCGCAGCCCCTCGAAGAACGCCTGGAGAGCTATATGGACAAGCTCGCCATGTGGCAGCTCATGCACGCCGTGAATAGCTCTCTGGGGCGGGGGGAGACATCTAAATCGGCTATAGGCAAAGGGAAGGAGAAGCAAAAGGACGATCGGGACTGGATGCAGGCATTCTGCGAGGACGTTGTGGAACCGTTGTTCGTGCTTGACGTTCGCTCCGTCATGGAGGCTATTTTGACCTACTCTGTACACAGGTTCAAGGCGAAGCTTCCCGAGCTTTGTGCCCTCTTTCGCTCGAAGCTCTTCCCCGACGGCGGGAACTCAGACACCGAGTCGCTCGGCCTCTCGCCCCCCTTATCACCGAAGCCCGCCACGAAGCGCCTGAAGTCCACTGCGTCCACGTCGGCATCTGCCTCGTCCTCCAGGGCAACCTCTAAGGCTGCCGCGAAGGGGAGAGGCAAAGACGCCATGCGATCGCGCTCCAACTCTCTAGCGCTGTCGCTCGAGCAGGAGAAGCGCGAGCGCGAGCGGTCGCGATCCCTCAGCCTGGGGCCTAACGGGCTGCGCAAGCGCGCGGTCATCCCCGAGGTGACCATGACGACGAAGTTTGGCAAGGCCCGCGCGAAGCAGAAGGCGGAGCTAGAGCGCACGGCATCCGTACCCGGACCTTCGCTGTCGCGGACGCAGAGCCAGCAAGCAGCTTCGGGAGCCAGCACCCAGGATGAGAAGCGTGTCCAGAGGATGGGAAGCGTCCTCGTGGCAGCCACGCCTACCAAGCCCCGCGACGGTACCTCGAAGCCCCATTCGCAAACGGCGCGGGTGCAGTCCCAAACCCAAACGCGACTCCCGTCGCTTTTCGGGGGACCATCCACGGCTGTTTGGGCGACCTCGCGATTGTTTTCGCAGCCTACGCTCACCCGGGTGGATAGCTTGAATATCGACACAGATGAAGACGACGACTGCGACGACGCGGGTTTAGACGCGACTCCAACAAAAGCTCGCCGGAGGCCCACGCTTCCTCAGGCACTGGGAAACGATATGGAGAGTAACGAGTGGAGCCTGAGGACTCCTTCGAGGACCCTCTCGCTTGGCATCTCAACTTCTCAGGAGGAGCGGGAAAGCGAGGGCGGCGGACCGCCAATAAGTAGCAGTCCAGGAGATCTTGGAGGATTTGGGGACTCGGTCACGCCTCCGCGACGATGTGCGACCCAATCCGAAGGCCGAGTCATGGTCGGAGACTCACCTACTAAGGGTTGATATCATGGTTTAGTATACGGGTGTACTATGGGCTCATGGGATAGACGTTCGTACTCGGACCACAGTATCCCGTTTCGCAGTCCTTGCCCGCTACACACGCCGATGATGCTCCACGCTTCCGAGCGCGCACAACCTGCGGACCCTGTACTCCAACGTCGACTTCGACTTCGAGAAGCTCAGCCTCGTCACGTAGTCACGAGCCCCGCTGAACTTTGTAGTCAACTGATTTCTCGGCGGCTTTAGCCTTTACCCATCGTCCCTGTAAGAAGCGTTTCACTGCCCTTCATCTCCGCCCCATCGCTGCGAAGCAGGCGATCTGTGCGCGATAACAAACTTGAAGTGAAGCTCGTCACTGGCCAAACATCATGGTAGGGGATCGTTACGGTCCACCTCTGAATGGCGATAGGGGGCCGTTCTAATCGTTGCTAACCCGATAGGCGGACACGAAACCCGGGCCCACCGGGCCTAGCCTTCCACAAGAAACTCTCGACTTTGCACATCGCATGTTCGACGCAGCCCGCGACAACAACGCAGAGTTATTATTGCAGGCTCTGGATGTCGGGCTTCCCGTTAATCTTACCAATGATAAAGGTGTGTTAAGCCTCGTTTCTCCCGAGCTGAACAGCCTCCCATGAAAATTTCAGGGAACACTCTGCTCATGCTCGCGGCATACAATGGACACGCCAATCTTGTTTCGGAGCTGTTGACCAGAGGGGCAGATGGAAACCGGCTCAACGACCAGGGGCAGTCACCGCTTGCTGGGGCTGTCTTCAAAGGCCACGACGATGTCGTCCGTGCCCTCGTCGAAGGTGGCCACGCTAACCCTCGGGTTGGCACGCCCACCGCTATTCAGACAGCGCGGATGTTCAAGAAGGACGAATTGTTGAGGATGATGGGCGCGACAGACGAGGATTTCAAAGAACCAGTACCCGGCATCCCTGGCCCGCCACATTAATCGTCGTCGAGATGTCGAGCTCACGAATGGTATCAGTGGATGCCTTATCACAAGACCAATACGAAAGTATAAAGTATACAGCGTAGAATGTACGATCGAATGTAACATGAACACATGTACAGTGGTGGACAGAATGTCAGCGGCTAACACCGAGCTCCCTTCCGACCTCTTTCAAGCAATCTTTCGCTAATGTTCTTGCGTCCAACTCGACTGCAGGGACGGAACTCAAAGACTCCTCATTCAAGTCTTCTCTAGGGTCACGAGAGGAAGAGGAGGGCCCAGGAATGACCCAAACTGTTGGAGGTTTCCGGGGAATAGAGACGATCTCGCATAGGATCGGGTAGAAATGGAACAGGTGCGCCTTCGTTGACCGTTTGATCGCGTCGGCGATCAGAGTGGAGGGAGGGAGAGATTGATCCATGGCTGTATCGTTCCTGAGCGCGAGAACGAACACTGGATGGCATGAAAACAAACCTGGTTGTTCGATACAGTATTTCGATGGGGTATCGGACAATGCTGCCCACAGCGTACCCGGCCACAATCGCAAAGCGAGGAGCTTCCTCAAAACGTACAGCAGTTCTTCTTCCCGAGCCCTAGCCATAATGTTCAACGCGACAAATACGAACGTATGAAAAGTAGAATGCACCTTGGGAATGGCAGATTACCCCGGAGTGACTCGTCTGCGACGTAGCCAACGAGCGCCATTCGGCATCGTTCAAGCAGGGAGGGTAAGCTTAGGGCAGCTATTCGCCTCCTCGACGGTATCTGGTCTGTAGATTGTTAACTACGTCGTTCAGAGCTTCGTCGGCATGGCTATGCACTCACCGTGCGACGTATCAGAACATATTAGGAACAGCAAATCAAAGCACCAGTATGAAAACCGTTCGCGCGGCGAAAAGCGACCTGGAGAGGTGGTGCCGGTACCGATGGATTCGTGCCCGAATTTTTCCAGCTTGTCAAGCGCGTCAGACAATTGACCCGAACTTGACCTCTTTGCCACATGGGGTAGGGGGACCTCCGGCAAAGATGATGGTGAGGGTGGAAAGTCGTCGTCTGTCGACCGCACCCGGCTGCCTTGGTGCAAAACCCGAGCCAACTGCGAGATGATGTAATCTGGGATAGACGATTCCCCAAGGTAAGGAACCACATCGATCTCAAGCGACGCGACAAGTGAGAGGTCGAAGTTCTCTTCCGCCTCTTGTAAGTCGAGAGGAAGATGTTCGACAGCAGAGCTATGTTTCGCTCTTCAGGGGCCGCCCCATGGGTATAGACTGTGCTCTCACCAATCTGCTAGGATACCACCACGGAAGGTGTCGACGACTTGGCGCCAGATGCCTTCTATCCGATCGGCGGGGATGTCTGGCATGCCTAGGTTCAATTCACTCTGCTGACGTCTTTGAATGATACGATCCTACCATTTTGCAGCTGTCTCGTTTGGGCGCCACACTCCTTCACAATTTTGAGGAAACTCGTGGTCGCAGTCTTCCATAGAGGCTGATCCTTGCCAAACTTCGACGGGGCAGGACATTCATACTTCAACTTGATAGGAATGGAATATGCCTGGAGGCGATCGTGAGCGACGTTACTAAGGTACCGCGAAGTAATCAATCTTACAGCGAAGAGCGCCTCGATGGTGCCATCTGCGTAGATGGACGCATCGGACTTGAATCGGAGAAAGAGGTCGACAAGGTGAGGTAGCGTCTTCTTCGACAATGCAATGTAGGTCACGCGATTCACTGTGGACCGGGAGACCTTGGACGCGGAGGGAAGTCCGCTAGAAAGCGCGGGTTGGATATCGAACGCTGCGAGGAAGGGAAGGGTGGCGTATTCGGAAAGATCGCGAAGGACGAGGGAGATAACACCACGCGCTGTAAGCTCAATACTGTTAACAGCTTCCATCACGACCGCCTGTCCCGCGAGTCAGTCAGCAGAAGACAACTTAGTTGAAATGAAAGAACGTGCCTGAACAGGGCTCAGGGCGTCGATATCAGGCCTGAAGTCGGGAGAATTTGGATACGTCAAAACACCTGGAGGGTATGGTCAACCTCGGGATAACCATACACAAACTGGACAAACCTTTGAGGACCGTCATAAGGCGTGTGAGGCGCTCCAGAGGCCACTCGTGGTCCTCGAGTTGTCTACCCATGCTGCGCGTGCACCGGATAACGTCCACGTATGCCACCAAACTCTCCTGCGTCAGAGGCTTAGTTGCTGAAATGGCTGCCGTCGGAGACTTCGCTCCGGGCGACGATGGATCTGCTTCAGCGACGACGTTCCCCATTGCGTCACATGCATGCCATGCTGTTTCGAGAGCTTCCACGGTGCGTGGCTTGAGCTCCGTGGCGGTTGAAAGCGCCTTGATGGCCTTCTCTAGACAACGCAGGGCTGGAGCCGTGATCGAGCGATTGTCGTTCGCCCACGAATCCTGTATGTGCCCAACGAAAACGCCCCATGCCCTAGTGAAGGACTCGAGATGCATAATCTTGCTGGTCAGGAAGTCTTGGAGGATTGACCCAATGGACTGAAGCGCTAGGATCTTGGACTCGTCCCACTGGAGATCGGGCGCTGTGCCAGCAGGGGTGGCCGATTCTTGTGCTTCTCCGGATTCGACACTTGTATTCCGCCGTATAGATGCCGTGATAGAATCTAGAAGCGGGAACGTGACCTTCCAGATACACTCTTCCCAGGTTTCGAGGCTCAAGGTGGCACCGTAGAGCTGCAACGTTCGGAACAGCGTCTGGATTGCCCCGACGCGAACCTCGGGCCGGCCATCGGTACAGAGTCCAAGCACCTCGAGCAAAAGGAACATCCAAAGCGCGTTATACTCGGGCTCCTTGGTATCGTCCCTGCGCTTAGCCTGGATAGAGTCGGATACACCCCAAAGCAGACTCTCCGCCGCAGTCAACGCGATGTTCGTGTCTGCCTGTCTCCCGAATTGGCCCAACGTGCTGATGCAGAGACGGAGGTGCTCGGGAGATAGTGACGAGAGGGAGTCGCAAACCAGAGTGAGTGACTGGAAGGCAATCTTGACCAGCGACGTGTAGCTCTTCTCGTTGAGATATCCAAGGGGCGGCGGTCGACCCTTAGCCAAGTCCTGGAACGACGGAGAGGGTGTAGGCGCCGCCGAGGCAGCGGATGAGGCAGGGGCAGGTTTGCACACGCTGCTCAACATCTCGAAGATGGTCTCCCACCCGACGACCAGGGTGTGGCCGGATGCTTGCAGGATCTGGTGCAACGTCTCGAGCCCCATACGTCGCAACTCGATCGATGTGGTAGTGATCGCCGAACCCGCAGGTTCTGGTACAACCTGCTGAGCGAGGACATCCAAGACCCTGCGTTGCACGACCGGCTGGAGGTCCCCAGACGACGTGACATTGCGGGGAACGACTACAAGGACGTCGTCGAGAACCCGCGCAGCCTGAACCCGGATCGTGGGGGGAGCGTGCTGATGTCGTACAACGGAAAGGAGATGGCCAGTAATCGGACCCCAGGCTACGTCCGGTGACCTGTATATAAGGCGGTGGATATTCAGCATGGCGACGCCGCCGAGCCTGCCAATCCCGAAGTCGCCACTGCGCTGCACGTTGTACGTTTCATTAGTCCCGTATTGACGGTGTGAAAGTTGATACGTACCAGTGTGCGGGGTAAGTGTATCCCGCTCACTCGTCTCCGATGAGCTGGCTCTGTGGACGCAGACGCAGACAGGGTTGAGGAACTGGGGCTGAGCGTTAGATCCTCCGCAGATTCGTCCACCACGCCGAGGGTGTCGGACTGCATCCCGATCATGGCGGCGCTCAGCTTGCACAAGGCCTTCACGAAATCGCGGAACGCCTCATCCTCCAGATTCTTGGACGCGTCGAACAGCCGTTGAATGGCATGATGGAGGCTCTCAGGGTCCAGTTCCGCTAGAAGGGGATGGCGTGGTGCAGGAGAAGACGGGGGAAGCGGCGACGTCGGGACGCTTGTTGAAGTAGACCGCGACAGAGGGAGGGACCCGGCTCCCGGTCCAATGGTGTTGCGCTTGCTGGCCGCACCGCGCGAGCCTTTCACGCTGAGAACGTAGTCGGCGTTCTGCAGCGCCTCGAGGATATCAAACCAGCTTTCGCCAAGGCTGCCGGCCAGGAATAGTGCACTGGCGACCAACACCTTCAAACATGCCATGTTGCGCTCCGACAGGCCAGGCGGTTGCATGTTCGCGCCAGGTAAGCCCAAGCTCTCCGTGATGGCGCTCGCAGTAGTGCGAGGGGTGCTCGATTCGACGGGGACGTATGATTCGATGCTCGACACAACCCGTGTCGGGATGGCAAGACGTGCAAGGCTCGTGAAGAACGCATCCCGTGGAGTAGTGAGGCCCAGCATGCCCGAGACGTTGGTAAGCGCTTGGTAGCTTGCGAGCACATCGACGAACAACTCGTCGGCAAGGTTCGTTGAGATCAGGAACGACAGCGCCGCAAGGAGTGCAGGCCACCCGCTCTCGACCATGCAGTGTACAGTGCGCAACTGACGTGTCGCAGTGTCCTCTTGTGGAAGTGATGAGAGATCCAGGGCAGGCGGAGCGCGAATCACCGGTTCTCCGGCGGTGCGGGGCTTCTGGACCATGATAGAGTTGTATAGAGGTGCTGTGAAGGACGCGAAGCCCTCGCAAAGAGATACAAGACACTGTACGCCTAGTAAATAGATGTAGGACTCCGGAATTGGTGGGGAATCCGCTTTGTCGAGCTGGTCGATGCTGAGCGGTCCAGTTAGATAGGGAAGCCAACGCAGAAGTCGCAGGACTCACCATTGCAACTTCATGGCCGAACCTTGCACGCTCAGCCCCGCTTCTGTCGTCATCATGTTTGCGACACCCGTAACTGTTGCGCTCGCCGCACTAGCAACCATTCCTGCCACGCCGCCGACGTCGAGAGCGTAGGCACCGTCCGCAGTCGAGCCTGGATGGGTCGACACGCCAACACCAAACATCTGGTGGCCTACACCAAGCAACGCGGGGCGCTCCGTGACCAGCCTCTTGAGTGCCGTGATGAGAGTCGTGAACACTTTCGAACCGCCTTCCTCAGCGTCATACCGATCCCATACATTGCGCACGAGTTCGGCGTCGCTGCACAATCTGAAAGGGTGGACGTTAGGACATGCAGATGCATCGGGACGCAGGACTTACCCGCGCATGATCTCCATCGCGAGTACACGCATCCACAGTGGCCGAATCGTGTGTCCTTGAGCAGCGTCTGAGGGGTCAGCGTCGCTCGTCTCGGCGCCGACGATCCGAATGAGCAGGATGAGGAAGACTTCGGACTCGGTTTTGAGCTCCAATGAGAACTGTTTGAGTAACAGGAACACCACTCGGGTGGACCGCAAGGTCAGAGGGAAGTTCGGTCGATCCGACAGGGACTTGTGCACGAGTGGACATAAGTGGTGCCTCAAAAGAAGTAGAACTCTGTGTGCTGCGCAACAATCCGTCAGCGAAACGCTACATCCTAAGGTCAAACGTGGGACGCACTTTGCGAAATAAGTCGTGGTAGTTCGTTAGCACGCTCTCGATAAGCTCGAGCGCGAACGTCTTCCGGAGCGAGTCGAGCTTCAAGAACCGGGGTTGCTCAGAGTTGGCCAGCAAACAGAGATCCTCGAAGACAGCGTACGCGTCGTATGCCGAGGGGCCCAACTCTGCCGTTGTGCCGTTGGGAAGAACTGTCTCGATCTTCGCGCTGTCCGCGGCTTCCTCTCGCCGGTCTTCATCAACGACCTTGTCCACGACGAACATCACGAGTTGTCGCAACGTAGCAGCAGCAGTTGATGATACCACTGCAATGCGAGACTCCTGTAGCCGAAAGCACAAAAGGAGAGCCTAACGACACTCCAGAAAGTCAGCGTCAACGCAGGAAGAGCCTCCTGTGCACTCACCTCGCCAAGCAACTGTCCATGCACGGCCGGGAAATTGGTGATGAGCGAGAGGAGGGTCTGGAGGATTCGAAGCTGAATGTCGACACCTTGGTTTATGCAGTCGGCCATTGTCGTTATGATGAGCGGTACGGCGGACTGGGGGACGGCCTTGAGGGCAATGAGGCGTTGGAGGGACCCGAGAGAGATCGCTACGACCTTGGCGTTCTTGGTCGCACAACCCATGAACACGGGGCGAAGAAGATCATCGGATTGGGGGCCATCTAGTAGGTAGAGGAAGAAAGGGAACAACGAAATGAAGATCCATGCTACACGAGGGGTCTGTAGGAGTAATGGACGTACCGGAAGCTAATGTTGTCGTGGCTTGTTCTGGTGAAGAACGGAGGATAGCGAGAGACTTTTCGGCCGCCTTAGCGAGATTTGGTGGGTTATTTACCAGTAGGCTGATGAGACGAATCAAGTTGGGAGAGCACTCACTTCGCGCACATCAGGGTGTTTCCTCCGGGTCTCACTGGCAAGGGACTGGCCAACAGAAACAGGTGGGTTTCAGCGTAATATAATAACGTTTCCTACTTACCTGGAGTTCCGTGACAAGAAACGCCAATGAACTCATCTCCAACACGCTTCCAAGAGGATACCGGATGGAGGGATTCTAGCAAGTTGCAACACTGCCAGCTTCGGCACGTTGGTTTATAAACAATGGACCGTGCGCAGCCAAGCGTCAGCCTGAAGAGGTCGAGTGAGATGTGCACTGGTGGTAGAGCCGAAATCGGAGTGGGTACGTTGGCCCCGGCGGTGAGGTTTAGAGGACGATGGTGGTCATAGTGCGACAAGCGACTTGCAAGAAGGCGCGCGCAGCTGGGCGGCTGGGCGCTCCCACTCGGGCCCAAGCCCAAGCTCATAGCGTCCGACCGGCGCCCTCTCAGACAACTCTAACTCTTTTAGTAGTACAGTTTTACTTCTGTCATGACACAATCCGCGACCAATATTGACTACCTACATTGCTCTTCCTTATACCCCTGGACTGGTGATACTATCAATTTTCCTAGGTGAGCGGCACTCGAGAGGTTTTGCATTCTAACGGAACGTTGGGCTTCCCTCTTACAGATTAGTTCAGGAGAAGTGGGTTCTCGAGTGCTTTCTGCCCTCATATACTGTGACTACGGCAAGGCTTTGGTGCACGGTATTATTTTGCATATCATATTAGATCTAGTCTTTACTGACATATACATAAAGCGCGAATATTAATACACATTCGACAGGGCCTGCTGAGACGGAACAACTTCTCTTCCGTGGCTCAGTCGCTAATGTAGACGAGCTCACGGATCCATCCGAACAGGACATTGGGATCCCCGCGAGGGTCTCCTGGCTGACGGCAGTCCTTCATCACGGCCCCAGCGTAGATCTCGAAAATGGTGCGCAGTTCCTAATTCCGTGCTCATGGTTATGGATTGACGAGTTGTCTGATACAAGATCGGGTGGCGTACCTCTGCATCATCGAAATTCCCATTGAGGTCTTGAGGGACCGCCAAAATCCTCGCCCTCCACCCATATGCATTGACCCAGTGGGTCACAAAGACTGGATAGTTGATGTTAACGTAGTTCTGGCTCAGAGCAGAGTCAGTTCATGTCCTTGATTTATAACACACGGAAATGACTGACCTCCAGCTGATTGCCCCTCAAATTGGGCCGCTTCTCTGTTAAAGCCCTCATATATGCTAGCTTGAGTAAGGGCTCTCCCAACAGCCGCAATCTGGCTCCTTGGGCCGAAGCTGAATGATGAACGAAAACTTCTAGTGTCGAATCTCCTGACAATTGGGGTGCGGGTGGAAGATGGGCCGCCATGTCGCACCAAAAGCCGGATGTATGTGTGAAGATGGTGAGAGGATTTGGTGTGCGGGAGGTGATCGGTTGTGGTGGCGGGATGCTGACACTTTTCCAAGGACTTCTTGTCTTATAGATTGGTCCCCAGCTGTGGCTCAGGTGCAGGAAGGATGCGACTGCAGCCCTAAATTCTGCAGTACTAGGATCGCACACTCAACCTAGATCACCCTGCAGTCCTTGTTAACCCTGCGGGCGGCGCCTTACCGCAAACATGTCCTTGGGCCTGCGGGATGCTGCGGTTGAGCATTGGGCGCAGCTTGAGGGTGGTGAGTACGAATCCACATGAGGACTACAATCCATATCTTAACCGCTCGGTGGTTAATGTCCGTTCTTGCTAGACGAGTAACGCAGATTCTCGACTGACGATGACGGGGGTGTGGAAGCAAATCGGCACCTCCGGACTCCACAACCATTTCCTCTGACGCCTCTCCCATGGCGGAGTACCCGCCTGCATGCAAGGGTCGAGCTCGGGTCATGCGACGCTCTGAAGCTATCTGTGCTTGTGAATAGTCTTGCTAACGGTTTACATGCGGGAGCGCTTCTTCCGGGAGATTCCAACTTCCTCGAGGTCTCAAGATCTCAACGTCAACGTCAACGACTGTCATGAGCGCCAGTGCGAGATATCGATCATCTGCAGACTTCTCTCCGGAGGCTATCCCGCAGACATGCCTCAGTGGTACGTCTGCAGAACCCGCACCCCTGGGGTCAATAGCAAACTGATATTTCCCAGATTCAAGAACACTGCTCAATTCCCGAGCCGCGACTACCTTCATGTCGTTATTGGGATTACCGTGTGCTGCGGGAAGAGCGGTAGAGCCTTCATTCGCTCCCGGTCGACTATTCACCCAAGGACGCAAGGAACCGCAGACTGCGCACATCATGATTCCCCCGCAAGCTGCACTGATCTCTAGGCTTCAGGTGCTACGGTAGTCTTTCCGATGGTAGCGGCGGAATTTATCCCTAGTCTCAGATTTGTTCAAGACGTTGACTATGTTCGAACGTTTGAGATTCAGTTCCCTGCCTCACAGTGCATTTTCTGCATAAGAACCACTAGGAGAAACATGTTCCCGGGTATCATATGTGTTCTCGTGCTTTGTACCTGGCCATGGATATGTTGTGTGGCCCGCAATAAGTGAGCTAATGGACTATTTCCTCCGGCGAGTACTGCGGCTCGCCAGCAGCCACACCACGCCATTTCTTACCTCCCAATGGTGATTCCATGTATAATCTGGTTTTTCAACATGCATTCGAAACGCCGCGAGGAGCTAGCTCCTCAGTTTCGTGAGAGAACACTACAATTTCCTTTTGGGGGTACGATAGCATCCTCTGTAATAGTGGGGTCCTAGGACAGCGCGCGTGGCTGCGTCCAACCGTCTGATCGGTAATGATTGCTCCATGATAGCTCCAATGGTGCGCAGTCGGGAGACGCCTCTACTAAGACGCCTCGCCGTTTGCGAGGGCCAACGACCCTAGGCCTCCGACAGCCAGCACATCTCATCTCTGTCTCTGTCTCTTTCTACCCTTCCCCTCTGACCGCCGCAGATCCCCCTCTCTTCCCCGCCGTACTCCCTGCTTGCCTGGCGCAAACCACACAGAAGCACGCCACCCTCTACCGCGGGAAGCTCAACTGTTCAACACCCTCTGCTGCAACCGTGCGCAGCCCGCCATGGTACTCAAGCTCACGACGCCTGCGCGTTACGTGCTGCTGGTGCTTTTTATAATCGTGAGTTCCTCTCCTGAAGCCAATCTCGTTCTCTGCCGCCGCAAGGGGTCCGGGAAGAGGGGAGTCCTAATCCATCAGGGGATCGGCGAGCTCACGAGTCTGCATCCGCCACCCCCATGACAGATCGGCCTGCACTCCATCCTCAGCTTCACGCACGAAGACTATGGCCGCGCGACGTCGCTCAAGAACATCGCGTCGCAGCTCTCGTGGGGCTCCGCGGGGTCCATCCCGGAGGAATACTACTTGCCGGTGGAGGAGCTGGGCAGCTCGGGGCACCCCGACACGCTCCTGACGCGGCGCGCGAACGCGACGATGCTCATGCTCGCGCGCAACAGCGACGTGAACGACGCGGTGAGGAGCGTGCGGCGGCTGGAGGACCGGTTCAACAGGAGATTCGGGTACCCGTGGCTCTTCCTCAACGAGGAGCCGTTCTCGGAGGAGTTCAAAACGTACGTCCCCTCTGCTCGCTCGCCGTCTCCCTCGCTGCGGGTTCCGTTCGCTGGGGCGTTCAGCTCCCTTATCCGATGCCTCCAACCCCCCACCCCGCCGTCACCTGCGCTTCGAAGGGCGCGGCGTCCATCCGGCGACCGGCTATGCACGTCGCTCCACAGTCCACTTGATGCATCTTTCATACGTCAAGTGCAACCTGATAGAAGACTGCGCGTGTTCGTCGTCGGGTCTAGCATGCGCTCGCTCGACCCCAGGCCTCGACGCATAATGAAATGCTACTGCGCGACGAGAGGTAACTTTCCCGCTTCTCGCGCGGTAGTCGCGGACCGTCGCGCTTCGGACAGGGGCACACTCCCGCCCGGGCATCAATTCGGAGCAGGAGACTCACCGCCGTGAGGTTTCCAGAGTTCCTCCATCTTTGGTCGTTTCCTAGCGATGAAACTGCCCCTTTCGCCCTCCATATGCCCGCGTAAACTCCTCGGTGTTCGGGAGTGCCTTGTGCTAACCGTCCGTATGTCGCAGGCGCATGACCAACATCATCGGCAGCGAGGTCACCTTCGCGCAGATCCCGAGCCACCACTGGTACCAGCCCGACTGGATCGATGAGGACAAGGCGCGAGCGGGCCGGGAGAAGATGGTTGCGGACAACATCATCTACGGCGGCAGCGTGTCCTACCGGAATATGTGTCGCTTCAACTCTGGCGTGCGTGAGATTTCCTTGTTTCAAAGTTAATGGGAGGCGCTGATGTACGACTCCGGGCGCGGTCAGTTCTTCTTCCGCCATCCGATTCTGCAAAACTACAAGTGGTATTGGCGGGTAGAGTACGTACCCTGCGCGTCATCATTGGTGATGGGTATGTTTGCCTGACGTATGACGAACAGACCCGATGTACACTTCCACTGCGACGTCGACTATGATCCTTTCCTTTATATGGAGGACCACAACAAGACTTATGGTGCGTCCACACACCAGCGTTTTTGTCGAGATAAGTGTTCAACGATCTTTGTAGGGTTCACAATCACGTTGTATGAGTTCGGTGCGACGATACCCACATTATGGGATACGACCAAGGAGTTTATCAAGGCACACCCCGAATACGTCGCGAAGAACAACGCGATGGGGTACTTGTCGGATGATAACGGCAATAGCTACAACCTCTGTCACTGTGCGCAGCGCTCTCTCTTTCTTATGTCCTGATATCTCTGGTGTCTGATTCTCACCTTCGCAGTCTGGAGCAACTTCGAGATCGCGAACATGGACTTCTGGCGAGGCGAGGCCTACACGAAGTACTTCGAGTTCCTCGACTCGAAGGGCGGCTTCTACTACGAGGTATGCCGTCATCCTTGCCCCCGGGCTTGATAGTCGACTCGACGCTTACCGAACCCGGCATCTCTAGCGGTGGGGTGATGCCCCTGTCCACAGCCTCGCGGTCTCGCTCTTCCAGAGCAAGGACCAGATCCAGTTCTTCGACGAGATCGGCTACGAGCACAATCCGTACACGCACTGTCCCAAGGGCAACGGCGCGTGGAAGCGCGGCAAGTGCGACTGCGACGTCAAGCAGAGCTTCGGTGCGCGCGCCGATTCTGTTTTTCCTCTGGTGTCGGTGCTGATGTTTGGCTTGGCGTTTGGCCTGCAGACTACAACGGGTACTCGTGCATGCGGCAGTGGGACCGCATACAATGAATCTGACCATCCGGAGCCGGCAACCATTTTTCCGCCAGCCTTCCGCCATGCATGCGCGCGCAATGTTCTCAATACTTACACTCTCGCTTTCTTTCCCTGAACATACAGTATAGATCACCTCACCACACTGTAGCACCTACCAAGGTAATGAGTATTTTTAGACAGTCGCTGGCGTACTTACTCTGCGTCCAGTTGTCAATATTGCTTTCCATCTGCCCAGACATATGCACCGCATTCATCACTATTCATCAGCGCATACATGCACTTAGACATTCACTATCTGCTAATATATTCGTTTGCTTTGCTTTGCTTTGCGCTGTGTCGGCGCTCACGGTAGGCGGATCAAACGACAGGAGGCGCGGGTGCAGGTGCGTGTTCTTCAGAGTTTCAAGTGCTCATCAATCCTCGATCGCAGTTGCGCCCGCGCATGGGCCGAG
Source organism: Ganoderma lingzhi (assembly GCA_026283605.1). Classification (NCBI taxonomy): domain Eukaryota; kingdom Fungi; phylum Basidiomycota; class Agaricomycetes; order Polyporales; family Polyporaceae; genus Ganoderma; species Ganoderma lingzhi. The sequence continues at coordinate 240,174 of JAPJYM010000022.1, read as the reverse complement.
GGAGTGTCGTCCTCCCTCAGCCTGAGGGCAGGCATACTGACATGGGAAGGGCACAGCGCGGACGCATGGCCAGCATTGCATCATGGACCTCGTCGATGAGGTTAGCGCACCCCGTTGGGAACCTGCATGATGGCCTCCAGCCTGCCGAGTACGCGCGTCGACAGTGAAGACGCTTTTCGCACTGGCTCAGACTAGCTCGCACCTCGAACTCCATCGCATGTGGTCGCATGTCCACTTTCTTATATGCACACGGCACGAGGCTGGTGAGTTCGATGCCAAGCCCCAGCTTGTCACAACACAGCGTATCGCACCTGCCTCCCAAACTTGATATCGATCTCAAAGCCACCGAAAAGGCAGAATACGCGCCCGTGACGTCATCCCTTCATCGGCCCGGTCCAGTGGAAGCGCGTCAGCCAGGTCGAAACCGACGCTTCACAGACTCTTTTCGCCTCCTTAATACGCACGTACCTTCAGAAACAGAGACTAAGTGACGGACAAACTGCACGAAGGACAGGACGTCTCGTGAGCGAACTTACTTCGGTCTTTCACCACGATGGCCGCTGATGCACTACCTCGAAGCTGGAAGTGGGGAGCGACCGGAATCGCTGAAGGAACGGTGGCGGAGATCGTCGAGGAAGGGAAGGCCCAGGTCACGAGCGACAAGGTACGTCTTCCCACCAGCTTCAGCGCGGGACGGTGAAACGAAAGAACTCGCCATTGCAGGGGAAGACTGTCAGCCGCAACGCTAGACCGGGGGATCCAGTGGTGAAGATTGCCAGAGACGGGGTACGTGCCCTCCTGACCTCGTAGGATCATTGCCTCACCCACGTGCCTTTCTCCGGGTAGAACGATGTCGTGAAGCTCGCGCACGAGCTCATCGAGGTCAAGGGGGCTTCCGATCCCGAGTCGTAGAAGTCCCGACGCGGCGACGCGTACCCAAACCGGGGGTTGGGGACTCACCACTCCTCGGACGCAGATATATGCGCCTATTGTATCAGCCATTCTTCCAAAGACGGCGCTATTTTCCACTTTCGCCACTGTAGGACCGAGTTTGCATCAGTCCACCGTGACACGCTGTTTCGCCGTTCGGCCTGCATATATGAGCGCATATATGGCCTAGGATAGAAGCATACACATGGAAACATACCGTAAGTTACATCCTCTACTTAAACGAAGGCTACGGTGGGTTGAAAATGCAGTTGTAGCGTCCATCCGAGGTGATTATGCTTGTGGTATGCGTGGATTTGCACTCCCGAGGGTTCAAGGAACGGGGTTTGTTGGATTTCATGGTTTTAGCAAGCGAGCGCGTGCTCGCCGGGCGTTTCCGACGTAGGATACGAGCCGCCGTTGTACATTTTCGGACCCATCCGTTTGCCTCTGTACCACGACGACCCCCGTACAGGACAACCGGAATCTATCTCTTTGCTTCACTCGGACGACATTTTTCGGCTCCAACAGGGTTGGCAGTGGGCGAACGAGGCGGGTGTCGCCGCCGTGGACTGTGATAGATACGAGGCTTTGGGGGGGATGGTGGTGGTTCCGGGTCAAGTTGGGAAAGGATATTTCTGAGTCTGCAGCCACGCTTGTCATGTCCGACGCGTTTGACGTGAGACCATTTCGACGCGACTTTTTAGCGCCCTTTTACGCGCGACGCGATGTCACGGTCGCGTTAGGTCACGATTGTGCCATGATCGATCCGGTTCGGTTGATATGGACATGGTTCAGTACTGTTACTCACCAGTGCCACTTATATCATGATGTAGTGCGTTCACCCCTCGTGTTCAACCGATCCGTACGGTTTATGTGGCTCGCAGCCGCAGTAAAATTCCGGTGAATCACTACTTATCATGATCTTTTCCTCACGTATGCACAGCTGTCAAAGGAATGTGTACAAGAGTACTTACTAGTATGTCTTACTTGAGACGATTAAGGCTGATCGCACTTACCCACTTATTCTGATAGGGCCCGATGCTGCCCGATGGCTCCGTTGCCGGGCACAGCACACCACGTACTTCTCCTCTCGTAAGTACATTCCTGCCAAGTCCTGCCACGATTGTTGTAATGCTATGTCGCATCAACACATTGCATCTCCAGGGACAGATCAAAGCATCAAGCCAAAACCTCCAAGTACTCGCGACGCTCAGTCTCGATCGAGGAGGCCGCCGCTAAGTAGTATAACTCCGAATTCAAGGTACCAAACAAATGGCGACGAATGCTCGGAAGAGTCGCAAACGTTGATGTTCAACCGGAACGGTGAGGCTTCTTAGATTCCTCCAATATCTCCCTACTTACTCAGATTGGATACCAAGTGCACCAGAATCACGGCTGGATTGGAGCTGACGGGCTCGAACCGGCCATCATACGCCATCGCCAGTATCATGTAGGGGTCGCAGTCAATTCGGTGGTCTCGACTGCGATCGTTAGGTGCAACCAACTTCCTTCAACAAAGTACCAAGCGGCTGATACAACTGATGCACCATGTGCAGTGCCGGTCAGACAGCATTTTCGGCCACCCATGCTAGGCGCATTGAAACTTAGTCGGGCACATGGTCAGTCACAATGTCCCCATTCCTTCCCGGTCCAGCCCCAGATGACTTCCCTCGGCTTGGATTCATACGCAAGGTGCCGATTCTTGAGGGCATACCTGTGTAGGCGTTTGAACGCACTTAGTAAGAGTACCAATGCATCAGGTTTTACTTCTGGGTGTCTTAAAACGACAGGCCCACCTGATCATGGAACGAGGTATAAAACCTCGAGGAGTAATAGTTCGTTTCTCTCCACTTCGCCTTGGGCTACTCTCGGACGCTCCAGCGGCACTTCACATCTTCTTTCTACTAGCTTTTCTTCTTTATTTCATCATGAAGTTCCTTTCTGTTCTTTCTGCCGTCGCATCGCTAACGACCCTCGCGGTTGCCATCCCGAACCCTCTGCCCGGCAGTAGTGCGTATCTCTCTCCACCTCCGCTTCATCCGCACCTTACTGATGTCCATCTGCACGCAGGCGACATCCAAGTCCGCGACCCCGCGATCGCCTACAACGCCGCGAGCAAGAAGTACTTCATCTTCTCCACCGGCTCGGGCATCCCGACGTTCACGTCGACATCCCTCCGCGGCCCCTGGACGTCCGTCGGCGCCGTGCTCCCGAGCTGCACTGTCATCAAGGACATCCCGATCAGCGACTGCAGCCTCTGGGCGCCCGACGTCAAGCTCATCAACGGGCAGTACACGCTCTACTACTCCGTCTCGCAGCTCAGCACGCAGAACTCCGCCATCGGCGTTGCTACAAGCCCGACGATGGAGCCGGGTTCGTGGACGGACCACGGCGCGGTGGTCCGGTCGAAGCAGGGCGACTCGTTCAACGCCAGTACGTCTTGCCTTCACTGGCATCTCCCTTCTGCCCCAGCACTCTCTTGTCGCTCCCGGTCTTGTCTGACATATTGTACGCACAGTCGACGGGAACGTCGTCCTGGACAACGGGAGTCTCAAGCTCGGCTTCGGCTCATATTGGGGCGGCATCTTCCAGGTCAACCTGAAGAGCGTCAGCGCGACGTCGCAAAACCCCCCTGGCACGCACCTCGCCGGCGGAAACGGCCGTCCGGCCGAGGGCGGCTTCACCTACAAGCCCTCCAGCTCGCCCTACTGGTTTGAGTTCTTCTCCGACGGCCACACTCCCCTCACTGGCGTACGTCTCTTTCCTCTTCTCCCCCCCGCTTTCCCGCGTTTTCTCTGTCTCGGCGCTGACATGGCACGTGCGACATACAGGAGAAGACCCGCCCGGCGGCAGGGGACGAGTACAAGGTGCGCGTCGGGCGCGCGCAGAGCTCGTCGGGCCCGTTCCTCGACGGCTCCGGGAACGCGATCACGGCGGGCACGACGTCGGGCTGGAAGATCCTCACCTCGCACGACAACGTCTACGCGCCGGGCGGGCAGAGCCTCTTCTTCGACCCCGTGAGCCAGCGCGACGTGATCGTGTACCACTACGTGAGGACGAACGAGGTCGGGGGGCCGTCGTACCTCGGCATCAACTTCGTCGACTTCTCGAGCGGGGAGCCCGCGCTCGTGGACTAGAGCTAGGGCTGGGGAAGAGGATCGGTTAATGCGATTTTATGAGTTATGCGATGACGACTTTTCTTCTTCACGTTTTATTAATGTTTTAAGTTATTTCACGCACGGACTTCCTTCAGTAATATTGATACCATGACTACGGTCAACAACTAGTGTTCGTGTTCGTTCTCTTGTGCGAATGTCTGGGTGCATTGAGATAGCAACCTCTTGCGCTTCAAGTCCTGCTGCGAGTCCGAAATTGTTCCGTTTCTTTTCATGCATTCTCGAGAATCGCCAAGCGCTTCGACTACGTACTTCCGCGAGGCTGCTTTCTTAGAGGTACGCTCCGAGGTTCATCTACAATTAGAACGATTGTGAGGGCCACCTCGGATTATTTTTTAACTCACTTGCAAATGCCGTGTCGACGTCGACCCATACTACTAATAGCGATGGGAACTGGGATGCTCGGTATCTCCCGATGGCGGCTCCGACATCGATGCTCTGCACCGCCTTCGAACCTGTACTCGGATTCCTACCAGCCTGAGGGCACTCAAGCACGTATTCTCATCTTCTCCAACCCCTTCAATCCCACCATGACCAGCAGGCTCCCGAAGCTCATTGTGTTTGACCTAGAGTAAGTTGGTATCACGGAGCAGTCCAAGAACTCCAGCAGTAAAGCGTATCTGAGCAGCTGATCGAGTTGGACCTATGTGCTCCCGGGTCCTGCAGTTACACCCTCTGGGATCTTTGGATCGATACCCATTGTGATCGTGAGTCATAGTCCACTGCTTCGGCTGCACACCCTTGACTGCACTAGGTGCAAATCAGGATACTCCGTCCGGAATACGGTAAAGATTACGGTAAAAGTAGTCTGAATAACTTTACCATTCTTCGCTGCAACAACTGTATCACCTCATTGTAGTGAAATCCGGTCCTATCTCCACGTGCGCCACTTTTTACTGTCGCTATACAAAGGGCTTTACAATGTCCATGGCGAAGGATGGTGAAGGTATTTAGACTAATTTCACAATATTCTTTACCGTAATGCAGGGCATATTACCCTGACATGCACCCCGTGCTGAGGTCGTGGCACTTCCCCGCAGCACCGATTCGACGTCCCGACGGCGCGGTAAACGAGCTCCGGGATAGGTATCGTCCTTCCCCTTCCTCCACCCTTCTGCGTGGGATTCCTGATGCATGCGCTGTAGGTATAACCACAGGATATCTTTCTATCGCGATGTCGCCGAGATCTTGCATCGGCTGCGCGAAGGAGGCGTAACAATGGCAGTCGCCTCGCGGACGCATGCCCCAGATCTGTGAGCCCCCAGAGCATCTAGATACTTATACAGATATCCGCGTATTCCTGACGAAATCGTGCACAGCGCGAGGCAGGCATTGGGCTTATTGTTAGTCCCGCCACCCTCGGGGCACAAGGGCGAGGCGCCCACCCCCGCGGTGCAGTTCTTTGATCATCTCGAAATATATCCCAGTACAGTCTCCCAGATGCTATCTGCGGCCCATCGCGAACCATTCTCATCTCACGAGCCTTCCCGCACAGGTTCGAAGATTAAGCACTTCAAGGAGCTGCACAAGAAGACCGGTCTTCCATACTCCGAAATGGCTAGTCTTCTCTCCACCGCGCCCATGTCTTCGCTCTTTCCCAGGCCGTCATGACACTGACCCCCCTGCCGCTCAAACAGCTGTTCTTCGATGATGAGCATAGGAACAAGGAAGTGGAATCTCTGGGTGAGCGCGCCGCCCACCCGCACGATATCTTCCAGCTGATGTACGGCGTGGACGGTTGTTCGGCCTCGGACATAGGAGTCACCTTCTGCTTCGTCCCGAGTGGCGTGAACGATCGCACGTTCGAGCAGGGCTTAGCCGAATGGCGGCAGCGCCATCCCGTCGAGTCGCGGACGGCGCAGCTGGTGGCAGCGCTGAGGAGTCGGAGTGAATGACTTCCTCCCCGTCGCAAGCGCAGACGGCAGTTCGCTGCAGTACGTTCGGGAGGTCTCGGGCCTTCCGTGAGTCAGTTCTGTAGATTCTCACCGCCGCAGTGCGGCTGACATATATCCATGGGGAGCTCGTTGACACATGAGACGGCGTTTTGGAGGATGGATGTCTGGATATCTACTCGTCAGGCCCCCGAGATCACCATCCGCGTCCGGGTCGCTAGACGGCACGCACGAAAGTAGGTTTGACACGATCCTTTCCCGAACCGTCTGTTCCAATCTAGGTTATCGAGGCTGTGGTTTGTGGTTTGGGTTGGAGGCATACCCTGAGTTGTCGCCTGGGTACGACGCAGTTGTGGTCTTCGTATGTTTGACGAAGATTGGGGCCCCGCAGCAGGCGCTACTTGCTTACTGACCAATCTTTCCCGTCAGACAGGTTTCATCATCAGTTGAAGGAACGCAAGATATGGGGCAGTTACGACGAGGCTTTATCCAAGCTCGATTGAGTTGGAAGACGCAGTGCGTTCGTGAGCTTCCTGATATCCCGCACGGATCTTACGCCTTAGGGTTTCGGAGATGAAGCGCTCTTGTTGATCCGTTACCTCGTGTTACGAGTCATCCTTTCAACGCTTTCCCGTATTCGGCGCCGGAGACCGCACCTGAGTTCCATTCGCCTGGCAGCGGCTGCTCGGGTGAAGTGACTGCCACAGCACGCTGCCATCCTAGTTCTGCTAGTGGCGGGCCTCGAGGCACGCCCGGCGAGCTTCTGTATCTCCATTTTCCGCCGCTTCTGTGAAACCTTGAAGACTGGTATGGACACCCACGCCACTGTGGTAGCCTGAAAGGTGACATGCATGCCCTGGGACGAGTATAGTCCGGCACGTTTTATTGTTGTGGTCGCCGCGTACGCCACCCCACGTAAATAGAAGCTTGAAAGGCCTGCGGCTGCTAGAGTTCATGAGAAACGGCCAAAGACTGCGGTGGTGGCCCTGATGAACGTGGGAGCGTGTCACATTGGGCCATCTGGGCAGGATGACGGGGTGACGGAGGATGGCCTTTTGTCGGATATCGCATCTCGGAGAAGGGGATGGGTATGTTCTGTTCAAACGGGTTGGAGATTTAGTGCGGGAAGGAGAGATGAGGAAGCTCCGCGATAGCCGTCTCATGGGGAAGAATGAGGAAGGAGGGAGCTGCAGCGGCGGATAGTTTGTGACGTCGGGCTATGCCGTGCCTGGTGTTTTGTCGCGGAATCAAAAGTGACGAACACTGCCGCCGAAATGATCTGGGTGACCGGATACGGTTATTGATACCCTTTACCACCGGCGCTAGCAACCGACTCAAAAGCGAGCCGTAAAAACTTCTGCTCCTTCCCTCCCGTTTACCACAGGCTTCAAGCCCTCTATACCCCTTTAATGTTCCACACTTTCGTCTCTCCTCCTTTTGCTCCTCTTCGATTTCCAGCATGTCGTCCTCCTCACGTAGATCCACGCCCTCGCCTTTGCCGGACCATAACGACGTCTTGCTCACGCCCCAAGTCCTCATAGGTGCCTTGCACGACCTTTCGGTTCGCCTCCAAAGCTACTTTCCGTCCACTGTGCGCCTGGTCGTCCACGGTGGTGCCATAATGGTCCTCCATCCCATGCTCGCCTGTCGCTCCGGAACCCGCGACATCGACTTCCTCAAGCGCTCATTCGAGACTGAGTGGATTGCGCGTGGTGTCACTGACGCTGGTGCCCGCCTGGCCACCTGCATCAAGGCCACCGCGCGCAAGTTCAAGCTCGGTGCGGACTGGATGAACTCCGCCGCCGACGTTGCGCTCCCCATGGCTAGAGAGTGAGTCCCTCGCCCTTTGTCAATTTTTTCTTTCAGCCGCAGCTTGCCGTAACGTAATGGAAGCGCATTGCTGACTCAACGTTTTTATCTTCTGTTGTTGTCGCGCGCAGCTCATACGGGAAGACGTTTGACCCCATCTACTCCGACGCCGTCTCTCCCGCGAACGCGGGCATCAACACGCTCTTCACGTCCCCTGGCCTCGTCGTCATCGGTGTCAGCTGGGCGTGGAGCATCGCGCTCAAGCTTGTTCGTTACGAAAAGCACGACCCACACGATATCGCGAGCATCCTCCGTCTCGGCCACCGCCAGCGGAACGTCAAGTGGACCTGCTCGCTCCTCGAGAGCTGGCTCGTGCAGATGTGCGGTCCCATGGGGTATACCGCCTACGCGCCGTGGCAAATGGATGCCACCCGCAAAAAGATGCGTCACGCCATCGCCCTCGCATACGCGCAGGATCCAAAGCCTCAGCCTCAGCTACGTCCTGTGAACGTATTCTGAGCTGGGGCTGCAGATCGCTGTGGTATGCTTGTTTTCGATCGTATCCACGTTCCCGTTTGGTGCCCTGTGGTTCCCTCTGCTGTTTGTATCGTTATCATTTTTTTTTGCTGTTTGTCGCTCTGCTACTGGTTCCTTAGACATCTCCGCTGCCCCTACACTCTACCTTCGCGCCATCCCCTTGATCCTCATCCCCCACCGATTCCCCCTTTACCCTAGTATTACTGATTATGGTTCTGCCGCGGACGTTATACCCTAATGCTAGCACACGGTAGTCACGACTGGTACGATACTACCACGACGCCTGTTCATACGATTCTTGATCACGAATTCACGACCTTGTTATCACCATACCTGATCTGCGTGAACGCCAACGCTGCCCGGTACTCTTCCATAAGCCTAAGTATACGCCCCGTCGAACCTCACATGCCGGTGCTGTGAGTGCTACACTGCTACATGGTGATATATTACGACAGCGACATAACGGAGCACAACAGACGGTTATCCAACAATGCTAAGTTGAGCTAATTCCTCGTGTCTTGTCTACTAAGTGTATATAGGTGATTACATATGACACAACCCAATCATCCATGTCCAGTCCGATGTGCAGTAAAACTACACCCATGAGTCTGTTCGCGCTCCTCGACGAACGGACAGGGCGATATAAATTACCTCGGACACATCTTACTACCTCCACTTCCCATCTGAACGGGCCCGGCCCCGCTCGTCGAGTGTTTCGCCGGCGAAACACTCGACGCCGAGTCGACGGACGCGGACCGAATTGCAGACGCCTGGCGCGCGTCCCGGCACCGGTGTCGAGCGGGGCTCGTGTGCGGCGCAGGCGTCCCGCCGGGCGCAGACGGCGGCGCCCAAGATGCGTCTGACATCATCATCATCATCATCGACAGCTCGACTTGACGCCACAAGTTCAGGCAGGAGTACGGGTTGTAATCTGTCGGAGCGGCGCCCGAGCCTCGTCAGCACACAGCTCTCAGGTTATCGGCCCCACCCCACGCCGTCGCTCCGAATGCCCGCGGGCGACGAGCGGGCAGTGGCGTCCGGCCGACTCGGAGACGTGGGGCGGGGGGGGGGACTCACCGAAGTTGCCGACATTCGTGCAGGAGCAGTTCTTCGCCTTCCGCACGGAGGGGAGACGCGGGCAGTGCATGAAGGGCGGATGCTGGTAGCCGATGTCGTCGAAGAAGTGGATCTGATCTTTGCGCGCGAAGAGCGCCGCGCCAATGCTATGGACGGGTGCGTCGCCCCAGCGCTGTAGGGCGTCGGAGAGCCGTTCGACGGTGTGCGAGGGGGAGCAAAGCGACGAGAGGGGCGCAATGAGCAGGGGTGGACGAGGACGAGGGCTAAGGTCAACGAACCTCGTAGTAGAACCCGCCTTTGGACTCGAGGTGGTCGAAGAACTTGCTATACGCTTCGCCGCGCCAGAGGTCCATACTCGCTATCTCGAAATTGCTCCAGACTATGCGACGCCAGTTAGTGGGTTGGAACGGACACGGATGCACGCCGCGACACGCACAATGGCACATATTGTAGGTGTTGCCTCCATCGTCAGATAGGAAGGCCAAGGCGTTGTTGGGGGCGAGGTATTGAGGGTTCTCATTGGCGAACTCTGTCGCGCGGTTGACTAATGAGCAAAGTCCTGTGTCGAGAGGATAGTTAGATTTTCACCTTTCACAGCATCCCATAAGGTCGGAACTGTCTGCGGCCACTCGTACAACGAGATGGTGAACCCTTACAGCGCTAATTGTTAAAATAAACTCGTCCTCAAATGAGAATGGCTACTCACCGTATGTCTTGTCGTTCTCTTCCATAAAAAGGAAGGGATCGTAGTCGGTATCGCAGAAGAAACTAACGCCTGGCCTATCTTCATATTAGATGACAGCGTGAAAGGAGGGTTGAAGGAACACATACTCTACTCGCCAATACCACTTGTAGCTCTGCAACAGTGGATGTCTGTAGAAGAACTGCTGCCTGTGAGCCAGATCAAAAGACGGTCTAGATCAACACAATACTTACGCCAGAATTGAAGCGGCACATGTTACGATAACTATTGGAAACGTCAGTTGAAAGTGGGAAAAAGACCGAGTAAAGAAGGACTGACGAAAGGCTTCCTGTGATGGGAGAGGGAATGAGTCCGAGACCAGAAGAGACCGACGGCGGGGATCTCACCTCCATACACGACGTTGTCCGCCTGCATCTTAGCCCTTCCTGCAGCAGCCTTCTCCTCGTCTATCCAATCCGGCTGGTACCAGTGGTCTTTTGGGATGAGGCCAAAGGAAACAGGGCCTGAGATAGCGCTGCTCATCTTCCTGTAACCATGGTCAAGGCATCGTCGAGAATGCATGAGGGAGGTAACGACTTACTCCTTAAACTCGTCGGAGAAGGCGACCTCGTTAAGGAAGACCCACGGGTACCCGAATCGCTTGTTGAAGCGTTCTTCGAGTTGTCTGACACTGGACAAGGCGCTGTCCAGCTCGGAATTGCGTACGAGCATAAGGAGGACGGCGTTCGCTCGCCGTGTGCCATTTGTGCCCTGCTCGTAGTCGGAGACGTTGACGGTAGGGATCGGTGAAGAGGATGAGGATGCAAGAGTTGTGGGGGAAGTGGTGACGGACGCGGTGGCGTTCAAGTCGGTGAACTCAACGAAGGACTCGTTACCCGTTGGCCATCGGAATACACGGATTGTGATGTTGTATTCTGGCCGTAGATATCGGAGGATAGAATGTAGAGAAAACTGCGTTGTAAACGAGCAAAGTGAGCAAGCACTGAAATTTTACAAGAGGACATCTACTCACAAGGAATGTAATAGCCAACCCCAGCCACAATACTGTCCGGTTCAACCTTGGCACTCGGTGTCGTACCGACCGAGCATAGAACTCTTTGTGGTGGAGGGGAAGCCAGGAAGATGGAGACATGTTGATGGTGTCTCACTACCGGCGAGAGGGAGATAATAGGGCTCCAGCACCTGCCACCGCCACACGGTTTTGAAGCCGCAGCACTCCGCGCAGCGCGAGTGCTAACAATGCGCAGCCGGGCGGTTTACGCGATGCTCGGAGGCAAAATACACCCTATAGTACAGATTGCAAAGAGACCCATATTTTTCCAGAACACGACTCCAAAATATACGATTGGAAGGCCTGAGGAATCATGGAGGAATATGAAACCCAACCAATCCCGAGGTTCCTACTTGGAGAGGGAAGCGACCACCTTATCAAATGGCGAAGCTACGTGATGAGGATATTGCGCTATCTAGTTACGTTACCTGGTCCTGTGGAGCCCTCGAACTGCCACGCAGCAGACACTCCATGGGCCAGAGGGCAATCATCAGACTGAATGGGCCGACACTCGGAGATAGTGCGAACTTACTTATTGAGGGCCATTCATTATGCATAGGCTCGAACTTATCCAACGCCAGCGGTTGGCGGAGGAGGACACGCGTCACCGCAGCAGAGCCTAGACAAGGGTGGTGCGCAGCCTGATTCGGGTTATTTATGGATGAACGACCTTGTGGCGGAAGTCCGTAGCAAGGCACGAGCGAGCATCTGAGGAGAGAGCGTCGCGTGGATTTTCCGTTATACACGAATTTGCTGTCCAGAAAGGAGAAGTGAGTACTAGTTGGACAGGTTTAGCCTGTTCGGTGCTGAGCGACGTTGATTGTCGGGGGTCGGCGAGACGGCGGGGCCGCTCAAGGGCCGCTAGCGCCTTTTCGTGGCGGGATGGCGGTGCGTCAAGGCTTTGTCATTCGACTCATGATTGGATCACTGCTCAGTGCACACCAGGTGCACACTCGCATGGGTTTATCGACTGTTTATCGTTGGCCTGATCGTTGGCCAGGGCCTTGAAACCGTCACCGTCTTGACCCTGCCAGCCGCCGCCATAGCAGCTCGTAGCAAACCCTCAGGCTGAAGTTGCCACTTCATGGAAGGTAGGCGTCCCGTTTGCGTCGCTAATCCATGCATCAACCGTTGACTTGACCCGTGTTTTATGCTGAAAGAAAGGGCGATGATGGACCGTGCCATCGACCGGTTCCCGAACGAAATTTTGGTCGAAATATTCCTCAACGTCCAGGCCGAATCGTCATCAAATAATCCCTGGTATAAGCTCTTGCAAGTATGCAGGCGGTGGTTCGCCGTTGCTCGTGTTTCCCCGGTCCTCTGGCGCGTCATACGCTTCAGAGACGACATCAACGTGCTCCGATACAGCTTGACCTATTCGGGAGATATGTTCTTGGACCTTCGTTGCAGCAACGTCGAGGATTTCGGCCCTGTCACTTCAGTCGTTTCACCACACGTTCATAGGATTCGCAAGCTCGATCTTGTCCTGCTCTTCCATATATCAGATCCCGCTCTGGCCTCCCTTCTATATCACCCCATGCCGGCTCTTGAGCGACTCAATGTAGACTTTGATTCCGGAGCATTCGACGGAGATGAGGAACTAGATGCTCTGGATCCTGACGCACAAGAGGATGAGGAAGGCTCACCGATTCGATACCCCTTCTTCTGGTTTCCCAATCCCGCACAGTTCCCGCGACTCACTCACCTTTCTTTGGGGTCGTGTGTTACCTTTTCCCTTCGTTTCCCCTTGATCACCACTCTGACATCGCTGGAGTTGGACTGCTGCATCATACCCGGAACGATCCTTCTCGACCATTTCATGGAAAGGTTTCTGGCAAGGCTCCCGGCGCTGGAGGAGCTCCGTCTCTGCCGTATGGACTTTTCACCATCCCCAGGTTCGGCTCTTGGGTTCCTCCCCTCTCTCCGCACCCTCAAGTTCGAGCATTTCCCTATCTCCGTCGCCTCCTTCCTCTCCAGCTTTGCACCGCTGCCCAGCGACATGAATGTCCACGTTAACCGACGGCTCCGCTACGTCGGCCCAGATATGGATCCGGAATCCCCCGTAACCGCCCTCTACTCCCTTCCGCCCGACAGGAGCGTCCTTCCCATACTCGACCTCGTGGAAACCGTGACCATACACCAGGATTGGTTCGAGAACTATAGTCTTTTCGGCACTACGCCCACGGGGGCCACCGTCGAAATCGCTGCCTGGGTCGCAGAGGACTGTCCCGAGCCCCTGGATTACCTGGCGGACGTCGCAGACGCATTCAAGAATGCGCCAGTTACCGAGCTCCGAGTCGAAGGCCACGGCGAGCACAAGATGGACGAGGATCAATGGACGCGTACTCTCCCTGTCTTCCCGCGGTTGCGACGCATCGCGATTGTGGACACGAAGGATGGGGAGCGCGACGCGCGGCCGGGCTTGTTGAAGGCTCTCCGTACCGTTCCAGCCGATTCTTCCGACATTCCATGCGTCGAGCTGCAGTCCCTCATCGTGGCCCGAAGCCTCGCCGCGATGCCAAGCTCGCCATTGAGATTGCGGGGTGTTTGGCCGAGAGGTCTTCCCGTGGCAGCCGCCTCGAGGACCTCTGTATCATCCTCGTGCGTCCGGAGAAGGCCGGCAAGGCTCCGTCGACGTTCCAGGAGCGGCAAAAGGTGTACACCGACACGCTGAAGCCCCTGGTCGGGACACTTCGCTTCGAAGAGCGAGCGGCCCCGGGTTGGAAGGTCATTGTGAGTAGCACGGCCAGCAATGATTGCGAGGATCGATTGATTTTGACCACTAGTGCATGTAGGAGTATTGACCAGAGAACCCGACGTGTTGAGGCAGGAATCGCTAGCCATCCGCGATACATCTATCAGTAAAATATGATCCTTCAAATTCTCCAGATAGGATGACGAAGGCTTTTCTAGCTACTAGATGCGTCGCTTCAGACGGACAACATCCTCTTCCGGTGACACTCACCATCCTTTCTGACATCTGTCCAGGTGTTCTCTCTCGCTCTCGTTGGATCGCATAGGATCGCATATGCCCATGCGATTCATGGTGACACATGACAACTTATTCTAAATGTGAACTTGGAGCATTGTGTTACTGTGGCGTCCGGACGGCTGTGACCTATTTAGTGGGCTTGTTGAGATGTTCGAATCATAAAGTCCCAAGGGGCGCCTCAGACACTCTCTAGCACGTAGATAAACGATTGTCCTCTACTCGCGACCGCCATCTGGGGTATCGGCTCATTTGAGCCTACTGATTCAGAGTACGTCAGTTTTCTTGCCACTGACCAATTTTCCGACCTCATACGTGCTTCACATTAGGATCGTCCATGACGAGACGCAAGTCATCAGAGGCCTCAGCTGCTCAATTTGCCGTCGAAGCAGCCCCGACCTCCAACTCGGCCAAGCGACCCGGGATACTCTGTTTCGTCAATGAACTCCGGGACGACGTTTTGGCCGATATCTTCGCCTATGTGAGATTCGATTCCTGGCACGAGTCCTGGTACCGAGTCCTACTCCACATATGCCAACGATGGACCGCCGTCGCTCGTGCGTCCCCAGTCCTATGGAGTACGGTGGAGGTTCGAAAGGAACCAAAACTCGAGTTGTTAAGGTTGAGTCTGCAACTGTCAGGGACTCTGCCGCTGCATGTTTCCTTCATTCAAACCGAGGACCTTGTCGCCTCTATTTCCCTCATCTCCCCGCATGTTTCCCGCCTTCACCATCTCCTCGTCGTGGATGTTCGCGCAACCAGGGATGCGTCACTAGTGACTTTCTTGCGCCGGCCTATTCCCAATCTGAAGGAGCTAGAGCTTCGTTTCGACCCTAAAACGGAGCGATTACCCTACCTCGAAATGGACGATGCGCGACCCCCAGAAGACCTGGACCCCTTCCCCTGGAACCCCGAAAGCAACCGGTGTCCGGATCTGTGTCGTCTTTCCTTGGGCCGTGGAGTTGAGCTCGTAGGGCAACTCCCCGTCTACCACGCGTTGCGGAAGCTCGAACTACACGACCGCCGATGGCACACGCCATTCACCATCGCGACGTTTGCCCAATTCTTGTCTCAACATCCGCACCTCGAAGAGCTCTCCCTTCGCCAGTACCGTCCTGCCATCGTTCCAGTGGATGTTCCCTTATCCCTCCCCCAAAGCATCCGAAAGTTCTCGCTCGAGGACAACGCGCATTACGTCAAACCGTTCCTCTCATCGTTCCACATCAGCCCCACGGTCGACCTCTACCTCACCCGCGCGCTGGACTATCTGGACCATGGCGACATCGACATGGACGACTATGACCCCGAGACCATGCACACGATGACGCAGCTGCTCCCGGACAACCGCAGCCTGCTCCCGATCCTCGGCTTGGTCCACAAGGTCGAGCTCGACCGCGAGTTCGAGGCGATGTACACCCTCACGGGCCGTACCCCCGAGGGGACCGTCGTCGAGCTCGCAGGAAAGGTGCACAGCGACGCCGAAGCGAGCTCCGCGAGGGGCTCCACCTCCTCGAGGAGATCACGGACGCCTTCCCGTCCGCGCCGCTCGCCGAGATCCACGTCGGAGGCCCACGGCTCGTCCGTACTCGAGAAGCGCCACTGGGTGCGCGCGCTGCGGACGTTCACGAGGCTGGAGCGCATCTCCGTCGTCGACACCGCCGCGGAGACGCGGTGGGACGCGCGCGCGACGCTGCTCGAGGCGTTGCGGATGAGCGAGCAGCCGAAGAAGAACAGGGGCCTCGAGGGAGCTCCGATCCCGGCTGTGGTGGAACCGCCGCCGCCTCTCGCGCTCGCGCCCCAGCTCAGGTCGCTCAGCTTCGTGTCGAACGCGTGGGACAAGGAGGACGACGCTTTCGCGAAGCTGCTCGAGCGCTGTCTTCAGGCCAGGAAGTCGCGGGGCTGCCAGCTGAAAGAGCTGCGCGTGGTCCTGAAGTACGCTTGGCCGATGTGGGAGGCTGGAAGTAACGAGCGAGAAAATCGACGGCGCATGGAGGCGTACGCCACGAGGCTGCAGCACCTCGTCGATAACTTGCATATCGAGTTTGACAACTGGGCGGCTTGAGTGAGTTTTCCCAATCTCCATGACAATGCTGAAACTGTTACTTACAATGGTCGTATCTTCTTGGGCTTGCAGGCTGGCCAAGCATATTTCGAACTGAAAAGCGGACGCTCTCAAGTTTTGCCCAGGCGGACTGCTGTTAACAGCAGGCTGTGGTATGGACTAAACATCATCGCCCGGTCGAATATCATATCTCGCGAATGTCTTAATGTATTGTATAAGATTTATGTTAGCGTTGATGCAGTCGGGAGCCGGAAGGAAGAAGGATAAGCGTACCAAATGAGACACTACACATATTATTGAATAACGGTCCGATTCCAGTTGCCTGTGGTTGTGTAGTTCATTAAAATGGTTGAAGGTGCCAATGGTTGACACTAACCTGGGGCGTTGACATTGGAAGGTGCAGGGTACGAGAAGTAGTAGCTATTCGTCGTATACTACGTACTGGGCGAGCCGCAAAACGCGCGGTGCGAGCAGCGCCTGTTTGGCCGAGTCTGAAGCGCCAACGCCCAACCGAACCCTCTTTGTCGCTCACCGCCATACCGTCGAGTCGCTACCCTCCTCCACCTCCTGCTTAACACCCGTCTTAAGTACCTACTTGTTCATTCACTCCCCTTCCGACATCAAAATGTCAACCGAAGATGAGGTCAACCCCTACGAGCTCCTCGGGCTGTCGATTGAGGCCACGGAGCAGGAGATCAAGACCGCATATCGACAAAGGTCCTTGAAGGTCCATCCGGATCGCGTGAGTTCTCCTTCGCTGAGACTTTTCATTGCGCAAGAATTGAACGTTGTGTCTAACCAAGTTCGTGGTGAAAGAACCGTGGTAATCCAGATGCAGGTGCGTTTGGGTACTTCATCACCGTCTTGCCATCTGGTCACTGACGAACATACGGTAGCTCGCAAGTTCCATGAACTACATCAAGCGCAGGAGCTCTTGCTCGACCCGCTCCGGCGCATGGCGCTGGATGCGAAGCTCCGCATCAAGGAGGCCCGCAAAGCCAGGTACGCTACCTTCGACGCCAAGCGCAAAGGGCTGGTGGAGGAGCTGGAGGAACGCGAGCGCGCGCTGAAGAAGGCACGGCTGGACACTGAGGTAGAGAAGAAGCAGCGGCTGCGCGAGAACGAACGCATCATGGAGGAGGGCGTCAGCTGCGAGAGCTGCGCGAGCGTGAGCTGCAGAGGAAAGAGCAGGAGCGAGAGACATTGCAGCAGAAGGTGCAACAAGAAGCGAACGCGGGCTTAGAACCCCCACCTTCCGGTCCGTCCCCATTCCTCTTACCCGACATGAACGTCCTTTCGTTAACATGACGGTTGCTCAGGTCCCCTGGACACGACTGTTCGCGTCAAGTACCCTCTATCGTCCCGACCAACCCTCGTCGATGCCGCTTCAGTTGGCGCGGTTCTCGCACCATTCGGCGCAATCGATGAATCGTCCGTCGTCCTCTCTCTCAAGCCTGCACCCCCTAAAAAGCCCAAACGCGGGACCGCTCTCGTGCCGTTCACACAAATCGGAGGTGCCTTCGCCGCTGTTTGTGCCAGCGAACGTGCGGAACATGGTCTTCAAGACATCGAGGTTGCCTGGGCAGGTGGCGCGGAACCAGAGCTTATCGGGTGGTTGAAGAAGATGGGCCAGCTGGGCGGAACCATCAACGGCAAGCCACCACCGCCAATAGACCACAAGTCCACACCTGCGACGGCCACACCGGCATCGGATGACGCATTCTCTTCATTCCCGTCAACCTTCGTACGTTGTCTTTGTTTTGAAAGTTGCACATCGATTCTCATAGGATGTCACTAGCCGGATCTCAACGCGGCTCCTCAACGGCCAAGTGCACCCACCGCGGTTCCCGGGTTGGATTACGAGTCTCTCACGCTCATGCGGATGCGTCAGGCGGAGCGGGAACGCCTCGAACGCGAAATCCGGGAACAAGAAGCAGCAGAAGGCGACTAATGGCGTCGGTATTTCCGCTGCATGTTTACGTCTTCTGTGTGGGGTTGAATGTCATTGTGTATTATCATACTGCCCTGCTGTCCTCCTCCTGGCGCGTAGAGTCGTGGACGAACTTCCAAGGGGGCAGTATGGCCCTGACGAGTCCACAGAAACCGACGTTTCCGACGCTGTTCTTGGATTCCGTGGTGCCGCTCCCCTGTTAAGCATGTACCTGCTGTATATGACCGTCGTCATGCTTATCCTTCAAGACGTTAACATATAGGAGAAGTGCAACGAGTGATAGGGAAGGATGGTAGTTGGCGCCAGCTTCAATCGGACCGCCTCTGGCGCGCCTCTAACAGCCTCTAACACCAACCACCACCTTCCAGCCCCTAGAATTTCACTTATAGCAAATCCTCTCACCGATTCGCCTTCTCGATCCCGAAATGTCTTCGGAAGGTGTCAATCCCTACGAACTCCTTGGACTCTCCATTGAGGCGACGGAACAAGAGATCAAGACCGCATATCGACAGACGTCATTGAAGGTCCATCCGGATCGCGTGAGTCATCCTTCCTGACCCGTTTCGTCGTGCCAAAAATTGAACTCCGCCGTGTCTGACCAAGTTCGCGGTGAAAGAACCATGATAACCCAGATGCAGGTGCGTTTGCGCCTTCTCATTCATATTGTCGTCGGCTACTAACGTACGTACGGCAGCTCACAAATTTCACGAATTGCAATGCGCACAAGAGCACTTGCTCGACCCGGACAAGCGCAAGCGCTTGGATGAGAAGCTCCGGAGCAAAGAGAACCACGAAGCTCGGTATGCGAAGTACGATGCGAAGCGCAAGGAGCTGGTAGAGGAGCTGGAGAAGCGTGAGCAGGGAAGCGAAGAAGGCGCGGGTAGATCGTGAAGCGGAACAGGACGGGAAAGGCTGCGCGAGAACGGGCGCATCATGGAAGAGGGGCGGCAGTTGCGCGAGCAGAAAGGACTGGAGAGGGAGGCATTGCGGCAGAGGGCACAACAAGGAGCGACTCGCGCCGGTGTCGACCTCCTACCTTCCGGTTCGTTCATACCCTTTCAAGAATATACTCCTATTGACGTGAACTGTACATGTCGCCCCAGGTCCCTTGGACACGACCGTCCGTATCAAATACACCCTGTCGTCGCGCCCGACGCTCATCGACGCCGCCACAATAGCCGCAGTCCTCACGCCGTTTGGCGCAATCGATGAACCGTTCATCGTTCTCTCCCTGCCGCCCGCGCCCCCCAAGAACTTGAAGAAGCCGAAACGCGCGACTGCCCTCGTGCCGTTTACACGCATTGAAAGTGCTTTGCGGCTGTCTGTGCCAGTGGGCGTGCAGAACATGGTCTCCAAGACATCGAGGTTACCTGGGCGAGTGGAACGGAGCCAGAACCTATCGGCTGGTTGAAGAAGATGGGCCAGCTAGGGAGGATAGCCCACGGCAAGCCATCACCGTCGATAGGTAGCCAATATTCGATCCCAACACCCGGGCTAGGTATACCATCATTAGATGACCCGTCTTCGTCGTCCTCATCAACCTTCGTACGTCCGAGTCTCTTAGAAGCCCAACTCAATTCTAATAGTTTAGTTGGCGACCGATTTCGTGCACACCAAAATGTGTTCGTGTCCATCAAAACGCCACCGCTGCCGTTGATGCCGAAAGCCAACCCAGTACGCTCTCGGGCGATATCGTGCGGCAAGCACATAGCTCCTCGAGTTCTTCACCTTTCCCCTTCGTTTTTGAAAGGCGGATGGAAAATGCCTCTTGGCGTCCCCAGTTCGTGGCGAGGAAAGGGACGGCCTGACAGACAAACCAACTGGCACCCCGCGCGACTGTGGCGGCCTCAAACCTCCATCACCGACATCTGCTACGGAGCTCCTTATTTGGTGCGAGTAGACGGATTTGGTCGTGCACGAAGTTGGAGGCCAACTAAACTATTAGAATTGAGTTGGGCTTCTGTGTCGATGTTTACACCTCGAAACTCACTAGACCTTTCGTAGCCGGCCCTCCAGCGGCCAACCGCACCCATGGCAGCCCCCGGGTTAGCCTATGAATCGCTCACGTTAATGCGTATGCGCGAAGCAGAGCGCGAACGCCTCAAACGCGAGATTCGAGAGCAAGAAGCAGCAGAAAGCGACTAGCGATGCGTATTCCAATGTCACGACGTTGTCTGTCTAAATTTGAAGCATGAGTTTGAGTGTTTCTCTGCCACAGTCTTCCCGCTCAATGTAGCTGCAGCCGACGACTGTACGACGGTCCTTAACCCATGACCGAATAGACCTTCCCCCTAACATCCTGAATCGTTGGATTGGGTGAGAATAATTTAGATAGGACGTCGGATTGCTCTAAGCTCAGCTATGCGTTAGAGTGAGCAAAGTACGCGGAACATGCGATAGGAGAGGGGGGAATGTCATTTTGTTTTGACGTCCTATTTGAAGTATACAAGATAGAGATACGTTACTGGCGTGATTTATGGGCAGGGGTTGCCTGCAGCCTGCAGAATGTTCATTAAGGCACTCGCGAAAGGTCCATGACCGCGCCTAGATGCTTGGACTAGATCCACAGGGCCAAGGCGTGCGGTTACGCGAACATGGACGTACTTCCTCTAGACGCAGTTACTCGAGTTGTTACAACTGGCTTTGGACCGCTCAAAATCTAGCTTGACCTATAGCAGATGTATTTGATGGCTTCCATGTCCACCTAGAACGTACAGAAAACCTACCTGGTTTGCGAAGTCCGCGTCGTAAAGCACCCTTAGTCCGGTGCACGCGAGGCCGAGAGCAACCTTCAGCGTCGCCTCGTGCGCTTCAGGGGTTGAAGCGGATTTTGCGAATTGAGGTGTGTGGTTCGACCCGTTTGGCTCTGTAGGAATGGAGTACGCAGGATGTATAGCAGGGAGAGCTGTTGCAGAATGGGAATCAGCCCGAGAGGATACAGAGTTGGTGTCGAGTTACCAAAAGTGATGTTCCCCTGGGATCAGTGTCAGCTTAGCTTCCGGAGACGATAACCAAAGGTCGTGGTTACGCACGAAATCCGTGGAGTAGGAGGTCCCCTCGCCAGTATCTGTCCGCATGGCGTAGCGATCTCCGACTATTCTAGCATATTCCTGGCCTAAAGGAGTGTAGTTGATCAGGATTCCGCAGGGGGTCACTGAAACAACGCGGATGACATACCCAGGACATCGTTGTTGCGCACCTCAGAGTAACCGGCACCCAGCTTGACCTCAACTTTACACGCTGTAGCCAGGGCCGCGGCCCTAGAGGGTTGGTAAGTCTTGGGACTTTCTGGCACGTCAATATTCCACATACTGGAAACATGCGACCACGCGTTCGCGCAGTGACTCTAGCTCGGCCCATGTTGGTGCCCGGACGTAGTACCTTAACTTTGCATAATCGGGAATGACTGCGTGACGATGATAAGCTTCTAACCACCCGCGTTTTGATAACCGCGCACCGTTAGCCGTCCAGTCGCGCCCAAGGATTATGCCGTGTACGCGTTGGTCGGGCTTCATCTGCTGACGCAAGGCGGAGATGCTTGCGTAGGCGATGAACGCCGCGTCAAGCGCGTTCTGAGCCTCCCAGGGTGCCGCTGCAGCGTGCGCTCTGTGATGAAAACAGTTATAGACTGGCAACGAGAATGAATGGGGTGGGCGGCATACCCATGTCCAAAGAACTCAACGTCGACCGGCTGACGAGCTACACCAGGCCACAGCGCTGCAAAATTGTCAGGTCCGGACGATGGGTGGCTCCTGCAGGATTAGACCGGCAAGAAGGTTTGCAAAGGGGCGAAGGAAGCAGGATGAAACACTCACATTACACACGCGTCCATTCCCTCGTAAGCGCCACGCTCAAGAAGGATGATCTTCCCGCCCCGGGTCTCTTCAGCAGGTGTCCCGAGCAGGACGACCGTCCCCGGAATGTCGTGCTTCTGGAGGGCTGCCTTGATCGCTACGGCCACGGCTGCGCCGGACATCGCGATGAGGTTGTGCCCGCATGCGTGTCCAATCTTCGGGAGAGCGTCCATCTCGGAGTTGACGCCGATGACACGGGCAGGCCCTTGGACTTCCTTTCCGTGCTTCCCCGAGACGCGATGTGTGAACTCGGCGCGCCATGCTGTCGTAAGGCCGAGATAATGGGGGGTCACAGCGAACCCGTGGGACGCCATGAACCCCGTGAGTCTGTCATGTGCATACCTAGGAGACGAGTCAGTGGACAGGGCGAGAGCGACGAGCTATAACATACTTCTCTTTGAAGCCAATCTCCGGGTGCTCTGCACAAGGCGCGGATGAAGCTATCTACCCGGCAATTCGAGCGTAAGAACACGCACCCCAAATATCAAGGCTAAGCTGACGCAGTTCTGGAGAAAGTCTCTGCAAGGTGTCGTCTATCGTCTGGATTGCCTCAGACGACAAGCCTCCGTCTGACGTGTACGACGGCGGTTTCTCCGACGAGTCGTAGACAGGACCGCCAGCTATGCCCTTCTCCCATTCGTCCCGCCCGTACCAGTGACTATAAGGGGGCTACGCAGATGAACATCGGGTGAATGTTGCGCAGATATTGAGGACAACCCGGACGTACTAATACGGGGGGCTCCTGGTCGCTGCTCGCTTCCTCGGGTAGCTCCAACGTCTCGGCTGCGATCCGCTTTTTGTCTCTCCTCCAAAATGGGAGGATACGAGGCCAGCAACCGACGTGAACCTCCCGATCTTGGGGCGTTTCGACAGACGGAGATGCCTGGTAGTATGACATGAGCGGACAGAGGTCTCAAGTAAAAGCGCAGAAGTTAATGAACCTTGAGCATTTCCGTCTCTATGCACTCGCTCGCTTTTACCTTCCTCTAGACTGGTACAGGCGCTGGAGAGTCCAGTCATTAGATTTGATCGTTCCATTGGAGCTGAATGACCAATAGTCCGTGCTCACCGCAGGAACAACACCTGCCTTGTTCGTGCACACCGCGGAGGTCCTCAAGCGGAGCTTCAGCCTGAACTTGCGGCGCGCGGATGCTGGTTCCGGTCATACAGATTCTCTGACCATGAACGATCGTCGTTGTTGCAGGACGCGCATGGTGGATTGGTAAGTAGGTCCACCGCCAGAAATTGCCATTAAATGCCGCGGGCGGTGCGATCGGGCGGCGACGGGTGAGATGTCAGTTTGCTGTTTAAGCGCCTCCTCGGAGTCGGACGTTGATTTTCTGAGAAATCGGAGAGGTTACGATCCGGCTACTACTACGTAGTTTCTCATTAGCATTGAGACGACGGATTGCTTAACAGAACGTACCGAAACTGGTACAACTCCCGCCAAGGTTCCTTGTAGCGCGTCGGTCGTTTGTACTATGACTGTGCACGGTCCGAGGAGGCAGGCGCCTTAAGTTTTAACCGCGTGAGGGTTTCGAGTCTGATAATCTGAGATCTAAGCGGTCCGTTCGTTACCTTAGATAAACTGCGCCCCGAGTCCGTTCCGAGTCCGGGACTCTGGTGAGATCTACTTATTTATCTGTTGAGTCTGACCCTGTCTGACCATGGCTGCGAGCTCTACGAAGAAAGTGTTGATGTTGCATGGGTAGGTCATCTGGTCCTTCACATAACAGTGGCTGCCTGAGCCAACCCGATCTGACCCTGTCCAGCTATGCGCAGAATGCCGCGATCTTCAGCAAGAGGGTACTACACCTTTGCTCACGATGGACTGTGTCGATGCGCTGACTATGCACTTGAAGCTCGGGGCTCTGCGCAAATCCTGCGGAAAGGACATCGAATTTGGTACTAGCTCAGATGTCGTTCGAGCTCCGAGATGCGCTCCGCTGACGAGCCTATAGTTTTCATAGACGCACCGCACGTTCTTTCGCCCGTAGATCTTGCGGAAGCTTTCAGATCTTCATCAGAGACCTCAACCTTGGACGATCTTGGAGCACAAGAGGCGACGGCAGATTCTGATCCTGCCTTGCTGCCTAGAGGCTGGTGGAACGTCGATGCCGCGAGAACGAAGACCAACGGCTTGGAGGATTCCATCTTGCAGCTTCGTGACATCCTCCACAAAGATCGCTATGACGGGATCTTCGGTTTTAGGTGGGTCCCAACATTTCCCAATACCGACCGTACGAAACTTGACCCGCCTCTTCGTGACGATAGCCAAGGTGCGGCGATGGCTGCCCTCATGAGCGCATTAGTAAGCCGTCCTGAATTCAACTCAGATAATCGCTTGGTTTATCTTTTGCGTAGCTCGAGAAACCTGAGGTCTTCCCACCGTTCCTGGTCGACGGGAACCCGCCTCATCCTCCGTTGTAAGAAATGCCTGGTCGTCAACTTGCGTGCGCTGACAAGGGCAATCCGCCAGTACATTCTGCGTGGCGGCGGCTGGGTTCAGGCCGACCAGCCCACTGTGCGATTCCATCTTCCTGCCGTCATACTCGACGCCGACTCTCCACGTACTCGGTCGCACGGACATACTTGTGGTAGAGGAACGCTCCAAGACGTTGTCCGACGTGTCAGCGAACAAGCGAATCGAATGGCATGACGGCGGTACGTCCTTCACCGCATTTTTTCCTTATCTCTTTAGATGCAAGCTATCCTCGCAGGCCACTTCGTGCCGTCGAAGGCAACTTGGCGGAACTTCTTAAAGGCGTACCTCAAAGATCCGTTGGGAGACGTGCCGTCCCCCGGTCCTTCTTCGGCGTCACAACCGGCGTCAGGCGCTGCGACCCCAGTGACCGCTGGTTCGTGAAGCTGCCTGAAGTTGTTGTAATTAGTAGGTGAGCTTCAGTACCTGATCTCGACCATGTATAATCGGCTGACGTCTTGGTGCAGATATAGATCACAATAGACGCGGCTGAGTCCTGGACGCCGTACTTGGACGCAAGCGTTCCACCTCTCGGAGGCTTTTGACACACCATCATAACCCAGACACTGCTGCTCTCTCTAGTGGCGGCCGAACGGCGATCTGCACCCCGCCTTTCCCCCAAGGTAGGCGTGGATCGGAAAGGGACCAGAGCGCTACCAGTGCACATCTCTCGCAAGAACCCCGCCCGGACCTTGTACGGTCTTCGAGATGCTGTACCGGGCGGGGTTTAGATATAGCAAGCAGAGAAACAGCGGTCCTTCTTGCGGTGCTAGCGACCAGCCCGGCGACTGATAACGATCGTGCCGCGCTTTCCAGTTGAACCCAGATACTTAACTCGCCGCATGAATGTATATAGTTGTAGGGACTTCGATATGGCTAAAAGCTTCCAGATTCGATCGCGAGATCATTCAGAGGCGTACTATGTGACACCGCATTCGAGGGTCTCGCTACTGCGCCGAGAAGTTGGTGCTGCGATGCCTGTGTCTCGTGCGCCTTCGATGAGTCTATGACAAAGCTTGTAGGCAGACATCGATTGTACGTCAAGGTTATTAGACAACTGCCGCTGCACCACACCTTGAGATTTTGTGGGCATGTAGTTGAACAGGAATCGAAGAAGCTGTGGGTCAAGAGAAATGCTTTTGACTCTCAAAGGAAAGGTGTGACAGTAGAACGAAATAGGATGTACGTTACACAGATACCATTCAAGGCAGATGGGAATGAACCAGTAGAAAGACAAACAAGTGACATGGGTAAATATAGTCCGTGGAGGTATCGTCCGAACACGGTCTAGGAGAACGCAAAGTACACGTAGCTGGAAGAGACTTATCAGCGGCCAACGTAGCGACTGCGCCGTTTGCGGCCAGGTATACATCACAACGAGGATCGTTGTACGTGTATTATTACATTTGCTCGATGCCTTCGGCACACAAGCCACAGCCGATGCACTCCAAACAAGCTGCACAAACCATGTCAGCATCACGGTGCGAGTCTCATTGGGGATCGTAGGGACGCACCAAGACCGCCACAACAGGCGCAGACATAGCAAGGACAACACAACGGATTCTCGAACACGCCTAGTGCCGCAAAGCAACTAGTCAGTAAAGGTTGCGCCTCTAGAAATATTGCAGAACAACCCACCTTTGCAGCACCAAGCACTGAGACAAATTCCGGCAAGCACCACGAGGAACAGTCCGACAAACACTATGATTAAGTAGTCTGGACGGGGAACGCGTGTCAGCGGAGATGAACCATAAATTCGTCATTTGGCAACACGGACATTTGTGGTTCACGAAAGTGCTGCTCCCGCTGGTGCTGTCGGACGCCCTCTTCATCAAATCCGCCCAAGGCCGTCCACGAGTTGTCACTACCGTCGACAGTAAGGCCGAGTGCCCCCTTCAGCCATGACGACTCGTTGAACGTGGCATCATATAGGCCCACGGCCCCGACCAAGAACATCATGACGCAAAAGGCGAGAGCGATAGAAAGCAGGATAGGACGTCCCCGCTTACGGTTGCAGCGGCAGCGGCGGGATTCGGCGTCATGGGTCTGTGCGTATTGGTGACCGTAGTGTCCGTGTGGGAAGCTCTTCTCGTCGCTACGGTCGTAGGGAGTTGCAACGGGGGCATTGGTTGCGAATGGTTGAGACGTAACAGTGGGCATAGTCAAGGGGATCTATAGCAAGCACGTCGGGTGGAGAGTGAAGCACGGTACGGTTTCAGCACATGCCTGCTGCACCTTTGCCCTTTATAATATGGGATGCAAAGTACTCACCCGCGTCGAACAATGAATGGAAGGTCCTTCGGGAGACAGTTCTCAGCCGGGTCGGAGGGAGGAAAAAGCGGGTGGTGGGCGGATAGACGACTTGGTGGACCTAAGTGACTTGAAGGGTTGGTGGGGGATGACCTCACAACGCACCGACCGCAGCGCCATGCTTTTATGAGATTTTGGAGGTCTACCTGCGTTTATGCGGACTGCCAAGGATTCTCGTGCCCGGCGCGAGGAAGGTTGGAAGCCGATACAAGGCGGTGCGGCTGAGTGGATTAATCCTGTGGAGTCCTGAGTCCAGTCCGCACGCGCGGCAACCCGGCGCAGCAACAGGCGCCGCAGTGGGCGTTCTCGGCAACGCCGACCCTCGCAGGAAGCTCCGGCCGGACAACGGAGCCGTTGTGGGGCATGCACGGCCGGGAAGCGACCGCTGCGCCGAACCGCAACCTGACCACGGAGTGCACGAGTCGAGAAATGAGCTCGACCTCCTTCCCTGCCCACGACGACCACCCAGAGAGCTCGCAAAATGGATCCAAGCCCTCGACCGGTCTTACCTTCGTTCTCCCACCGCTCAGTGCCCTCAAGGCACAGAAGAACAAGAAGAAGGTCAAGCTCACCTACGAGGAACCTGCGAAGAAACAACCCCGGCCTATCAAGCTCAAACCGTTAAAAGAGGTCTTGTCGAGGCTGATTGTACAGGTCAAGAAGTAAGTTATCATTGTGCAGCCTGCCCACTACTCCTATGTGGGCATCGTTTGCTGATCCAGGAGTCGTGTAGGAAAGATGACTACGCCTTCTTCTTGCAGCCAGTGGACCCTGCGCAAGTCCCCGGCTATAGCGATGTTATTGCAAAGCCAATGGATCTTGGAACGATGACCAGAAAGGTTGAGAAGGGGAGATACAGGTCACTCGAGGAGTTCGCGGTGAGTTTCATTCGAGCACCTTAAATTTTGCGTCCATCTCCTGGTGCAATTTCCTATCCCCCATCGCTACCATCAAATGCAAGCCGTTCATCTATGTGATAATTCGCATGATATTGAATCGCATCGGTATTTGGTGGAAATGTGTTGGGAATGGGATGTTTTTGCTTTCTTCCAGAGCTTCTCGGTCTCTAGACCAGTTCTCGTCATTTCTAAAGCCTCGAAGAACGTCGGTATTATTGCCACAACGCAATCGCCCACTTGCTTCTTGTGGCTAAGCAGCCTATCTCGCGTTTCCCTTTTTCGTGGGGATCAAATCTCGCACCGTCCTTCTATTGGCGTACATTTCACTTCTCTGTCCTCTTCCTTTGCGACGATCCTTGAGGAGAACCTCGTAGTCCCCTCATGAGTGTACGAAGCTGGTGAACGTGGAACTGGGTTAT
Organism: Ganoderma lingzhi; assembly: GCA_026283605.1. Lineage (NCBI taxonomy): Eukaryota > Fungi > Basidiomycota > Agaricomycetes > Polyporales > Polyporaceae > Ganoderma > Ganoderma lingzhi. The sequence continues at coordinate 212,033 of JAPJYM010000022.1, read as the reverse complement.
GAGACCAGGGGTCCCACCAGAGCTTGACTGGGGTTGCTCCTGCCTCGAGCTGCCTGCCGCCGCGACTTAGTCGCCCCCCCCAATGGTTCAGCTCAGTTCATTAGTCTTCCGACTGTCGCCGATGTCAGCGCGGCCACTGGCTGCACTCTCCTCGACGTCGTCATCGCTGTTTCCGATTGCATGTGGCTTACTTGCTATTCCAGTCCGATATCAAACTCGTAACTGCCAACGCCAAAACGTTCAACCCAGCCGGTTCAATCTACCATACCGAAGCCGACCGAATAGAGAGCTACGCTTTAGACCAGATCACGAAGGCGGCGGCCACAGTCATAGAATACGAGGCAGACTGGAATATAGACGTGGAGAAGGACGATGATCCTGTCGCGCTCGACGACGACGAGATGGCGGGGACTTCAGCGGATAGGGTGGCGGGAACCCCGGTAGATGTTGACGAGAGTCGCGCGGGCTCTCCATCTGCGCCAGCGGGGGGAGGGAGGAAGACGAGGGGGAAGAAGCCTCTGGGGCGCTGTCGGAGAGCCTAGAGGCGGATGGCGGTTTACCTGGTACCAAGGACGGGCTCGGTGCGTTCCCACCGGGTTCAGATTGGGCAGAGTTGATGCTCGCGCTGAAGCTGAAGGGTGCGTGTGCTTGCGCGCTCCTCCTTTCGCTGTCCTAACTTATAACGTCGCTGCAGGCAAGCGCTATCGAACGAAGAAGGAACGGATGCGGATGGAGAGAGGCGGACCTCCCGTTGCTGCAGATGGAAGTCTCGACTACCCTGAGAGTGAGTTGCAGTTCGATGGCGATTTCGCAGACATTCTAACCATGAGCATCAGTGGAAGACCCCTTTTCCGTACTCTCAGCCATGGTTCCCGACCCGCCCACCCGTCCCCTTCTTGCCCCTTTGTATCCAACCACAGAATCTGCCGACCCCTCCTTCCCAGCACCGATCAGCATCGTTACTGCCCGAGACACGTCTGAGCCCTCTACGTCTGCTGCGACTACCGCCAAGCTTCAGCCAATCAAGAGTGCGAAGCCGGTAAAGCGGCGGCACTGGGTCATCAACCGGAACGGCCCAACGCGGAGTCGAATCAAAGACGTTGCGGACGAGGACGTTGTACCGGCTTGGAAGACACCACGAGAACCTGTCGCAACGGACTTTGGGTCGTACGCGACCCTCCCGAGCATCCTTGCGAACGAGAACAAGCTGAAAAATGTGGGCGAAGACCTCGGTTCGGAGACCAGGTTGATGGACGTCCTGCGGCGATCCCTAGATAACCCATCGTCCACCTCAGTGCCTGCAGCTTCGCCGTCTGACCAGAAGGCCCCTGCAGAAGAAGACAGCTACTGGAGAGGGAGAGCCACCGAAGCAGAGGCGTACATCAGCGACATCGTCTACGGGGGCGTCGATGGGCTTGCGTACGTGAGGAGTCTCGCCGAGTTCCTTACCCCTTCGGAGCCTGTGGTGAGTCACCCCTGTCATCGCGCTCGTGTAGGAGGAGGAGTCTAACGCTGTGCTCAGCAGCGCAATGGGGAGCCACCCACATATGGCGAGCTTGGCATGCCCGTCGCACAGTGGGTCGAGGAGAACGTGCTCGACCCTCTGACCGATGGGCGCCACCGTATCCTACGCGATGCAGCGCGTCTCCTCAACAGCCTGCCCCTCACCCCGCCTGAGACGCCCCCTTCCACCTCCTTTGCGCTTCCCGACGCTAGTTCAGTATCGCCGCCTTCCGACACAATTGACATTCGCCGCCAGATCGACCTGTCCCTGCACGTCTATCCTGCGGCGTCCCGGGCCCTCGAAACATTGCGCGCCATCCACGCAGACAAGATCGACCTGCCCTCGCTCATTAACACCCCAGGCGAGCTCTTCCACGCCGAGGACGTGTGGGCCGGCCGCGAGTACCGCGAAAAGCGAAAGCGGGAGATGGACGAGGCCCTGGCGCGCGACCCCGAGAAGAACGCGGCCGCGTACCTGCAGTGGGCGATCGCCGAGCACCGCCAGGCGGAGGCGAGCGCAGGCGCCGGGGCAGGCGCTGCGGACTCGGGCGTGGTGGAGGACGCGGCGATGCTGGCGTACGCGCTCGAGGCGGCCGCCGACGACATCGCGAGGTTCGCGAGCGGCTGCGGTGCGACGGCCGCGGGAGACGAACCGGTAGAAGGGAAGGGGAAGGGAAGTCGGGAAGTCGGCGCGCAGGAAGGCGGCCATGCGAGCGGCGCAGGCGCAGACGCGGATGGCGATGTGGCCATGAAGACCGAAGACGAAGACGAGGAGGATGGCACAGCGCCTCCTGCTGCCAACGGCGGGTCGTCCGAGCCCAGGTGGAAGCCGAGGATCCGATCCTGAGGAAGCTCCGGCTGAACCTCCTCGCGCTCGCCAAGAGGGCACCGCTGGACCAGATCATGAAGCTGCCTCTGGAGCTTGTTCCGGCGCACCTGCGGCATATCGTGCCCACGGCGGATGCTTGACTGGAGGCTTGGTCGCGATGGGCGAGTTTGCGGCACTGCAGTAGTTGTAAGACCGAGGTATAATAATGTTAGTGTTGCCGTGGGGTGGAGTCGGAGTCACTCTGGAGTGTCGGCTATCAGACTCCGACGCACTCCAGTCATCCAAGAGTGAGCCGAAGTCGATTATGTGAGCAGGCGCGTTTGCTCTCAATGGAAGGTCGGGAACACAACACGAGCACAAGCAATCGCGAGTCGAGGGTAAGGACTGTCGCGCGAGCGATGTGCGCGAAGATACTGGCTTGCGCGCATCTCACGCGCAAGAGCCTGCCATCCCTGAGTTGCAAGCGAGGTCGCAGACCCATCACATAAAACTTGAAAACAGGCTGAGCACCAAGCATTCTAGTAGACATACAATGTGAGCAGCACTATGCGCGCCGCGCGCGAGAGCAGATCTTCGAGCTGGAAACGCCACGGGCGATGGCATTGGCAGGAGTAGAATGAACGAATCGCTATGCCATCGACGCGGTAAGCCTGACGAGTAAACTCATCGCTTACGGGTGGAGGCAGCACATATGGCCACAGTGGAAACCCTGCTCTCCTCTCTTCGTCAAGCTCCTCGTGCGGCACTCTTGCTTGAGCATAATATGCTGTCCAGCTGGGATATGAGGCCCATCGGGATGCTGAACACTTGGAAAGCATGTCTATCATTCACCCCCCGTCGCCCGTGCACGCACTTATGCGTCAGAGATTCGGAACACTCCCTTCAACATTTCGGTAAAAATGTGAAAATAAGCCACTCTGTGCTGCTTCGTCTCCTGTTATTCCAGACGAAGACACAATGGTCATACTATCATCGCATGGCTTCGCGCGAGGAAGTCGCGCGCAGAGCCTTGCACGTCGCGCAACCTCGCAGCAGTCTGGATACCAAGCGCCTGCGAGAGATTCGAATCGGCTCCATGGCACTCCGACCGTTACCCGAGCACGCCCTCCTGGAGTGCATCGGAGTCACAACCTGGAGTACTCCGGAGGACTCCACTCCACGGCAACACTAAATAATGTATTCTTGTTGCATCTTCCTGTCAGTAGGAATGGGTGAGACTCGCCGGATCCTGGTGTCAAACCAGGCCCTCCGCTATCATTATTGGTTATTGTTTTCGCGAAGCATGGTGTCAGCAACTCAGTGGACCACGGGTACATCAAACATGGTATGTCCCCGAATACGATGGGTTCGATTACAATGGGATATGTAGCACAATACAGAGCATGACTAGACGATCATACGGTAGTCCCCAGAGAGTCCTATGAAGTCTTCCCCCCAAGAAAGTCCGTTAAATACAATAGTGAAAAAATACAACAGACAGTCATCGAAGGGTTCAGTACACTCTCATAACAGGGAGGCTCGGAAGATGGCGCGTCGATTCCTGGGAACATGCGAGGGCAATAGCATGGCGCATCTTCTGGCGGGTGGCCTCCATCTGCCACGGCGGATATGCGGCGTAGCCCATGGCGCCGCAGATGGACAACAGCCATGCCTCGAGCAGAGTCCGCGTCCACCGCACGTTCCGCTGCCGCTGGCCGAGCCGGAGGATGCTCGCGATGTCGTGCGGATCGTACTTGTCGTACCTCACGAGCTTCAGCGCCACCGCCCACGCCCAGCCGACGCCGACGAGGACCAGCCCGGGGGACGCGAAGATGGTGTTGAGCGTGACGTTGTTCGCGGACAGCGCGTCGGTGCATATGGGGTCGTGCGGCCGCCCGTAGACACTGTTGCAACGTCGCAAAGAGACGGAGGGAGAGATCAGAGGTCCGAACGAGACGAACCTGTGAGAGAAGGAAGGACGCACTCTTGGGAGACGGGGAGCGCCCTGTCCGCGCACGCGTTCATCCAGTCCGCGCCCAGCTTGAACTTGCGCGCGGTCGCCTTGATACACGCGAGGAGCCGTGCGCCTGCGTCCGTGACGCCGCGCGCGATCCATTCCGCCTCGAAGGAGCGATGGATGTAGTCCACGTCTCGGGTCGAGTCGCGGCAAGCGAGCAGGGGATGGAGGACCATGACCGCTCCTCCGTGCACTACCAGGCGCACGGCGGACGGGAAATAAGTAGACAGACGAAGGGACAAGTCATATAGGACGGTCAGGAGCAGTTCCCGGGTTAGCAGGATGCTGTTATGCTCGGGAAGGGAGGGGTCGGCGAAGAGTAGGGTGGCATGCGGCCGCTGGAAGTGGATGGAGGGACAATAGTGCGCAATAGGTTGCGGTGGGCGTCCTTATACCTGTACCGGTGAGACGTGCGCGTGAAGGTGAATTTCGGCGCCTGTTCCTGTGCGGAGTCCGGGTATGGCGATCGCAGTGCGGGCTGGGCAAGCGGTCTGTAAACGGTGGCTGGCGATACTAACGATGGATTAGTCCGCGTCAGCCGCTCACAGAAGGACAGAACACGTGGGTACCATGCGTATTCGTGACAAGTAATACGGTGCTGCTGCGCCTCGAGGCAGTTCGACAAACGAAGTCCTTGACGCCAGCGAAGCGAAGATGCATGCATTATGCATATGCATGTCGTGGAATTGAGGGTCGGAGTCTGGAGACTGCGACTCGTCGTGATCTCGCAGACCCATAACTTTGGGTGCAACAACCAGACACGTCGCCATTAGGGTCGCGGGAAGATTGGCCAAACCCGTCCCTGTGACCTTCCTTGAAATGAATGGCGTCCGGATCCGAATGGTGATCAGGACTCCATGACAGACGGGGGGACGCACTTACCTCAAACATGACCTGCTATTGCACTAGCCTGAGAGTCGGAATTGGATCTCACATGATGGGCGCCAGGTCATCTTAGCCGAGGGGACAGTCGGAACCCTACTCACTTCCCATCCACAGCCTGTGCACGAATATATGAGTTACAGGCCAGTGAAACGCCGAGAGGCTTACCTGGAAAAAGGAGATGAGGCGTGAGATAGGGAAGACTAAACGTCCGACCATTGTGTATAGCTCGGCGCTAGACTTGGGGGACTTCAGAAAATCGCTCCCACGAAGTATTTGGGTAACCCACCTTCGCCCACACGTCAACCTCGGAGCCGTGTCATCGCAATACCCTGTCCCTGAGGCCCATGAGAGCACGAGAGTCATATTGGTATTATGATGGGATGCGTTGACTCGGTTGATGCGCTAGGAGAAGGAGTCCCTCCCTCACTTGGGTGGCCGCGCTTGTGAGAAGGCGGGTCACAAGGACCTTTTGTAGGCTTCAGCCTGGATTAAACCTGTCGCGACCTGCATGAGCAAAGAGAGCCTCAAGAAAGAGTAGGTCCATGCTGGCATAACGAATTACACCTACTTCATCTTATCGGCCATGGTGGTTGGAGTCAAGCGGCTCAAGCGCCCAAACAAATTGGGTTCTAACTTCTGCTAGGATCATCAGGCAGTCGGCTTATGTAGGTAGGTTGGGGCCGAGGACGGAATAATTAATTAAATTAATTAGAGACGGAGAGGAAAGGGAAGAAGGGGCTCTCCCTGACTTTCAATGGAACTGCACACAATGGATTACGGGTCCCCTCCACATGTACGGAAAGCGCAAACAGAGCGATAAAAGGCACGAAAAACAGCTCAGAATTAAATTTTCCGCCCGGCGCTAAAGCGCCGGAGGAGTGGTCTCCCCAGATAGACAATATTCACTCGTCCGTGGAGGCTCGCCTTGCCACCAAATCTGCACAAACTCGGGTACACTCCAGGCGAACATAATTCCGCGTCCAGAGTTTCCGAGGTACTTATCAGTCAATGCGTGCTAGCAGGGCGTACAGTGCAGCCTCACTATTTGGGCGCCTAACGTATCCGAAGCTACCTGCGATGTGTGACTCACCCTTGACTGGTCCTCCCTCTAGCTGATTACAAAAACCATGGGAGTGTTGAACTAGCGCGTGTCGGTAATGACCGTGCTACGGTCCGAATATCCGGGATTGATGGGCCTCCACCAAATATTAAGGTTTGGCGGATGGTCGGACCGAACACCTGGCCTTTAGCCGCCCTGTAGCCCAATCGGGCAACTATACCGTACGGTCACCGGCTACCATAAGTAACTGGTACTGTGATCACAACAGTGATCACACGGACTCTTATATAATCCTGTACTCTACAGTAGTATATAAGACGGCTCTCTATGAGCTGAATGGATAACTCTTTTAACTCCTCCCATCACGTACACTATCGTGTACCGCAAGCCTCTAACACCCACATCCAGGTAAGTATGCAGAGCGTCCGCTAGAGTTGCACCCGGGCGTGGGCCCTTTGCCCCACCCAGGTTCAACAGGTTATGAGCCCTGGTCGACGCCGTAGGGACTGCGCCGCTCATCGCGTGCTGCGACCTACTGGCTCCCGGCTTATCTGGATACCCACCGTCACCGTTATGGTCGACGACCTGTGGATCGGATGTGGTGCGATTATACGCTGCCTGCCGTCCACAGCAGTGGAGCTGGATGTGGCGCGATCACCCGCTGCCTGCCGCTCTACAGAGGGGGAACCTATGTCGGCGCATTTTTTGCTTGCCGTCATCGTCTGTCTTGAATGAGATTGACTGACCAAGTCTCTCTTCCAGACGCATACACCCTCTCGTACACCATGTCGAGTGCTCTCTACCAGGCCGTCCCCAACATCCTTTCAGGCCCCAACTACCTCGAGTGGGCCCAGGGGATGAAGTCGTACCTTATGGCCCAGGCAATGTGGCACATTATTATAACATCCCAGCCTGCCACTGCCGCGGACGACCACAAGGACTGGGACGCCAAGAACGTCCAGGCCATCGGTATCCTCCGTCTTCGCATCACAACGAGCATTCTCAGTGCCGTCGACACCAAGGACACCGCCGCGGCCATGTGGAAGCACTTCCAGGACAACTACGGGAAGCCCGGCATCCCGATCGTCTACCAGGACTTCCGCGCCGCCATCGCCCTCACTGTCCCTAGTGACTCGAACCCCGTCCCTGTGCTCAACAAGCTCGAGGCCCACTTCCAGCGCCTCGAGACCAACAAGTTCGACATCTCCGAACACGTCAAGGGCATGATGCTCATGTCGAAGCTCCCACCCTCAATGGACTCGACCATCCAGGTCTACACCTCTGGCCTTACCGACACCGCCACTACCCCCGCGATCAAGTCGATCACCCTCGCTGGTGTCCGCCAGGCCGTCATCATGCACTGGAAGCAACGTCAAGGATGTCACGCACCACGCAACAATGCAACGAAGATCAGCGCTGTTAAGCGCAAGGGTCCCGACCCTACCTTCCGTCAGCAGCAGCATCCTCAGGGACAGCAGCAGCAACACCAGCCGCGCCCTCAGAGGCAGCAGCAAAACCAGTCCGGTGGACGCCCTCGTGGTGCGCGCTCCAAGCACGATGGCCGTGCTCAGCAGCAAGGTGCGCACCAACATGCGCACTTCGCTCACATCGCTGACACGCCGACCACCATCACTCAGGGGCCCGACGGCCCAGTCGACCCGCGCGCCCTCATGCGCAAGCCCGTGCGCGCGAAGACCAGGAACAACAAGTACCCGGCGCTCATGCATGCCATGGCCCTCGCCAACGAGCTCGGGGTTACGCCCACGTATGAGCGTATCCGCACTCTCGAGGGCATCCCCGAGAGCGCCCTACCATCCTCCTCTTTGTCGACAGCATCATCGACACCATCGCCCACGAGCACAACGCGCGCCCTCAGTCGGAGCGCATCTCCGACGATGAGTGGTGGACACGCGTTCAGCACTGGCAGAACGGCGAGGATCGTCAAGGTCACGGACTCCGACGCCGAGGACTCCGAAACCGAGGTGCACGCCCCGCTCCCCAAGCGAACGCGCACTCTCAGGGAGCACATCACGCTAACCCTCGAGGAGCGCCTCGCACCTCTGGACAACCCAACGGACGTCCCAACAGACGATCCGATGGAGAGCGAGTCCAACGGCGAGACCGCCATATCCCTCGGGATAACTGACGCTGAGAACGAGCTCAATAAGTTCTTCAACTGGACCATGTTAGTCCATTCTTCCTCTCACACCGAGTTGTATGCTGACTGCCTGCCTTTACGTGCAGCGAGTAGTGTCGCAGGTCCCTCTCGGAGTGTGGATGCCATGCGCGTACCTGTAGCTACACCTGTACGACTAGCTACAGACGATAATATATGTACTCATCGCTCATCATATGCGAAGTGTGCGCGCTGCAAAGGCAAAGGAAGGCAAATTGAGCGGCAAGACTCGAACATGTGGATGCTCGACTCAGGAGCATCCATGCACTTTACGTTCACTATGAACGACTTTGCCGACTTCCGCTACTATAAGGTCCATAAACCGCTCTATACAGCGGATGGCGTCACTTATATGACTGGTAAAGGAACGGTCTTCCTTCCATTAGATTCAGGGGAAACGATCAAGCTGACTAGTGTCGCTCTCGTCCCTAATCTAACCCACAAGCTTATCTCCATGGGAGCGTTACTCTGAGATGGAATGCAGGCGCATGCATCAACCACCAGCATATCCTTCTTTCAGAGCAACAAGCTTGTAGTTGCATTCGAACCACGCAATGTTGGTGATACAATCTATGTTACCTATTTGCAGCCTATATTGGCGCGAAACACTGTCACAGCCTCTGAAGCTGTAGACTATGATACTCTTCACCGCCGCTTAGGCCACCCTTCGCGCGATGTGTTGAGACACACTCAGAAACACACTGAAAAGTGCCTGCTCGTTGAGATCCCCCAGAAGGATTCAATCTGCCGAGGATGTGCGGAAGGCAAAATGCCTTTGCAACCCCATCTGCTCGATATTCGACGTGCATCCAGACCTTTTGAGCTTGTCCATACGGACCTCAAAGAATTCCCTGTCCCCTCGTACCACAAATACAAGTATGAGATCCTGTACTATGATGATTTCACATCGTATGCATGGAGCATTGGTCTTCATACCAAGGACACTGCACTTCAAACCACACGACAATGGCTTACATTTGTCGAAAACCAATATGGCGCGAAGGTGCAGAAGTGGAAATCTGACTCGGGAGGTGAACTGAAATCAGATGCCTTTACAAACATGCTCAAGGATCGAGGCATTGATATAATCCCTAGCGCACCGCACATTCATCAACAGAATGGCCGCGCAGAGTGAATTATTCGTACGCTCATGGATAAGGGGGAGGCTATGCGGCATGATGCCTGCATACCCCAATCCTGGTGGGAATTCTCATTCGAGCATGCAGCGCATGTGTACAATAGAACACCGATACGTCGCCTAGAATGGCGTACACCCTTCGAAGTTCTAAATGGCTCCAAGCCTGACATTAGTCACCTCTGTGTCTTCGGATGCGGAGCCTATGTCTTTATACCACCCGAAGTTCGAAAGAACAAACTATCACCCAAATCGGAGCTGATGGTCTACCTCGGTGTCGGGGCTGGAGGCCATAACCACAAGTTTATGCGCTCACCAAACAATGTTGTCTTTACAGCTGCTCAAGCACTGTTTGACGAACATATGTTTCCGAAGTGTTCACACGAACCAAAGCTGCAGAGGCAAAACATTGCCCCCGAAGAGTTAGAACGAAGCAAACCTGCGAACCAGGTCCCTGCTCCTTCTATTCTCCCTGACAATGACGAGGAACCACGTCATCCTCCCAAAATCCTTCCTAAAAAGAACAAGGGCAAGGTGCGAGACGTCGCACCTGCACCGCCGGCTGAACCCCCTGTACAGCGTGTATCACGCAGACAGTCGCCGCAGCGAGTGCCCAGCCCTGTGTTGCCGCAATCTCCTCCGGTTGAAAGGTCTCGGGTGAATTCCCCGCAACGACCTGTGAGAGAGCGGAAAATTCCAGTTCGCGATGGTAATGTCTATGGTGAATCACGGCACCCAGTAGACATTTTCAAAGATATTGAGAAACGGACATCGTGGAAAAAGATGGTTGAAACACGTGGTGAATTGAGTCGCTCTGGACCCGCCACTGTACCACCATCTAGGGATGAGAGGCTTCCCGGGCCTAGCTCTTCCAAATCACTTCCACGTTCACGCGATAAGTCCGCTCAACGTCTTCCATCAAAATGGAACACGCCACGGGAACCTACCCCATTAGTGTCATCTAGTGGTAGTGACACTGAGGAAGAGCACGTCTCGGGCCCTGTACCACAACCCGAACCTGCAGAGACGCACGCTCATCCTCACTCAGGTGCTCCTAGTGAACACGGTTCAGAGGCATCCTCAGAGGAAGACTCTGAGGACGACGACGAAACATCAGATGATGACGATGATGAGGAGTTATCGGACGAAGCATCATCAGATGAAGTCGAAAATGCCCTGCGTGATCCAAACAGAACTGATGTGGCAGAACTATGCCGGGAAGGGGGAGCAGACCTCATCCAATACTTAATTGCGAAAGCGATCCCACCAGATGAGGGGGAGAAAGTCCCGCCACAGAACGTGCGCGAGTGGACTTTCCGCGATATCGCCAGACTACCTAACTCTGAGCGAAAGGAGTGGTTTACCGCTTGCCGTGAAGAACTAGAGGCTCTTCGCAGCCACGATGTCTACGACTTGGTCGACCGACCGAAAGGCCGGAAGGTCGTGAAAAATCGCTGGGTATTCGACGTCAAAACTGACGGTCGTAAGAAAGCCAGACTTGTTGCGAAAGGCTTCTCCCAAGTTGAAGGCGAAGACTTCGACAAGATATTCTCCCCAGTTGTACGCTTTGAGACAGTCCGTCTCATCATAGCACTCGCAGCACTCGAGGACTGGCATATCTCAGGCCTCGATGTATGCAGTGCCTATCTTTATGGCAAACTGGAGGAAGAAATATACATGGAGCAGCCAGAAGGGTTTTGCGCCCCTGGCACCGAGCACAAAGTCTTCAGACTGAAGCGTGCTCTATATGGGCTTAAGCAGGCAGGACTTGCGTGGTGGCGCACACTGTCTGAGTCCATGCAGTTGATGGGCTTTAAACGGCTCAGCAACGATGCAGGCATATACATCTACAAACAATCATCCGATGGTCAACTTGTAGTTGTTATCGTCTATGTTGACGATGCGCTCTTTTGTGGGTGAGACCGGAAGCTTGTAGCTCAACTGAAAGCTCGCTTCATGAAGAAATGGGAATGCTGCGATCTTGGCGACGCAAGTGAATTCTTGCGTATGCATATCGTGCACCGAGGCAGCAGTATCCACTTGGATCAATGCGCCTACTTGGAGAAAGTACTGGAACGCTGCGGCATGATGAACGCACGACCAGCTCCAACCCCACTTCCTGCCGGTTACCAACCTATGCCCAACAAAGGGCAGGCGACACCGGAGCTACGCTCCAGGTTCCAAACGGTCATTGGATCCTTACTCTATCTTATGTTAGGGACCAGACCGGACTTGGCATTCGCCGTGACCAAACTAGCACAGTTTGCGTCCAACCCGTCCGAAGATCACCTTAATCGTGCACTCTATATTTGCCGATACCTCATTGGGACCAAGAATTATTCACTGGTCTACCAGGGTGACTCTCAGGCTGGCCTTGTTGCCGGTACTGACTCTGATTGGGCATCGGACCCCAATACCCGACGATCGCAAACAGGCTTCTTTTTGAAGTTAGCGAACAGGATCTTCTTGTGGACTTCACGTGCACAGAAGACTATTGCTCACTCCTCAACTGAGGCTGAGTATATGGCGATGAGCGATTGCAGCCGCCAAGTAGTATGGGTTCGCAACCTGCTTGCTGAACTTGGCTACCATATGGATCATATACCACTCTCCAGAGATAACCAAGGGTCGATCTTCATTGCATCCAACCCTGTTACGGAATCGAGGTCTAAGCACATCGATATCCGCTATCACTACATCCGAGAAGTATATGAGAAGGGTATTGTCAATATTTTCTTTATTGAAGGAAATGACAACCCTGCCGACATCTTCACCAAGAACTTAGGCGAGGCGAAGTTCATTAAATTTCGCTCGCAACTTGGTCTCCGCTTTCCCCGGGCTGCTTAGAGCGCCTAGTACGCTTACGTACCTATACAGATACTTAGCGAGGGGGAGTGTTGAACTAGTGCGTGTTGGTAATGACCGTGCTATGGTCCGAATATCCGGGATTGATGGGCCTCCACCAAATATTAAGGTTTGGCGGATGGTCGGACTGAACACCTGGCCTTTAGCCGCCCTGTAGCCCAATCGGGCAACTATACCGTACGGTCACCGGCTACCATAAGTAACTGGTACTGTGATCACAACAGTGATCACACGGACTCTTATATAATCCTGTACTCTACAGTAGTATATAAGACGGCTCTCTATGAGCTGAATGGATAACTCTTTTAACTCCTCCCATCACGTACACTATCGTGTACCGCAAGCCTCTAACACCCACATCCAGGTAAGTATGCAGAGCGTCCGCTAGAGTTGCACCCGGGCGTGGGCCCTTTGCCCCACCCAGGTTCAACAGGGAGCAGTGCTAGTGAATACCTCGACCTTTTATGAATTTATCGCCCCTGTAAACGAGCTTGGCGGACGAGTAATTCGAGTACAAGTGCTTACCAGGCCGACAAAAGACGCCGGGCCTCCTACTGCATTAGGCAGGTACCTGCTACATTAGGCAAGCGGACCGATCGGGCCGTTAGGTCTTAGGTTTCAAAGTCCGCTAGGACCTAATGAGCCTACCTGCATAAGCCGACTGCCGGATCATCCGGCTGTTCCGTTGGTACTTACGGGGGACTTCATTTTCACCCCATGCAAAGAAATGACGACCTAGGTGCCTAGTGAAGCGACCACGAAGGCGAGTGCAGAATCCTGGACTACAAATTTCTCCAGCTCCAATATTTACAAATCTATCGAACCCTTTCAAACTTCTTCCAGCCACACACGTCCAACTCAGGTCCAGACCCCGGATCCGGCCACCACACCGCTATGCAACAACGCTGACCGGAGCTGCCTCAGGGTCCGTCTCAAGGTCCTCGCGCGAGTACTGGTACCCATAAAACCGCCAGATGAGGTGCGCGTCAAGGTCCACGGACTCCAGATCCTTCGTGCCGATGACGCCCTGGAACTGGTACACGCTCTTCGTCTAGAGCGCCGTGCAAGCCAGATCAATCACAATCACAATCACAACGCAGACGGCCTCGCACAGAAGCAACTCACCAGACCGAGCGACACCTTGATCGCCGGCGGGCCGGGGGAGTACTTCTCCAGCTTCCAGTCCCCCGCGCCCGCGGTGCGCTCCATGCGCCGAACGAGCCTGGCGACGTTGCGCGCCGCGACCTCGCCCTGGAAGAACGCGTTGTGGCCCGCGTTCACCGCGCCGAACGCGTCCGCCGCGTCCCCGATCGCGAAGATGTGCTCCGCCGCGACCCGCGTCGTCGGGTCCTCCTCGATCTCGGTTAGCGGCTCGTCCCTATCTTTATCTTCGGGATCCTTGGTGCACGGCGCAAGGCTCGGGACGTCGCCGTCGGACAGAGGGAGCCGTCTGAGACGTTCGGAGATGTCATCCGCCGGCACGGGCTTCGCGATCTGGAGAGTGCGCCTGACCCGCGCCATGCCCTTGTCGGGGCCGTCGGGGATAACGGAGTCCGTGAAGGTCTCGCGGAGCAGCGCGGTGTTTGGCGTCTGCCCGGTGCACAGAAGCTGTGTTGGTTTTTGAACGTCTTTGTCAGTCCTAAACCAGACGGCGCGTTCAGACAGCCGTAGTCACGCACCACAAGCTCAGCACGGATCTCACGACCGCTCTGTGTCCGTACGACACGCTCGCCGTTTCGGACCTCCTTGTTTTTGAGCGAGGACAGGTCGAGACGGTCACCAAGGATCGTGCAAATGTTGAGGGTTGACAACGACGACAAGACTAGATGGAGTCGGTCAGCGCCATCCCTCTAACTCAAAAGCAAGAGCGGAACAGAACGGGGCCCAAAGCACGCGTACGCACTCGTGGATGCTGATTACGTACCCCTCCGAGTAACTTATAATGATCATGGGGTCATCCTCAACATTTCCGTCTGTACGGGACAATGTCTGCTCCAGACCCGCGTCCATCCCGGAGGCTGGTCATGTCGCAATGAGTAGCTCGACGGCCCTTCGCGTCACGGCATCGAGTCGCACATATTGTGGGAGCCGTCGCAGATATTCTGAATTGACCGTGCGGGCTGATGAGAACGGCTCCCCCTCCACCATTTTCAGGGACCCAGGCGGCTCGGGGAAAGGTATCCACTCGGTACGCGGGTCAGCCTCACTTTCGACCCGAGACGAGGACGTGTCTATTCACATCCCTCCTCAAAGGGGGGCCTCGCCCTGAACAAGGCGTTCGTGGGAGCGGTGAATTTATATAAGCCAGGCGTTTGGTCGTCTCGAATGCGAGTATTCGTGGGCTCCCACCGATGCGGCAGCGTTCCGAACGTTGATAAAACAAAGAGACTCACTCTCTGAGTGCATGCCCTCATCGAACCGTGGCAGCAGACGGTTCCGCGAGTGAAGAAGGGTCACATTGGACGCTGGATGGATTTCGGCGATGTCTGAGGCGAATTCTGTGATGGGCGTTGTCAGCAAACAAACCAAACGAATAAAATACCGGTTGGAATGGCAAGTAAAATATGAAGAACAAATGCTAGACAATTGTCTGGTCCTATGCGCCCCCGCAATCCCGCGGGACCGATGGTTAGACCGCCGGACTTGTCAAAACAAAACATGATGCGCTCCGGATGGTGCAGACACAAGTAAAAACAGGGGAGGGGCGCAAATACTCGGCGAAACGAAGAAGGAACTTACGGATACCGAGGGCACCACCGCCGACGACGAGAACGCTTGAGGCCCGTGCGATCCGCTTCTGGAACGTGTTCAACCAGGCGATGCCGCCTTGCTTTGTACCGCGGGAAACGTCGAGCACGTCGGCGTTGTCGAGATCCTCGTCCGCAACCGGACCCCACAGATTGATCGGGGCAGGAAGATGGCTGCCGAGGGCGTAGACGAGGAAGTCGAAGTGGAGGGTGTGATCCAGTTCCGAGACTCCGTGTTCAGGGTACGCCTTGTCGAGGACAAGCGAGCGATGAGATATCGATGTTACGGCAGCGTGAAGGAAGACATGGGGAGAAGGGGAGGAGAGGGGAGGAGCCGGGGATGTGGAAGGGGCGTCGGGAGGAGGTAGGGGGTGGAAGATGTTCTTGTATGGGATGAAAGCCTTGTGTTCGTGGCCGGGGAGGACTGCATACCGGGGTAGGACGTAAAGGTGGTTCATATGGCTGTTCCTATCGATAACGACGACCCTCCATCCTTCTGGGAGATCTTGCGCGAGGAGGTGGGCAACGCGGGTGCCGCCATAGCTGGCTCCGATGACTGCGACGGTCCTGGAGGGGATCAGAGGCATTGTACGTATTAGGGCGGTAACGGTAGAGTAAGCAGAGGTGGGCCAGACAGAGTCTTTCCAAGAGAGGGAAAGAGGGGAGCGTTATAAGGAGCCCTAGGGAACGAGCCTCATCGTACCAGGCCCAGGGAACGTCGGACGGTGCAAGCTTGGGGAGACCGGTCTGGGTGATCTCCTCCCGACAGATCAGCTCCCCCAAAAATCTTATCAGATAGTCCGGGAACATCTTTCCATCATATCAGATAATTTCACTTCCGATTGGCTCAGGATCTCCTCGAACGACTTCCGGCGTTTACCTCCTGTCCGTCCGTCTTCACCCGACGACCCCCCGACGCTCTCGAATACACCCCTAGTCCGCGGCCGCCGTCTGCCCCAACGACTTCCATCTCAGGGTCGTGCGCCTCGACGTGCGTGGAGGCGCACCATCTCACAGTGCGGACGACCCAGACTGTCAATGGCCGCCGCGCCAAGGAAGCCGTGCGACGTGTCCCGGATTCTCATCTCTTTGCGGCGTTACCGTCGTGTGCGGATACCCGCGCGAGCAGTGGGAACTGAGTGCGAAACGTCCCGACATCGGAACCTTTGTCACCAGTCGTGGCCGAGTGCGACACTATCCCATCCAATGCATTTGGCGGGAGCAGCCTGTGCGCGCAAATGGCAATCCAAAGGTTACGGGCATGGTGTGAATGCGATCCTTACGTCTCCTTACGCACGTTGATACGCAGAGACTTGTGCATTCTCATGCCCCCATGGTCAACCCGTGATTGCAGTTCGGCGCAGCGCGGTCTACTTCTGTGGCGTGCGGTGGCCATAGCTGGAGACAGGTACGTTGGCGACGTCTGCTTCTCTTCAGCTGACGACGCTGATAACTCACATGAACGGGATCTAGCACGCTCGGTATTCGTGACGAGTGCTTCGAGCACGCCATGTGCTCCACGGGTCTATACGCTGAGACGTTCAACGAATCTGACGTCAGGCTTGCTATCGAGCGCACGCGATTACCCCGGGTCCTGAGTTGAAAACGGCACGGCTATCGAGACACGACGATCCAGGACCACAGGCTCCCAACGTGCCTTTCGCAATTGAATGTCAAGAACAGCGCAACGGTGCCAAAGATGGGCGTAGTCTTCGAGCCAACAAATTTAGACATGTCTGCGATGTTCATGTCCCCGCTTCGAGCATGCCTCCAACGCCCGAATCTCATCCCTCCTAATCGCCAAAGCTCGTCCGGTTGAATCAGCTGGGTTCCACCATTCATTCTCGGTTGGATGACCTGGTACCTCGTCAAGACACTAGGGTGACTAACCCCTTGCCATAATATATTCCGTACACCGGGCATCGCTATCATCTTGTTATCGGACTGCTTACGGTCGCTGACCAAGCTATCTTTCTGTCCTGTCCCTTACAGACCTTCCTGGCCGCATTCACAAACACGATGCCTTACGCACTTTCTATCCAGCACCGTCTGGTACCGGTACCGTTACTAAGTCGCCTAATGCACCATCATGGCCCACAACCCTTGGATAATCACTTATTCATGCTTTCGTTAAGAAGAGGGCTTGCAGCATCCAGATTCCAGCCACCATCACTTGACTTCGTGCCAGGCCGACGACTCGGAGACGTCGAAGAGAAGGGATCACAAGGTGTCTGCGCCAAAATTATCAAGCTCAATCTTGGCCCTAGCCTCACTACTTAATATGTGTCCGATGGCCATTTCGCCGGCCTCAACCTAATAGGGATACGAAGCAACCGCTGCTCACAGTGCGGCGGGCGACAATCCTCCATGCACGGGATGCGCGCTAAAGTAAGCTTAACAGAGGATCTCTTCCAGTAGGTTGTTTTTTTGCTAATGGAGAGTTAATCTAATGGAGTCTATTAGGCGTAATAGACCCGCGCCGAACTGGCCCTAAGGATACAGTGTCTTATGGTGTCTGGACCTCGGTGAAACACTCACGAAACCCAAACCAATGATTCAAATGCAGGGACGGAGAATGTCGCTCTGAAATTATGATCGAAGGTCTCGAGCCGCATGGGCTACTTATAGCGTACATCATTGACTATGAAGTAGGGCAGCGCTAGCGTCGACGTCTGCGCAGCGCCTACCGTAGGGCAGACGGGGAATAAAGATATAACCTGGGACGATGATACAGATCGAAATATGAATGCCAAGGAAACCGAGTCTATCTATGGGGAAGGACAATCTAAGGTATGCGTATGCGCCCCAGAAATCAGCGCGAGGCTCGAGCTTTCGTCAGTAACTGCAGGTAGCTGTACATCTAAGATGGCGTGAGCGTGAGAGCGAGGGGACCTGAGGAACGTCTAAGATCTATAGGAAATGCAATGGAAGGTTTCGTCAGGCTTCGTAAGGATTCATGGAGACAAGGAACTTGAATGAGACCGCGAGGACGAGCAACTGTGACATGTAGCGTAACTAGGAAGGGGCACGGCATGAGCGTATGTCCATAGTAAGCACTGCAGGTGGGATGAAATCCGAGGGTATAATTGATTGAAACGAGCGGAAGTGATGCGGCATTGAAGGCGGCGGTATGTAGACGCGGTCCATCCCGCCGCAGCCGAAGACCGTGCGCATGGCAAAAGCCTAATGTCGCATCCGGTCACAGCGTGAAAAGACCCGCCGCGCGCCGCCGGGACGGGATTGGGTGCACGAACACGAGGGAGATGCCCAGGCCCACCGTCAGGCCGATGCACACGGAAATGAGCTGGAGGGCGGTCTGGAACCCGGACAGGTACGACTCGTTCGTCGACGACCCCGACTCCTGCTGCTGGACGAACGTGAAGAGGCCCCCGTTCGCAAGCCCGGAGGGCAGCTGGAATAGAATGCCGGTGATCTACAGAGAAGGAGATCAGCACAGCACGTCGGCCGACCGAGACACTCTGAGACACTCCAAGACAAGAAAAGGAAAAGGATGGGAAAACTCACCATGACGACGAAGGCGCTGCCGTTGAAGAACCGTCCGTAGATGTTCGCGACGAACCCGACGGCGAGGGCGCCCGCTGCGGCGGAGATGTCGCTTTGGTTGCGGAAGCGAGTGCCGGTGAAGTGGTTCGTCACCCATCCGACGCAGGAGATGGCGATGAGGAGGTACTTCGGAGCCGAGCGCGTCGGTCTACGTCTATCGAGGACAAACGTAAACGGGTCGACGTACCAGTTCTCGCCGGTTCCACGGTGCATGATTCCTCAAGCTCAGGAAAAGCGAGTACATTGGAACCGACAGGAATGCTGGGTGGACGAAACGGGTCAGCAAAAACCACTATGGACAAGAACAATATACTCACCCCACCACAGGGACGGCGTGCGTTGCCACCACGGCCCATGCGGATCGTGGCTCAATCCACACGTGAGGTCATTTGAACCGGCGAGACTGTGGTTGGTGAGTTTGGAGTAGGCCGTGGCGCCGATCGCTAGGCCAAATCCAAGGAACAATGAATAAATACAGGCGAAGCAAACGCGCACGGCGCCCGAGACGATGTTGCGGGACGAAAGCTCCAAGCTTCCACATAGGACGATGAAACCAGGGAGGATGAGCACGACTGAGGCGGAGGCGACGGCGGAGTAGCAGAAGTACGGAGTAGAGGCGAGAGCGGCGGCGATGAAGCTGAAGACCGTGGCTACGGTGATTCTGGAAGACGGCGATCAGCGTCGACAACGTGCTGGTGAGGGAAACGGATCACGCACTCGAAAACGTTAGAGTACAACTCGTTACGAGCGGCGAAGAATTGGATCAGGATGAGCAAACAGCCGAGAGGGAACGCAGCCAAGCAGTCGATAAAAGACCCGTTAAAGCTGACACTGCAAATGGACGAAGAGCAGGCGCCCCCAAAGAGAACAATTTGCCAGTTCTTATAAAACTGCTTGCGGCGCATGAGGTCGTCTAGGTGGACGGACGCATCCTTGACAGAGACGTTGTCATGAATGACCTATAACACGTGGATGAACAAGGTTCAGACACATGGACCAGTAATAGCCCCCCGAACGCACCTCCCAGTAAAGCTCGTGCGCCTCTTGAAGCTTCCCGATATCGAGCGCGCTTCCCTGGCGGATGAACTTGATGCTGCTGGTCCCCGTCCCGGCGTCGTCGAACGAGATGAGCATGACGTCCGGCAGGTACATGCACGACAGCTCGATGTCGAGCACCTTGGCCGTCGCCTTGATCTGGGCCTGCAGCCGGTGCGTCGGGCCGCCGAACATCATCATCGCGCGTGCGAGCTTGAGAATGAACTCCTGTCGGCACACGATCTCCGCGACGTGCCGTGTGATCTGCACCCGCAGAAATGAGAAACGCGAGGCACCGGTAGGAACTGAAAAAGTTAAAAACCTACCCATATCTCCGCCTTTCTGCGCTTTCGCCGCTTCTCTCGCTTCTCGTCAAAGCTGCTCGCGCCGTCGTCCGCACCGAGCTCCGTGGCGGGCGTGCTCGGGACCGTGCTCGGGGTGCGGGCTGTGAACTTGGGTAGGTCCTTGAGCACCCCGCTCCACCGCTGCTTGCCGGTGAGTGGGGCCGAAGGTGATTGCGAACCGTTGCTGGAAGAATGGGGCGATAGCGTCTCGTCACTACCAGGCGTTGGCGGACCGGACATGAGTGGAGAACGAAGGGACTGGGAGTCGAAGTGGATGCTTCGCGAACGAGTGAGGGGCTTGCGCTCCACAGTCGAGCCGGTTCTCGGCAGCTTGTTCTCGTCAAGAGAGTACCTGCGAGACACGAGGCGTCAAAGATAGACGAGGCGAAAAGAGCTTCTAGCTTACCTGGACAGGTGGTAGCCAGGCCGCTTCAGATCGGGTGCAACCGTCGCGGACATCGGCGCGGCGACACCAGCGATGTTGCCTGTACCAGCAATGAGAGGGCCAAACACGCCAGCGCCGCCTCGCGACTTAGGCGGACGGTTGTTGCCAATCCCGATACGAGTCCATGGGTGGTTCGGCGGACGCAACGACGACGCCGAGTTAGTGACGTTTCCTTGCGGCGGAAAATAGTCCGCGCCTCGTAGCGATGCAGGAGAGGGAAGAGTCGTCGCCGGCTGCGCGTTATATATGGACGTCGCCCGCGATTCGTCGAACGACACCTCGGAGCGCGCGGGGGTGGACATGCCGGAATGGAGTACTGACGCGGGCTCGTAGAAAGATAGTAGAGCGGATAGGATGCCCTTCGGCTCAGATCCTTTCGTCTCCATACGCGTCTCTGCGCTCTTCTCGACGTCGCTCGAGGGTTCGCGACCTTTGAAGAGGCCCCGGCGTGGTTTCCTCCCCCTGCGCTCCGTGTCCGACAGCGCCTCTGAGTCTGATCGGCCGTGCCGGTGCTTGCCTCGGAACTTGAAGAGGTTGTACTTGTGGGCACGGATCAACTTCTGGGCCTGCGCGTGGGAGTACTCTTCGATGTCGCGTCCTGGAAGGCCGGCCGTCTCGTTCCTGTCGATGAAGCCCTCACCGGGCACTTCGCGAATGGGGGTAATCTCTGTGGAGGGGGAAGAGGGCAGAGATGTACCAGGGGGCATGGAGGTCAGAACCCCAGAAGACAAAGGGTTTCTTGTCTGTTCCCCTTCCGTTGATGTGGACCGATGGCGTTCAAGTGCATGTGTAAGGGTCTCGAACGCCTCCGGCTAGAGGGAGAGGGACAACCCTCAGAGAACGTAGGCGACGTGAACAATGGACAATGAAGACGTACATCCAACCCATGTTCATCCAACGCCCTCGGGGACGGCGAAGTAGGCCTCTCGTCAGACATCCATTGAACCCTCCGGGGCGTCTTATTGCCCGACCGGCGCGTACCACCAGGCGGGCGAGTGTCGGGTTGAGCAGCCTGGTCCGCGCGAGTCGCGTTTGAAGGACTGTCCATGGCTGACTCGTTCGTAGACGGCGGGGTCGTGTTCGTGGAGCAGAGGATGCTTGCTATAGAGGGAACATGGTGGGGTGGGGGCATCAGTGAGAGCCTGAGCGGGCGAGAGGGTGGACGACACTGTCGATCAAACGGCTCTGCTCACCTTGCACAAATACCACTGGCGGACTTTACGGAACAGACGGACCTTAAACGGGTTCGAGAACCTCCGGTTCCGACAAGCGATAATCACTAGGTCGACGAAGATTTTTCAATCTCGGCCAGATGCACGTAATGTGGGACTTGTTTAGGAACCGGGATAGGTATACGCAGGGGTTTGAGTGGGAGAGAGGTGCTGCGTGGCAGGGAAAGGACGAAATATACCGCCCTCTTCCGAAAAACGCCACGAGAACCACGAGAAGCTGGATAATCGAGGGTTCGGTTGGCGGGAGATCGAGGAGTTGCCGAGTCCCACCGGCGAGTCGACGGCAATTTGGAGTGTGAAAGGCGAGACCAAGAGACCGAGCTTAACCAATAACATTATAACCACGACCCAACCCTCGTCGCTTTCTCCGGACCGTATGCGGTCGCTCCCCGAGGCCCTCCCTCCCGCTCCCCCCTGACGCGTCCCGGGGCCGCGCGCCGTCTTGCCCAACTTAGTATAGGGCGCACCGGGCCTCGCCCTCAACGCAAATCCCCAGAATAAAATTGATTTTGCTGTGGACAAGTCGCACCCTGTGACCTGTCGCAGCTGTCGCACCATCGAAATATGCTTCAAACTCCATCGCCCTAGAATCATCACGGAATAACATGACGCACATTGCTCCTTTTCGCACGAAATTTTTGCGTCGTTATAAACAGAACTCCACTGCTTCCAAACCATTCCGTTGCACTTGCCAGCCGTGATGCATGATGCATGTCCACGGTCCGCTGCTCCTGCACAGTTGACCCAGCTGATAAGCTTACCTATCTTGGGCCTGGCCTCGTGCAACATCGTGTGCTGGAGTGGCGCTCTCGGGCGCGCAATACGACCAAGCTTGGACCAAGCCGTCTCGATGCCGATGTTCGAGTAGACGCGCACCTTGCATGAACAAGCCGGCTGTAATATTGTCGCCGCGAGGTCTTGTGCGTCTTGTTCGTGCATTGTTGCTGTCTGCTTGTCCGTCTAGAAAACATAATTGTCATCGCACTCACAGGTCCGAACACAAGGTAAGCTTCGGAGAGCGAAACTCACCCTCCTTCTGCCGCCGTACTCATCCGCTGCTCTGCTATTTCCAGCTTCCGCTCCACCCTGAACGACTCCATGGACGTCGTTCGATCCCTATTGCCAAGTATCGCTGCAAGTAGAAGATGTGGGGCAGTAAAGGTTGCGAAGGACTGCGGGGAGGCTTCGATTAAGGCCAAAGACATGGTGGCGTTTGCGAAGGTGCATGCCGTCAGCGGCAGGTGACAGGGTTAACGTCGAAGATCCTCTCGCGCTCCATCGCTCTACCCACGCTCGCCATCGAAGGGGGCTCTCGAGGTCGCTAGTTCTGAAGCAGCGCGCTCATCGCGCTCTTCGAACTGGCATCATGTCCTCCGATGGACCGTGGCCGCCATCCGAGGAAGGTACGTCTGCTTGTTGAGGCTAACTGGTGACTTTCATTTCTTAGGGTTGTCGCCATGAAGTGGCCACATTCCCTTCGTGATCGGCGGAATAGAGAGGTGGGGATGGTTGTGTCCGCTGGATGAGTGGAAGTCCTACGTGTCCGTACTCATGGGGGTGCTATCGTTGTCAAGCATGGGAGAAGGTTGGCCGTTCACCATTCGACTTGTCTTTACACATGACACTAATGATGCCGTCTATCCCGCAGAGCTGGAACGGGGTACATGTCACGTATGTATAGCTCCGCCGGTGCGAGTTCCAATGAATTCAGCGCGTAGTTGTTGCAACTTGCTCTTCGCCGTCTCGTCCGGTTTATTTCTGGTCATGCCGAGTGTTCCAGAGTGTCTTTGCCCGGGCGAATCGCCCTATCTTCGAATCATCATTAGGCCTCTCCCTCAGGCGCAGCTTGCAGGACCCAGAGTCATCAAGTACAACGACATCTCCAGTTGTTGCACCGCACGTCATGTTAACGGCCTCAAATCGTGATGTTGTTCTATTGCTGGCCGGGTTCGAGTTTAGGTCGGCCTTGAGGATCCTTGGGCGACAATCTCAGCATTCTGCCTTCTCTTCCTGGCGTCTTGACACCCCCCCCGGTTTTTGAACTTAGCTTGTGCAGCTCACGACGGCCACATGTGCCCGCCGCGTCAACGAGGCGGCCGCTGGACATCGCAGGTGTCTCAAAACGCCCCAGTACGAAGATCGGAGGAGTGGATCCATGGACATTCCAGGGTTCCTTGTGCGTCTCTTCACAATTGGTGGTGAGCATACTCATGGCAAAGGCTCGGGACAGGGGGCTCGCTCCAACCCCATTTCTCGGCTGGCCACACTGAGGTCTGGTTCTTCAGCTCCCAAGGCCCTTCTTTTGATGATTCCCAAGTTCTGGTTCGACCCATTGCTCTGTCCATCCGGACCAGACTACTTAGAGTTTTTTGACCAGCGAAGATTTCAAGGGTCCTTCTCGCTAGCTCGGTTGGAATGCCGATTCCCGTTGGACGACCCGCGTACCGGTACGTGTCTCTCTTATTTCTGTGAAGTACTTTGCGAATTGTCCGCTAAAAGGTCCTCGCAGCTTCCTACAGTAGCCCGCCTACGTCACCTAGGCCCAGAACCAAGAAGTGCCACGGGGCACGATACTTTTCCCCTCAAAGTTAAGCACATTGAGATACTCGACCATTGCCAGGCTTCTGCCCTACATTTCGTTTTTAACTCCCGAGTTCACCCGTGGCAATGTTTGCTTTCGGAACGTTATCGTTAGAACTAGGTGGCTCCGTTGGCACCGGGGAGCGTTGTTAAAGGTACGCGTGACCTACATCGACTATGAGGCTAAGCTCATCATATCGTTCTTCCTTCCCGATATTCAGCCTACAATCCGCTGCATCACCGTCGTGAATATCTGCCACTGCCCCCGGCGGTGCCCTAATCTCGTGGTGGTAGCAGCCATATTGCGATACGGTCAAACAACTTCCGAAAGTTCGCAGCGAGCGAGTTTCTGTGTCTTGGGATGACGTCATACCGTCTGACATTTCTTTGCTTTCATGTGACTGATTCGCGACACGCGTTTGGACGCGTCTTTTCGCGTTCTTGGACGCGGACCTCAAACTTGTGCCTCTTGTTTCTTCCACTACCATCTCCACATCTCGCCCCTCTACCTCTCCAACAGAGTGCGTATATGCATCCTCAATTCTCCCAGCGCGCTCCAGTTTGAACGAGGTTGAGGAACATAGACCTGAAGGTGAGTACCTTGACCTCCATGGTCGTCTCTGTAGCGCTGAAGTTTTTGAGCCAAGATCGACAGTGCTAGTGCCTACGTAGATCTATGCATGCCTTTGAGATGAAAAAAAAAAAACCTTGAAGTTTCTCCCCCTTTTATCCTAGCGAGTGTCACGCTGCATACAGTCAATGTCGTGGACGACGGGTCGACCGACGGCCTCAATGCGAGCACCAATGGCCTTTTTGCTCCATAGTGCGTCAGTGTATGCGCATGCGGGCTGTCCCAATCCTCGTCATGCCCACTTTTAGAGCCAGATCATAACATGACCTGCTATGCCGTCTCGAGCTGGATCAGCTGGGTCTGCGCGCATACATGCACCAGCCTTGAGGTCTTAACAGGCGTCCTTGGGTACAAACCCGCTTATGCTGCTGTCAAGTCTTTATTGCTTTGGGGGTCGCGCCTCGACAATCCTCGACGGAAACGTAGCGGTCCACGTCTGCTGCGATCATCACTATCCCCACTTTATCTATTCGGGCCCATTGAAGGTGGTCCCACTCAGGTGATTGAGCAGTCTAGTGGTCTGTCTCAACACCTTCTAGTCGCGATAACACGATCGCACATGCATATTCATGAATGCATGTCATGTTGTCGACCACTGACTGACCCAAGGATTCTTAGCAGACTCGATACTTATCCTTTGGCCCTCGGCGTTCGAGACCCCTCTGGCGGTCTCGAACGATTCCCGTAGGTGGGTAGTTCAATATCGACGATCGGTGCCTCCATCCCAAAGAGGCCAACCTTTTGGTCACTAGATCCCTCATCACGCCGTTCAGGTGAGAACGTGCTCGGCTCTACCCTGCTTAAACCTTCGCGGCCTGGCCTACGACGGCATGTCGAGAAAATCCTCCTCCCCCCCCTCGCATGCCTCATTGAGCTGGACCTTTCGACCCTTCGAGACTCATACGTGGATGCGTTCAATTGTCATCAGCGTTTACGGACGACAAGGCCCTCATGTGAGGCACCACGGGATGTCGACGAATCCCCTTCCCTCCCAGCTGCGGAAGGTGCGTCATCCCGATTCGAGCATGGCTCTTCCCATTGGTCATTGTAAGGTCATTTCTCCCTGGATATCCTTTCCCTCTGCAGCAGGGCAAGCAATGGCCGCGTTTCCCCTCTACCACTGTTCAGGTTTCCGCTCCGATAGGGCGTTCCCACCGAGCCTGGTGTCCTGGATCATGGCAAGGCTTCTGACAACCACGTTCTGTTCTCATGGGACTCCGCCGAATGAGAGGTTCGCCGTCGCTCGCTTTGGACAGATGAGACGCGCGTAAGTACTAAGTCGTGGGGGGTTTGAAATGTTCGATGGCGGAACTTCCGCCGGTGTACCGAACGTTGGACCCCGGACAGGGGTCTAGTCCGTCAAAGGATAAGTGTATGTTGCAGGCGGCGAGCGGTGAGTGTTGCAACTTGCGGGCGGTCCAAAGGCGGTAGCTCTTTCCTGCTATCCTTCCGAGTCCGGGTCCGACAACGTAGACCAAGTTGTCGACGAGGACCAGGCGTAGGATGGTGAGAGCTTCTGTGGATTCAAATTTCAACTACGAGTATTGTCATGTCGTGAGGGCGCGTCGGTCTCCGTCGAGTGAAGTCGGATGCACGTTCAGGCCCTTAACCTCCGGTCGAAAAGGTTTCGAACCAGTCAGACATCGCCGCGGCGTCGAGACTGTCTCCGGGAACCAAATCATGTCCTTGAATCGCTAGTAGCGCTGGTAGTCCGGTGTGGACAGGACTTCGAGTCCGCGCCTGTAAGGAGGCTCGAGGCGTTCTTCATTCTACTTCCGGTATTCTTTGTGGTGAACGGGTACAGTCTCGACGGGTAAGCGTAAGGGCCCGTTCTCGCTGCCGCAGATGCGTCGGCGTTCCCCCTCTTTCTGACCCTCGCGGCCGGAGAACGCCTCCATCGTAGACATATATTGCCACCTTGTTGCATCTCCGCCCGCAAAGGTGCCGGCCTAGACCCGCATCATGAGCTTCAGTGACGGCCGACGCGACCCTCCGTACATACGGGGGTGTCGCAGACGCAGGTTCAGAGGTCCTGCGTGACTCGAACGCACTGGTATACGTAGCAGGGTTAGATGCCCCGCCATCCGCCGTTCCGCTTGAGGATCTCTCGTACAGGTCACGATCGGAGGGCATGCTGATTTTCGAGTCTGCAGCGGACGCACCCCGCCAACTTCAACTTGGTTGGTTTAGGTTTATCGCGTCGTGCCCACGTGCACGGTGTAGGTTCAAGGTACGACGCTAGTTGAGATTCGCGAAGATGGGTGACAGCGGACAAACCTTGAGTATAACAGTAACTTGAACGCACGGGGCTCGCGGGCTTGACGGTCTTGGGTCGTGAATGATTTGTCGACTTCTATTAGGGTGTCTGCTGGTGCGTGGTACTCATTTCCGTTAGACTTTCTACATGATGTTCTGGGCTTCAGCAAATTTCGGTCAACGACATCGAGAGAGCGCGATGGCGCGATGGCTCGAATCGTCTCACCTCCCGCGCGTGTACACGCGTCTGCACTACTGTACCTCGCGACCTTCGTCTGGCGATCTGACGCTCGTGTATCATGGATCATGGATCATGCATATCATGGGTCGGCGCAGCGCCTTCTGCGGCTGGAGCAACGTTGACGTTTCTAATCGATAGCGTGCGGCTTCGACGCGACGCAGGCTCGCAGCTGACCCAAAGTTTTCCGGAGCGTCCACATTTGGGAATTTTGTGGCTAGCGCTGCCTTCGGCCACCCTGCTCTGAACTGCTGTTTTTGAATGAGAGCCGATCAATGTACGCGGACGTGCGGGCACGCGCACCTTCATATCAGCGGATACGGGCGATTATCACCCGTACTTGCTGTCCACTCCACCCGTCCGTGGCCTGGTGACCTGGGGCTGCGATGGTTGCGATACTTATAACATAGTCGCTCTCTAGGGAGATCGGGAAGCGAGGTCAGGCTTGGGTCAGGCTCGTCGCGCTGTGCCGCCACTCGGGCCGATCGCCGAGTGGAGAGGTTGGAAGAAGGGGTCGGATGGGGGACCGACGTCCCGAAGGCGGTATGTTTTTTGTGGCTTCCGGATCCGCGACAGCGGATAAGGACGGCCTGAATACGGCAAGATGGCGGCCGGAAGAGAGATGCCGTGCGCAAGCGAGCCCGTCGTTGATCCCGGCAAGTAAGTATCATGGCACGGAACTCCTCCCAGATGTTGACACAGCTTCCGTTATCAGGCTTTAAACATGTCTTGGTTGATGGCCGTTGGATGGCCGTGTTTGTATGCTTGGTATGCACCCAGGGCGAACATATTTAAGTATAGATACGACTTGCTCCCAAGGAGAATACGGAACTGTGCGCAAACATCCAAACACAACCAGTCGAGCGACGAGCGTTCTGGAGGGAACGTTCCCATGCCTCTGTGCCTAAAATGCAGCATGAGCAGACGCAAGTTCTGTGGCTATCGGCCTACTCACTTTATTGTTTTTCAGTCTGTCCGTTGCGACCTCGGAACGGAGTATCGTGGGTCTTCCGTTCCATCCGCCGCCAAGTACGCGTACGCGACGTCAGTATGGAGCATCTCAGATGCGTTTAATATTCTTGGAGCACCCGCCCTGACAATGCCCTGACAATCAGACTTTAAACGAGTCGCCGCTAAGGACTGATGGACGTAAGGCATGCTAAGAGTCAGACATGGTGCTCGTGGTTGCGAAGGAGGAGAGAGCGAAGAACACAAGGTCAGCGATGAAGTATCATCCGGCCGTCCGTACGCACGTAAACATACCAACTGCTGACTGCGGCATGCTTTGCCGTTGGCGCGGTTAATGCATAAGTAATGGCCGCGTGTGAAACGAAGCGCACAGTTGTGGAGCTGGAGTAATGGTTGAGCGTATTGTGACGGAGCCACCACATTTGGCAGTGTCCTCGTTGTCTCGCCGAGGCGGCTTCAATAGTGACTAGGACTGACGCCACTTGATATCGCGGTGTTCGGAGTCCACCTTGTGGTATTCACCACTAGTACTCAGCCAGGACCAGGAGAGCTTTTTCCAGCGGGACGGCCAATGCAGCTTGTGGAGGAGAGCTACGAAGGTCTGTGCTGTTTTGAGAACAAGACAAATGAAACGGACTCCGGGGATAGAATGGGTAGGTGGATGAGGGGGAAGCAGAAGACCGCGGGGAGAGTGCTGCTGCTGCGCCACGGTCGGACATGTCCCGGCAGTGCGGGGGCGAGTGCGTGCGAAAGCCGCGTATGGCGTGAATAGGTCATGAATAGTTTAGGTCGGCATGTTCCATCCGCCATCGCTCTCTCCCTCCTCCTCCCCGTCGTGCCCATCGTCCTCCTCACCGCGAGCGACGATGGCGTCCGCAATCCACCATTCCCAACATCCCTTCTTCACACATCTCGTCGCTCTCTTATCTGTCTACGAGCTCGGCCCCTCGCTCCCGACCCCCATCCCGAAATATGACGGCCCAACAGATTGGCAGATCGAGAGCATCCTGCGCTCCCTCGGCGCCATGGCCCGCCGCATGTACACCGCAGAGGAGGCCTTAAGCTCTATCCGAGATGCAGACAGTTGCGGTCCCGAATCCAAGAAGCGCCGTAGCGTCGGCGATAGCCCTCCTATGTCTAGCTCCGGTTCGTCCCACACCGACACTTCCTCCACCGAGTCTAGTAGGTTTGCGAACGGCTCATCATCAGTGTCCCCCTTCTTCACCCCCACGAGCTCAGTCGAGAGCATCCCCGGCACGCTCGACGACAAGGACGTCGAGATGTCGGACAGCACCAGCGAAGACAGCTCTGGGAGTGAGCCCACTCCCCTCCCCACAGTCCCCCACGGCAACAGCATCGGCAGCTCGCGCACCCCGAACGGCATGACCATCAACCTCGACGGCGTTGTGAACCCCCTGGACAAGATCCGCCGCGCGACGGGCATGAGCACTGCGAACGCCGCCTCGGCACCCCCTTCGACCCAGGCCGACCATGTGTCGTGCCCTGGTTGCGGCAGAATCATTACGGATACGGCTACGATCACCAAGATCGTGAACATGTCTACTGGCGACGTCTCCTCCCCCCTCGTCGTGCCCCCCGGCCCACTCGCGGCGGCGGCGTTCGAGAGCGGCATGAGCGCGGTCGACGAACTCAAGCTCTTGAAGACCCAGGTCCAGGATGTCGCGCGCGTCTGCAATGCCGTCGCCCGCGGCGATTTGTCGCAGAAGATCACCGTGCCCGTGCAGGGCGTGGTGATGATCCAGCTCAAGGACGTCATCAACGCGATGGTGCGTCGATCCGCTCTTTCGCCCGCGGGGTGGCGCATGCTGATCCTTCTCTGCTTGGCAGGTCGATAAACTCGGACAGTTCGCGAAGGAGGTCACTCGAGTCTCCCAGGAAGTCGGCACGGAAGGGTGCGTGTTCCATTTTGCACCCCATTTGCGCTTCCTTGCGTGCGCCTGCCCCTCGCATGCTCAACCCACGTTGCAGCAAATTGGGTGGCCAGGCGCTCGTTCTGGACGTTGAAGGCACATGGCGCGAGCTCACGGGCGTCGTCAACAAGTTGGCGGCGAACTTGACAAATCAGGTACGGTCTATCGCAAAGGTCACCAAGGCTGTCGCACTGGGCGATTTGTCCAAACAAATCGAGGTCGACGCTCGCGGCGAGATACTGGAACTCAAGAACACGGTCAATGGAATGGTCGGCAGACTAAGAGCATTATCGGCAGAAGTCACTCGAGTCACAATGGAAGTCGGTTCTAAAGGTCAATTGGGTGGTCAGGCGCACGTACCGGACGTCGAGGGAGTATGGCTGGAGTTGACGCGTAACGTAAGTTCATCCAGTGCGTCTCGTAAGACGCTGATTTTGAAGGTGACACGATCCACGCGTAGGTGAATCGAATGTGTTCGAGTTTGACGGATCAAGTGCGATCTATCGCCAACGTCACAACCGCCGTCGCGCGCGGAGACTTGACGCAGAAGATCGACATCGAGGTCGAGGGCGAGATGCTCACTTTGAAGCGCACGGTCAACTCGATGGTGGACCAGTTGAGCGCGTTCGCGTCTGAGGTCACTCGTGTTGCGTTGGAAGTCGGTACCCAGGGTATCTTGGGCGGTCAGGCGCGAGTCGAAGGTGTCCAGGGCACTTGGGCGGACTTGACCAGGAATGTCAACGTACGTGCCGTTTCCGTTGTCTTGTCAGGCGCTTTTCCTTATCTCAACGCTCCTCCGGGCGGGCAGAAAATGGCTGTGAATTTGACAGATCAAGTGCGCTCTATCTCGGACGTCACGAAGGCCGTCGCCAACGGCGACTTGAGACAGACTGTCAACGTCGACGTCCAGGGAGAGATGCTCGACTTGAAGACGACTGTCAACCAGATGGTGGCCCGGTTATCGACATTGGCCAGCGAAGTCACTCGTGTCTCCTTGGAGGTCGGAACCGAGGGTATCATGGGCGGTCAAGCTTCAGTGCCCGATGTCCAAGGTGTTTGGAAGGTACACGATGCCCTTCTGTTCGGAAGCGCGGCGGCGTAGTTGACATGTCCGCCACAGGGTCTGACGGACAACGTGAACTTGATGGCCATGAACTTGACCAACCAGGTACGGTCCATCGCCGAGGTGACGAAGGCCGTCGCGGGCGGAGACTTGACCAAGCGGATCACCGTCGACGTGCGCGGAGAGATGCTTGATTTGAAGGAAACGGTCAACGGCATGACGGAGAGTTTGAGTCTCTTCGCAGACGAGGTCACGCGTGTCGCGAAGGAGGTCGGAACCGAAGGTCTCTTGGGCGGTCAGGCGCAGGTCAGCAACGTCGGCGGTACTTGGAAGGACCTGACGGACAATGTCAACGTTATGGCGGCCAACGTAAGCACTTGCGCACCCTTGAGGATAGCATGCCTCCTGACGTTTGCTCTCCTTATGCAGTTGACGTTACAAGTGCGGACTATCGCCTTGGCCACGGTAAGCTATTCGCATCCTGCATTACCCAAAAGCAAAGCCTGATCGAAACGAATGCCAATATAGCGTGCCGTCGCGAAGGGCGACTTGACGCAGAAGGTTACGGGCGTACCAGTTTCCGGAGAGATACTCGATCTCGTCAACACTATCAACAGCATGATTGACCAGTTGGCCATCTTCGCCGCCGAGGTGAAGAAGGTTGCTAGGGAAGTCGGTACCGAGGGTAAGCTCGGCGGTCAGGCAGAGGTTGGCAACGTCGAGGGTATCTGGCAGGAAATCACGTACGTCGTCACCGGCCGACTGTATGCCCGCGCGTCGTCGCTGAGCCCTGACCCCACTAGGATGTCTGTCAACACCATGGCGAGCAACTTGACGACCCAGGTCCGAGGTTTCGCGCAGATCTCGGCGGCGGCGATGGACGGCGACTTCAGTCGATTCATCACGGTAGAGGCTAGCGGCGAGATGGACTCATTGAAGACCCAGATCAACCAGATGGTGTCCAACTTGCGCGACAGTATCCAAAAGAACACTGCAGCAAGGGAGGCGGCAGAGTTGGCAAACAGGTCGAAATCGGAGTTTTTGGCAAACATGTCCCATGAGATCCGGTATGTCGTGGACGTCGGTCGTTGATTATTATTCATGCTTACCGGGCCTGTTTGTCAGAACGCCGATGAACGGTATCATCGGCATGACGGAGCTCACGTTAGACAGCGACCTCAACCGATCGCAGCGCGAGAACCTGCTCTTAGTGCACAGTTTGGCTCGTTCCCTGTTGTTGATCATCGATGATATCTTGGATATCTCAAAGAGTGCGTCCTTACTCCGATCTTCGCGAGAGCTCAGCTCACACCACACATTGCTTGCAGTCGAAGCTGGGCGGATGACCATGGAGCAGGTGTCTTACTCGATCAGGCAGACCGTCTTCGGTATTCTCAAGACCTTGGTTGTCCGGGCGTCCCAGAACCAACTAGACCTCACCTACGACGTCGACCCGGACATCCCCGACCAGCTCATCGGTGATTCACTCCGTTTACGCCAAGTCATCACAAACTTGGTGGGGAACGCCATCAAGTTCACACCGTCCAAGGTCTCTCGCAAGGGTCACGTCGCATTGAGCTGCAGGTTGCTTGCCAAGGACGATCAACACGTCACCCTCGAGTTCTGCGTGTCCGATACGGGTATCGGCATCGCAAAGGACAAGTTGACCATGATCTTCGACACTTTCTGCCAAGCAGATGGTTCTACGACCCGAGTGCGTGCACCTGCTGCGTCTTCTACGCTCGTGCCTTCTAACATTTATACACTCAGGAATATGGCGGTACCGGTCTCGGATTATCGATCTCGAAACGCCTTGTCACCCTCATGTTGGGTAACATGTGGGTCGAGTCGGAGGTCGCCAACGGTTCCAAGTTTTCTTCACCATCACGTCCCAAATCAGTCCGCTGTCGATGGAGGCGACGCTCACCAAAATGCAGCCATTCCAAAAACGGAGCATCCTCTTCGTCGATACGATGTTCGATCGCACCGGAGTTGTCCAGCGCGTTCTTGAGCTTGGGCTCAGGCCGTATGTTGTGCACTCTGTCGCGGAGGTCGCGGACAAGACTACCTGCCCACACATTGATACCATCGTGGTTGACTCGTTCAGCGTCGTACGTGTGGTTGTCCACCTCCTTGGATGGGGCGTTGAATTCACGTTTTGTTTTACAGACCGAGAACCTGCGCGAGCACGAGCACCTGCGCTATATACCCATCGTCCTTTTGTCACCGGTACGTTTACTTGTGATTATCTTGTAAGAGCTTGTGGTCATTGTTTACCTTTCCAGGAATCGAGCCCTCGTTTGAACCGTGCGTTCTATCACTTTTCAGACGTTTGTACACCGTTTCGCTAACTTGGTTGTACAGTCAAGTGGTGCCTGGACAACGGCATTTCATCCCAAATAACGACACCCGTCTCGGAACAGGACCTCGCCTCAGCATTGATCTCTGCGTTGGAGTCAAATACGGTGACACCCGTCGTGGCCGAGAACGACGTGCCGTACGATATCCTGATCGCCGAGGACAACCTCGTGAACCAGAAGCTCGCTGTGAAGATCCTGGAGAAGTATGGTCACCAGGTCGAGATCGCGGAGAACGGGCAGCTCGCAGTCGACGCGTTCAAGGCCCGCGTGCAGAGGAACCGGCCGTTCGACGTCATTCTTGTGGGTCTAGACTCTCTTTGTATTCATTGCTGGGTGTGAACCACTGAATTGGTCTCTTCACGCGGCGCAGATGGACGTGTCTATGCCATTCATGGGCGGTATGGAGGCCACGGAGCTCATCCGTACCTACGAACAGACCCATGGCCTGGAGCCAACTCCTATCATCGCGTTAACCGCACATGCAAGTGCGTACTACTTTATTGTCTTCCTGCACGATCGGCGCGAACTCAACTGGTCCCGCAGTGATCGGCGACCGCGAGAGATGTCTGCAAGCAGGCATGGATGACCATATCACGAGTATGTGCTGCACCGACCTTCGTCTTGTCGCGGAAACTCATGTTTTCTGTAGAGCCACTGCGTCGCAGCGATCTCATGAACTCGATCAACAAGCTTGCGGGCGAGAGGAAGATGGCCTTGGCGCGGAGTCGCGTCCAACATCGTTCCTCTTTCCCGATGCAGGCTCTCCTACGCGAGTTCCGGTGACGCTCACTCCAATTGCAATTGCTCTCTCCTCCCTAGCTCCCATCTCCATCTCGCGGCACCTATCCATAGCCCACCCTACTATGCCCTCTGTGCTTTCATCATCGACTTGTGCATGTATTACCATCGACATCGACTCTGCTATGTTTCACGCACTTTCCCATTTCGTCGTCGCTCAGTATCCGTTCCGCTCACGCTTAGTACTATTCAGCACGTTTCCGTCTAGTAGCATCCTTGTATTGTTTCCCCCTGTCATCGCCGTTCACGAACACCATTCCTATGTTCGCTTTCATCGTACACGACCATGTATTCCATCCGAAGGAATCTACCAAACTTTGGGAAGCGATTGCCCGGGATGGTACCGGTGCCCGTGGCCTTTGACAGCCATGCATCTAACCTCGAAGTCGTTCTCCGGGGATGTCGAGGTCCCGCCCAACGCCAACTCGTGCTCCTGACCGCGTACATCCTCTCTCCTCCCCATAACGTGCTATCACCACACACGTCCAACATGCATTTTATCCCCCGCAACAAGTCTTCTCCCCCCCGCGCACCCAACCCGGCCGCTGGACGACTCAAGTTCCCCTCTCCATTCGAGTTCCAAATATGCAAACCAGTGACTCTCGTCGAGTTGCGCATGCGCCAGTTCTCTGGGAAAGTCCGCCAAAAGACTCACTGGTGGGAGAAGGTATTCAACGCCGATATTGCATCAAAGTGGCGCGAGGAGATGGTCGAACAGGACCGGGTGCTCGTCGACATGTTCTGGGGCGGTGAGGAGAGGTTCGAAGCCGGCAACGGGGAGAAGAAGTGGCCCAGGGACCCCATCACGGCGGCTCAGCTCGACTACATCTTCGACGAGCTCAGGTACCATGCCAGCCAACTCGCCAAGGGGGACAGGATCTACGTGAGTACAACGTTGCTTCTCGTCGTCAGCGATTACACTCGTGTACCTGAATGTTCGAGTGCTCACCTCCTTTCTTCGTGCAGCCTTCGACGATTCCGATGGTTCATGAGTCGGTCTCCCTCATCCCGCAGGACTTGAGGCTGGCGCTCGTTGCGGACGTCTCGAAGCTGGAGTCTGTGCCGGACGACGAGAAGGACTGGCATCCCGGCTCCAATCAACAAGTCCTCGACCTCGTCCATCCATCGCTGTACTTCTTGCGCATCGGTCGTACCCACGTCCTGTCTCGAGACTCCACCGACTCACTCGCTACACGCGTGATCACCCTCAAAGAGTACCAAGATCGAACCCCGCGCGTAGAAAGGCGCAAGGTGGACCCGCCCACGCTATTCTGGTTCGACGAAAACGGCCCCTCGGTCGACGTGCTGGAGCAGGCGTTCTCAGAGGAGCACCAATGGCTGCCCACAGACTTCGAGGTGTCCGCCACCGGTCGAGTGCGGCCGCTCGGGTACATCAACAACCTCCATCCCATCGACCACAAGGAGACGTACACGACGCTCTCGGCGATTCTGGAGCGCTTCCTCCCTCTCTTCGAGCGTGTCGTCTCAGACGCGCTCAGTCCCGCCCAACCGTACGCTATCCAAGTGGACGGCCGCCGCTGGTACAAAGGGGACACTGAGGGGCCCGGCAACTCTAATAGCGAAGAAGCCTGGGACGATGAGCGGGATCAACGCGATTGGCCGCTCATTCCTGACCCCGCCCCGTTCGAACCACCCTCCTCCCGCGGACGCGTCGACTTCAGTCTGAAGGGGCGCACGCTCCAGCTCATCGTCAAGCTCGCCAACATCGTGCTGACGCCGGAGAACTCCAAGTACCCGGGCGGGAGCTGGCATGTGGAAGGAATGGAGAACGAGCACATCGTCGCCACGGGTCTGTACTACTACGCATGCGACAACATCACCGAGTCGAGGCTTTCCTTCCGCGCCACCGCCGGCTTGCCGGACCCATGGTATATGGTGCGATACCACGAGCAGTCGGACCACAAGGGGACCGTCGTCGCCTGGGGACTCGGGGAGAAGTCGCCGCTGAACCAAGACATCGGCTACGTCGTCGCCGCGGAGGGAAAGTGCGTGGCGTTCCCCAACGTCTACCAGCATTGCGTCCAGCCGTTCGAGCTCGCGGATCCTGCGAAGCCGGGGTTCGGAAGATCCTCTGCTTCTTCCTCGTGGATCCGACGACGAAGATCGTCTCCACCAGCGACGTTCTGCCGCAGCAGGAGTCGTGGTGGCAGTCGGACTCGTGGGCCGAGGTGGTGCACGCCGCGGTCCCTGGCATGAGGACGCTCCCGCAAGAGCTGTACAACGGCGTCGTCTCCTGCGCCGCGCTGGGGACGACGATGTCGCGCGCGGAGGCAGAGGAGGGCAGGAAGGCCCTGATGGACGAGCGGTCCAACTTTACGTTTTCCCACAGCAAGGAGGTTTTTGAGATCGAGTGGAACATGTGCGAGCATTAGGCAGGGTTGGTGGGGCCGCGCGGTGATAAATTGGGAGATCCGGAGAAAGATGGCGTAGACATGAGCTGGGGTTCTTTGCCAAGGCGTGTATGGTTGGTCTCCGAGTCGAATGGCAAGCCGTTAGAGGACGGTGGTGTGATTGAGCAAGACAGTCGGTTCGCCGGTCCCCGTTCCAGTGTCGTCCCGCACCCGCGTGTATGTTACATGACTACAATCGAATATCTGTGAGAGCCACTAGCATAAGGGGCAAGTGGAACGTCGGGCTCGTGTGCGACTGGCGCGAGAACTGTAGACTAGGGGACCGGGCGGCGTTGGACGAGGTCGGCCAGCGAACCCGTGCCGTGCCGCGTGTGTAGGTGTAGGAACGACGTCGCCGTCTAAGTACAGGGGGCGCGGTCAGTACGACGGGGTCGGGGTGGGGTAAAGGAATAAAGGAGTGAAGGTGAAGGCGGACGCTGCTCACCGCATCGCGTTCAGGCATGACGGTATACGTATCCATGGGCGACCCGTCGTCTCCTCCAGCACCTCCGCGCCGATCCTGAGACCCAGTACTAGTGGCAGCTGGTGCAACCCCGCCTCGACCATCCTGAACTCGGCCGGGTTCAGTTGAAGTTCAGCGAAGGACCATCATGATCGAGCCCACGCGCGGAGGACTGCGCAGTGCGTCGGCCGTCAGACCGGCCCTGGTGCGTTCGTGCCCCTCCGGTTGAAACTTGAACGGCATGAATCGGGGGGTCGGGGGGTCGGTCTCGTCGCGCAGGTGGTCGAGCAACCGCCGGCGGAACCCGCGCGTTTGACGAGGCTGGTGGAATCCGCGCTGGGGAGGTCCGCAGAGTTACAGTAGGTTGGATCCAGCAGTGGGCGCTGGGCATGACGAAATAGGCGGCACGGCTGCCAGTGGTTGAAGCGTCCTCGAGAAGCCACTAGACCATCGAGAAGCGGGGAGACGCAGAATCCACAGGAAAAGCCGGTGGGTAAATAATCATGGGCGACGGCGGGAGGTAGCTGGAAATACAGTACCAACCGCTGCTGACCGCGGACGCCGTCACCCCAGGCCCGGACGTCTCTGAGCGCCAATCGACGTTCAGGCTATACTTTGAGCGCTTCGAAGGTGTAGGGCCTGTTCGGCCAAGAGTTGTGGAAAAGAGTTACTTCTCGACCTCTGCGTACGTACCGCAACCTTGCTCTGGGATTGACATCATGACTAGTCGTAGGATAGGTGAGGGGGTCACACACCACGCACGCTCAGGCCTCAGGACTACTAGTAGTAGTACCTGCAGGGGAAGAGAGGACACGCAGCATCCCACTGCATAATGCATCAAACAAGGGAACAGCAATACCGAAGCGATGCTACAGCTTCGCCGCAGGTGCCTCAACCTTTATCGAGTAGTATAGCCTAGGAAAATGACAGTGTATAGGCTTCCCGGAGGAACCCACTGTCTCGACAACAACTTCCTCCTTGCTGAGTGCGATCAGTTCCCCCACTGTAGGCACCTTGCCTGTTCAGAGCCACGAGCGTGAGGCCTATCCACACATACGACGAGTACTGTCACATACCATTGTCGGAGGGCGCAACCGAAACCCAATCCCGTAGCTTGACCTTGAGTCGGGACGCCTCCAACTCGTCGAAGCCGACGACGTTGACGTCCGCAGATACGGAGGAAGTGATTAGCTCCGCAGCGCGCTCGCCAGAAAGGCCGTCCAGGACTGGTTTATGCAACGCCTCCTCTTTGGCGATGTATGCTGACATTCGTGAGATCCACTGTAGGTCGCGGGTCAGCGAAACAGAACAACAGCAACGCGCAGTAAAGGGGGATAACGCACCGCGAGAGTCTTCGGGAACTTGGTCTCGTCAAACAGCTCAGTCTTGAGATGCCTCAACGGCCTGAACGACAGCATCCAGTCCCAGACAACGTGGACAGAGATGTCTGCGAGACCGGGGGTCTCAGTATCCATCAGCCATTCGCGACCATCCGAGAGCTGCTCTTCAATGAGTGCCTATGGTCGGTAAGTGTCAGCATCACGTTTGCGCTGCGAAGATGACGTCCCTCTCAGATGATCGATTGGGGACGAACCAGGTGAGATGATAATGTGCTTATCACGACAGGTTGGTTGGCCATGATCGCCTGAGGATCAACCTTCGCCCCAAACCACTGCATAAGTACCGCGATGGTTAGTCGGGCCTATCCCACAGCCCATCCGAGTGCGGAGAAAGATTGAAGGCACCCACGTTGCTCCTATCAGCCAAGAATTCGGGCTTGAACTTGTGGTAGGGAAGCGTCTGGGATCCGAGAGCGCCGAGGACTCGATCTGCATAGCTCATGGCGAGGGCCTTGATCATCCCCGTGTCTGCGGTGCCGGCGCCGCCCTTTCGCTTTGGGAAGAGCGTGCCGAACCCCTGTGCAGGGGTGAAGGTGCGCTCGAGCACGCTCGCGATGAGGCTGCTGTCGCAGTAGACGTCCTTTCCGATTGCTAGGACGGGTATCAGCCGGTACGTCACGCCCAGTCGATCGGCGAGGTCGGGACGGGGAAGCGTCATAGGTACCTGTGGACCCTCGAAAGTGAGCTCGAGGAGACCCAGATCACTTGCACGAAGGCGGACGGGACTGACCTCCACCCTGAAGTGGGGTACCCTCTTGATGGTAAGGATGTGCCTGACCTTCCTGGCCATGGGGGAGGCATCGTAGCTGGAACACCATCTGAGCCACAATCCGAAGGGGACATGCGATCTAGCCTGGTAGCAGCCACTCACTGGTACAGTATGACAGGAAGTTGAGTAGCGGCGGACGTCATGTTCACGAAGAGGCCTGTTTCGCGTTCTCCACAGGGGTTCCCGCACCAGGTTTAAGAGGAAAGCGAAAGACTAGTGACTAAACTGGCGCTGCGTTGAAGGGCCTCGTATGAAGTTGGGGTGCCTCGAGTTTGAACACCATGGACGGTTGCCGGTAATCCCGGGGTGAAAACAGGTGGGATATTCAGGAAGTCACATGCGTTCCTACACACGTAAGTGGCCGAGATCTTGAGACTCGAGGAGAGTAACTGCCTGCAATTACCAGCAAGTCCATCGACGAGGTGAACTTGATAGCACTGGTTACCGGCCGCGGTAGATCTAGATATACCGGTTCGTTCGCAAGCCGACAACCGGGCAAGGTCGGATAGACGCTCTGGCATGACGAACGGCTCGGTCAGGCTGCCGTCTCCCCGAACCTGCCCCGAACCCTACCGTGACTGACGCCATGAACTGGCCTGCTTGACGTCTTCTGCTTCGTGCTCTGGGCTATATATTACGCTCTGAGGCTACTTCTATGTGTCCAAACATATCGCCCTAGCAATCTCTTTCCAGTGTCAAGAGCTCCCATGTCCTCCGCTCGACCTCTCATCGTGATCGCCGGTGTTGGAAATGGCTCAGGTACGCATTATCTACATTGACATTAATGCAAAGAAACCGCCGTTGCCATCGACTTGGAAAGGGGGCGCATAGAGTACGGAGTGGTCTGTTTGCTGCAAACTCCTGTCACCTGTGAGACCGTTCCGAGGAAGAGGGAATCCTTGTGTCGAGAAAGCCATCCCGGACGTGTCCGTCCGCAAGGACTCTTCCCTATTGGAAACGGCCATTTCTTTGCTTTGCATCCTTGCATTCCAATGTAACCACATAGGCTGACGTTCTGTTTCCTTCACAGGCACGGGCGGCGCAACGGCGTATGTGACCTCTCGTTTCCCCGACCGCATGCGCGCGAGTTTTGGCCACTAGTCATCCCCGGTGCTGACCCATGCTGTCTGCTCCACCCCCTAGACGTCTGTTCGCGAAACACGGATATCGCGTCGCGCTCATCGCCAGAGGCCCAGATAAGTTGAAGAAGGCCGCCGACGATATAGCCGCTGCAGTCGGCGGAGCAGAGGTGAGTAACGACGACAACGGAACGCTGTGTGCAGTGGTTTACCCCTCCCCGCATGGCTTCCTCGCATCTCGTCCCGTATCGCATCTCATGCGTACGCATTTCGACGTCCAGGTCGCGGTGTTTCCCGTCGAATCGTACGGGGATCAAGACATGACGAACGCTTTCACCGCGATCAAGGCCTACCAGTGGCCCTCCGGCGGCGCCACAGAGATCCGGGTGGCCTTGTACAACGCGAGCTCGGGCGTCCGGGGGCCGTTCCTCGAGACGACCTACGAACGCCTGCGGAGAATGCTCGACAGGACGATCGAGGGCGCGTTCGCGTTCTCGCGCCATGTCATCGAAGAGTTCAGGAAGAACGAGCTCGACGAGAAGGGGAAGCGAGGCACGCTGCTTTTCACGGGCGCGACGAGCAGCATCCGAGGCAACGTCCTGACCAGTGCGTTTGCGGCGGGCAAGTCTGCCGTGCGCTCCCTGAGCCAGAGCTTGAACAAGGAGTTCGGCCCGCAGAACATACACGTGAGTGGGGGTAGCGTGGTCAATGTGATCAACCACTCTGACCTGTTCATATGTGATCTCTCAGGTTGCTCACGTACGTCGTACATCTTCCCACTCGCCCATGAGTCCTTTACACTTATCGTTTTGGCGATCCTTGCGTCAACAGTTGATTCTCGACGGACGTGGGTGCCCTACAAACGCCTCAGGACGGGTCGAAGATGCTGACCGACCTTTTCTCTTTCAAGCTGTTCTGGTTGACTTTCATGTTGCGACCTACGGCGAAGCCTTCAAGAATAACCCGGACATTCGCCTGAATCCTGAGAGCAACGCCGCGGTACGCAAACGGCACTTATGCGTTGAACTTGGTTCCGGCTAACGAACCCTTCGGCTTTCACGTCAGGCCTATCTTTACCTTGTGAACCAGGATAGATCGGCCTGGACGTGGGAGCTTGACCGTAAGTCGTCTTGAACCCAAACGCACGGTTTCCACATGCAATCTGATACGTATTGGTATATTAGTCCGTCCAGCCCATGAGAAGTGGTAAAGCTGTGAAGAACCAAGCACTGGACTCAATGCAACCGGGTTACGGATCCCACCGTCGATGGGTTGTACCCGTGCACTGGGGGCTCTGATTGCACCTCAAGAAGTATTGTGCTACAGAGTGGTTGGCACAATTGTCGGTGTAGAAGGTCTGTCTCGTGACCAAGATGGGGTTCCCGGGTCGTTGATGCCCCGTATGTACGATTTAGAGTGTCATATTTGGTGGTATGATCGGGATATCGGGGAGTAACCAAAGGCGACGGATGTTCTGGGGGCCACGAACTACTGATTCGCGCGTGCGAATGTGTCTCAAGTGCTTAAACACCTGTTCGCGTTCAACGTTCAACGGCTACCACTGAATGTCATTCTTCACTGCTACGAGATCGCCTATGGGAAACGGAAACAGACAGATACACTCCAACTCGACGTCGAGCGTGAACATACAAAACGGGATGTGTACGTTGAACCATGGACTCTGGACTCGGCCAAGATCGATGATCCGGGGTACCTAAGGCTGCTAGATTTCAGCGCGAGACTTGAAGATCGTCATCGTACACGATCCTGGCCGGCCCCCTCTTCTCAATGCCCTAGTTATAAGTCAGCAAATAATATGGCATGACGACGCTTGAGCAATCCTCACATCCTCGACCCAGCTGAGCTGGGCCTGCATTTCTGTCAGGCCACAAAGGAGAACAATCTTGAACTTCTGCACGTAGTAGACTCCATTGGTCCCTTGCTTTGACTCTCTGAAAACTCGCGACGTGTCGGCGCATATGGTGCAGAGAGGGGCGAACATCTCTGGAAGATGATGAACGTCAGAAAAATCTACGAGTCGGAAGCTCCGCCTAGAAGCACGGACCAGGGTCGACATCCTGCCACGTCGGTGTGCCCCTTCCCTTGTAACAAATCACATCGCAGCTGATACTGTTCAAGGTGCGGGACTCCCGTGCCTCTTGGTAGAACGATTCCGAGATTTCTTCATTCTCGCGGACACGGGTCCCCTGAATGGTGACGGTGAGCTTGGCGTTCGTGGTGCCTGCACACTTCGCAGAGCATACCTTCTGTAGAATGATGGAGAACCCGTTCGGCAGCTTGACACGTCCGGACGGGCGGGTGAACTTCTGGTAACGTCGCGCGAAGTGCTCTGGATCATCGGAGTCGTATCCCACACAGACTTCCGTCCCGTACATCACCTTCGTAACTCGCGATGAGACGAAGTGGT
Source organism: Ganoderma lingzhi (assembly GCA_026283605.1). Taxonomy (NCBI): domain Eukaryota; kingdom Fungi; phylum Basidiomycota; class Agaricomycetes; order Polyporales; family Polyporaceae; genus Ganoderma; species Ganoderma lingzhi. Next base: position 168,841 of record JAPJYM010000022.1, on the reverse strand, counting down.
CCAGATGGAAGGAGACGGCCCCATGGGCAACTGCTTTGTTCCTGCGACATACAAAAGTCAGTCCGACTTTGGGTTCTTCATGCGGTCGTGCGGAGAGCAGCCTATGACTATGACTAACGTACGTATGGGAATCTGGCCGGTAGAGAGCGATGCCTTTTCCTTTGAGCTTCTCCTTGAGCGACGAGTACAGCCAAGGGTTCGCTGCGAACCCGCCGACAAGTAACACCGTCTGTCCAGAAGAGCTTGGGTGATCCGGTTGTGAGATAGTTGTTGGCCACCCACCGAAAGCGCAGACCCTGCTCCATGTCGTTGGCTTTGAATGATATCAAAGATGGCTTCGAGCGTCGGTCTGAAGAAGGACGCCATATCCGATCTGCAGCAAGGAGGTCGGATGAGAATTCCCCAGGCTGGCAATCGATGTCATAGAATGAACAAACGTACCCGCTGAGCGTGAGCCGCCCGCGACGAATGTTGACCGCCGGATCATTGTCCTTCAAGCCGCCAAACTGGATGTTGGATGGCTTCTTCTCATCCTCAAACACGAGTTTTGTGTACTTATCGAAATTGTAGAGCATCGACTTGACATCTTCCTCGTTCGAGAAAGCCGAAGATGCGAGATGGTCTGAAAACCTGTCAGGGGCCACTCAGGCGACAGCGAGACATGCGCCAGCTCTCACCTTTCAAAAATTCGTGGAGACGAACGTTTACGCGGGTTGAGCCCTGAAGGATGCCTACAACTCGTCGTCAGCGCGCGGACATCATTTTGACTATCTCGGATGGATTCGCACATTCCGGAGAAGTAACCTCCTCCACTGATACTGGGGAGGTAGACTTAAACAGGTAACTGCTAATGTCAACGGTTCCTCCACCGGCGTCGACTATGATGACACCTTTCCGATCCTGCATGCCTCGAGTCAAGCGACAGAAAATGTAATGACGGTAACGAGCACATACTTGCATGGCGTCGGCGGCAAGTCCATCGTTGATGCAGAAATTGAGGCTGGCCTCGCCCTCGGTGACGAAGTAGATGCGAGACCGTCCTGCAACCGTGTCCGGAACGAGGCCGGCGACGACAGCGGCCTGCCGCATCTTCTCCTGCTGGAGGCCTTCCCAGCCATTAGGATGAGAAAGCACGAACTCGATTCGGTCTTTGACAGAGTTCCACAGGCTCTCGCCGTTGGCGTGCGTCTCCGAGATGTAGCGGCGGGTCCAATCGAAGAGGTAGCCGAGAAAGTCGGCGAAGACGTCAGCAACGGCCTTCTTGGGAGGCAGCGGCGGGAGATCCTTCCGGGGGATTGCACTGGCGTCCAAGCCCTCCGGGCGCAGATGAAGTTTAAACCTACTTGGGTATCAGCAGGTGCGAAGCTCAGCATGAAGGGCCCGGGGACAGACCATTCTACAAAAATGAGGTCTTCGTCCTCGACGACGAGATCCATGCCTGGCGCCTTGGCCTCGGCTCCCGCAGAGTGAAGGGTGCCATCTTGACGGTAATAGAGGATGGATGGGATTTTGGAGTTACCGGCCTCGTTCTCTTGACCGGGGTAACTAATATTAATGAGGTGGATCAGCCGAGTTCGGGTTTCGCACTCTGTAGCTTGCACTTACCGTGTGATGCAACGGACCATCGGAACCTCTCCGGGGTCGAGTACGGCGTAGGAGACACCAGAGAAGGTGGTTCCGACATCTATCCCCACGACGAGTTTGCGAACCGACCCGCGGTAGATTTGCGGTGAAGGCATGACCGTGAGGGTGAGTGGGTGGTGAGTTCAAGACGCGGCGCATCGGACGAGTGCCTCATGAAGGACTTCAAGCTTGATCCAGTCCGTCGCGCGGCCGAGCTGCGGTAAGGGGATCTACGCCACCTCTTGTGAGACAATGAGCTAACGTAGAATAGGAAGAGCGCGACCTTGACCTTGTTGTATCCATTTGGAACAGCGCCGACTGAATCGGTTACATTGAACTCCTTTCTAAGTCCCGGGTTAGAGCATCTGAAAGCGAATCGCAAAACTTGCCACGGAACAAGTCGTCCTTTCGGCAGCTAGCTCCGATTGTGGACAGGTCCTGTGGCGAATTGATGAGACAAGCAGTCCGAAAGACCGAAGCGATATACGTTACTTCTGGGGCAAAGCGTGGGCGGGGAGCATTGAGCAGAGCTGACCCACCACCCCTGCGGACCTCTCTGACCGATGAACCTGGACGGCATACTCTCCTACCTCTATTCTATTCTGCCACCCGGGATGAAGAAATATATCAAGACTGTCCAGCGAGCCCCCACACGCCTGCTAAATGTCCCCGAGTCGTCCCCTGCGGGATCCCGGAAAGACACCTCCGTCCAAACCGACCAAGACCAAGTCAAATTGCTCCAGGCGGCCCTCAAGGACAAGGAGCGCGAGGTGAAGAAGTTGATGAAGGAAGGAGAGAAGGCCACGCAACGCGCACACTCGTTCCAAGCCGAGCTGGAGGCTGCAAACCAACAACTAGAGAAGGCCGAGACAGATCGCAATGCGCTCGACCGATGGGCGCAGTGGGCGAAGAAACAGTTGTCCGAGGCGGAACGTCGCGCCAAAGACTCCGACGCCAACATCGCGCAGCTTTCTCGAGAGTTGCACCGATCCCAGGCCGAACTACAGAAGACTGCGGCCCTCCTCGATACGCGGTCCGCGGAGCTCCGTGATGCACAAGCGTATCTGGGCGGGTTGGACGATGTCGCCGATGCGGAAGTCCTCCAGCTAGTCGATGGGCTTAACTCCCGGATCTTCCAGGTCGCCGCGAAGATTGCAGATGCGTTCCAGCAGCGGTACAGCGAGCAGAAGGACGCGCAGGTGTCAGAGGAATCTGGCGCACGCTTGCTCGGTTTGCTCGGCGACGGCCTTCTCCTCGCACTCAGCTCCATCCACCACGCCGATGATCCCCTCGTAGTGCAAACGGCCTTGCAAGCCGCCATGGTTTCCTATACGAGGTGGTTGTGTGTCACGTGGGATTTTCGAGTCGGCGACGCCCCGTCCCCGTGTGTGCTTCAGGATGTGTACCAGTCCATCAGACGATCAGGTCCGTACTTTCAGATATTCGGTCATAATTTCTATTGATAAAAAACCAGAGCAACAATCAATCGCTGGTAGATGGAGGGCATTGAGTCGGACGTACGTGAAGACGTTCCTCAAGGGCGATGCAGACCGACAGAGTATCGCCAACGGCGCGCTGCTAGACTACATCACCGATATCCTCCTAGCCAGTGGAATTGCAACGCCGCGACGAGACCTTCGCGTAGAGGTGGAGCGTAGCTATGTCGATGCGATCCGCGAGGTCGTCCACCTATCCCATGAATTCCAGTGCATCACTGGAGAAAGAATCATCTCCAGGGACCTTTCGGTTGTCATCACCATCCCTGGGAAACCCTTCGATTCCTCTTGCATGATCGACGAATGGGCTGACCCGAAGAGAGCACGCCGCCAAGCCGATCTTCATCCCGTGCTCTGCACCACCCAGCTCGGCCTCGTACGGGAGGAGAGGAAGGCGAACGAAGGAATGGGTGGCGAAGTGGGAATCGCAAAGGTGGTTTTGCTCAAGCCCAAGGTTGCCCTGACGAGCCTTCTGGAGGAACTATGGAGCGAACAAGTTCGTAGCCCACACAAATAGTGAGCGCAATCTGCGCGGGATGGTAAGCAATCCCCTGACCTTTCCTTTCCAGCGAGGTTTGCGAGGGCTGACCAGAATCGCCACGAGAATAGCACAGGAGCTCTGAAGGTCTTGCCTTGTTGCTGATACGAAGTCGGACGTGTCCCTTGCCGGTTGGGTGTTCTCGAAGATGGGTTGCTGTTCGGTCGCACTTGTACTCAGCTACCGAAAATTGTCATGACATAGTCGTCCCACTCGCCACTAGGATGACGGCATCTCATTTCGTCCTGTTTCGGAAATAAATTCTCTGACCTCGCCAACATCGTCACGATCAATGGACAGAGCTTGACATAGTGCTCGAATGCGTAGTCAAGAGTGGGATGGAGAGCGCCGAAGGATACCAACTGTGCTCCGAATCAACATCTTGTTCTTCGTCGAAGTATCGACAAAGACATATTTGAGGAACGCTGATTTTTGCGTGGTGCTCAAGAAGGTGCGCGATGCTTGCAAGCCGGACGGACTCAGTTGGAGGACTCAGTTGCAGAGGACACGATGAGAACAGAGCGGAGCGCATCGTGGGTTTCGGTGTGCCTAAGATTGACCGACTACGCGTTGTCTGGCAGTCTTCATGAGATCCACACATGCATCGGAATGCGCAATATCCCATGTAAACGCAAGTTCCTACAGGGACCTAGTTTCGATGAACACGTATGGGGAGACTAATCTCGGACGTCGACTAGAATCGACTCACTCATATGTATCTAAACACAATTTAGACAAAGCTCAACGCTCATGATACTACTCGTTGAATTTCCCGGCGACGATCAACTTGAACGACAGGTTGGATTTGCCTACAGTGAGCTGGATGGAGCCGAGCCTGAGACCCATGGAGGCCGGAAGAAAGGAGCAGGTGACGATCCTAAGCGAGCGCCGGCTTCGAGCTTGCACCAACCACTGGCACCGGGATCCCCAGTCTCTGTACCGGCTCACTCATCGTGCACCTACTGGGCTATAACTTATTATCTACGTTTCCATCCCTCCATCATATGATAGAGACCGCAATCCTGGATGCTGCAGCTCCGACTAATCCTCCTACTATGGCTTGCGTGCATCTCTGGGGCTCTGGCCGAACCGGTCGCCGAATTCTTCAATAGACAGGGGTCTTCGCACACCAACAATTGGGCAGTTTTGGTTTGCGCATCGAGATATTGGTTCAACTACAGGGTACGTCTCATTAGTGATCGTTGACGGAGTGTTGTATTGACGGGTTGAAACAGCACATGGCAAACGCCTTGGGGATGTACGTGCTCCACCCTTGACCCTGCCTTGCTCCTCGCTAGGCGGGGTATCATGAACTAGTTCTCTGTGCGATGCTGATTGCGCTGTGTAGGTATCGTACTGTGAAGCGACTCGGAATCCCCGACTCAAATATCATCTTGATGCTCGCAGACGATGTGGCCTGCAACCCACGAAACAAGTTCCCCGGCTGTGTCTACGCAAACCCAGGGCGGAACCTCGACTTGTATGGAGACAACATTGAGGTGGACTACCGCGGGAATGAAGTTACGGTTGAGAACTTCCTTCGTGTCTTGACAGGTGAGTCTGCGTCCCCCCCCATCCCCAACCCAAGCTCAACGCGACGCCGCGTCTACCTGCCGCCTTTTCTTCATTCTTCAGGGCGTGTGGAGCCCTCAGTCCCTCGTTCCAAGAGGCTCTTGACGGATGACCGGTCGAATGTTTTCATCTTCATGACGGGACACGGTGGAAACGAGTTCTTGAAGTTTCAAGACAACGAGGAGATCAGTGCGTTCGATATCGCCGACGCGGTGGCGCAGATGTGGGAGAAGAAGCGGTGCGTATGCTTGCAATCGACCGTGTGATGTCGCTAAGAAGGACGAACCCGCAGGTACAACGAACTATTCTTCATGATCGACACCTGCCAAGCGAACACGATGTACTCGAAGTTTTACTCCCCAAACGTTCTTGCAACCGGCTCCTCAGTCATCCATGAGAATTCTTACTCCGTACGTTGAATGATCGCAAGCGAAGGTTGAACCCGTGGCTTACACCCCACTTAGTACGAAAATGACTACGACATCGGAGTTGCCGTTATCGATACCTACACGCACTACATCCTGGAATTCATGGAGGGCATCAACAAAACGAGCCAAACTACCATGGAAGATCTCGTACGTTATGCAGTTACCTCCGCCCAACAAAGTTTCTCGTCTGACCAGGTTTGCGCAGTTTAACACGTACGACCCCGTCAAAATTCGCTCGCACCCAGGCGTGCGCTCGGATCTCTTCCGAAGACCACTCCATGATACCCTCGTTACCGACTTCTTTGGCGGTGTATCCCAGGCAGAAGTCCTCCCTCCCTTGAACGCGCCACCCCGGCCCCAATCCACGCCTCAGGAAGTGCTCCAGGTACCCCAGCCAGACGCACACGAGGAGAACCGAACAGACGACCTCACCTCAGTCGGAGGCCTCGACGGGCAGGCTTTCCTGACCGCCCTCGGAGAAGGGCCAAAGTCGGAGATCGGCGAACCCTTCGTACGGAAGGGAAGGACATGGGCGTCGACGCTGCTCGTACTTGTATTGGCTATCTGGGTTTTTTCGCGACGCAAATAGACTTTTTGCGATTTGTGCACCCTCGGGCATCCATACGGTCTGTCTCCTAATGAACAGGAACGTGATGGCCGTTGAGGTAGGCGTCTCATATGCTGCTCACCCTTCTTCCCCTCGTACTACCACCATCTCCCTTCGACACCAGAAGTCCCTGGTGTCTCTCGCCTTTCTCTCCCCCCATTTCCCTCACGAGGACCTACCGCATCGCCGACCCCACTGTTAATCCTCCCATCTTACCAAGGCAACCCTTCGAACGCAATGGCACCCCGTCGCACTCCTGCTGCCGGCATCGCTCCTCATGACTTCGAACCTTCGGAGTCCTCACTCTTACGCTGCGAGTCTTGTGGTCGCGGTGTGGGGTCTCCTTACCATTACCCGTTCTGTGATCGATGCCAAAAGCGCCACCCTCCAGAACAACACAACCCCAATGCTACCCCGTTTTGTACTCGTTGCAACTCCTCTCGAACTCCTCCCTTCGGACATCCTTCGGGAAGTTCCTGTTCGAATCACCCCCTAACAGAGGTCCGTCTACTTCAAAACCCCTGGAGACGACCCGAACATCATCTCTCAATTCGGGACCTACTGCCTCAAGTGCACAGGTATTCATTTCCTCACTTCACCATGCCCCGACTTCCGTCCTGGCGCCTTCTACAACCTCCGTATAACCCGAGACCTACTATTGTGGCCTACCCTCGCGGAACCGCCTACGAAACGACCCATTCCCACTTTCGACGCCGGCTTCGCTGCGCCCACGCCCACGCCGCACGCCACACGCTAACAACATGCCCCAGCAGCCACCTCCTGCGAAGAGCGTGTCCGAGCCCTCGCCTTTCTGCACTGGCAATTGCGCATTCTGAGGCCGCAGCTGCCCCCTTTGCACAGCCAAGCCCCCGACGTGGTCCCCGCCCCAGTCTACACCTGCAAGATAGTTTGCATCCATTGCCGCGCGAACATCACCCCTGCCGTCTGCCTCTCGACGAGGTATCCTACGACTATGATTCCCTCGTAGTTATTGCGGCCCTTCCACGTCACGCTGCGCCCCCACTCTCGTACCTTTAGGCCCCATCCATCGGCCCGTGCCCCCTTCCCCACACCACGCCGCCCAAGCCCCCACTCCTCAGTCCATCAAACGGTGTTTCAATGTCCCCCACCCAACACGTGCAGACAACGCCGCCCTATCAGTCGCCCACGCCATCATCCCGTCCTACACCCATGTCCTCCCCCGAGGACTTCGTCTGCGTGCTTGCACCCCTCGCCGCTCTCCGTCGCGGGGTTTCACCGCCCGCAACTCCTGTCCCATCTGCCTCGCCGCCCCCATAGTACATACCACGGCCTCACCAATGCGGACGACACGCTTCTGTCCCCTCCCCCCACCCACTTTCCCCAACCCCCGCGCCCATTCTCCTCGTTCTCTCAAGGCTCTGTATCTATTAAGGTTTAGTGGAATTGCTTATACGGACATTATTAGGTGAACGGTGAGTCGCGGCTGGGGGCGACCCCGCGGGCCCCCGTTCTGTACTACCCTGGGCCGGGCATCTTTGGATGGGAAATCGAATTCCGGATAGTAGTCGCCTTATCGGACACGCCGCCGTAGCCTGATACCCATCTTTATCCATTGTACCCTGATAAGTTTTGACGCGTAAGAGGCAACTTAGCGCGAGCCCGAGACGGTAGTCTGGGTTCCAGAACGGTGGACACGACCAGGTCTTCCAAGGCAAAACCGGGCCCCGCATCCCTCCGTAGACAGATCATTCCATTAAACCAAAGGACTCCTTCTGCTCGTTTCGTTGATTGGAGAAGGATCTTTCAACCACTTCCAGGTAAGCACGCACTACGTGCAGTCACCCGTCGTAAACCCCGTGCTTATGCCTCATAATACTCCTAGTAACGAGATTGCTGTTAGAATCGCCGACCATTTCCGGCCGCGCTGCGCGAACCACTCCTCACAATTCCACACACAGACCGAAAAGAAACTACCAAACAGAATGCATTTGGGTCTACATTAAGGCGTTATTAAGATATCCCGATGACAAACGCGTTCAGAGCAGCTCAGAGCTGGATGGGAATGCAGCCAATGGAGATCAGGCCCCCCTTCGAAACGGCCGTAAGTAAGCCTCTCTTCTATGCCTCGACGGAAAGAAATGACACTCACGACGTTGTTGTTCTGGCAGCAGACAGGCTGCTGAGAGCAGGCGGAGCTACCGCCGAGGCCAAGGACGTTGAGCGGGGAGCACTGGAGACCGATCAGGCCCGTGACGTCCTGCAAGTTGAGGCCCAGGAGGCCCAGGATGCCGGCGCCCGCCGCGGAGCTGGACTACACCTCAGACGTCAGCATCGCAGCTCCACGCACAACAGCGGACCGCGACGGAAGCGGACTTACGTCCTCGACGCTGTTGCAGCACTGGATGCTGCCGGTGTTGCAGCTGCCGGAGCTCGCGGTGGGGGCCGCGAGGGCGGAGAGAGCGAAGAGGGCAGAGACGGCGATGGAGCGAGCGAACATGGTCGAGTTGGTCGATGAGGACGAAGGGATGGATCGGTGCGTTGGGGTCTGTTTGGACTGCAAGAAGAGAGCGACTGCGAACTGAGGTTACTCTGCCTGTGCTACAGGGGTTCTTATACTCGAGGACGGCCGTCTGTGCGTCGGTACGCCAGCCCCACCCGACTTGGCACGACTCTCCAAGCGTTGGACCACAAGGTCTCTTACGTTTAGCCAGCGCGGGCGAGTACGTGCGGGACTCTTTCACCGGCAGCGATTCAATGGTGCGCGAGGCGACACTGGTAATGGGGCTTACCCGTTACCCGCCCTCGCCGTCCCCGCCGACGATATGATGAAACTAGCGCTCCTTGATATTCACCGCTGATCAGCGCCCCAACTCAATCGTCGGGTTCATTGGAGCGGGGCGCCCGCTCTCGGGAGTATAGAGAGAGTCGTCGCTTGTGACGGCCCGGACAGACATGCACACTCGAGCCGGCATCGAGTATCCCGCTTGTTACTCGATGCCAGTTCGGGCATGCTTCTCCACTTCGTTTTGACCAGCATCGTTTCATGTTCTCGGCGGACGGCGCGGGCGCGCAGTCGAACTGAAAGTCGACCATTCGACCGAATGCGTCCTCAGCACAGCCGTCTTTGGAGGATAGGCTTGCGCCCCTCGGCTAAATTACACTGGTGGAGTGTTGCGGTCTCCTGCGATCATCCATGATACCCTTGGGTCACGATAACTGCGTTTCGATTGCCACAGAACAGCACGGATTTGTCTACTTCGTACAACGGACGCTCGTTCGCGGATGTCTACTAGGAACACGGCTCCCGGTGACTACGCCTTGGGGCCCTTCCCTGCAGCCTTAGAGCTCGGCGATGATCCCGCCGTGTTCTTCGCGGCGGAGGATTGTGCGCGGGCGGGGAAGGAGCCCTTGCCGGTGTCGTTCCCGGCCTTGGCCTATCAAACCAAGCGCATGAGATCGTGTCGCCGCCCAGAGCGGTGTGGGGGCAGGGGCTCACCTGGCTGGACTGGATGCGCGCGGCATCGGTGGGGTTCATCTTCACGCCAGCGGCTGCAAAGGAAAGTTCGGGTTAGTCGTCATCGCAGCCGCCAGGGACAGGGAGGGCACTCACGAGCACCACCGCGAGTTGCCTTGGGGGACATTGTGATATGAGAAGTGGTGAGACGGTGGTTGTAGTAGTGGGTGGATGAGGAGCGTCGGAGACCTGGCGGATAGACAGCTCGACGAGGTCCTCTTTATACCGCTCGCCGAGGTGACTGGCGACGACGGATCCGACGTCCGCGCTCCCTGCGTCCGTACGTTCACAGAGATCGTCTGAGACGAGAAGCAGTTCCAAGACTGCTCTGCGCGATGCGCGAAACCCACTGCTGGCCGTCTGCCAAACTCTAGTGCTCGATCTGGGAGAGCGGCGGTCGAGTACGGGACGGTCAAACCGCCATTGGGCGGGCTGTTACGTAGAGCACTTGATAGATGAGTTAGCACGAAGAAGCACCATTAATACGAGACATATTCAAACCGGTCGTAAACCAGAGAAGCTCGGAGACGAACGATGCTCGCAGCCATCTTGACCTCTGAAAGATAGAAGTGAGTGATCGGTAGCTGAGTGCCTAGCGAATACTGACCTATCGAAGCAGAGCAACCCTCGGATACGTGCGCCGTACTCGGATGGCGGACCTGTAAGCGTACGTCCGTCAGACTCTGGAACCCGACGATCTCTGTCGAACGCCTTGCCTTTGGAGGTGTGTTGCTCGACTAATCGACTAGGAACCTGCCTCCTACATTCAGGTCATCTAAGGGTTACGCCTCAATCCCGCGCCGGTATGCGCAGTATGTGGTGCGTGGACAAGCTACAGTGGCTGAGTCCCGGGGCTCGAGGATCATTAGGAGAATCTTAGGGAGTGGGACTCGCTGCGCGGGAACTTCGTAGGAATTTCGCGAGCGATCGTGTGTGCATGCGACGAAGGATGAGGTTATGGGACAAGTGCATTCACATGACTGTGACTTCCATGTAGACGGTCCCGGGAGAACGGCAGAATAAGGGTCGGGAGCAATGAGTCGGCTCACGTACCGATATGAGGATGACGATTCCTCGCCATTGCAACCTTCCAGGTGAACAACAATTGTGCGAGCTCGCGTCATCTATGGCCACCATCTAGTCGAAGTCCCGGTCCAGGCCGGCCATGGACGTCTCTCGAGTGGCAATGGGAAATGGGACTCGGTGTAGCGCTTTCACGAACTCTCGCCGAACCATGACGTGCCGCACGGGCCATAATTGTCGGGCGGGGACTACTAATAGAACAACTGTTATCCATTTCAGATATATGTATGGTCAGCAACGGAGACTAGGATACACCCATGTATGGAACACGCACTGGCATCATCGGATCCCAAATTATCTTCAACTTCCTCCTTCAAGTTACGATGCAGACTGGTGGGAACGCTCAGGCCTCAGGACCAGCTAGGACAGGAAAATGGTAACAACGTGTGTAGAGAAGCCGATGATAAATGGCGTGTACTTATCACGGGAGCTTGAGACTTGCTTGAAGACGACGACTCGGAGTCGGACGACTTTGTTTTCCAACTAGGAGTAGTACTGGAATCGGATCATTCGGAGATGGTCGGGAATTCCCATATTGAGCCGCGCAGGCGCCTCTAGTTTGAGTCACGCCGGCAACATCCGAGCGTGTTTTACAACCGTGACCCAAACCACTACTACTAGGACCAGGGCCAGCACTCACTCCGTCAACACCTTCTCATTTGAACCATTGTCGTACCCTACAGTCTTTCTGGCTCGTTTATCTCTCATAGTGGGTCGAAACCCGGATGATCGATATCCCCGAACCCATCCTCGAGTCCGGTTTCAATGGTAGACTCGGCGTCGACGTCACCGAAAGTAAGTAGTGCTAGTGCTTCAAGTTGGTCCTTCAATGTCCGTTCTCGTAGTCAGTGGGCCACAAACTGAGTCCCAGCCCTGCCACATCCTCTCGCAATCATGGAGCGTCTACGGAGCTTCATTGTTTTTTTACGCATTTTGGGCCTTAAAACCCGCCCCAGCGTACATTTGGCCAGAAGTTCAGAACGCTAGGCTCTCGGAAGGTCCTGGAACATTTATGACCCGCTTATAATCCCCTTATCATCGTATTGTTTATCGATGCTTATGCAAATTGATACTTCCACATCGCCTTCGTTGACCGGAAGTTTCCAGGGCTTGTCACCGTTATGAATCAGGCCTTCACTGGTGCCGCGTGATACATTGTGGTAGAGTGCCATGGCACTGATCTAACACTGGCGAAGTCTACTAAGTATGTGTGTCGGATTTCCTGCGGTCGTGGTACGTGGGCAGCCGCCACCGGAAGGCCACCATGATTGTAATGTTTAGGTTCCGTCTCTACTTTGATTCTCCATATGCATCTTCACACACGGTTATCGGAGTACGTCAGTAGACGGTTCGCTGACGTTCGAGCCCCACCAGGTACGCATCTCGGGATACCACAAGGACCATTCACACTGCTGGGAAGTGGCCTACACCCCACTGTCTCTCTCGCCAAGGCCGATTGCACTTGTAATCGGGCCACGATTCGGGCCTCCCCACTGGCAGTAGCCGTTGTTTACAAGCGGCCCGTCTTGCTTGCAGCGAAGCACCGGCCACGAGGCCCGCCCCGGCGCAACTCATTCGCGATGAGAAGCTTTGGCGGGACCTTCCCCACGCAACCGGCCTCTTTGGGTCATGCAGGCTTTCCCGGTACCCGTGTAGTGGCTTATCGGAAGTTCCAGTTCCGTGGATTGTGTATACAGATTGCGAGGTGAGCTTTAGGACTATATTTGCAATCGCATCGCACTGAATGTCTCCCTCATCCGCGTCCAAGTCACGGGCATCGTCGTTTGAAGGAAGGTGGTGCTTTATTTGCTCCCGTCGATGTGAACGTATATGGGATCCTCGGAAGCACGACGCGTGCCAGTCGTTCGTCAAGTGATTGCAGAAGCCACGGAACCATATGTTTTGCCACTTCGATGGGTCCTGCGAGCACAAGGTGGTTCGTCGAGTGGGCATGTCGGGTTCCCAGTCGACCGCTTGCAAATCAACCCAACATCTGCCAAGCAATCCGTTGACAACGGTCATGGAGAAGAAGTCTAGACCAATTATCTGCATGTGGTGAATATAAAAACTCTCCAGCGACGGTCACTCTGCCTCAGCTCGGCATCCACCCAAGCCCTCAAACACCCCAACTCGAGTCGCTCCTCATCATGTTCGCCGCCACGCTGCTCTGCCAGGTGCTCCTCGCCACTGCGGCGTTTGCCATCCCCACCTCCAAGGAACGCCTCGCGCAGCGCGTCGCCCGGCGCGCCTCCGGCCTCACCCACTTGACCACCCCGAACCAGGTGGTCGTGCGGCCATCGACAGAGACGGGCAACACGACCCACGCCGAGTTCAGCAGCAACTGGTCGGGCGCCGTCTTGGTTGCGGGATCGGTTCGTAACTTCCACGCAGGTAGCAAGTGTACTTACCGCTGACGGCTCGATGGTTGTCCTCGCCGTCTAGAACACGTTCAAATCCGTCACCGGGACGTTCACCGTCCCCACCCCCCGCGAGCCCTCGGGCAGCTCTGGCACCCACTCCGCTTCGGCGTGGGTCGGTATCGATGGCGACACGTGCGGCAATGCCATCCTCCAGACCGGCGTCGACTTCACCGTCTCCGGTTCCCAGACCTCGTTCGATGGTACGCTTCTTCTGCCATATCCACCTCCGCATTACCTCCGCTCACCACACTTCCATGCCTCGCCCGTCGCGGGCGGACCGTAGCCTGGTTCGAGTGGTTCCCGGACTTCGCGCACGACTTCACCGGCTTCACCCTCCGCGCCGGCGACTCGATCACCGCGTCCGTCGTCGCGACCTCGCTCACGGGCGGCACCGCGACGCTCATCAACCACTCGAGCGGCCAGCAGGTGTCGCACACGTTCGCCGGGCAGCCCGCGCTCTGCCAGGAGAACGCGGAGTGGATCGTCGAGGACTTCTCCGAGGGCGACTCCCTCGTGCCCCTCGCCAACTGGGGCACGGTCACGTTCACCGGCGTGTCCGCGGGCCTCGCGAGCGGCTCGGAGACCCCGTCCGGGCGCGACCATCATCAACATGGAGCAGAACGGCCGCGTGCTGACCTCCGTGTCCGCGGGCTCGTCCTCGGTCACCGTCGCGTACACTGGGCCTTGAGTCGCGCTTTAGATGGGATGACATCGGTAACTGGAAGGGTGCGCATTTGCTGTACATGAGTGCGGAGGGATGTTTTTACAAATGGTGTATCTGTACTACGTACGACGCGAGAAGTAATGTGTGTATGTCGTTGCGTGGCCATGAGTCCATGATCAGCATCCGACCACAGGCCGTGCACCATCGTGAGGGACGACGCATGCCGTGATCCTCGAACGATGGGTACGTTTAAGAGGCCTTGATCAATGTATTGTCCGGCGCCGTCCTACAGATAGGGGGATGAACGCACAGCGCATCACACCGACTTCGTGAGACTCAGAAGCCAGCGTAGACCCTCCCGTGCTTCGCGGTCTACCTGGAGACCAGCGGATATATCCGGGAAGGTGTAATGAAATCCATGCAGGACTCCTTGATGACTAGACGACGTGATCGTGTTAGTTACTGATCGGACGTGTCTGAGATCTTTGCTCAAGCTTACACTATTAGCCGAGTGGGGACCCCAGCTTCCCGCAAAACCTTTTCGTACAGTATGCCGTCGTCGCGAACAGCATCCAAGCCCATAACTTGGATAAACGCAGGGGGAATGCCCGCGTGGGAAGGGGCGAGTAACGGGGACACCCTGAGATCGGTGGCCGGTGCGCCATACCCTTCTACATATCCACGGTCTAATGTCAGGCCAGGGACATATGCGTTCAGACCCAAAGGGATAGAGATGCTGACTGTAGGCTTCTAATACGGCAGTGCTTGAAAGCGTGACGGAATCCTTGTTTTCCCCAAAAGAGCGCCATTCGGACTTGAATCTAGGGCACGGGAAATTAGCAGTGGCATGAGACACAGCATCGACACGTCCGAGGACAGGACATACTTCTCTGGAACCGCGGACGGATGGACCACAAGAGGCTCCCGCAAGTACTGGCCGGTGAGGGGCCGTCCGGCGAAGAACGGATCGTCCCGAGCCCGTAGCGCGATCGCAGCCGCGAGATTCGCTCCTGCAGAGTCTCCGCCGACGAGGAACCCCTTCTTCAAGGAGGCGTTCAGATCGGCAGCGTTCTCGGCGGCCCACTTGACCGCTGCGTACGAGTCCTCGAATGGCACGGGGAACGGGTGTTTCGGAGCCAGTCTAAGCAGGACATGTACATGTCCAACTCAATAGACAGACAAGGGGACGGAGTAAGTAAGGGGAACATGTACCTGTAATCAGCACTGACGACGACTATGTTCAGCTCGACTGCAATAGTTCGGAGATGATTGTCGTCCATGCCAAGGTCCCCGACTTGCCATGCTGACGAAACATGAGAACTATAATTAAAGTAACATCGGCCGCAGCTTAGACGACGGACCCACCTCCACCATGGAGCCACACGAGTACCGGATAGGTCTCATCGCTCCCGCCCGAGGTAGGCGTGATGATCCGGACCGGAAACTGGCCATCGGGGACGCTTACGGTCTTGTCGGCCACTGTGTACTGTGACTCTGTTGTCGCGGATGAGGTGCTTGTCGCAGATCAGAGTCACGGTGGAACAGCGACTTACCTCCTGGGAGTTTCTTCCCGTAGAAATCGTCTAGCACAGCAACCATCGCGCGGGTTTGCCGTGCGTATTCGGGCAAGGACATTCCCTCTGGAGGACCCCCGCGGAGGTGGGCGAACGGCTCAACTGCGAGGGCTGCGGCGAATTCGGGGTCCATGTCGGCCTTTGCTAGCAACTTAAGAGGAAGGAGTGGGTCGGATTCGGTGTCCAATCCAATCGAGGAAGGAGAGGGTCGGAAAACTTCTGGGTGGTGCAGAAACCGCTGTTGGCATGGCCAGCTTAAATACGACGACTTGGCGGGATGAGAGAGGATCGTGAGACCGAGTCACTACTAACGGTATCGGTGAGGCCGGTGCTAAGTATTAGGCCTTTAGGGATGGCATCGACTCCGAGTCCGATGATGATGATCGAGCGAGCGCTGACTCGGAGGCCTCAAACCTGGTCAGTACTCAGCGCTCCCTCGGTGCCAATCTCAGTCACGGTGAGTCTTGAGCGATTAATATTCCGACTCGGAGTCGGACTCATCCTACATACGTTACTTCAGAAACGCTCAAAACAGTCTGAATCAATTGCAAATACGCATAAAAATCACAACCATCCTATCGTACCTACGGCGCCCACAAGGTATATAAGCTCGAACGTCACCGTGGGTCCCGGTACACCGTTACGCGTGCGCAAGCTACGCCAGGAGTATGAGCGACGCGTACAGTGGGACATGGCCATGGGTGGAGGAAGGTGGCATCGATGGAACCCTGAGGCCAGCGCCGCATCGCAGTAGACGGCAGCGGCGAACGCGCAGGGTAAAGATAGGGGGGTATATATGCAAACGCGACGACGCTGTCGTGTGCGGACCCCACGCACGAGAAGTGGAAGGAGGACGAGAAAGGTGGCACTGAGACAGGTAACCAAGCACGTGGGGGAGGGATAGGGAGTCTGGGAAGAGCAGACGTGTGGACGTGGGACTGAAGGCAGCACAGGACACGGGGCGATCATAGGAATAATAATGGGTAGCACACCAGGGGAGGCACAACGATCAGGGAAACGGACATGGTAGGATACGAACGAGGAACGGAAAGGACAGTAATGCACAAAAGACGCAGGGGAGTACGGCGCTTCCCTCAGCTGCTTATGTGCGGGTGTAGAACAAGATGCACGCGAGATACCGGTACAGGAATCATACAACCAAGACGTAACCAAGACGGGGGCATGATAGAATCGGTGTCAGATGCTTACTCGGCGGTGCCGACATACGCATCGTCCTCGTCGTACTTGCTATACTCGGTGGGGGCGATACTCTTCCTCTGGTTTGCTGCCTCAGCGGGGTATACGGACGAAGGGGAGGTAGTGTCGGGAGAGTACAACACGCGCATGCCCATGTTATTGTAGTTCGCGGCGGGTGCAGGAACTGCCGGGGTACGCGGAGTAGCGGCTCCCGTGGCGCGACGCTCGGCATACGCACGAAGCATAGCGTCGGGAGACATCACGTTGGCGTGCATGGGCTGCATTGGCATCACACCCATTATGGGGGACTTCGGCACCTGGTGGGTCGGGCTCGGGGGAGTGGGCATCCGACTGTTGAAGAGCAATTCATCCCTTCCACCCTCTCCGCCTCCGAGGTGCATCACTAGGAAAAGTAGTTAGAAATCTGTGTGGGTCGATACGAATAAGAGGACATACTGGTCAAGGCGGGCATGACCTCATCGATACTAGGACGAGGCTCAGAGTCCCGGCCGGACATGCGGGCACGGATATCCTCGGAGGTAAGAGTGAGGGGGCCGTCGGTCTGAATCGGGGACAAGATAGGCGATCCGTTGCTTGAGCTTTCGGAAGAGTATTGGCGATCAGGCAAGGGTGGGACAGGGACGTGGCCGGTGTGGAAGGCGCGAGACTGCCGTGCGCGACGCGACTCCGATGACGGACGGGGATCAGCAGCGAACGAGACGCGTGAGACGCGGTTCTCAAAGGCGGAGGTGCGGACACCAGGACGGAGGTGAGACATGTGGGGGGCATCGGAAGAGGCATCGTCCTGGGTCATCCTACCCTGAGTGCCTATGCCTGCCTGACCACCCTCGACGGCAATGGTGGAGGAGGGACGGATAGCACCGAAAGAAAACGACGATGCACGATTGCCTGGTATAGCCATGCTGTTTCGGATAGCCGCATTAGCTCCCGCGCCGGAGAGCGACTTCCAGTCGGTGGAAATCGTGGACATGCGCTTGTCGACCATCTCGCTGAACTGCTTGCGCTTCTCCTTGCCCTTCTGACGACTGATCCTGACAAAGGCCGCGGAGATGAGCCCGATGATGAAGAGAAGGGGAATGAGGACGGCGGCGGCGACAGCGCCCTTGGACAGTCCGTGCTTTTCGGTGGGCGTGTTGTTGACCTGTTCGACGGCACCAGCGACGGCGGCGCTGCCGGTTGAAGTACCAGAGTACGTCGCGGCGAAGAATGGGCCAGGGGGGAGAGTGGCCGCAAAGGGGGGTTGCCCTGCAGGAACGATGGTGAATTGGAGGTTCATGGACGAGGTCGAGTTCCACCAGCCGGGTTGGAGGGTTGCACTGTAGCTGCCAGTCTTGTAGTCGACATTCTCCCACTCGTGGAGGACCGGGCGGGCAGTGCTTGGGGCGTACAGGTAAATGTCAACGGCAGTCGTGTTGAGGCATGAAGTGTCCCAGCTGATAGCGACTGGCTGACTGGCATCGACTGTCTGGCCCTTGGCGGGTGTCTTGTAGAGACCGCCAGTTGAACAGTCTGGTCGGGTAAAATGTTAGTTGATGATACAGTAGGAGTTACTTCCGACGCAGTGACTAATCGCAGAGTCTGACTCTTGACCGCAACATGATGATTATAGCCGCGAACATTCAGATTGGTCTCAAGTCGAGCGACTTTCATAGCGTGAGTGGCTCGCAAGAGCCGCCAATGACGATGCAATTCATCCATCACCCGTTGGATATCGAGGGGGCGAGAGAGGAATGGCACTCACCATCACGTTTACTATGTGAGGTGCTATGTTGATGCGCACCAACGGCGTGACCCAAACGAATCGTTTTGAACCCGTTCTTCATGGTTGACGTTAAACGAGTGTGGGGGGAAAGGAGGGGGAGTGGAGAGGGAAGGGAGCTCTACGGCGAGAGCGGCGACGAGGAAGACGACGGGAACGGCGGCAACGATGATGGTGGCGGCGAACAAGAGAGGAAAGCTCCGAAGCTCTCTCCCCCCACTCAGACGCCCAAAATAACAAATTCAACTCCGAACATCAAAAGTTTCTGTTCGGGTAAACTTATCAGGCTTCACTCCATCATTACCCAACAATGACGGAGTAATCAAGATCGTCAAGCGGCCTTGAAGGGAACCTTGACGGCAGAGGTAAGTAGCAGGAGGTCCTCTTGAATAAACCACAAAACGTTGCGAACGATGCCTTGATTACTTTTCACGTCTACAGGCCACACCGTCTAGACGTATATATTGAACAATCAGTAGCGCTACAAAACATCAAACTCCGATGCTCTTGAAACTCGTTAGTGTGCAATCTACATCGTACACGGCAGTGCTGCCCTCTCGTCCAAGGCGACTGGACTGCGCGCGGGCCCACCAACCTGGCTTGGGCTTAATGTGCAATGCGATCCATCCCTCGGGGAACCTATGGCCACAATTTAGCCCCAGATTTCCACGGGCCGCTGTCCCTACTTACCTTCCAGCCATGGCTAGCAGCGGCTCTCCTATAGCCATCCAAGGCCTCCTGCATTCCGTAAGGTCTGGGATGAGAACGTTCATCCAGCAGATTATCAGCCGGCGAAGGACAGAACATCACAGATGGATACGCACGTATCCCAGTTCGAGGCGAGTCGCGCCGGCCTCGGATCCAGGTTCGAGATCGCAAGTTTGATCTGGATAAGAATCGCAGAGATGCTGAACAGTGCCATGTCAGGTTCGTGAATGATAGCTAGTTGTCATCTTTCAACAGTACCTGTAGCTCGGGAGCCAGCCTATGAGTAGTATGACGCCGCCATAAGTTCCAAATCTTGAGTGCACTGATGAGACTACTCACCGTCAGCGGTCAAGAGATCCATGCAAATAGAACCTCCTGGAGGAATCGAAGATGCGCTCAGCGGCGGGAGATGACATCCAGTGCATTGAACACAAACCAAGAGTGACATGGCCGCCGCCGCCCTAAGGTCATGGATGGGAATCGTCAGGAAGGACGCACCCGTAGAGGAGGGCACAGTCACTTACCTGGCTAAAGCCCAAGAACCTAGGCTTCAGAATGCGGAAGAACGGCGGTGCATGAGGGAATCCGGCAGGGAAGCGGATCTCGAACACCAGAGAGTTGACGCCACTGAACGGCCGCACCAACACCCCCTGGTTAGCTTACTTTTCGCGGCCACACACTGCGGGTACTCACTGTCTCGCCATGTCCTGCGCTACGGGCAGCGTCGGATCAAAGGAATGCAGCTCGATGATCCACTGGTACAGGTTGTCGCCGATGAGGTCCTCAGGCATGTACCACCCGAGCTCGCGCAGGCTCTTCGCCGCCTTCTGCTCTTTCAGAACGCCCTTCAGCTCCCTCTGCAGCGCGGTCGTCGCCTGCACGGACGATTCCGTGGGAGGGGGGATGAGGTGCTCCACACACTGCTCGACCCACGCCCGATCGTGCCGCCAGTCGTCCACGACTTCCATCTCGTCGTCTACATGAGGTGCGGCGGGGATCACCGGTGCCGCTTCGAATATCTTCAAGTCTTCTGCATCGTAGTCCACGGGGATGTACTCCTCACGGCGCGCCGCGAGGATCTTCTCCAGGGCATGGGCAGGTTCGGGAATCCGAATAGCCTTCCTCGAAAGGGTGAGAGGATAGCCGGGGTCCAAGGGGACGTATGGAATCGATTCATCGATCTCATCGGCTTGAACAGGATCATTGTTGTTCGGCCAGCCGAAGTAGCTGTTGTTTGGAGCGGGGCTCGGTGCCCATTGGCCGGATCCACTGCCTTTGACCATGAAGTATCGACTAAGCAGCGTCCGTCAGGAGCGGACTAGTCAACACGAAGCTACCCTCACCAGATGATCCACTCGGTCTGCGCGACAACGAAGTACGGGTTAGTGGAGACAAACTTGCTGGGCAAGTTAACGATCTCTGCGAGAGCGACGCAGTTGTTGATACGCGTGGCGCTGTTCCGCCAGCACGTCTGTGCGCCGGCAGCGTAGGCTCCGGTCGAGACGGCGCCGTCCTTGGCGAAGTAGACACCTGGACGGCAGATCAACGGCATGTACCCTTCCAGAACGGGGCACGTTCGTACCGTTCCCATACGCGCGTCCGTGGACTATGGACTTGAACCAGAGACCGTGTCGTATGATCTGTCCAACGTCATGAGAAGCATACTACGTCGCCCATCGGGAGAGACTCGCCGAATGCCAGTTCTTGGCGGGTGAGCCGTGGAAGGCCTGTGGCAGGCAATAAGTCCCGGTGAAACTAGTCAAGGAAGCGAACCCCCTACGTAGAGCGACGGGTACTTTCGAGCCTTGGCATTCTCTTCCTGTGCCCTCTGGACCGCCACACGGAACTTGGCTTCAGCATCCGGCGCGCCAACGCTGAACCGGAACTGGCGCCACTCGAGCCCTGCGAACAGCGTTTACGCGAACATGCTGCAAAAGGCATCGACGGCGGGGCGTACCAATATTCTTGACCCGCTCCTCGTCCGACGTGAGCTCCTCGAGGTGCGCCGTGCAGGAGCCGACGATCCAGCGCAGCACAGACCACGCCGCATGGGGAATCGTCTTGTCAACGTCTTGGAGACGCGTTTTCGCTCGACCGGCTGCTCGTGGTTGCTCTAGGTGCTTCTTCATCTCGGCGATCTATGGCACCCCTGCGTCAGCCACCGTACAGCGTCAAGCCTAACATTACTTACCGGGGGAAGGGAGTCGATTAGTTGGACAATTGCGCTGCGCATCTACAACACCCTGTGAGACACGCGTAGCGTTGCAAAGTGAAAGGCCCCCTGCCTCGTTTGTTGGGAGCTGGTCAAACTCCCATAGGCCGTCCGGCCCGGGGAGAATACTGAACGTCGTTTTGCCCTTTACACGGAGTCCCATGCCTACTGGAAGTGGCGAGTCGGGGGCGTTCTCAGCGATGGCGATGTACGCCAGCGAAACCAGAAGGTCGACGATGGTGGGATTGGCGCAAATTTCGTACTGGCATCAGGAAGATTAGTGCATGTTGAAATTGATGAGAAGACGCGTACTTCGAGTGAAGGCCCACGATTGAGGTTGTAGTATTGGTATGTACACAATTTGGAGCTACACACGTATGGCTTCAATGCATCGAGGTCTTCTTTGAGTTGTTGATGGCAAACTAAACAGTAGCGAGGACAGAGCTACAAGGCGCAGAAATACGGAACATTCAGCACCACGCGAGGCTTCAATGATAAATGGCTCACTGTGATGCGGCGTAATAGGTAAGAGAACGACAATAAAGGAATATTGATAGGTTCCTCTCCGTTACGCTCGAGCAAAGGGTCCGGCGGGAGCACGTAGCTTTGCCCCAGCAGACGATCTGCCATGTCAGCGCTCTGGATATCCTGTTACAACCTCATCAACGATCGGTGCGCGAGAGGCCTGCTAACCACGCACTTGTCCTCTCAATCGGATGACATCCCCCGGCGGTTGCTGGGAGGTCTCTACTTCCCACCAGAGTGCCTCCGCGGCTGCCCACCCAAGACCGTATTGTATACGGAGTTGAAGGATGCGGAGGAAATGGCCGTTCAACAAACTTTCAAGAGACGAGCTCAGACTAAAGGGCTGAAAACCGCTCAACGTCTCCTCCTCATGCTCGACGGTCTCAGGCGCTTGATCGACCTCGTCCAGGTCCATCATCTCATCATCGTCCGAGTCCTCGAACGTCGGTACTTCGACAACGTCTGCCGGAGGGGCGTCGTACTCTTCTTTCAACCCGTACCTACGGATCGTCTCCGAAGCTTCGTCCGTCGTCGGCTTGTAGTTGGGCGTCAGCCCCACACGAAACTGCGGCACAGAGCCATGTACATGTGCGGAATGGGTGTAGGTCGCGTCCGGCTGGACGACGGGGTACACGCCCCGTAGTCCAGAAATCAAGAGCGTGAGATGTTGGGGACGCGAAAGAAGCTGCTTATCCCAGGCCATCAGAGCGCGAGGCGGGATGGTGTCTGCCAGAAACCTTGCGGGTAGGGAAACGGACAGCGCGAAGTCGTCGAGGCCGAAGGGAATGTATCCGGGATTGTACCCATACGCGACGATCTCGTTGAACTCCCTGCCAAAGTGGTTCACTAGATGTCGTGGATGCACCTAGTGGAGAGTGGGACGCACCGCTGAAGGACAGTCTGATCAACCCTGCTGCGACCAGCCTCAGCTCCGAACACGCCTGCGTCGTCGTCGAGCTCGTAATCTACTACTTCGTCGTCGTCGTCGGATTGTTCATCCTCCTCTTCATCTTCGCTGGTTAGCCGATTGACCCGTGAACGACGTGCTGCAGCCGTCTTTTTAGCTAACTTCTCTAACAATCTCGTTAAGAGCTGCTGAATGGTGAGCGCGCCATCCTCGTGGATAGACTCAGTGACGCGCAGGATGTGTGCCGGAAGCTCGTCTTGCGAAGAACAGAAGAAAGAGTGATCCGAGGGATATTCAGAAGTGTCTGTCAAAGGGGCATAAGTAGATGAAGCAAGTCGAGTGACGAACCACAATGTGAATGTGCGCGACATACCAGACACGAGGAGGGTCAAGGAAGCGACCAGCTCCCCATCGGCATGAGCAATGGTACAGTCAAAGGAGCCATCCTCATCACCAGACACGATGCCTGGCAGTGGGAATATCTTAGTCCAGGATGAAAGCGAGCATTCAAAAAGCGGCGTACCAAAGATGCGAAGCCCTTGAACCTCAACTCCCTGCTCGGCTATCTGAGAAGCGTTTCGGAGGTCGGATTGGAAGCGTTTGCGACCTCTGGCAGGGACCCTGGGCGTGGTGGTCTCCATATAGGGTTGAAGTCGTGGGGGGTACGATCCAAGACAATGTGTGGTTCACTGGCAATAGAGGAGAAGGACTTGCCGCAGCGGCGTGGGTCAGATAAACGTGCACAGGTCTTCCGAATTCTTCTTCGTTGCGATCAACGCAGAAGGGCGATTACTTCACAAGGTTTGACAGGGTGCCACTCGACGTACGGCGTGCCTCGAGGATAACTTGAATAACAGGCCCCCAAGTCGAGGCCGAATGGCAGAGAGTACTGGCCGCTGGCCTCTTGCATCCACAGGCACAGCGTCACAATCAGAAGGATGTATCGCGAGTTTCGAAGTGAACGGGTAGGCGTAGTAGCACAGATGGCGGTCAAAATGACTAGAATTTAGGAGGAGTACAGACTGCAACGAGCTGGGGTCCCGGGGAGCCTAGGGGCCGCCGCAATCATCGCCCAATTAGCCGAGCCGTGGGATTTCTGATTTCTGCAACAAGGGGCCCCTGTAACCCCGCACTAAATATCTTACTCTCGTGCGGTACACCAGCTTCAGGAATCTTTGTCGCATTGAAGGACATACATTAATATTGGAACGAAGCCGGTGAGAGTACACTGAACCGTCTGTTATGCAGCATGCTAACACGCCAGAAACACAGGTCCCCCGTACCCTGCGCCACGGCCCTATGGTGTCGAGGTCAGCCAGGCTGATATCGATGTACACAAGGGGGCTCAGCCTACCCAAACTTCATCTGTGACCATTCTGAATTTCTGTCTTCAAGACAACTGTAGCCTTAAGAAGGATCCTCGTCCGAGTGCGAGTCCTCCATCATCCTCGTTTCCTCCCACTCTGCTCTCCGACATCAGTCCGAGGTGGGTGGTACAGAGGACCTTTCCCGAGGCCTCGTGAGCTGACGTTGGGTCTGTCAAGGCAGCATTTCCATGCTCCATGCGCGTATGGTCGTACGTCCCGTCGGCGTCTGCTATAAACACAACGAAATCTTGCAAGAGCACGCACTCGCCCACGGTCCATTGGAACCTGAGTGCGAGGTCCACTACCTCGTGGAGCTCCCTCTCGAATTCGCGCACGACCATCGCCGAGATGCTGTCCCACGTTCCTGTAGCGCCGCAGATGATGAGAACGTCCGCGACGATGATGGACAACGTCTCGAACAGCCGCCGCGTTTGAGCCTCCCCGGTCTTCAGGAGGCTTTTGACGTGGGCGCGGCAGAGGGCTCTCCACTTCCCCGCAATCGACTGTGGCTCTAATCTCGTTTCGGTCAGTGTATTCGCGTCATATGACGAATCGCTGAATCCGTACCTCGCTCTCGGATACTCAGGTAGATCCCTTCCAAGAGACCCCGCGAGTCCAGCACCCCCAGATCCCAGCTCGTAGCCAGCCACCGCGTGTACATCGTCATTCCGGCTTGAGACTCGTTCGGATCGTGCTGGGGTCATTGGCGCCACCCACAGAGCGCAGCGTCGTGATGAGGGAAGGCGGGATCCAGGCGTACCGCTCAAGCCTCTTCGTCGCCTTTTGGGCCGTGAGCGTGTCTTCCGAGGACCCGAAGAGAAAATGCGGTCCATGCGCGAGCCTGTCTGCCGTCCGGGCTATCAGGGCGTTCAACGTCTCGACAAGGTGCACGACCTCGCCATCGTCGACGGCATCTTCTTTGGTCAGGAAGCTCTGCGCCTCCCGCAGCTCGGCGGTGCGGACCTGGAGGCGCGCTGCGGTGGATCGTCGCTCCTTCTCAACCTGTGCGTGCGCCCTCTCCAGCTCAGCGATCTTCGCCGCGCTGTGCTTCGCCTCCCCCTCGCACTGCGACAGTCGTCCTTGCAGCCGCTGAACCTCCATGGCGGCGCCTTCGCTTCGTGTTTCGCTCTGGATCCTGGCCACTCTCTCCTGCTCCACCTGCTCCCGGAGCTGCGCTGCCTCCCGTTCCGACGACTCCAGCTGAACGAGGCGCACCTGAAGCTGCTTGGTTTCCGCCAGCATCGTCTCGAGTTGTTTCTGCTGTTGGCCTAGAGCGCCCCTCTCGAGTCGAGCTGGTCGCGGAGGTCCTCGACCTCGCGCTGCCTTCTTTCTACCTCCTGACTCAGCTTCCCCTCTCCCACCGTCAACTCCTCGTCGGTGTCAGCGGGTTTGGGGCCGCTACGGATGCCGCCACCGCGGAGTCTTCGGACGATCCAGGAAAAAATAGCGGAGGGGACTTTCGAGACGTGAAAGGGATGCTTCATGGTAGACGTGGTGTGTGGTGAGCAGCTGGGGAGGGGTACTGGATCGCATTGGAATATATCCCGCGCACGCACTGATCAAGATATTCTGCGTCGCCCTCAACGATTTTGGGTTCAATGTGATGCATCAGATGCAATCCGCGGGTTCGTGTCGCACTCATGATCGCCAGGAAATAAGGGGGATCGACGACCGCACAGCTGTCCTTGCTGACTTCACGTGTTGCGCAAAGCATCCGAGAAGTAGTTCGAGTGGGCATAAGAGGAAATTTACTACGCCATGCGGCGGCGTTCGCAACATGCCTTCCGGCAGTGTCGTCCAAACGGTCATCGATTGGCAATGGAACTTGGGCGAGGCCTGTCTACCTCGCTCATCTGCAGTGATCCTTGACAAGGATAGTGTTCTTCACATCCATCTGACAACCCTTCGCTTCCGAAGGCCGAGTTTTGAGTGCCCACGAGGTGGTATCCGTCCAAATCCGCCAAGAATCAGATATCTCAAGGTCTTCGAGGGCATCAGTCAACGTCCATCGGGAGGGGAATACTTTGGTTGAAATTTCATCTCGAGGGCACTTCACACTGCGTATGTCGCGCCTTGTTAGCATCTGTTTACGACTATTACTCAATGTCTCGACCGAGAAGCCAATTTAAACCCTTGACGACATCGTTCCTGACCGTCTCCGCAAGTGCGATGTCCGGAAAGTGGTAATGAAAGCCATGACCAACGCCAGGGTATCTACAGGCCACTCTCGTCAGTATCGAATCCGTACGGCAAAACATGCACTAGAGCACGCACAAGTCAATCATGGTCTTGACACCGGCCGCCTTCAGGGCCTTCTCGTATATGATTCCGTCGTCGCGGAGAACGTCGAGGCCCATAACCTGGATATAAGCCGGCGGCAGATTTGCATGGGAGGAGCACAGCAGAGGAGACATCCGCGGATCTAATGGAGGCCCACCATACGTTTCTGAGAAGCATTAGTCGTCTACGACAGTTGGTCAGCTTAACGGCAACCTACGGAGGAAATGGCGGAGGGAAGCTGCAGGAAGTGGCGGGTTTCCCTCATTCTCCTCGATAGAACGTAGCTCGTTCTTCATCCTAGATTTACCGGCTGAGCAATTAACTTTCTTCCCGTCGAGGATGTCGCGCTCACCTCTCAGGATAGCCATCAGGATGGATGGTAACCGGTTCCCGAAGAAGTTGTCCGGTGATCTGTCGCCCAGCAAAGAACGGATCGTCGCGTGCCTGTTGGGATACCACAGCGCTGAGGTTTCCTCCTGCAGAATGACCCCTACGAGGAAACCTTTGGAAAGATCGACCTTCAGCGACTCGGCGTTTTCGACGGTCTGGTCATTACGTTAGGACTATGCGATTTGGCACGCGAGCGTGTTCGCGTACCCATTTCAGAGCGGCATAACAATCGTTCACTCCAGTAGGGAACGGGAACTCTGGGGCCAACCTAAACAACGGTCAGCTAGGATCACGTTAGGGAACAGAACGGGAGGTTTACCGATATCCTACGTTCACCACAGAAATCTGGAGATCAACACTGATCCGCCGGAGAGGATAGTCGTCCAGGTCTATCGTACCGACGCACCCGCCTAGATACGTTATGAATGTAAGTCAACAAGGCTGATAGTTGAGGATGAGTATGTAGCTTACCCCCTCCATGGAGATGCACGAATACAGGAAATGTCCGACTATCGTCATCCACAACGGGTATGATGCAACGAACAGGAACTTCTGCCCCATCTACTACTACGGTTTCGTCTTTGACCGTATACGTCGAAGCTACAATTTAATCTGAATTAATACTAGTAATCATACAACAACGGAGACGTACCGGGGGGCAGACGATTTGCGTGAAACCTTTGCGTGGGCGTCGTGACGTTTTCGAAGAACCCGGTCCTCATCCGCTCTGCCGTGGGCGGGACCTTCGGCCATGGCACATTGAGGAGAGGTGCGATGGCAACAGCGTATTCGGGATCCATGCCAGAGTTTTCAAATGTCAGCGCACCATCATCTTCCGCGGCTTTGTTGTGCTTTATATCTCGCTGACCATGAGATCAGCCACCACCCCGATGTCTGAGTCACGCTCAAGATACAAGCACACCATCCAGAAGATTAGTGTGTGAGAGTGGTTGCGGACAACACGTAAGGCTGAAATCGCGTGGACCCCCTGGATCAATTCGAGTCGACGCAGCGTTCGGAGGGCCTAGGGAGATTGGTGCATTAACTTGTAAGTATGGTGCTCGGAGAGTCGGAGGTGACATGTCCAGCTTCAGTCGAGAAAAATGCGAACCTATGACAGGTCCCATGGGAGCCTCCATGAAATCATCATCGATTCCCTTTTGTCATTGACACAAGTGTATCGATGATGATTGGTAACCAGTTCGAGAGCCAGAAACTAGGACCTGCTTCTCCAAGTCCGCGCAAGCACCGGCGGCATGAGCGGGTAGTGACAAATACTATGTAACAAATAAATGACATCAGAGCGAGGCGCCCAGCGGCACTACCGTGTATATGTACGTACTCCTGCTGTTCGTCCTCCCACCACTAGGTCATCTATCGTTTGCCTCGGGAGACAACTCCTGCTGCCACCTTCACACTGTACACGGTGCACACTCAGGCGTCCTGTCTCCGACCTTCCTGTGATCGTCGCCCCTTTGTGTAGAGATTTACACACCGATAAAGACCTTGTCTACCCAGGGCTTCGTATCGATTCGGCCCTCCATACGTAAACAAAACAAAACATGACCCACATTTGCAGCGGATATCTAGAGACCAGATTCCCAAGTGCACGCGGCCCATGCCTGCCTCGCGTGTCCAGCGCGTGCTTGTGGCGAGCTATCTCCGTGGGTTCCTTAAACTAATACCACTATTACCAGCTTTCGCACCGACTTCTTCCTCCAGAAGGCGCAGATAGCGCACGGAGACCTCGGGCCATCGTTCGGTACCCGCCTAATGGCCGCTCATCTCGCGCATGTCGCGCCCCAAACCCGCCACGTTCCGCGTCTCTCCGACTCTGACCATCACCAGGCGGAACGCACACCCTACGCGCTATTTTCGAGGAGGCGCTGCACGTCGGACGGAGGAGGCGTGTTTGCAGACGATATGTGCCCGTGCGGCGCGACGGCCCCCCCCCCTTCCTCCCCTCCTGCATCTCTCATGGCATCCCCACCGCACTAAACGGAACGATCACAGCCGAGACGACGTCGCGCTAATAGCTATGCCTCCCTCGGGCTCGTTCATCTCCTTCGCTGCGACAGCGTGCAAGATCGCGCTCGTCTTGACGACATTTGGTTACGCCGGCATGGTTGCGCACCGGATGCGCACCCAGAGCGCGCAGTTGCAGAAGGCCGTGGACGAGGCGAGCGTGGAACGCGAGAGGCTCCTCCGGCAGCTCGCACTAGAGCGAAGCAGAGCGGAGAGGGTCATCGAGGAGAAGCGCGAGGAATCCGAGTTCTGGAGGAGGATGGAAGCGTTGGCGCGGTCTGAGCTGAGGAACAGGGACGAGGCAACGGCGCAGGAGACTCGGAGACTCGCGATCGCACACGGCCCTTCGCTCGACCTTTCTGGCGTTTCGCGGGTACCTGCTAGCGACGCTTCACTTATCCCGGAGCGCGCGGGTGTCACGGATGCACAGTCGACCATTTCCTCCTACGATGACATCGTCCTGGTGATGGTCCGCACTCTGAACTTCGAGATCTCTGAAGTCGCGTCTCAGGTCACGAACGCCTTCCGCGTTGCGGATGCCTCCGACCCCGACAAGGTCGGCGAGGCGTTCGAGCGTGCGCGCGAGGCGGTGGGGCCGGTGATGGCGGAGCTGCTCGACTCGATACAACACCAGGACGATCCAATCCTCATCGACATCGCGCTCAAGGCTGACATGGTCGGCTTCGCGGCGGAAGTCGCATCCGCTTGGGATTTCCAGCACCAGAGCAAGCCGGTGTTCGCAGGACTGTACAAGCAGATGCGTCGTTCAGGTGCGCCGCGTCCGCATCGTCCCCACCGCGATTCTCAAAACGCCTTTCTTTCAGAGTCGCAGCTCGTGTCGGCGCAGTGGCGCTCCCGTGCGCGCAAGTACTCCAAACAGCGCCTCTACAACGGCCGCGATCTCGTCCCGGGTTTCTCCCACCAGCTCGCGGAGCGGATATCCGATCTGCTGACCGTCGCCGGTGGTTCATTCCTCGCGGACGACATCCACACACAGTACGCGCAGCATCTGGAAACCATCGTCCGCACCGCTCTCGATCTCCAGCGCATTATCGGCGAGGAGGTGACCGAATGCGACTATGAGGTGCTCACGGCGCGCTTCGACGAGGTGTTCGACGCGGAGCAGATGGAGGACATCTACAACGGAGAGATCGCTGCGACGGGACCACCGGGAACAGTCCCTCATGTTCTCTCCACCGCTGACCTGGGCTTGCGACGTTCGGAAAGAGTATCTGATCCCCGAGACAATGATGATGGCCTCACGATGACGATCTTGTTGAAACCTAAGGTCGTACTAGATACTGTTGTGTACGAGCTCGGACTTGTCGACGACGAGGACACTAGCCCCTCGACAGTGGGACCATGATCTCCGTGACCTGACACTCTTGGACACATCGCCATATATTGTAATCATACCACTATGTAATCTGTAATCTGTAATGCCTAACCTACATCAATGACGACCCCGACTATTTCAACGCCCCAGGGACACGATATTTGAAAGAATGCCTATCAAAGCGACTCTCAAGTTATCATGGGACAATGGCAGAAAGATTATCAGGACGACTTTGCCAGGCCCAGGAGCCATCGCAAACCATCGCGAGCATCATTGTCGACTTTTCGGGCCGCAGATATCCACGGAAACGTGTAATAGAATCCATGCACAACCCCATCGTATCTAAAGTCAATGCATTAGTTCCAATGTCCGCAAAGGCTGTGAGGACCTGATTGCGTACCGTACGAGCTTGTCTTTACACCTGCTTCCCGTAAGACCCTCTCATAGACCAGACCATCGTCGCGACACGGATCCTGTTCCATGACTTGCACGTAAGTGGGAGGCAGTCCGGCATGATTAGGTGCAAGGAGGGGGGATGCACGAGGATCCGTCGGGGGTGCACCGTAAGTCTCTGTGGCAATAAATTCAGCAGTGCGGCGGGCAGATATCAAAGGCATAGTTACGCACGATAGCTGCTGAGCACCCGCTCGCTATTGAGGAGCATTGTGTCTACATTTTCCTTGAACGAGGTCATGATGGTCCGATATCTAACACGGGTCATTTCCATTACGATATCAGCGACCAGCGCCAAACTGGAACGGGCGAAGCACGCACTTGTCTGGTTGAGCGAGCGGATGGACGACTGTCGGTTCACGAAGGTATTGTCCCGTAATCGGGCTCTTGGAGAAGAACGGGTCATCGCGAGCCTGGAGCACCACGGCAGCGGCTAGACTGGCCCCTGCAGAATCACCTCCTATAATGAATCCATTCTTCAGGGACACGCGAAACTTTGATGCGTTCCCGACGACCTGAGGAAGATGCTCGTGACGTGAGCATTGGATGGAACAATCCGCTAGAGATGGCCCACGCACCCATTTCATAGCGGCGTAACAATCTTCAAACGCGGTTGGGAACACGTGTTCCGGTGCCCGCCTAGCATCGAGTTAAGCCTTCAACGGTGACCGCCTACGAGAACGACAGTAATCGATGGAACTAACCTATACTCTACGTTGACAATGGCGAGCTTCAAATCCACGCAAACTGATCGCAAAAGTTATCGTCCATGTTGATATCCCCTATCATCCATCCTGGGAATAAAAAGATGAACATTCAGTCACTAATTGGCGAAGACTGCAGAGTCCACGCACCGCCGCCGTGTATCCAGACAAGAGCGGGGAAGTGAACAGTGCCGGTCTCATCGCCAGGAGTTACTAGGCGAACGGCTATCGTACCGCCATCGACGGGGACGAGGCTGTTGAACACAGTATATTCTGACTCTGCGAGATCGAATGTTATTAGCGCACTGTATTGTCCCCCTCCATATGTCCAAACAAACCAGGTGGAAGCTGTTCCCTATAATACTTCGAGAAGGGGGAGAGCATGACATGCGACTGTTGTCGCGCGAAGGAAGCAAGAGACATGTCCTCTGGCGGGGCGAGAGGTTGGGTGTACACAGGGTCGTAGGCGAGAGCCTCAGCGAGTTCGGGATCCATGGCCATGTCCTTGTCCTGAGGCAGAAAGGACGGAGAGATCGTGACGGTGCAAGTCAACTTGGACCGAATAGCGAGCCCTCGCTCCCGTGGGGGATCCGCGTTCACTATGTGTACTAGCGCGCGATTTATCTAAGACGGTCCATAGTGCGGGCGAGGAGTTGCTACTTTCGAACCAGACTGAGCCTCTTGAGAAAACAAAGTATTGAGAGATATCGCTCAAGTATTGGGAAACCCTGGAAGCTGCAGACCTCAAGGTGGGAGTCCGATTCGAGTTGCAAGAGCTGTTGCAACGTTAACGCCGGCTTTTAGTAGCTTGGCCAGACTCCTTGGCCAACTGGAATCGATGAAAGTCGGAGCCCATCGGGGATTTAATTAATCTTTGAGCTATTTTCCTCGAGATCTAGGCAGTGTCACACTCCGCTCTAATATATTAAAGCTCCGACATCTCACCCTGGCAGCTGCCTCTAATTCGCCGCTGGCTTGGTCTCACAATTATATACTTACTTCGGACCCCTTCGCACATTTCCCAAAACTTCCCGACCACCGCGTAAGTACTAAGTAGTCCTGTTCAACTATCTCCTCATACCAGTCATATGCATACTTACCATTTCGCGACCACTGCGGGCATGGTCCTAGGTCCTCCAACTTACCGGCTTCGAGTCGACATCTTCCAGCGGCAGCCCGCAAAATCTCTCATCCTGTCAGCCGTGATCGAATTGCAGGATCAGGCAGCGTCCTAAACGACATTAATCTCTCGGTAACTTCAATAAGTACTTAAGTAGTCTCCTCCCGGTAACACGTTGAAATGCGTACCTGACCTTACACCCACGCTAGCACTGTTTTTGTACGCGTGCTTACTGCGCTCATGCTGCCTAAATCACTGAATCATTATGGCAATATCGATTTACCTGAAGGCCCCACAGGCCTAGGGTTTCACGAGAGTGGGATCATATAAAAAAAAAAAATTATAAAGACATCGGACGGGCCATCTCTTGTGTTCCCCTCCGCACCTTGCGGCGTCCCTCTCCTTCATCCGACTAGTCTCTGCCTGTCTCAAGCCTGTTTCAGTCCTGGAGAGATGGCTGATGAGGCGAGCTTCCCCATCGCCCGAGCGTCGGTACTGTGTTGTTTCCCTGTTCCCTTCGGTCCGGAGTCGTGGGGTTCAGTTCTCATGCTTGACCTACAGCTCATCGCAATGCTCACGGAGTCGATTCTCTTTGGGTCCTTTACTGTCCTTTACGCTATCGCAATCTGGGTTCTTCTCTATCGGGAGGGCAAGCGGAGTCGATCAGGCCTCAGCAAACGACTCTTCGCCACCTCCACGATCATGTGGATATTATCAGCAACGGTATGCCGACCACGTTCCGCTTGCAGCCAAACACGACTTTTAATCCATTGCAGCACCTAGCCATAGACCTGCAACGGGCAGATCGAGCGTTCGTGGTGGAAGGAGGCAAGCCCGACGGCGCCACGAATTTCTTCAATACGCTCAGCAACCCGACGCTGGTCGTGAAGGGCGTGATATACGTTACGCTGACTCTTGTTGGTGATGTTTTCATCACGTACCGTCTTTTCGTGGTGTGGAACAACTCTTGGTTAATGCTCGCGCTTTCGAGCGTTCTGGTTCTCGCCACCGCTGGTGCGTAAAAAATCCTGAGTCCGTTTAATTCATGCTGACCTACGTTCATGCAGTCTCTGGATACGGTGCATGTGCCGAGACGAGGCTTGCCGGGGGTGCAGGAGTCATTTTTGCGAGGGACATCGCGTCTTGGGGCGAGGCCTTCTTCACTCTGTCGTTCACGACGAACCTGTTAGCTACAAGTGAGTGCTCCTTGCTTTCCGCGCGAGTTCCTTTATGCACGCACCTGGCGTGGATCTCTCGGCTCTCCGCCGCCCGCCAAAACACCAGTTATTGTTATTTACAACCATGCTTCAGTTCTCATCGCTGGACGCATCATCTGGATGAACCGGCGTGCGCAGTCCTCCCGCACCACGACCGGACCATGCCATTGGAACATCATAGAAGCTTTATTCCAGTCCGCTGCCATTTACTCCGCCGCGCTCGCCTCTCTCCTCGGCACGTACCTCGCCGGCTCGAACGCCCAGTATGTCTGCCTCGACCTCATCAACCCGCTCATCGTGAGTTCACTTGTCTCGCCGCCGCCGGGTCCTCGAGCGAACTGAATCGCGGTTCGTGCAGGGTGTCGTGTTCACGCTCATCATCATCCGTCTCGGCCTGGGCGAAACGACGAGCGAAGTGTCCACCAGGCATGTCTCCCAGCTCCACGGCCAGACCATCGGCGGTGCGTCCTTCAACATGCGCCCCGTCGCGATCAACGTCTCTGTCACACGGGCAAACGATCGCCAGTCGCTCGAGATGGACTGCAAACCGAATGCGGGGCCTCGCGCGTAGCTGACAACTGAATCGGCGAATACTATGTAACGCGCTTTACCCGGTGACCGCGCGCGCAACTCATGGAACAGTTTTTTGGGGACTCTGTTGTGCGCATACCGTGTCTTACTCGCCCTTCATCGTTACGACGAGCCTGCTCTGACACCCTCCGCAATGTATCTTAGGGAGACTTCATGAACTATTGCACACTAATGTACTTTACATCTCAATAAATCTTTATACCAGTCGGCCGATCGACGCTCTTTGTCCCCTGGACCAATGGTCCCGGTCATTCCAGCAACTGATATACTACAGAAACTATGTGACAGGTTGGAGACGCAGGACGCTGCCATACCAGCATAGAACCAAATCTTGGGTGTCGCATTCCTGTAGAGTAACAGAGAGTAACGACATCTCAGTGCCTCACGGGGAGGTACTCACGTCAACATCAACATATGTATGTCCATCACTACCAGAGGTCTGTAATACACTATGACGCTCCCAACGTGTACTTACTTGCTCTAGAAGTTAGCGTCCGGCCGCGGGCAGAGCCCTCCTCGCACGGCAAGATAGCAAGAGCCGCTGCAGGCTGCACGCGCTCCCAGAGACTCGACTCGAGCAGCATTAACCCATTCAAATTCGCTTGACAATTGGCAGTATAACAGTCATGGACGTCGACCGTCGAGTCCGCGATAAACCGGTTGCAAGGAGTTGTAGTATTTGTCTCTGCGGCCTCGAATCGGCGAACTTCGATCGAGGTCCTTCGGTCCGGATTAGACGAGTGCACATATGGGAATGGGAATGAACGAACTCGGCGAGCCCATGGGCCCGCGGGACGGTCTCGGAGGCTGAAGTTGAGGATAGGGTTCAAACTCAAAGTACGAAGACCGTGGCACGCTGGTGCTGCGGCACTGCATCCTAATACCCTCTCCCCAGTCTGTCAGCCTTTTGAGACCACCACTCCTCCTTCCCAACCGATGGCGACGACAACCGTTAGGCCGAAGCCCGCGCGCACGGCCTCGAAGAGAGCGCCATCGGCGAATGCCAACGTCAACTCCAATACGACCCTCACGCTCCACCTCAATCTGAACGCCGTCGCCGATGCGGCGAGTCGCGCCACGAGCGTCGGTGGGGACACCGCTCGGCGTGCCAAGCCGCAGGGAGGCCAGGTGAGTCGGAAGAGTGGCGGGCGCATCTACGCCTGGTGCTTTGAACTTTGAAGGTGCTAATGTTTTGCACGCCATGGCCTAGACCAAGGGACAGAACGGCCGCCCTGCGCAAACAGCGACCAGCGCCGCCAACAACCCTTCCGTCAATCAACCGAGGCAGAACAGGCCGCGCACGCAACAAACACACACGCAGAACAATACCGGCGCTGCCAACGCCAACGCCCACAACCACGGCGCTCCGCGCCCACAGCAGCAGAGGCAGCCGGGCTCGAGCTCAGGCCAGGGCAGCCGATCGCGATCTGGAAATGGGGGGAATGGTTATGTCCCCAGGGCGACTTCGACGCCGCACCAGCAGCCACCCTGGCAGGATGGGCAGGTGGGTTGCCTTTTGACACTCTCCCTGTCGACCACGTCGAGCTGAGCGCGGCATTCCACCGCCGTAGCGCCTTACATCCACGACCGGCGCACTAGCTCCCACTTCCAAGGCGATCTCTGCAGTGAATGGTGGGAAGGGACGGCGAGCGTGATTGTGCTGCCTCGCATAGAACGCGATTTGTGCAAGGCCGGGGGACCGATCGAGCGAACGACTCTGGGGGCATGATGTCCATGAGATGTATGTAACAATTAAGTAGATTCAATTTCCGGTCTTCCGGGTGGCAACTGGACACCGCCATACAGCCTTACGCTAGCATTCGAGGCAGTTCGAAGGATGGAAGCTGAGCGCTGAGCGATGAGCCAAATAAGACTACTCACCTGCAGGACGTGAACCCGAATTCATTATTTCCTGTCTCGGTGAAACGAATGCCTGAACTTCGAGATGCCCCATGGCTTTTCATTACTGACTGGCGGAAAGTAATCTGAGGCCTGTTAACACGATGCCTGTGTCTACAGCCGTAGACCATTGGTGCTCCGGTCAAAGGGTGTTCTGGACTAGATCCACAGGACTGTTTCCGCACCTGAGAGGACCGAAACGAGCGATCCGATGAGATAAGGCCTCCAACCGCGAGGCACACTCAGGTGAAGCAACAGGCGTGGAGGATGCCTGAGTACCAGTATTGGTGGCTTTGGAGTCAGGTTGGATGTCATCAAGTATGACCGAGAGGGATCATAGTTTGACGAGCAGCCGGATATTCGGCGAGGTGGACCGACACAAGATGAAGGTGAAATGGAAACATACATAGGCATTCGAGGTGTGATCCTCCTGCGACCTGGCTAGTGAACGACGCTTTGCAAGTCAGACGCGACGGCGAGTGCGAAACCGTGAGGGACAAACCATGACAAACAGATCGGAGCGCCGGGGGCTGCGTAGCGACGAACCGTGGGCTACCGTGGGCACAGAGCGCGTGCTGCCGAGACCGGTGGTCGGTTCTCCGCAGGCATGCACGGACTGGCAGACGCACAGCCCGACCCAAGCCCGACCTTATTCTCTCAGTCTCTCAGTCTGCTGTATACCACCCCCGCCGGGCGTCGCTCGCCCACAGATACACTCCTTCCGTCCTCTCTATACCTCTATACCTCCCTCGCCTGGCACTGGGACCGCCGATCCAGATTCCCAAATCCTCGACATGGTCGAAGCGAACAGCACTCTCTGTCCGTCCGACAACCTACAAGTGATCGACCAGAGCTCCTTTTGGGACACGAACGGGCTCAACTGGGATGCCCATAGGGTAGGCTGGGTCATAGCGGGGGCATGTGCGGCCGTGGTACGCAGTCCGTTTCTCTAGATCTCGTCCAGAGCTCACAGAGTCGTGCGCGATAGACTGTCATTTTGACTGTTATCAGCGTTTCATTCCATTGCAGGTAAGTATGTGGCGATCTAACTCGACCCTTTGACTTCATCAATCCACCAGGAACTATACGAATCCTGCCGAACAGCGACAGATGTACGTGCGCCACCTCTCCCAGAATGCGAATCGACTTGACCTCGGCTGTAGCATCCGAATATTGTACATGCCAGCCATCTACGCCATAATCTCCTTCTTCTCCTACCGATTCTTCCGCAGTTACACCTACTACGACCTCATCGAGTGTGGTGCGTATATGGTTCCTCACATCCATTCCATTTGGCCAACCATTATTTATCTCCAGTATACGAGGCGAGTTCTCTGCGAATCCCTTCCCCTCAAACCGAGCCCGCCACTTCCTATGACCCCCCAAGGGCTCGGATGCTGATACTCGTTCTCTACAGTCCGTCACCCTCAGTGCCTTTCTGTGAGTCGAAGCGTCTCCCGGCAACTCTTTCGCCCAGACTCACGCGCCCGTACCAAGGCTCCTCCTCATCGAGTATGTCGCCTCGACAGCAACGGGACACGACGTCGATAATGCGATCCTCCGCAAAGACAAGTCAAGTCTACCTATGCCTGTGCGTGGACCCATCCCGCTGCGCCTTGCTCAGATTTGACCTCCATACCAGTTCTGTTGTTGGAGATATCGGCCAACGAAGGTGGGTACTTTGCACATAGGTTCTCGCGATGTTGGATTAACAGGCTCGTGCCCTGTAACATTTAGGCTTATTTCATGTATACCGTGAAGGTGCGCGCGCATCTGAGCGTGAGCGTTGATCCTGTTAAACCCTAGATCAACAGTGGTCGGTTCTCCAATACATCATCCTACGACCGGGTGGGTCTAAATAACATATGGGCCATCACGCATCCTCACCCGTGTTTGTTTTCAGCATTATCCCTCGCGGGAATCATTTGCGAACACTATGGTGTGTTGTGCCAGTCAGGGCCGTGGAGTTTCAAGACTGCACATGCCTATATCAGCGTCATCGACTGCTTAAGTATCACGTATGTGAATAGCGCCCGCTCCCTTTCCTGTTGAATCATTTACCTCCGTGTTTCTGCGCAGCATTGCCCTGTACGGACTACTGCTCTTTTACGGGCTGACGAAGGAGGAACTCGTGGGACGCAAACCATTGTCGAAGTTCTTGTCGATCAAGCTCATCGTCATGTTCACCTTCTATCAAGCATTCGTAGTACGTTCTCCCGATGGAGCGTTCGCCGCGGTTGTTGACGCCTTCTCCAACTCCAGTTCAGCGCGCTGGAAGGACACGTGATCAAAAAGTCAGAGTACTGGACGGCAACGAACATCGCGGACGGTTTGAACGCGCTCGCCATATGTATCGAGGTGCGCTATCGCCAACGTCGATGAGCACCGGCGAGCGTTCACACAGGCTGGCGCAGATGGTGATCTTCTCCTCCTTCATGATGTACGCCTACACGTGGAACGAGTACGTCGTCGCCGGCCGCCCCAAGACCGGGGTCGGGCGCCCCCTCCTCGACAGTGTCAACTACTGTACGTCCCGTCCCGCCCCGCTCGATGCTGTTTCTGCTTCCGATCGTTGACGCCCCCGCCCCGCCCCCCCCCCACCAGCTGACTTCGCGCACGAGATGTGGGGCTCAATCAAGTTCTTCATCGACTACATGCGCGGCAAGCCGGGCACGCACGGCGCGCGGGTCACCGTCAGGGACATGAACGGGAACGCGGTCACGAAGAAGACGTACGGGGAGGCGTTCGGCTTCGAGCGCAGCGCGTCGGGCGTGAGCAGCCTCTCCGGCGACGGCGCGGGCGGGTACCGCGTCCGCGGGGGCGGCGAAGGAGGCGGGGGTGAGTCCATGTCCATGTCCGCTGTGCGCGCGCCCCGGGGATCTTTCGACGAAAGCGTCAGGTTAGCGCCGTACACGTACAGCGCCGCCAACTCGTCGTCCTCGGAGGGCCTGGCTCATCTGAACGGCCCGAGCGTGGAGAACGTCGGCGTCGGCGTCGGTGCGCCCCGGTACTGAGCGCTGAGCGCTGAGGTCGCGTCGGCTTGCCCGGCCCTGGTCGGCGCGTTGCGTGCCGGGCTGCTGGAGGTGGCCGAAGAAACAGAAACTTTGGGGAGACGGGGCGCAGGACGCTGGTGGCGCGGTCGAGTTGCGGTCGCAAAGATGATAGGTGTAGGTGGAAGGGTGGGCGTGAAGGGGGGGGGGCTGAAGGGGAGGCCCGGGAGAAGGCGTGTCCGTTGTCCCGCACTCGAGTAGTTCTTGTCCTTTGATCCCTTGTCCTTTTTCTGTGTTTCTCGAGCCCAGTACCGACTATGTAATCCCTACTACACGGTATCATTCTCGTTACCGTACCCACACTTCGAGGACGGTTGGATCAATATCGTTTTTGACTCGAGCTCCCCGCGCCCTGGACCTGTGACACTATCTTATGATATAATATTTCTATCGGGCGTGGCGGGATGGTCTACGTCGATGAGAGCGGGCTTCCCGCCTTGTGTTCGTGAAGCATGTGTTGATAAGTAACTTGCCAAGTGGTGGCCGATTAAACTCTTGCAGTCCACTACATAAGTACAAAGTCTGTCGGGGCGCGAATCATTCACCCGGGCCGCTGCACTGGGCGGCATGGCGCTCGTTTCCCATCCGTCGTCTACGGTCTTGGACTGTCGAGTCTCGACCTCGGACGTCTACCTTTTCGCTCCTCGTCACTCTAAGCTCGTGTGTTGTGTTTTACTCTAGCTATCCTTCATGCACCAATGCATCACCCTCAACCGGCTCTATTACAAACTTAATTCTTGCTGTAACTGTGGTCGGACCTGACTTCAACCGTGACTCCGTGCTGGTACTCCCACGTCGGTGTTGGTCGATCTAGCTAACGACTCGAACTATAGACAAGAAGATCACAGGCCTGTATCCAGAACAATGCTACGCTTCTCAGCTAGCTTCCTGGTTTTATGATCAGCCATTGGGACGGTTGTCAGAAAGGGAATGGGCGTACGTACCACGATCGTGCGCCATGCACTCACGATTTGCACATGGGTTACGAGCTCTCTTCGCTCCACAGTTCCTCCAGGAAGCTCGTCAAGACGACCTTGGGTTTGAGCAAGACGATGTGGGAGATCTCTCCTTCGCCGCCTGCTCCTTCGCTAGCTTTCTTCTCCGCCCGTACCACCCCGAGCTGCGTGGTGCAGAGAACGGGATCGATGTCTACGCAACTTCGCGCCTTCTTCGGATCGGCCCATTCGTCGACCATGTTGGAAGAATCGAAGGGTTTCCCCGGCTTGACGTTGAAGATGAGGAGGTCTCTGGAGATGATGCGCTCGACGGTCGTGCACTGGAACTCGTGGGACAAACGGATGATTTCACGTAGCACATCGGCATGGCTACCCTCCACCTCCTGGAGAAGATCCGGCGGCGGCGTTGCGACTCCGCTCGCTAGGAGGGCGTCCGTGAGGCGCATCAGCAGCTCATCTTTGGCGAGGTGTCGACGTTCTGCGTCATCTGCGAAGAACTCTTTCATGTATGTGAAGCAGAGCGCTCTCCATCTGCCTGCCACCGATTGTTGTTCTAGGTTTTCGTCAGTAAGAACACAAGTACGAGGTATCCAAACAGTGCGTACCTGTCTGTCTCATCAAGTGATAAAGATGCTGAGGGAAGCTCGAGCGTTCAGACGGCCGGAAGGCCCACTTGTCGCACAGAAATCCCACGAAGGAGACCATGACGGCTTGAAGGACGCTTTGAACTACGAGAGGGTCGGGGGCGTGGTCGACGGAGCTGAGCGCGGACAGAAGATCTCCGCCCACCAGGTGCCCCAAGCGCCTGACAGCCTCCTGCGACATCCGCCTATCCTCGAGCTCGCCGTAGCGCGACTCGAACGTGTCCGCAATACTCGCCGCGACCTGGAAGATCCTGGAGTTGATCCCGCCGACGAGCTGAAGCACCTCCGCGTCGGCGACGTCGTCGAGCCGGGTCAGATACGCTTGGGCGTCCCGTAGCTCAGCCGACCTCGTATCGAGCAGAGCCACCGTCTTTCGCAACTCGTCCTTGGTCTGGCGCAGTTCTTGTTTGAGCTGGGCGTGGGCGGCCTGGAGCGCGCTGGTGCGATCCTCCGCCTCGGACGCCTGCGTCGCGGCCTGTTGTGCCTGCTGGTCGATGGTGGCCCGGTTCGCAGCGAGGTGTCGGTTGGCCTCCGCGTCTAGCGCGCGGAGGCGTCGCTCTGCCTCCAGCGCCCGCTCCTTCCACGTCTCCACCTCCATCACAGATTCCGCCTCCTGGAGGGTTTGCTGGCGCCATTCGATGGCGACGCGTCGGTCCGAGTCGGTCTCTCCCTTGCACTCGCTCGTGCGCGGCAGATCGGGGCCATCGGACAGACTCGCGGGCCCCCGCCCACGATGCGTAATGCCGGTCCAGGATCGCACAGAGGAAGCGAAGTTGTCAAACATCGGCGAGAGAGGCTTGGAGGAGGGGTCCTGAGGAGAGGGAGGGCGGTCTCTTCAAATGCCCTCTACCCCCCTTTGTTCTTTGGCGATTGATATGGGAATCGCCCCTCCAACTCTGGCTTCGGAGAAGCTCGCGTAGTACGTCAATCCTGCCTTTCACCCTCTTTCTTGACTCACGATTGTTCGGGCCCTAATTAGATCCTGCAGGCAGCAGCGTGGATCGATTTCCCGGATATTGCAGGGTAGATCCCCGTACCGTGGCCAGGTCGTGCAACGACGTTTATGAACTCTAACTGCTTGCTCCTATAAGAGCATCAGACGGCGTCTTCTTACTTGCCCACCGAGTCTCGCCATGCCTGCACCCGAAGTCTATCGAGGACTAGTCCGCAAGTTGGTGGTGGGGATAGACGTCGGTACCACGTTCTCCGGGGTCTCTTACGCCATCCTCGACCCCGGAGAGGTCCCTAGTATCCATAGTATTACCCGGTGCGCCACTCAGATTGCGAAAAGCCCGACCGCCACTCATCGA
Organism: Ganoderma lingzhi; assembly: GCA_026283605.1. Classification (NCBI taxonomy): domain Eukaryota; kingdom Fungi; phylum Basidiomycota; class Agaricomycetes; order Polyporales; family Polyporaceae; genus Ganoderma; species Ganoderma lingzhi. The sequence continues at coordinate 126,669 of JAPJYM010000022.1, read as the reverse complement.
CGTCGACGACGACAGGTATCCCGGTCAGGAGAACGAGGCGGGCAACTGCAAGATTCCCTCCGTCCTGTACTACCATCAAGATGGCACCCTTCACTCTGCTGGGGCCGAGGCCACTGCTCCAGGCATGGAGCTCGTCGCGGAAGACGAGGATCTGGTGTTTGTCGAATGGTGCGCCACCCTGACTGTCGAAAGAACCGCGCGCTTGCTAAGCCTCCCTCAGGTTCAAGCTGCACCTTCGCCCCGAGCACCTCGACTCCAAAGCGATCTCCCAGCGCGACCTCAAACCGCTGCCGCCGAACCTGACCGCCGTCGACGTCCTGGCGGACTTTCTGGGCTACCTCTTCGGGTGCACCCGGCGCTACATCTGCGAGACGCACAGCAACGGGGAGAGCCTCTGGAACTCGGTCCAGGACCACATGGTGTTCGTGCTCTCGCATCCGAACGGCTGGGAGGGCCTGCAGCAGAGCAAGATGCGCCAGGCGGCGGTGACCGCCGGCTTGGTCCCGGACACGCGCGATGGACACTCGCGCATCCGCTTCGTCACGGAGGGCGAGGCGAGCCTGAACTTCTGCATCAACAACGGGCTCGCGACCGGGGCCATCCAGGTGAGCGTTGCGTGGTCGTGTGCGATACGAGGCCGTCTGATGTTCATTGTGGCGGGCAGGAGGGCGGAAGCGTGATCATCGTCGACGCCGGCGGGGGCACTGTCGACGTCAGCAGCTATCGTTTCCTGTCTACGTCTCCGATATCCGTGGAGGAGGTCACCTCGCCGGAATGTGAGTCATCCATCGCTGAGATGCCCATGCTTTGCGCGCTGATGACGAATGTATGCAGGCATCCTTCAGGGCTCGACGCGAGTGAACGTTCGTCTGCTGACGTTCTTGAAAAGTGAGATCGATCTCAGGCCGGGCCGAGAGCGAACGCTAACAGTGCCTTCAGGCCATCTCGCCGCTTCTGCCTTCGACAATGAGGAAGACCTTAAGTTGATGGTCGACAGCTTCGACAAATCTACCAAGCCGGTGTTTAAAGACGAGAAGGAGGCGTCCTACATCAAGTTCGGGACCATGAAGGACAACGATGCGGCCGTGAACATTCGTCGCGGGCAGCTTGCGCTTAACGGGCAAGTCAGACGCGACTGAGCATCGAGGATCGTGTGCTGACCCAAGCCTGGTATCTTTCTGCAGCTCGCAGATCGCGTCTTTCTTCAGGCCGGCGCTCGAATCCATCTTTGAGGTCATCCAAAGTCAACGAGATGGATCGGCCTCCGCGCCTTCTGTAGGTGGCTGTTACGTGCTCCCAAGCCGATCACTCACGTTTGCCCGCCTTCGATAGACCGTGTTCCTCGTCGGTGGATTTGCGGCTAGCCCTTGGCTGTACTCGTCGCTGAAGGAAAAGCTCCGTTCCGTCGGCGTCGCCCTCTACCGCCCAGACTCCCATACGTACGTTGTCCAAGACTTGATGTCTGCGCGATGCATTTGCCCTGAGCTGGAAATCGCAGGAATAAAGCAGTCGCCAACGGCGCCGTCTCTTTCTTCCTCGATCACTTTGTGTCGTCGCGGGTCATGAAGATGACATACGGCACGAACGTTTGCGTGACGTATCTCCCCGATGATCCCGAACACCGTAGGCGCCGGGACAAGAAGTTCGTTCAGCCGTCCGGGCACGTCGTCCTGCCGGAAGCATTCTCCGCGATCCTCCAGAAGGTGTGTCCGTCTGGTGCGTCGCAAAGACGATGCTCACACACCATTTCAGGGTGCCCGGGTTCAGGAGAGCAAAGAAATATCGCATCGCTACTGGCAAGAAGCGGAAGAGCCGGGTACCCTGGATAGGATCCTGACACCGGTGTTCTGCTACAGAGGGAGCGACACGCCAGCGTGGAGAGACGTCAACCCGGGTGAGTGGTTCTGCCGACTACGTGGCGTGTCCGTGCAGCTGTCCTTGTCTGACGTGCATTCCCCCTTGCAGAGATGTTCACCTACTTGTGCAAGGTACACGCGGACACGTCCCAGGTTTCCCGGCAGCCAAGGAAGGGTACCATTGGCGACTACTATGTTCAGGAGTTCGACGTCGTGCTCTTTTGTGGTCTCACGGAACTCCAAGCGCAGCTCAGATGGTGGGACAATGTGAGTGTTGGGCAACATACTTATACTCTCACGCCGACGTATTTTGTTAACATTTGGATAGGGAGTCGAGAAGAGGGGACCAGCTGAGATCGTGTACGTTGATGATCTCTCGCCCTCTCCCTGAAGCCGGCAGCGAGCACAATCCCGGACTCAGTTGTATCGCCACGGGCACTTTGACGTCTTGTATGCTACACTCAATGTCTGATAGAAGTACGTGGAGCGAATGAATGTTTTCTTACATGCAGCCAATCTCGTTGCAGTGCTCGGACGCGGCCCTGACTACTGAGTCCTGGTGCTCGGGAAGATGGGTGCTGGCGTCGCTGACGCGATGGACGATAAACCGGAGGCAGCGAAGAACATGGAACCCGCTTTCACACTTCCTCGTAGCCTGGTCTTCCCAGTTCACGGGAAACTCGGGCGAGGTCCATATACAGTATGTGGGGGAGGACATCTTACAGCAGACCTCCACATCTGACCTCAAGGGTTTCTCCCGGACTTCCACTCTGAGAGAACGCGCATATAGTGACACAGGGAAGGACTGTCCGCGAAAAGGCGCATATATATGCACTCACCGTCTATACGCCGCTGCCGTCCGCTCCTCGGTGGGCTCTAAAAACAGGATCAGGTGTGAGCAGAATGGCCGCCTACAAGGAAAGTCCTACACATACCTCGATATAGCTAGTGAGGAGTCCAGGGGAGAAGAAAGACGACGAGGTACGAAACGAAGAAGTGTTTTTTGAGGCTCGAGTCCTCGACGCGTCCAATCTAAACGCGTCTCGATCTCCATCGCGTCGCGTCTAGTCACGTGGTACGCGACATTCAAACAAACGAACCAGTTCAGTCTGAGGCCAGACTTCCACTTTCAAGGCATGAAATGAACTTAAGTTACTGAACTACTTACTTGTCTACTTACTACAACAACGGCCGCCTGTGACAGCCTTGTGCCTTCAGTTCTCGGAGCAGCTTACTACCGCCAGCTGTAGTCTGAGTTAACCCCGATGATGCCACCAGTACTTATGTAAGTCGCTGATCGCAAGGCAGCACTACTGGACAAGGAACGACACACGTTGGCGGACAAACACGCACTGTCCCGGACTCTGGCCTCACTCGTAAGTGTGGTGCTGCCAGATTATGTGTTGCGCAAACCTGTAGGTATCCGAGATACGTCACGACGACCGTGGGTTTACGCACTAACAACCCCAACAGATACCCTTGTAGCCTGGAATAGGAAGTGGATATACCAGACATGCATCGTATTTATGGGCCATTAGTAGGTGAGCGTTCGCTTGCATTATCACCCCGTCCGAGTTGCTTGCTTCCAGCACCATGTCCGTCACCCAAGTATCCCCCGTCCCTCTCGATGTTTGTTTCATCATCATCGATCTCATTGCCAACGATGACGGGGACCCCATCATCGGGACAAGATATGCTACCCTCCGTGGATGTGCTCTGACTTGTCAAGATTGGCTGGAAAAGTCCCGTGTGCAGCTGTATGCGTCCGTGGTGCTTCAACGGCGGGTTGATTTCGAGCGTTTCACTGAAACCGTCGCGTCATCATCCCACCTTGGGTCCCTTGTTAAATCCCTCCGCTGCGAGCTCGGACATCTTATGGACGCCGGCGATGTTGACCTAGCACCCCTCCCCATGCACATCATCCCCCGTCTCGTCAGCCTAAAGAGCCTCACCGTCGTGTCGAACGTGATACCGTTCAGCACATCGTTCGTCGAATTCCTCAAGTCCTGTTCGATGTGCGCCACTCTCGACTCCCTTTACATCCGCGGATGCCATTTCGTCGCCTTCAAGGATTTGACTGGAGCCGTCCTGTCCTTCTCGCACATCCAGTCTCTCCAAATTCGGCAATGTGGTTGGTACTCTCGCGGCTCCATGAATTTGAGTGCCTATGCCCCATTCAATCGCCTTACAATGTCAAGGCAAGGTCTCGGTCTCCTCGACTTCATGCTCGTACCGTCCCGGCTGATGTGTCCGAGTGTAGTTCTACCTGTCGGTGGATATGGACTCCCTGTACACCCTCCTCAGCCCAACGGTCGAGCACCTGAGCATTTGGGAGGTTGAGACGCCGGGAATGCATGAGACGTACCACGGTACGTCGTTTGTATTCGAGTCAATAGGGTACGGAAGATGCATGCAGACTGGCCTCAAGCATGGGAAGTGGCCCGCCTCAGGTCCCTCAGATCGCTAGAGTTTACGTTCGCCCGGGAGGACATCCACTGGGTCGTCAGTCGTCAGGACGCTCGTCAACAATGGGTCTAGAGTTCTGGAGACGGTCTCGTTCAACTACTTGTCGATCGACCAACGCCCCGAAACCGTCAAGAACCAGCTGACGGAGCAAGTCATCGACGGCATCCTGCGCGCAAGCCCTTTCGCTAGCGTCCGTCGGGTTGTTGTCAAGCTCTTCGCCAACGATCCCAGCAATGACGGCGAGCGGTGCTCGAAGGCGGTGCAGACTGCTTGCCCGAACCCATCAACTCAAATGTTACACTTCTCCGTTCACCAGTGTACGTCTTGCGCCCTGCGGATATTCGATCGATGCTCACACAGACCACAGATGTGGACGCGGAGTGGAATGCGGGCTGGTGAAGGCTTCTGCCATAGATACCCAGACGCGCCATCCTGTATTTGCCGGGCTGCTGGTCGGAATTGTTCGTACGCAAAGCAAGTGACAACCTTTGCTCGCATACTTACTACGGCTAGCGACTAGGTCGATGTTATTGACACCGCACTGCTAAACCTCCTAATGCTCGCACATGTTCCACTCGATCTCAAAGACCTCTTTGCCGTGGCGGAAAGCAAAGTTGGAGCGTTCGTCCATGAACTCCTTCCTACGTTCTTCTGCCTCCGCTCGCGACAGAGTCATCCCCAGTGATGCATAGGAAATGATTTCATCGTACAGCTCTCGCGGGACGGTACGGAGGCGGGGTACCGCAGCGCAGGCTATCTCAGCCCACGAGTGGGACTTCCACCACGACTCCTGCTGGGGTAGAACGTCGCTGGTTGAGATGATCTTCGTCAACGGGTCCACAAGGAAGAAGCAGAGAATCTTCCGAAACCCTGGCTTCGAGGGGTCGGCGAGCTCGAACGGCTGCACGCGGTGCTGGTAGACGTTGGGGAACGCCACGCACTTCCCCTCCGCCGCGACGATGTGACCCATGTCTTGGTTCAAGGGCGACTCCCAGCCAAGTCCCCAGACGGCGAGCGTTCCCTGCTGGTCGTTCTGAGCGTACAGGCCCGTCCTAGCCCACCCGTCTTTCTCGCCGGCGGTGGCGCGGAAGGAAAGCCTCGACTCGGCGATGTTGTCGCATGCGTAGTAGTAGAGGCCCGTGGCGACGATGTGCTCGTTCTCCATCCCTTCCACGTGCCAGCTCCCGCCCGGGTACTCGGGGTTCTCGGGTGTGAGCACGATGCTGGCGAGCTTGACGATGAGCTGGAGCGTGCGCCCCTTCAGACTGAAGTCGACGCGTCCGCGGGAGGAGGGCGGTTCGAACGGGGCGGGGTCGGGGATGAGCGGCCAATGGTCGTAGCGCTCCCACCTCTCCCACACTTCGTGGCTCTCCGAGTAGCTGGGCTCGCAAGGGGTCCCATCGTACCAGTCGTAGCCGTTGACTCGGATAACGTTCGGGCGGGAGAGACTGAGCGCGTCTGAGACGACACGCTCGAAGAGAGGGAGGAAGCGCTCCAGAATCGCCGAGAGTGTGGTGTACGCCTCCCTGTGGTCGATGGGGTGGAGGTTGTTGATGTATCCGAGTGGCCGTACTCGACCGGTGGCGGAAACCTCGAAGTCGGTGGGCAGCCATTGGTGCTTCTTTGAGAACGCCCGCTCCAGCACGTCGACCGAATCTTCCTCGAACCAGAATCGTACCGGCGGGTCCGTCTTGCGCTTTTCTACACGCGGGGTTCGATCTTGGTACTCTTTGAGGGTAATCACGTGTGTAGCGAGTGAGCCGGTGGAATCTCGAGATAGGACGTGGGTACGACCGATGCGCAAGAAGTACAGCGATGGATGGACGAGGTCGAGGACTTGTTGATTGGAGCCGGGATGCCAGTCCTTCTCGTCGTCCGGCACAGACTCCAGCTTCGAGACGTCCGCAATGAGCGCCAGCCTCAAGTCCTGCGGGATGAGGGAGATCGACTCATGAACCATCGGAATCGTCGAAGGCTGTACGGAGAAAGGAGGTGAGCACTCGAGCATGCAGGTACACGAGTGTAATCGCTGACGACGAGAAGCAACGTTGTACTCACGTAGATCCTATCCCCCTTGGCGAGTTGGCTGGCATAGTACCTGAGCTCGTCGAAGATGTAGTCGAGCTGAGCCTCCGTGATGGAGTCCCTGGGCCACTTCTTCTCCCCGTTGCCAGCTTTGAACCTCTCCTCACCGCCCCAGAACTTGTCGACGAGCACCCGGTCCTGTTCGACCATCTCCTCAAGCCACTTTGATGCGATGTCCGCGTCGAACACCTTCTCCCACCAGCGAGTCTTTTGGCGGACTTTCCCAGAGAACTGGCGCATGCGCAACTCGACGAGAGTCACCGGCAGACATTCTCGGAACTCGAATGGAGAGGGGAACTTGAGTCGTCCCGCGACCGCCGGGTTGGGTGCAGTAGAACCGAGCATGCCGGAGCGCCCGTTGAGCCAGCGGATAGCTGCCATGGGTAGGACGTCGTTGCCGAGGAGGATTAGTGGTATCCGTAGGGTGTGCGTGCTTGTGCTTGTCAGAATCTGACTTGGTGGTGGTGGCTGACATCGGGCTAAAGCTTAAGTCCCTTCAGGAGGTAAGTAGGAGTCGACCGTGAATCATGGCATGTCATCCTGCCCCTCATCCGGGTTTAGAGCAGTCCGATTTGAGACGTCTCCGCCGAGGGGCTTCTTCGCTGTTATTGGTACTGTATCATCGTGGGTGCGCTTCGCGAGGAGGCTGGGCATCGTCATTGAACGGCTAATGCCGGCAAGCGTTTAAGTACAGATGGCTATGTAGACGACCATCGCATCGCACAAGTCTCTTTGTTCGAAACCCCCACCTACCACCCCCACCTAACCCCCACCATGGCCAGTCTCTTCAACAAACTCGAGCACCTGGCGGAGAGGCTTCCGGAGGGCGTCGAGCGTGCGCGCGATATGGCTATTGGTAGGTAGTGACTGCTAGTAACCATCACCATACTGAAGTGTTATCTAATTAGGCTTATTGAACCCCGATCGTCTGTATCTCTCCATCCCAATGCACTCACGTCCAGTCCCGCTGAACTGTCGCCATAGGCCGCCACGATGACCCCGAGGAGAAGAGGGCGGATATGATTCGCGCCGAGATTATGTCCGGCCACCGCTTCCACTCGTTCGCCAACCAGCGATCTCGCAACTTCGTCAAATGGTGCGTGGAGATACTTATCGTCCAACTGCTGGCCTTCTCGTTTAATCCTCTCGTTCAGGCATGTCGACGGGCATGACTACATGTGGGCCGTCTCGGAGTTGCTTGAGAGGGCCAAGGAGTCCATCTTCATCTTGGTATGTCCTTTCCGTCGCGCCTTCCTCCCTGTGCGTCTCGCAACATTTGGGGTTGTGATGGAACGGGTGCTGGTGCGAGGGCGTATCAGTCCACGCAGTGTTGATATCATGGCACGGACGTTGTCCGGATGGCGGTTGCAACGCGCGCAGCTCCCTAACGGCATCCAGAGCCCAAGCATGAGGTCATGTCATGTCCATGCCAATCTTAGGGGTTCTGGGCCTACATCATGCGCAGTGTTCGAAAGTCCACTCGTCCCATTCGTCTCCTCACCCCCTGACTCATGGCATGAATTTGTGGGCGCGGACTCCGTAGCTGATCGTTGCTCTCTAGGATTGGTGGCTTACTCCTGAGCTGTACCTCCGTCGCCCTCCCGCGAAGTACCCGGAATGGCGTCTCGACATACTACTCAGGCGCAAGGCCGAGCAGGGCGTGAAAATATACGTGATCGTCTACAAGGAGGTCACGCAGACGATGACGATGAGCTCGCACCACACCAAAGTAACCCTGGAAGCGATTCATCCGAACATTGCGTGCATGCGCCATCCCGATCACATTGGCAGCAAAGGTGATCGATCGTGTACATGATTGGAACCCCCGAAGGCATGCTTACCGCGTTCTAATGTTGCTAGACGACGTCGAGTTCTGGTCGCACCACGAAAAGGTCGTCGTTGTCGATAACCATTATGCATGTATCGGTGGTCTCGACCTCTGTTTCGGTCGCTGGGACACGCACTCTCATCCCCTCGCGGATGTGCATCCCACCAACCCATTCGCGACTCTCTTCCCCGGCCAGGACTACAATAACGCCCGTATCATGGACTTCCAGGACGTCCCCAACTATGTCAGTAACGGTTTGAGCTCCATCGAATCAGGGCGCATGCCGTGGCACGATGTGCACATGACTCTCACCGGAGAGGTCGTGTTGGATATCGTTCAGCACTATGTCGAACGCTGGAACGAGGTCAAGAAGCGCAAGGTGAGGTCCCTCTGAACGATAGGCGTTGCCGTTACTGAGACTCGTGCCAACAGTACCGTGCCGACGCGTTCGTGCTCTTACCTGCGTTTTCACAGCCTCGCTAATCTAAACATGTGTCTTCAGGCGGTACGACTGGCTCGCACTTCCGCACAACATCGAGACGTCGCCCAACGAGGCCGTTGCCCGTACGTGGACCCACTGTCGTGGCGAGCTGCGTCGTTCTTACCCCGCACGTGTCAGGCCACCCTCACCGCAACCATTGGCATGAGATAGGCAGACATTTCAAGGACCGCTTCCACGCCTACTTTGGTGACGATGAGGAGGGACGCACGGCTGGCTACGACAAGGACTATCCGATCACCCGTGGCACCTGCCGCGTGCAGGCTGTCCGCAGTGTCTCCGACTGGAGTCATGGTGTACTGACGGAGTGCAGCATCCAAAACGCCTGTACGTTAAAGCCAGTTGTGTTGTGGACTAGTTGTACAGGGCGCTAACGGAACACCGTAGACATCGAGTTGATCCGCCAGTCTCAGCACTTCATCTACATCGGTAAGTTCCGTCGTCCCTTTGGCTCTGCCCGTTGTTCACGAAAGGCTTTTGCAGAGAACCAATTCTTGTTCGTGCCGCATGCGATGAGCCTGTGACGCGTTTACTGACGCCCCGCAGCATCTCCAACACGCAGGAGGAAGGTCCTGTGAAGAACCGGATCGCGAAAGCGCTCGTGGAACGTATCGTCCGTGCGGGCCGAGAGGGCAAGAAGTTCCGGGTCTGTTCTTCGCTTGATAATTAGCCCGTCGGACACTCAGTTCGTCCCTACAGGTCGTCATCGTTATTCCCGAGGTCCCCGGATTCGCAGGTCAAGGTTAGTCGTGTATGACACCGTAGGAAGCGCGGATGGCTGACCGTACCGCCATGTAGTCAAGGATGAGACGTCTGTCAAGACCATCATGGCTGCTCAGTACCGTACCATGAACCGCGGCGGACACAGTATTTACGAGGAGGTCCGCAGGGCTGGATACGAGCCGTGAGTGCCTCGTGTCTGTGCGAGCTCCCACCTCGCTGATCTTTGCATCACTAGATCCGATTTCATTCGGTTCTACCACTTGCGTGCTTACGATCGTATCAACGCGCCTTGGGGTGCGTAGGGTTTGCGTGTCTTTGGGCAGCGGGATTGTGCTGATTTGTGCATTTAACAGAGTCGTATATGCACCGTATCGAGGAGCGCAGCGGCGTTTCCTTCCATCAAGTCAACATCGCTCTCGGCCGTCTGTGGATCGGGCTCAGGCTCGGTCCGGAGGATCCCAAGGAGGCTTCCGTCGCCATTCCAACGGGCAAGAGTCTAGAGGAGCAGACGACCTCTGGCAAGAAGCCCGAGCTGAAGACGGAGAAGTATCCGCTTCCGGCGAGTATCGCGGAGGCGCGCGAGACTATCGATCGCTGGCGGCAGGCCGCGGAGGACCTCCGCGCAGACGATGTGGTGTCCGACAACGTGGTGCAGCACATGCTGCACGACCGCACGAGCCTCCTCGACGAGCAGTGGCTGGGTACTGAGGACGAGGAGCGCAACGCTTACGTGTCGGAGCTGCTGTACATCCACTCGAAGGTCATGATCGTGGACGACAGGCGTGTCATTGTGAGCTGCAGTAGTTGTTCCCCTCCGGCATCGTCACCCTGACTAATTGTCCCGTAGATGGGATCCGCCAACCTGAACGACCGTAGCCAGAAGGTAGGAGGTACAGCCATCTAATCGGGCGGTCGGATCGCTCATGGTGGACGCACAGGGTGACGGCGACTCCGAGATCGCTCTTGTTGTTGAAGACGAGGACATGATCGACTCGACCATGGATGGCGAACCGTACCAAGTTGGTCGCTTTGCGGCTACACTCCGTCGCAAGCTTTACAGGGGTAAATCTGCCACATCCTACCATAGTGTTTGTTATTGACCACTGGACGCAGAACATCTTGGCCTCATCGCGCCACAATCGTGCGGTTTGCACGATCGCCCGGACTCGTTCATGCGCGCCGCGCCTGTTCCCAACGACGACGAGACGGGCGGGGACGAGGACCGCATGGTTGCCGATCCCTTGGCCGATGCCACGAACGACCTCTGGAACAACACCGCGCGCAAGAACCGCGAGATTTTCACGGAGATCTTCCGGCCCGTGCCTACGAACCTCATCCGTTCTTGGTCGGACTACAGCGTGAGTGTTCACGAAAGTCGCCGTTGCCGTTCATTCGACCCCCTTGCTCATTCATTCATTTGACGGGGTCTCGTCGTAGAACTACGTGCCCAATGTGTTGACCGGCCACGTCGTCCCCGATGTTCCGCTTTCGCGTGTTAAGGACCGTCTGTCGGAGGTTCGGGGCGCGCTTGTGGAGTGCCCGATGGTGAGCGTCCTTCGCCGTTGTGATTCCGATTCCTCGCCTCTGTCCTGACTGACCGTTTCCCCTCAAGGACTTCTTGATCGACGAGAAGGGCTTTGTCGAGGGACCCGAATGGAAGGGCTTGAATCCGACCCTCCCCATCTACATCTGATGAGTTGTTTGGAAGTTCGCCGTTGGGGGTAAGGCGAGGACGAGACTGCAATGTAATATTATGATGTCTACGAATTGGATTGATAATGATATTGACGGGTAGTACAACTATGTATGTACTACTCACACGACCCTCATTGGCAATGGTGTTGTGGGTCGTCAACGTTAACACTTGCGCGGTGTGACCTTTCGACTTTCTCTCCCTGCATGTGCGACGGATGTCGACTGTAAAAATGGTGTTCGCATGGCATGCCCCACTTGCTTGGCCGAAAGGATCAGCTGAACGGCTGGTACTTAGTCCTATGTACTGCAGGTCGGCCGATATACGCGCGTCAGCATGCTGATGAATATAACCCCTACGGCCCGGCCGGACCGGGTCGATCTCGATCAGCGGTCGCCGCCACAAGCTGCATCACCTTAAGCTTTGCCTTTGCCCACCTCGAGCTCTGGACGAGGATCTGGCCAGCGGCGACATGGATGTCCACCTTGACTCCACTGCTTCGTCTAGTTCTGCGGAGACACCCTCCCTGGTAGCTCTGGACGGCGATGCTAGGCCGGGACTGGAGCCAGATTCGGATGCCAGTAATGGCGCGCGCCAGGTCGTATCGACAGATCCTCCGGAAACCATTACCATTGGAACGGCGACCGAACCAGAGGCTGCAGCCGCCGATGTGGAGACCACTAAAGATGAACTGCCTTGTACTTGTTGTGCGTCTCATCGTGAAAAATCGCCTTATCTTGACACAATCACTTAGAACGGTCTTGCAGGGGACCGCCAGGGCTGGAAACAGGCCCGGGTGGGCGCTGGAAAGGAGATGATGTTCAATTCGGTCCTGCCGCCTATCAAGACCGAAATACGCCGAGCGATTGAGGGGGTGAACGCCCTCGTCACTCTCCTGAGACAATATCGCGATCCCCAGGACGAAGAGATCTCGACGTTATCACAATCCGGGTTTCGAGACAGACTGGTGTCTCACCGTTTGGATGTTCTCCGGGTAGGTTCGCGAGGTCATGAAAGGGATGCCAAGTCCTGATGCTATTTTTTCCTTAGTGTCTGGAAACGGCTACCGTGCAAATTACAGTCACGCCCGGCTATGTCTGCAGGAGCACGAGCAAGAAACACCAGGCCCGGTTTGCGGAACAGCACAAGGTTCTGTGCGAGGTCGAAGACGAACTTCAGAAGAGCATCGACGACGCCAAGTCTCTCTTTGCCGCGCGCGACGAGTTGATCAGAGCGGAGGTGAAGATGCGTCGGCGTAAGTTCCTGCAGAACACCGTTCGTGCCGCAGTGCGTACTTCCATCCGATCCAGGCATACAAGCCCCACGTTGACGTCAATAATCCTAGTCCGTCATCGCGGTGCCGTTCTCTCCCCTCACCTCCGCTATTCTTACGGCGGTTGACGTCGTGGTCCTCTCCTTCGTTGTCGGCATTCACGAAGTCGTCCTTCCCGACGCCACCGCACACATCCGGGAGACACTCGAGCGCATCGCTGCCCTCCAGGAGAAGCTCGAGAGCAAGATCGCGGAGGTCAAGCGCCTGAGGGCCAACCTCGAGGCGGCGAAGGCGCTCGCGGAGGAGGAGCAGCGGACCCCCAACGCCTCCCGGCTCGCGGACCTCATGGAGAGCGTGCGGGACGCCAAGAAGACGGTCGAAGCCGTCTTCGCCCTGTCATGCGACGCCTGCGCGTCGACCGCACCCCCATCCGACTCTACGCCCACGGTCCCGACGTCCATCCGTGAAGTTGCGTCGGCGTTTCGCAGGGTGGCGGACGCGCTTGAAGCCCCGTCGATCATCGATGGGCCGCTCGCATCCGCGGACGACGGACAGTATGACGTTCTGGACGGATACCTCGCGGACTTGCGCTATTCGCCTAGTGAAACGGAACCACAGACTCATGATCAGACTCTCGTTTAATCCCTCATCCTCTCTCTTATTGGGTCTACGTTTTCGGATGCCATGTATTGCTATCCTGGTCGCTATCTGTCCTGTATTCCTATCTGCATCGCTATCGCCGCCAATCGATCGTTCGTTCTCCCCGCCCGTACCCTGCACAACGCATCGCGTTTCGTCAACCACAACACTGTCGCATACCTACGACTACGTTATCAAAAGACGGAGGCCCGCCTTAACTCGGATTCGATCGCCCCTGCGAGCAGACGGTGGACATGCGCCGTCGGATGTCCTGTATCTGTTGAAAAAAGTCAGAAACCAGGACAGCTCTGCACAAAGACGCCACTTACTGAACCAGAAGAACGTCGGGTCCGTACACTCGCAGAAGCTGATCCGATTCCGAACATCTGAGCATCCGAGGCCACCACTATCGGGTTTGCAAACAGTCCCCTTACCCTGTGATGTTCGTGAACCCGTAATCCCCCGCGGCGTCCAAGATCTCGTTGAACCATGCATGCGCGTCGAACGTCAGGACGTCGACGTCCCGGTGGGCCGCGGCGAAACGCGCGGTGTGGTGCAAGAGGGCGGCGTTGTAGTCGATGATGTTCTGCCCGTAGAGCGGCGCGATGGACGTCCCGATGTGGTCTGGGGAGCGCTCGAGGGGCGGGAGGGTGATGAAGAGATACGCCCCGCGGAGGTCGTGGTCATACGCGTTTTTCTGTGGAGTTGAATGTGTGTTGCTGCGTCAGTGAAGGAGTCGAACGGCCCGGAACGGGGGGGGGGATCGGGGCGCACCACGGCGCCGAAAAGGGACTGCATCTCGAGCTCCCAGAAGGCCTTGAAGTCGAGCTAGGGCGTACCGGGAAAAATGTCAGGAATCTGCCTAGAGGAGGGTAAAAAAGACGTTACAGTGGTATTGTACAAGGTATCGCCCGTATCGTTGATGCCGATCCAGAAGGCGGTAAGGGTCTCCTCCGGAGGATGCGGGACGACGTCAGATGCGTACGATGCCCACTCCTGTACTTGGTCGACGAGATCCACGGAGAAATTATGGTGGAGGGGAATTCTGGCGTAACGAAGGTGAGCATGGTGGCAACCCGGGCAAGCACACCACGCCTTACAGAGCCTTGTCGACATCGGCGCCTGAGAACGCAAAGTTCCACAACTGGTGCGGGGCGCAGTCTGAAGGTTTCCCTTCGAAACAGCCTGTGAGGTATTCGGTCTGTAAATAGGGCATGAATGAATGACATCGAACTAGTAAAAAAAGAACTCGCGCGTACCCAGGTTCCACTGTCAGAACCGGTCTAGGAACTGGCAATTAGTCTGATGACCAAGAAATCGCTGGACAGTGATATTTAGGAAACCCACCACGTTGGCCTCTATTTCGTCATTCAAAAGTTCCTCTGGAGTGAATGACAAGTTGAAGGCGCTTCCAATAAAACTATCATAAGGCACGGTTCGTGAGCTATGCCGTAGCTGATCGTTTACTCGGAAAAACGCACCTGAAGCTTGGGTAGCCGTACGTCCCGCCCACGAAGGTATACGAATCCCCAAAAGCATAGACATACTTCGTCCTGTCCCAGTTGAACCTGGATCTCAGATTTACAGGGGCTGCCAAAGCTACAGAGAGCGTAACCGCGAGGCAGCCCAAAACGCAGAGCTGTGAAAATGTGACAGACAACGCCATTGAGCTTTCGAGAGGTTTGGGCCAGAGTGTGTCAGATCATGGGTGCTCACCGTCATATAATATATATCACCATGCACGTCTGTTGAAACTCGGATACTGTACTTTTCGCTCACCTGACTTCTCACCGAGGACAGACGCGGGCCGCGCAGAAATCATCCTCAGCTTCTCATCATCTGAGAGCATTCCGAGACTGGTAGGCTGTCCACGGGTATAGAGCATACCGTTATCCCAAGGGCCGTCGAGAGGACATCCAGAATACTCACTGGTGCATGATGGGTCATCGGGTCGGAGGCTACGAAAGCTGTAGGCGAGACCGGCCCGTTTCTCCACCTAGTAATCCCGAGTGATCAAATTGAAATAGATCAAATGTGCAGTCTTGAGTCCCCCAGATGGCAGGGAAAGAAAAAGGTAGAGACTTGGACTCTGGAGTCTCGCACCACTATACCATCAGAAGTCCGAGCCCGGGACTTTGAATGATTTAACCGCCATTGGTCCGTGGACTAACAAAACTTGGACCCTTTCGGTAGGGCCAAGCGTACGTTGCAGCGATTGGTTGCAAGGCGATATCTGGTAAGGGGGCAGACAACTGAGCAGAAGAAGTGCTAGGCTCACGCGCTAAGAGCTCATCTAATAGGCGACTACATCTGCCGAGCTCCGATTGACACTCCGCAATGAAAAGCGCCAGACTCCGATTCGATTTGAACTTGAAGACCAAGGTTCGTCATGAAACGTTGCACAGTGAACCGCCACAGCCTTCGTACGAAGTTCCGCCGGATAAGGTGGTTTAACAACGACTAGCTCGTCCAGGGGATAAGATGTGCTAATTTTTGGAAGGTCTAGTTGTACGATCAGTATATCTACCGCCAGGTAACCGGGGACCTAGAAACTCTTAGCCTGGACGTTCGAGTCGACCAACCAGTCGTCGAGTAATGGCAGCCACCGCGACGAGTGGAGTTACGCCGACGCCTACGCCGACGGATGGCTATCAGACAGCAACATCCACGCTACAGTCAGCCACGGAGACCACCATCAAGTCGCATCTCAGGGGCACCACTCAACCTGAACTTCAGAGGCGATCCCACTTTGACTTCCTTCTACGTAACCTGCGTCAAGGCTTCCCAGAAAGCTACACATCTCAAGACGCAAGCCAGGCATGGCTCATCTACTGGACCCTACACGGATTCAGCGTGCTTGGCGCAGGCCTCGACGATCAGACCAAAAAACGGTCAGATGCCAGGACTTCTGCTCGAGCCACCCCTAACAAGCGCGTTTGCAGAACGATCGAGACCTTGCTGGCGCTCCAACACCCTGAAGGTGGTTTCGCGGGGGGACCTGGCCAAGTTGCCCATCTCCTCGCAAATTATGCATCTGTTTGTGCTTTCGCCGTGGTAGGACGCCCCGGCGAGGGTGGGGGCTGGGATGCCATAGATCGGTGGGATCTACAGTCATCTGTCGCCTCGAGCGCTCCTCCTCACACCTACAGGGTAACCTAGCAAGATGATGTATCAGTTTTTCATGTCCCTCAAACAGGCAGATGGCTCCTTCCTCGTCAGCCATCACGGCGAGGTCGATGTTAGGCGAGTGGCCACGCATGGGATTTGGACAGACTCAGCTCAACCCGTACTCGAACCAGAGGAATCTATTGTCTTCTCGTGGTGGCCACCCTTCTCAACCTGCTGACGCCGGAGCTTCTGGCTGGCGTACCGCAGTTCCTCGCAACGTGCCAAACATACGAGGGCGGCTTCTGTAACGCCTCTTTTCCAGGATGGGCGTTCGGCTCAGGTAAGGGCGTCAGCAGCGTGTCCTCGCGGATCTCCCCCCTTCACCTCTCGTTTTAGATGACACGGAGGCGTCGACGCCTTCTCCAAGTCCAAGCGACCCGTCAGCGCCTCGCCCGGCCCTTGGAGAAGCTCACGGAGGGTACACATTCTGCGCTGCGGCATCATGGGTGCTCCTGCAGCCATACATCAGGTCCTATTGTTCTCCCGCGCCCGGAGGCGAGCTTCCCGAGCCGAAGATCAATGCCCGCGCCCTTCTGCGTTGGTGCGTGCAAATGCAGGGTCTCCCGATCGAACTCGGGGGATTCAAGGGCCGGACGAACAAGCTCGTAGACGGCTGCTACAGCTGGTGGGTCGGCGGCTGCGTCGTCCTCGCAGAGTCGCTTCTCGGTGTCGCCGGGGCACATGACCCCACGAACGTCGAACATACGGAAGAGAACGAGGAGGACGGCGCGAAGGTGTGGGACGATGTCGATGGTGCGCAGTCCTTTCGAGCTATTGGTCCCCGTTTTTGGTACTCGCTAAACGCCCCAATTCGGCGCCGCGCCTTCACGCGCATGGGGTGGTTCAGAATCCCTTTTCGACAGGCGCGCTCTGCAGGAGTACATTCTATACGCCGGTCAGCACCCTGCCGGCGGGTTAAGGGACAAGCCACCCAAGTAGGGCCTTTTACTTGCCCCTTCCTCCGACGCCCTCCGATCTGTGGCCATGAGCTGACGCCTGCCCCCAGGCCTGCAGACGCATATCACACTCTGTATTGCGCAACTGGCCTATCCGCCGCCCAGCATCGCGTCACCCCCTCCCAGGCGCGCGAGAAGGCTGTCATGTCCGTCTGGGATCCTGTGCAAGCTCGTGCACGAGCAGGTGCGGTCTTGTCCAGCCCGTCCTCTATGCATGCAGCGCTGACCTCTTCCAACCCCCCCCCCCCCACAGATACGACATACGACCCGCCGTCGGATGTAGAGCGTGAGAAGTTCGAGGAGGTGAAGAAACAGACGTTCGCACGCGCGCTCTCGTGGTCCGAGGAGGAAGGCGCGGAAACGTACGTCGGCGGTGCGGCCAACCGCGTGGTGAGTCGCCGTCCTGCCCCCCCGTCCCGGTTTACGTGAGGTCGTCGCCGCCTGTTTTGCTGCGTTCTCACCGTCCGCGCGTTCCCGTTTCTGTTGTCCTGCAGAACGCAGCACACCCGATCTTCAATCTCACGTTCACCCACGCCGACGGAATGCTGGCACACTTCTACGGGCAAACGCCGCCGCTGCGCTACCCGCTCCGGCACGGGGCCAAGAAGTGAAAGGAAGACGGACGTGCGCTTTTCTTCTCCCAGTTTCTGCCACCCGCGCCGAGCGGAGGCTTCCGGTATCGATCTCGACGTGCGGAGGAACCGGACTGCCGAAGACGGCGTAGGAGGGTCGGACGGCCTCGGAATCTGATGGAACGGTAAAGTGACTCATGGTTGTACTGAATAGCAGTCTGATTGGATGGGCGAGTCCCGCAATGGGCATGGAAATAGAAATAGGGTGTGCGCGACGTGCCAGTGCTATGTGTGATACGTACGAATGCTGTCGTTCAATCGCACGGGAATTCCCCCGTTGGACTTCATTCATCATCCTACGGGGCTGGCTGGAGCCGGATGATGCAAATTGCCCTATGGCATCGTTCCAGTTGGTGTCCTTCAGAGTTTTAAGCGTCGACGATCGTACCTGTGTAGTCCGGTGTGCCCCCCCTCCACGAGGCAGGAGTGACGATGGGCAGGTGGACGAATTTGGGCCTTGGCGCGGAGACTTCCATGGGTGCCTTCAAGTTCCAGCACCTGCTTCTCCGCCCCCTGGCAACCCTCACCGCCGAGATAGAGATACCATGATGTCCGGGATGGTGCCGTGGTGACAGTGAAGGCGATAAGTATACGGGGCGGCGTCAATAGGTCGGCGAATTTTGACTCGGAGTGGCCCTCGGCGGTGGCGTAATGCGACCATAACGTTCGGCGCGAATTGCGGAGAGATTCACACAGTACAGAGAATGTATCGGGATGGAGTATGGTAGATAGCGGGACAATGTCTGTACGATTGGCAGCGGCATTAGAGGAAATTACTAGGTGCAGGTCAAATATAGCCCTTGAAGTTGGGTGGGTGAAACGAAAGCAACGGGTTGGAGGGTGGTAAGGTTCGGAGACCAACTTGGCACTGTACTTCTATCAGGCCATGGCCCCTGCGGGGCTCCAAGCCGGACATGCGCCCCGGGCCTCTTTTGGGGCTCCTTACGATAGCGGGCGGACTGGGTTCCGCACAGCCTACCACTGGCAGCCTTCACGGGGTCCTCCCCGTCCTCTCCCGCAGGTCCTGCACCTCCCGCTCGAGCGAGGACAGCCGCACCCTGTCCTCCCTGCTCGACAGCTCGAGCGCGGCCATCTTGCGCGCCATCGCGTCGACGCGGGCCTTCTCCTCGAGCCGCGCCTGCGTCGCGATCGGCAGCAGCTTCGCCGCCTCGTTCCAGCGCACCCAGCACGCCGCCATCTCCGCGCGGAGGCAGACGGGGATGAGCGCGTGCTCCATCGCCACGTTGAACGCGTCCGGCCACCGCAGGCCGTAGCACACGGCGCAGCCCAGGGGCAGGATCTGGCTGAGGAAGAGCGCGACGAGCTCCGCCCGCGCGATCGCCGACAGGCCGACGGCGAACGTCTCGAGGCACCGGAAGCGGGGCACGTCCGAGGGGTGGGGGTGGGGGTTGGGGGGCAGGCTCGGGACGGCCCTCGCGTCGATGTGGAGGCCGAGGTGGCGGAGATGGGGGCAGTGGCGGGCGAACGGGAGGAGTGCGCCTAGAGTCAGGCTGGGGCCGTTCGCCTCGGGGACGGGCTCGGCGTTGAGCTGCAGGCTCTTGAGGGACGGCCAGCTCCTCGCGAACTCGTCGATGTCGCTGTCGCTGAGGTTCAGAGCGTAGTCCCATCGCAGCTCGAAGACACGAAGAGACCGCGCGGAGAAGAGGGGCCGGAAACATTCGATGGACGGACGTTGCTGGAAGGGCGGAGGTGGAGACGGCAGAGGGGAGTCCGGCGCAATGATGTAGTCGACTGAAAGCTCCACAAGGGACGTGCATCGGTCGCGGACGGCCATGAAGAATTCCTGAAGTGAGTCCGGCGTCGCGATGACCACGCTCTTGAAGTGCAGCTCGGTGAGCTGCCTGGGGAAGGAAGATAGGCGAAGGAGCTGGGTGGCATTCGCGACTTGCGCGCTGAACGACAAGCTCCGGAGTGCGGTAAAAGCTTCGTTGGAAAGAACGGGCGCGAGATGAGTGACGTCTGCGCGGTCACCGGGTTCCGCCTGTGCAGGGTCTGCGAGGGAAACGGTCTGCAGATGGTGGAGCCTTGAAAGCTCGGTAAGCAGTCGCGAAGTGAGGCAGTAGATGGGCAAGGAGATGGTCTGGAGTTGGGGGAAGCCCTGGAGGAGGGCGGAGACATCGTCTTCGAGCTGTCTTATGGGCTCGTCGAGGTGTAGTTCGAGATTAGTGAGTTCATTGCATCGACCGCAGACCTCGCGGATATAGTCTGTAAGGGAGAGCGGCTCTGCTCGATAGAGATGGAGGCCAAGGTGCTTGACACGCCGGTGCATGAAGGCGAGGCAGAGTGGCTGTCGCTCCGGAGCGTATGCATGCCAAACGATGGACTGTAGGTTGGGAAATATGTCTCCCGACGGGCAGGTCGCGGCTAGATCGTCGAAGACTTTTGTGTGCAGGAGCATGGGTCGTTTGGACTTCTCGCCGGCGGTACGGACATGTCGTTGGTCGTGGCACAAGCGGCGTACCCTGCCTGAATAGCGTTGGAATCTGTGCCAGTCCGCTGGGGTTAGCGGTCGTTTGAAAGCCTGGATGATGGTAAAGGGGCATGAGCGGAGGTCCAAGAAGGAGAGAGTCTAACGACTTGAAAGTTCTACGGACATAAGCGCCAGGTAAGCGTCCCATAGCGACCGAGACACGTTCGGGCTTCAGGGTGAGGGGCGCGAGGACAGAGAGGACCCGTCTGAGGTCGTGGACCTCGAACCAGAGGGTGTCAAGGGCGATCTCTGCCCAGTGTTTGGATACGCATGCAGCCCTTGCGAGATCACGATCGTCTAGGTAGGAAAATATCATGGCGAGGAGTTCGTGGATGTGGCCGAGGGAGCGGGTGTAGGTGGGATGCATGCGTGGCGAATGGAGCGTTTGGCGAACGCAAGGATTCTAGGACGACGGCGAGTCCAAGGGCGTGGGTCCGGGCGTCGACCGTGCGGAGGACGACGACAAGTGAGCCTCTTCGCCGGCAGAATTGGCCGGGCTATAAGTATACGTACCGCAATATTAATCGCGTTCCGCACCGGATAGAGACCGATAAGACCCCGGAATCACCTTTTCAATAAGTACTGTACACTCCCCGTCCGAGAGCCTGGATCTAGATCTCCTACCAATCTTCCCATGCCATTCCCTTCCCTGACTCAACACCCTCTCCCTCGCTGTCACCGTCCGAGCCGAGGCTGCCACCTCCCCTGGATGCGCAACCAACGCGCCTTGCACTCTCCCGGGTCTGGAGTGGGTCATCGTGGGGAGCGGTGGCGACCCAGCCGTAGAAAGCTAATAAAGGGGGAATATGAATACCGGTGCCATTCGATCATCTGTGCCTTGGGGCGTCTGATCGGTGGTTAGTAGCCGCCCGGCTTTCAACGTGGTCGCTCTCGGCCTCTAAAATGATGCCGAGGCCGCCGCTCAACCGTCGCCAAACTAAACTAAACTACGCACACAGCCATCGGCCGCCGTCGACGCCAACCAGCGACCACGGTCTCCAGCCTCAGACTGACCCGCCGTGTCGACGTCTGTGTGGCGCTCTTTGCCAGTGAGCTTTGCATGCACCTGCACGCGACCACCGCGCGCACGGTGACGTAAGGGACATCACGGAGCTATTCCTCTTGGCATTCAGGTGCGATGGCACGCTAGTACCAAACAGACACCGCACCCAAGCTGGAATTCGAACCTGTTGGAAGTCGGGCCCGTCCCCGCGCAGGAGGAATATTAATTCCAAGCAACGCGCTTGGCCATGGTACCGTGACGCCACTCGCTGACAATCCCCGGCCCTCGGCCATCGGCCACACCCATTGCAAAAATACTCGGACTCTACGTACGACTACCGCGCGTCCTGTCAGTGACCCATCCTGCACCTGGAACAGCAATGCATGAATGGCCAGGCACTCACTTCCATCCCACGGTAGCTATGCACCATACTCGTTTAGGGCATAAGGATTGCGAGGGCTGCTTCTGGACGGACGCCTGGGGCTATCGTTTTCTGTGTGGATGATCTGAGGTTGGTGTCCGGGCTGGGGAACACGTAACGAGACGTAAGGGTGCTAAGAAGAACCCGGATACCTGGGCGCAGGGACCAAATCGCAGAAGATTTCAGCCCTTCGGTACGGAGGCTATCATCCATACAGTCGCCCAATCTGCGTTTCAAGGTGAGTTACCGGTGGGAATGACGGTACAGGACGACGGAATGACGCTGGTGAGATAACCTGCCTTCTCTTGACGCCAAAGTACAGGATCGAGATGCTTCAAGGAAGCGCTGCTAACGTTGACACTGATATATCGCGATACTGCGGAGAGGCGGGCGCAAAGAGCGTTTTTCATGTTTCCTTTGTCAGGGAGCCTGAGCCTCCACGAGTCTTGTCCGTCGACTGCTCTCAAAGGGTCAGAACTAGCTGCATTAGATGTAGCATTCTGGTTGACGGACAACTGATCCGACCCATTCCCTTGCCGTGCACGATGCAGCCCAACCATGTAGCACCTGTCCATGCTAATGCAGTTCCGCAGCGAGGCATTTCGGCGCATGTCTCGCGGAGAGCGATAACGGGAACCGGGCGGCGGTCACGTCTCGAATGGTACCGGTCATCAGGGTCGAAAGTTGGTCCGGTGGGGGCATTGACTGACGGCGCTGAGGACACCGAGGACCCCGGACGCCGCCCAATTTGATGCACGACGAGGCTAAACCCTCGTGAATGAAATGCCCCATCCGGGAGGTTGCAAGTTCAACATATGGAAACGACCAAGACATTAGAGCGCCCACTTGAATCGTCATAGCTTCACCGATCGAAGCCTGGGGTGAGCACTGAGCCAGGCCATGGCCGCGCTTCTTGTGGAGACCATCAAGTCTATGTAGACAACTTTGCGAGACGGTTTCATTTCTGCAATACAGTAGGTGATCGACGAAATGGAAAGGGATGTAGATCCGGCCCACCGGGCCATGCGTTGTCGAGGGGGATTTGCAAAAAGATGGAGATCCTATATAGCCGGCTGAACATATTCCATACGATGACGATGCCGTAGAGTACCGACACCCGGCCTGCCTAGGCTCTATTAGCACTTACTATGGCTTTGGTTTTGGTCAGTGATAAGTAGACCTCGCGAACGGGCTTGAACTTGAAGACCACTCACAACCAACCCAACAGCGCCGACCCAACCCAACCCAACCCAACCCACCCACCCTTTTCACAACAGCACGCACCCTTTATCCACCATCGCGCCGGCCCCCATACCCAGCCTCTCCTCGAGGACCCTGCACCTCGTCCTGAGGTCCACCACCTCGCGCTCGAGCGCGTCCCTCCTTGCGCGCTCCTCCCCCCGCAGCCGCGCCAGCAGCGGCAGCACGCGCCCGACCTCCGCCCACCGCGCGCACCACGCCGCCGTGTCGCGCAGCGCGTCCGCCCGGGCCGCCACGTCCGCCGCCGCGTCCGTCGCGGGCGCCATCGCCCCGAAGAACTCCGGCCACTCCACGCCCGCGGTGAGCGCGCACCCGGGGGGCCACAGCCGGCTCAGGAAGAGCGCCGCGCGCTCCGTGTCCCCCGCCGCGATGCGCGACAGCCCGAGCGAGAGCGTGCGCAGCGCGCGGAAGGGCGCGGGTGCGTCGGACGCCGCGGTCGTCGCTGTCGCCGTCGTCGTCGTCGCGGAGACGCAGAGGCCGAGCTCGCGGAGGCGCGGGCAGTGCTGCGCGAACGGGAGGAGCGCGTCGAGCGTCAGCGACGGGGGCCGGGACGTGGGCGGCGCCTCGTTGTTGAGGACGAGGACCTCGAGCGCAGGCCAGCTCGCCGCGAGCTCTGCGACGTCGGCGTGGGAGAGGGCCAGGGGCGTGTCCCACCGGAAGTGGAACGTGGTCAGGTGGGGGCACTTGAGCACCGGGCGGAGGGTGTGCCAGGTGACGAGGGCGCCGTCGGCGGGGTCCTTGCTGTACACGATGGGGAACGGCGTCCCGACGAAGTCGAGGAAGAGCTCGGTCAGGGCCTGGCAGCCCTCGGCGACCGCAGAGAGGAACTCGTGGAGGGACGCGGGGCTGGTGGTGTTCAGGATGTGGAAGTAGAACGACTTGAGGTTGCTGGGGAAGAACGGGCCTTGCACGAAACGGAGCATTTGCGGGATTTGCGCGCTGACGGTGAGCTCGTAGAGAGCCGGAAAAGCCCCCTCTTGGAGGACGGGATTCCAGTTATCGAGGTCTGCAGGATCCCCACATCCCTGCTCCAGGTATTCGAACTGGATTTGGCGCAAGTCCGGCAGGAGGGAAAGTGTCTCGATGACCTTGCTGGTCAACGTGAACCGGGGCATGGTAAGCTTCTGCAACTTGGACAGTCCTCCCATGAGTCGGCAGAGGTCATTCTCGATCTGGCGCACAGAGAAAGAGAATGTGAGGTCGAGATGCGTTAATCCAGGCATTCGCAACTTGATCTCTTGGAAGAACGTCCCGAACGAGTAGTCCAGAGACGGGACCAATGCGACCGCGAACTCCTTGACGTTGTCGTGCATGAACATCAGAGACAACCGCAGACGGTCGTCTTCCTCGGACAACCACGTCAAAGAGCTGAGCTTCGGTAGTAGGTTGAGTGTGGTGCGCGAGCGCGCCACTTCGTCGAAGACGAAGGGGCCGAGAAGGGCGGTGTCCACGGCAGGTTCCACACAGAGCGTTCGTACGCGGGAAGCGTAGTACATGAACCTAGACCAATCATTGGGTTCTAATGGCCTCTGGAAGTGCTAAGAGACAGACTCAGAAAGGAACGGTCGCTAAAACATTCCATGTGACACTTACCGTTCCGTCTTGCCGATTTCCCAGCTGAGCGAGAAGGCCGAATAGACGTGGAAGGTTATCCACCCTCCGCCAGAGGAGATCGAGGGCGACTTCGGACCAGCCCTTGCAGACCCGCGCGTTGCTTGCTCTTTCTGCATCGTCCAAGAACGTGAACACTTGCTCCACAATCTCGGGTATGGCGAGGACGCGGTGGGTGGTGGTTCCATACAAGGAGGTACTCCCGCAGAGTGGCATGTCTATCAAAGATGGATTAGTTTCGAGGATGCGCTGCTCAAGACGCTTGAGATAACGTCGGCAGTCCAACATACGACCGGCGTGTCCAACTTGGATGAGTTGGGACGAGTGGCACAGCCTGGTGAGTGGGCAGTGGTCCCTTCAAGTATTTGCGCGCTGCGCTACGAGACCTGGACTCTCGTTGTAGCAAATGCGTAGTGCTTACCTAGTTGCTGCTGCAGTTCTTCCAGATTCCACTGGGGGAACTGGTGTTTGTGGCCACCAAGTGGCTACGGGGTCGGGGGAACGGAACAACGAACGAGGTTCAACGGTGCTAAGCGACACTGTGGGAATGTCACCGGGATCCCGGGAACAGCGTGTACCGCGGCATTGGCCCCGGCCCGCGGCGGCCGACCAACGGGCGTTCCTCTTGAATTGCCGTAAGTACTTGTGGCAAGATCCCCAGTCACAGTGGCCCTTTGCTCTGCAGGTTGAAAATACAAATATGCCTCTTTATTTGACCCTTACAAAAACTAGTACACAATGAGAACACGGGAGGGATGGGATTTTGAGAGATCTACCTCAGGAAATATCATCTCTGAGTCCTTGTGACTTCACACCATCTCGCGTCCGAGTCAACGGGCCGAGGAAATTATGTCCAAGTATCGCCTGGCGTGGTATAAATCAAGAATTCATTGAAGTAGCCCCTCCAAGTTGTCGAAAACGAAGTGCATCATTAGGAAGAGTGTCTCCGTGAAGTAACCAGCCCCTCGATGGCACTGAGCAGTGAGCGAGCAACATTGCCCAGAACCGTTCAGCCTTGCAATTGCCTGGCGACGTCAGTCGATCAAATTTCAAACATGAACCCAACAAGCACGTGCAGCGGCAGCCGCTTGCACGGACCACACTCTGCATATCAAGGCTTCCCGTGAGTCTTCCCTTGGTCAATTGGGAAGTCAGGCCCATAGTCCATGAACAGCTCCGTCCCAGCCGCGACGTTCTTTTCTGCACACCACAAGCAGATGAGCATCCCCTCGGCGTGACGAAACGAACCGCTCTCCACTCACTCGCATAGATACCGATCCGCTGCTCGCCGTGCACCAGCATGACTGCGGGATGGGTGGGGATGTCCTGATCAGCCACCCGACGCTAGAGTCAAGGGGGACACTGCACGAAGACGCACTGGAGACCTCCAAGTTCGCCTTCCGATGGGGCGCGTGGTTGATGAACCTCGCGGGGTTGCCGGCGTGTGTGCTGTCCACCGACATGTCGTTGTTCAGCCCGAACGCGTAGCTGCGCCCGACGTGGTCGGCCAGTTGGCTGCGGGGCGGCACTCAGATCCGAGAAACGCAGACGTTGGACATCGTGAGGGGCGGCGCACCTGCGGCACTGGAACGTAGGCTCGTAGATGAGCTCTCCGACGTATTCTAAGACGGGGAGTCAATTCGTCGGGTGATCTTTGCAGGAACATCGAAGACATACCGGCGACAAGATCTCCATCTTTCGCGTCCTCGTCCAGGAACAGACCTAGCCCATGATTGCTCTCTCTGACCGAGACGGCCTGAAGACGGCGTCAGCCTCTGGAGATACCTGAGTGGAGATTGGTCACGCACCTTGGAAGAGCGTTGCTGAATCTGCATATTCCGGCAGGAATTTCCACACGGAGTGCAGACCTCGGCATCACATTCCCTCCGCGCCTTCTTGCATGGGCAGGTGTGTGTAGAGCATGCCTTGACGATCGTGCTTTTCTTGTACTTTTTGTAGGTCTTCATGATCACGTCGGTACAGTCGCAGCCTTTCCATCGCCTAGAACCTGCGACGAACGATCGTCACTAGAAAGGTTGCCGAAGACGTGAGAGCATCACGTACAGGTGGTCGAACATCGGCACGACCTGGTGCAATGGGCGCCGTTTATGCTGCACGCGCATTGCGTGTCCACGCTACACGGTCCTGGATGGACGCACGGTGCGTTGCTGAGTAAGGTGAATCAGCTGGAATTCAGGGGTATAACGTGGCGGTGGTAGATGCGCTTACGGAACGAACGCAGGCGACCTCTCGTCCCCTGGAGTACATATGAGCGCGTGAATCGGTCATCGAGGATGGAACCTACCGAACACGGGATCGACTCCGGGTTCGCCACGGCGCGTTCTACGTTCGGCCAGGCTAGTGTCGCCGAATTCGCGGCACAGCACACCCACCTAGCATGGGTGTCAATATAGAGGCGATAATATTAGAAACCGGTATTACCTCACGGCAAGGCTTGCGACACAGCCGAGCCAAGGCGCAGGGTGTCGTGGGGGGAGACACGTAGCACAGGACCTTCAACTCGCTGATCTCGTCTTCGGTCCAACGAACGTCATCCTGGACGGGTGGTGAGCACGATGGGACGTCGACTTCTGAAGCACTGACTCTGATCACGATTTCGCTTGCAGCATCACATTGTGGGCCACAGAAACCGTTTGCGGGGAGGAGCATGAATGGCTCGTCGCCGGACTGGCGGGGCTGACTTGGGTCCAGCTCGTGCTGTTCGGAAGCTGATCGCCTCGTCAGACAAGCTCTCGTTCTGTCACGACAGCCTCGAGCTTACCGTGAGGCAAACAGTGAGCTTCAGTGCAATCACCGACGGGGCACCACAAGGTAAGGTAGTCCTGCAACCTTGTCTGAAGGTCGTGTCTCTCCGGCGGCGGTAGATCTGGGAGCGGAGGATACAAGGCCCTTGAGGACCCCGGCCACGGGATGGGGTCACTTTTCGGAGTCAGCAAACGTGCGTACACCATCCGAGCCAACCGCACCTCATCCTTCCGTGCCAGATAGCACCCCAGCCTGCTGATGTGGTCCGCAACCGAGGCAGAATTCCGGTGTCGTCAATTTCTTCAAATGACATACAGTGTCCGAAATGCAAGCGTCGCGCGGTCTCGAGCACTATCTCGAGAACTACACGTTGAAACATGAACATGTGTGTTAAATTTGGTAACGAAGAGTTGAAGGAATACTACATACCGTCGGTATCGCGGAGGCCTTCTTGCCACGCAAGACGTGCGTGATCAAGGACGTAGTCGGTAGGATTGAATTCAGCGTCGTCGGCGAATGGCAGGAAAGGCATAGCGGGTGGGTCGTCTCCGTGGAGGATGTTACGAGAGGTCGGGGTGCACGACTCGTAGGAAGGATATGGTGTAGGTGGGGAAACGGCGGCGCTAATTGTATCTGCGAACACGAGTTCCATCTGCGACGTTCCGAGGTCATTCACTACATAACGAGTGAAAGACTCCTCCCGGGCAGCATAGGATGCTCTTGTTCCTTGTTGAACATCTCTGGGAGCGTCGAGGTGTATCGTGTCGAAGTCGGTTGTGGACGCAACCACGGGGTTTGAGACGCGAAGCGACGCAATCTTCTCCGAGCAATAAATCATTTCCCAAGCGTAGTATTCGCGAGAGACATCTTCAAACTGTGCCTTGACGATTTCCGTGCTGGTACTAGTGGTCGGACTGTCGGATGCCATCAACGTTTACTGCTCCAACCACACCTCGGACATCTATGCAGAAAGAAGGCTTAGCCATATAGTCTATGAATAGAGCCCATTATTACCTTTCTAAAGTTGCTGCCTTGTAGAACCCGAGCATAGATGGATATTGTGCGGTGGTTGAACTTGGGTGACCGCCGTCATCCTCAGGGAGCGCCGGACGAAGCGCCGATAGCATCGCTTTGGCCATATTTGTGTTCGAAGGCGCTAACGCTCATGCGAAGTCCTTCTGTCCGAGTCGTCTGAGTCGGTCTCAGCGGTCTGACTGTCTCTCAAGACTCTCATGCTCAGTCTGAATTTAATCTCACCACACTGCGTCCACTCGATTCTCTACCCTACTTGCAACGACGCTTTCTTAATAGCGGCCCATCTGAATCATGCTTGGAGCGCACCTTTGGCGTACCCACTCAGAGTCGTTGTCGATGGTCATGGCCTGGGCTCCAACAGGATGCCACTTTCTCGTCTCGAAATATCCTCGGGTCAATAGGTCAGGTCGGGTGGTCATTACGCGTGTTTCGGTTCTAGCAAAATGCTTCTTGCTGGGTCACGCTCGACCCCCGGTCGGGCCGTCGTCCAGCTCGTGACCGCAACGCAACAGTTTAAATATTCTCGCGAGGACAATACACCAGCAGCAGCCTCAATTCGCGAAGGATCATGATGCGCTTCGTTGCCGTCTCCTTCCTCGCTGCGATTTTCTCGGTAATAGGCACGGTCGTCGCTGTCACGGTCGACGTCGAGGTCGACAGCGGGGCCAAGAACCTCTGCACCATCCGGCCGTTGGGCGAGGGACGTGACGATACAGACCAGGTCAGAACATGGCAACCCTCGCATTCGACCCCTAAACTGACGCAGTGTGCAGGTAGAAGCTGCCATTGCAAAATGTGGTCACTTTGGGACCACCGTCTTCGAGGCCGGTGAATACAACATAACCAGGTTGGTATAACTCCTCCGACCCTCATGCACGATGGAG
Organism: Ganoderma lingzhi; assembly: GCA_026283605.1. Taxonomy (NCBI): domain Eukaryota; kingdom Fungi; phylum Basidiomycota; class Agaricomycetes; order Polyporales; family Polyporaceae; genus Ganoderma; species Ganoderma lingzhi. Next base: position 97,380 of record JAPJYM010000022.1, on the reverse strand, counting down.
CTGAAAGTTGCATGCAGGAAGATGACGTGGGACCTCGTCTCCTCTCGAGTGGACCTGCACGGCTACCTCAGCGTAAGTCTCCCATCCCGCCTTCAACATCATCACCCGCTCATTTGCGCCCAGTTCAAGCCGGACATCGAGTACTGGCTGAACGCGAACAACACCTACCGCGTCATCTTCATCCAGGACCAGGCCTCCTGGTTCGTCGTCACCGGGCACGACTTCGTCATCGACGGGCACGCGTCCGGGGGCATCAACGGGAACGGCCAGCCGTGGTGGTCGTACTTCGCGACCCGCACCCGCGAGGACGGCGACGGCCGCCCGGTCGCGTTCACGCTCAGCAACGTGACGCGCGGGCTCGTGAAGGACTTCCGGATCGAGGCGCAGCCGTTTTGGTGCAACGCCGTGGCGGACTCGCGCGAGGTCACGTATGACGGGATGTATTGCAACGCGACTAACCAGGACCCGACGTACGCTGGGCAGAAGTGAGTCGTGTCGTTATTGTGGACACCCCTTCCGATCTGAGGTGTCACGGTTATACAGTATTGTGCCAAACACGGATGGTCAGCTGAGTCGCGTCGTAATACCTGAACCCTGTGTTGACGAGGCCGTCTAGGAATCGATACATACCGCTCCGACAGGATTACGCTTCTACGCTGGGATGTGAGGTCTCGTCTTCGTCCTTAACTGAGCTTCCGTTACTGACTCCGTGTTTGCTCTCTAGATCACTTGTGGCGACGATTGTCTAGCGATCAAAGGAGTAAGCACGTTGGCCATTTATCATTTTGCTAAACCGCGCCTCATGATAGAACTTTGCAGAACTCGACAAACCTCTTCGTCAAAGACGTCACCTGTCGTGGAGGAAACGGCATCGCGTTCGGGTCTCTTGGACAGTACGTCCAATTCGTAAGTCGTTTCTCCCCCGCCTCGCACTTCTACCACTCAAACTCCACTCCGGCTAGAATGATATCGTGGACAACGTAGTGATGGAAGACCTCAAGGTGCGCATACCTTCTACAATGGCAGATAGGATAGCCGACGACCCCTTCCCTTCTTCTCTGTGCCAAACAGATGGTCCGCCTCGATCCGCAGGTCCAGCCTAACATGGGCTCGGGAGTTTACTTCAAGACCTGGACGGGCACAGTCAACGGTGTCCCGCCGACCGGCGGAGGCGGCGGCGGCGGTATGCAGACCCTCCCGCTTCTTCACCCCTCCGGCGGCTCACGCGGCCATCTGACAGGATTCGTGTCCAACGTCGTCACCAAGAACGTCTCGCTCGACCGCGTCTCCCGCCCCATCCACGTCTACCAGACGAACGGCGGGCACTCGTACGCCTATCATCCTGGCCTTTCAAGACACCAGAGCCCACCTGACTCCTCTGTGTCTGTATTCGCATCTGTATCTGTATAGAGGCGACGCGCCGTCCACGCTGCAGTTCAGCAACCTGACGTTCGTCGACTGGACCGGCACCTCCGAGGGCAGCCTCCGTGCGTAACTTCCCTCGCTGCCTACTATTCATTCATTCTCTCCAAGCTAACCGAAGATCCCCGCAGTCGTCGACATCGAATGCAGTCTCGCCGCGCCGTGCCCCAACATGCGTTTCGAGCACGTCGACATCACGGTCGTGGGCGGGACCGCCCCAACGTACACGTGCGTGAACGTCGTGAGCGAGACCGGGCTCCCTGGTAAGCCCTTGCCGACGATACGATCATCGATTCGACGTGGAAGAGACTGATGTAAATAATCCCTTGCGCACGTATAGGGTGCAATGTGACCGGGATCGCTTAAAAAGGACGACAACGTTCACACCATTCGATAGAGCGTGGTTTGCAAACTCTCTTCGATGCTATCGCGAGTATGAAAACGATGTCTTGCTGTGAATATAACTGGGACCCCTCTGGCGAACGGGTACGAGTAGCGGGTCACCGTTGCCGTAGCGCCGAGCGCGCAACCGCCATACTGGCCACTATCCCTTCAAGGCACCTCGGATGGATGATGCGCTCACATATATCTTCATGTACCAGACAAAGTCGTCGTCCAACCCAAGGTTGGTTGGACGCGCAGAGCCCACTTCATTCTATACAACAATATATTGATACAGTCTTCACTTCTCCTCTCTCCCTCCACCTCCCGCTCGCGTACCCATACCGATACCTCTCACACCATGTCCCAGACTCACAGCACCTTCTCGACGAGCCCCATGCCGAGCTGCTCGAGCACCTCCCGTATGGGGTCGCAGATCTCCTTCGAGTACGGCGCGAGCACCCCGGGCGTGTTCAGCTTCCCGTCGAGCACGAGCTGCACCGCGATCCCGCACGGCACGCCCACGTACAGCGCCATCGCCGAGTGGCCCGCCGGGTCCCCGTACGCCTCCAGCGTCGACGTGATCGTGTCCTGCAAGCAAATCCGTGCATCCGTCAGGTCAGCCCCGGCCACAACCGAAAAAAAAAAAACTGGAGAAAGAGAGCGAGATGCGGATACGCACCGTCCTGCCGTCCGCCCACTCGACGACGAACTTGTGCTGGAGCATGACAAAGTCGCGCTCGCCGGGCGCGTACGCCATGAGCGTCTCGAGCCGCGCGCACAGCGTGTCGAGCAGCGTCCCGCCGCGCACCGTCGCCTTCCCCTCCTGCGAGAAAAGCCCGATCCAGCGCAGGCCCGTGATGATCCGCTGCGCCTCGTCCTCGTCCGGGAACGCGCAGAGCTCCCGCACCTTCGCGATGAGCGTGCTGTGTACAGTCGAGCGCCCTGTCAACATACACATACCCAGGGAAGGAGGGCGAGCAGAACATATGGAATCGTACCTCGTACCTCTCGCTCGCGTCCTCCGCACCCACGGCGCGCTGGAAGACCTGCGCCCACGTCAGGCCCTGCTCCTCCTCGAGCCACGCCTTCCTCTCGACGTCCAGCCACCCGAGCGCGACGAGCGCCTTGACGAACCCGGGGAAGCCCTGGTAGCGCAGCGTCCCGCGCACGACCGTCTCCGCCTCCGGGATATTATAGAACTCGCGGAACGGCACCGAGTTCCGGTTCGGGTACGCGACGAACGCGTACGCGGGCGTGATGAAATAGGGCTTCGCGACGCTCATCAGGTCCTTGCCCGCCACCGTCGCCTCCTGGCCGCGCGCGACGTACGCCGCGTCGTTGAGCAGCGCGAGCAGCCCGCCGCGCGGCGACCACGAGAACTTGTACCCGAGCGGGTTGCCCGAGCACTCGGGCGCGGGCAGGCCGCCGCAGTACGACAGGAACTCCTTGATCTAACGTGCGCCGCATGAGGGGGCGTGTAGGGGCGAGAAACGTTCAGACGACTGTACCGACCTTGCCGCCCTTCGCGTGCACCTCGTCGATGGTCTTGATTGCGTACAGGTGGTCCACGCCGGGGTCGAGCCCGATCTCGTTCATGACCACGATGCCCGCCTTCTTGATCTCGTCGTCGAGCGCGCGAATGCCGGGGCTGATGTAGCTCGTCGTCACCACGTTCGTCTTGCCCTTGATCGCCGCCTTGATGACGTTGACGTGGTGGGTGTACGGCACGAGCGAGATGACGAGGTCGTGCTCCGCGATCGCCTTCTCGAGCGCGGCCTGCTTCGCGGGGTCCTCGGAGCCCGCGTCGAGAGACTGCGCGGTGGTGTTGGGCAGGTCGGCAGCCAGCGTTTCCGCGCTCTTCAGAGTGCGGCAAGCTGCGCCGAGTCAGCAGTGTTGGCAGCGGGGCAGGACCGCCTAACAGTTATAACTCACCGATGGTGAGCGCGTTGTCGGGGTTCCGCACGACGTACTCCGCACAAGGCCGCGCGACAGCGCCGCTGCCGAGAAGCAAGACCTTCTTCGTCGGAGCGCCGGTTGCAGCGGCCGCGCCGAACTTGGGGCGGACGTCCTTGCCCTCCTTGAGGAGCGCGCGGCCAAACTCGGGGAGCACGAACGCGGCCTTGTGGACCTCGGCGTTGTAGTACCGCGTGTTCGGAACCTCGCGGAGCGGCTTGGAGAGATCGCGACCGGCCTCCTTGGACGCCACCATGAAACCGATCTGGCCAGAGGGATATGTGGGGATCGTGGTATACGCGTACTCGGCGACGGGGAACAGGCCGCGGGTGGTGGCAAGGAGATCCTGGATGAGGGAGAGGTGGATCCAGAGACATTCGCCCTGGGTGGAGATGTGGCCTCCAGGGGTGAGCGCGTCGCGGAGGAGCTCGAAGTACGGCTTTTGGAAGAGGGAGGCGGCGGGGCCGACGGGGTCGGAGGAGTCGGTGATGATGACGTCGTATGTGGAGGTGTTGTCGGCGAGGAACTTGAAGCCGTCGCCGATGAAGACGGTCACGCGGGGATCGTTGAGGAGGGAGGACATGTGGGGGAGGTACTGCTTGGACACCCTGATCACGGCCTAGGAGGAAATGAGCCCTCCATGGACATTTGCATAGATCGGATGCGACGAACCTCATCGATGTCGCACAGCACGACCTCCTCGACAGACTGGTGCTTGAGGACTTCGCGCACGACACCGCCATCGCCGCCGCCAATGACGAGCACCTTCTTAGGGTTTGGGTGGCTCGCCAGAGGGATATGCGCGATCATCTCCTGGTACCTAATTCCTCACGGATCTCAACTTTTCCGATCCGCGACGTCTAGGATAGCAAAGACTTACGAGAACTCATCGCGCTCCGTGCACTGAATGACCCCATCGAGGATGAGCACGTTTCCGTACGTTTCCGACTCGAATACGAGCACGTCCTGGTATAGCGACCTCTCGACGTGGAGGATTTTGTTGACCTTGAGGGTCATGGCCTGACCGGGCCACTGGGAGGAGATCTCACGGAACCAACCATCTACAAGCATCGTATATGTCAAATGTCAAAAAATCCCTGCAACCCATGCTCGCGTGTACACACCTTTGATCGAAGGGTGGGTGAGGGGGGCCATGGCTCAGAGTCAGAGAGGGGGAAGGGTGAGATGCACTCGAAATTTTGGGCCAAGATGGGGGCTTTGAAGTGGGTATCAGTATGCAGATAAGATTACCGTAGATTGCCGTTGTCGGATCGGATCAGGTTCGTCCGACTCCAAGGTCCGTTCACTGTGCATGACTCGACCGTCGAGCGAGAGACTCAGACCGTGAACCAGGCCAAAGGGGACAAGTGGACCGAGTCTGGAGGGAGAGGGCCATGAACGTCGCCCACGTCGTCGGGAAGGCGAAAGAGGGCAAGCAGTTGTCCACGAGTTGCAGCCTCGCTGATCTTAAGCTTGGGCTAATGAAGACGCGTGACGTCACGCGTCTTGTACCGACTCGTACATAGCAAGAGCAAGCAGGAACATCACGCATCAGTCTTTCAGCGTAGCTCCGGAGTCCGAGGGACTGTGTCCGCCGTGTTATGGATCCGGGGGCCTAAGTACTTCTGCAGAACCACAGTCACCACTCGGCACACCCAGCGGAATCCGATGTTAGTGCATGTTGAAGAAGGTCCAAGAACATTGAGTTATAATACAACACAGAAACCTGAATACATGTACAGAGGGAGCAGAACGAACGGAGACGCCGATGCACAACGGTCTGCAGGTCGTGCGCGCGCCGGTCGGGGCGGTAAGCCGCGTCGCACGGTGCGACATGACCACCGTGACAAAATTTTAGGTCGTGCTCTAGGCGTCGGCGGTCGGGGTATGGATCGCGTACGCCGGGGGATACGTATAGGACTACTTAGCGCGAGGCAGCATTCAATATAATACAGACTCGGAAGCGGAGCCGCAAAGAGACGGGCGGGCGGGAGGAATGCCTCGAGGTGCGAAAAGGGCCCCGGGCAGGCCATCGGAATCAGACTTTGTGCTCGAGCGATCGGTCGGACGTCGTCTCGTTCCGCTCTTGGTCGAATGCTGTGGGTGAGAGCAACCAGAGAGTCAGGCAAGGGTCGAACCTCGGCGGCGGGGAAAAAAAATCAGTCCGTACCCCGCTCCTGCCTGACAATGTCGGCTTGACGCTTGTCCGCCGACACCGCGCCGAAGATGATGTCCATCTCCTCCAAAGAGCGGCCCTTGGTCTCGGGGATGAGCCTGCCCCCCCCACCCACCACGTCAGCCTCCGACACCTCCACAAAAATACAGGCGCTGCGGGACGTACAGGGAGAAGGTGGCCATGCCACCGATGTTGATAGCAGCGAACATCAGGAAGATCTTGTACCCGAGGTCGGTCACGAGCGTCGGCGTCACCTTCGACAGCACAAAGTCTGCGAATGCGAAGCACGGTCAGCATCCCACGCCCATAGAGTGGATGTCCACGGGCTCAGCCCGGGGTCCGCCCAGGTACCCCCATTGCCAAAACGAAGATGAGAAGGCGGGAACGGCACGGCCACTCACTGAAGAGCCACTGGGACGCCGACGCGGTCGCGAGCCCGTAGTGCCGCGTGCGCGTCGGGAAGATGTCCGAGACGTACACCCAGGGGAGCGGGCCCCAGCCCATGCTGTAGAAGCACACGTAGATGTACAGCATCGCGGCCATCGCCTTGCTCGCCGGCGGGGGGGTCGCCGCGTCCTTGGGCGGGGGGTGCGTCTTGAGGAGCGCGCCGATGATGAAGAACAGGACGCCCATGCCGACCGACGAGATGAAGAGCGACGCCTTGCGCCCGAGCGAGTCGACCATGAAGAACACGAAGAGCGCCGTCGCGACGACCTTCACGACGCCGTAGATCCCCGACGCGAGCAGCGAGTTCTTCGTGCCCGTGTACCCGATCTGACACAGCGCCGTATCAATATTATTATTATTAGCATTTTCCGTTGAGAGAAACACGGAGGCGGAGACGAGCGCACGCACAGAGGTGAAGATCTGCGGCGCGTAGTAGTTGACCGAGTTCTGGCCGCCCCACTGCTGCAGGATGAAGATCACGACGGCGATGACGAACCGGACGAAGTTGCCCCTGCCGAGGAACGCCTCGCGCAGGCCGAGGCCCTTGCGCGCCTCGCGCTCCTCCTCGAGCGCCGCCTCGATCTCCGCCATTTCCTGCGCGCACCGCCTCGTCGTGCACGCTCAGCTTGCGCAGGTACGCGAGGTTCACGAGCGCCTCCTCCGTGCGGCCCTTGGACGCCAGCCACCGCGGCGACTCCTTGACGGTCAGCAGGCCGAACGCCAAGATGCCTGCGGGCGCGAGCTGGAGCCCGAACGGGATGCGCCACACGTTGTACCCGGTCGTGATGTGCAAGCCGACGCCGACTGATTTGGATTTGTGATTTTGTGCGCTAAGTCAGTCGCCCGGGGTTCAATGGACATGAACTCACTCACAGTTGATGAAGTACGAAAGCATGACGCCGATGGCGACCATGATCTGGAAGAGACCGGTGATGCGCCCACGGACGTCCTTGGGGCTGCACTCCGATACGTATGCGGGGGCTACGGCAGAAATGGCACCGATACCGACACCCGCGATGACGCGACCCGCGTAGATGTAGCCAAGGCCGCGCGAGCCACCGGCGACCGTTTGCAAAATCCTGCGCTCGTTCAGAACAAACCCGAAGCAATATGATTGGGATAGTACTCACTGCGCCGACACTGAAGATGATGGTGAACGAGAGCAGCGACCATTTCCTGCCGATCGCGGCTGGGCATGAAGAAGTCAGCATAAGTGTATGCGCAAGAGAATGACGAAATCCCGAATTTGAAGGGGAGGCTTCAGTGTTTCCGTAATGCCGTCTGCCACCGAAGTCTTAAGTCTGGGTGCACAGCCGTGGCAAGCGACGATTCAACGTCGCGAAATCGCACTGCCACTCCGTGTTCAAAAACCACGGTGATAACATGTCGCCTGAGTGTTCACCTGCCCATGAACCTACGAAGCGAAGACAGCGTCCGCCTTCGTTTACGGCAAGACCACAGCAGACCGGAATACACGCCCGTCGTTCCCCATGACCACCGCGCGACCTTCCATGCCATGGCGCGAGCGTCCCCATCCCCCCAATATCAAACTTACCCAGCCCGGCCATATCCCCGAGCGCCGCCACCCCCCTCAAACTCAAACTCAAACTCAAATCCGAAGAGCAAGCTCACCTGAGATGGGTGCGCTGCCCAACGCGCCGAAGAACGCGCCGGCCTGAAGCACGGAGACGACGTTCGAAGAGACGTCGTTGGCCTTCTTCGTGTTCGTCGACCCGTCCGCGTTGACCAGCCCGAAGTGCGCCTTGAAGTAGGTCATCGAGACGACGCCGCCGCCGATGCCGCTGTCCCCGCCCTGCTGTCAGCGCGCCAGGCTCGGGCGGCGGGCGAGGCAACGGCAAGTACGCACGTATCATAACCGAAGAGGACGATGCCCCAGTACACGATGAACGCGAGCCCTGTATGCGTATGCGCGCGCATTCGCATTCGGCCGTCAGCAACGTTTTTAACACTCGCACCCACCGGCGAGAACGAGGTGGGAAGCTCACAGTAGACCCGTATGTTCTGGAAGGTGCCCTGCTGGCCCATGTTGAAGCCCGAGACGCTGACGAGGGGGATGGGAGACGTCGAGTGGAGCTTGAAGGAGGGTGGTCCCGCGGGATGCGTCCAGTGCCACCGCCTGGGGCAGGGTTTTATGCTTGGGAATTTCCGGCCAAGCGACCCCACGGGCCGTGTGTGATTGCGGGGGCGAGCGGGGGCGACGCATCATGCATCAGTATGCACAGTACTGGGGTGCCTGAATGACGTCCGGGTTCCCGGTCCGGCTAAACCTCACTCCAACTTTGAGAGGGCTGTGTCATATTCGGCGTCAGCGGAAACAGGAACAAGACAAATCGACGCGCGCGCCTTATTAGCACTGTTAGCACGTTCGGCAATTTCGGTAGGCCATGACCGAATTCAAGAAAACTGCGCTATGGAGGAGTTGCTAAAAAAACGCCCTGTTTCATAACCGTTGAGAGGAGCAAGGAGCTCATAATCTAAGTAGAGGGTGAAAGGGCGATGGTCTCCGCGTTTTTGCCTTCCAACTCGCAAGACTTGTGGTGCGTTCCGGAGCCGTCACGTAGCACGAAGCAGGAAGACACATGACATCTTTTCGATGATGTCAGGCATTTTCGAGCCGAGACTTGTCGGACCGAACACCCGAACGCCCAAACGCTTGCCTTTTGAAGAAAAGTATCGCAACACATGAGACAGGTTTCCGCAGCGACGAGGTGCTCGCAAGATCGACGATCGACAGTGATTTGGTTGCGTGGTTCCGAGGCAAAAGTAGAGTGGTGCCACGGAAAATCCATTACATAGATCATCCTCAGTCTGCGGACACACCGTGACTACAGTGAGCGGTAAGCAATGGTCTCCCGAGGAATCGCAACAGGCGTGCGTTGTGTGCATGGTATGATAGGCGAGTACATGGCGCTCTGAGAAGGGACGGCTTCAAAGGCGTCGCTGCCGCGCAGCTCAAGACCAAATTTGGTATGTTTAACGCCCAGAGGCTTTGGATCCTAACAAAGCCAAACAACGCCCGCCAGAGAACCTTATCCATCCGCGGCATAGTCACGGGCATGCAGCGGTGTTCGCACTTACTAGCTTATCATTAATAGTTCTCCTACCATGTCAGCTTATCCATCATTTATTCCTAAGTCCAGACTGTACAGTTGCACTACATGAGACGATGGTTGTGGCACTACTACAACAGACTACAACTCTAATAATATTCTGTACAATCAGTCTCGTCCTAACACCTTACTTTGTTCATTCAGCGGCTTTCTACACATCGGCAACTTTTGACTCGGAGGAGCCCCTTCAACTTTCCTTCAACGCCTAGAAACTACGGCCCTTTCCATATCTACTTCCTCTATACGAGAAGGTGCCTTACAACCTCGGGCAGCACGCGCTCCCGTCGGTGCCATCAGGGAACGCCGGAGCGCTCCTCGTATCGTTCGCCCCAGGGACGTCCATGCTGGGGTTGTACTCGAAGAAGTTCGTCGGCCTGAACAGCACGCGCAGATGCTCCACCGGCATCACCGGCCAGTCCTCCGGCCGCGGAATGTGCGTGATCCCTGCCCCAAATCCCAGTCCCCCGGTCAGCCCTGGCAGCCACAAAAAAAAAACCGACAAAAACAACAACACACGCAGAGACCAGCGAAAAGCGACGCACCGATCGTGAGGAAGAGCAGGATGTCCTGCCCGACGAGGCTCTCGCCGCCCCTGGCCCAGTTCGGCAGCGCGTCCTCGGGCGTGTCCCGCGTCTGCGGCACGTACTTGCCCGCCGGCCACACGCGCCCGCCCTTGGGGCCCTCGACGTCGCGCACGACCCACAGCGGCCGCGTCGCGAACGCCGCGCGCCGCGCGACCGCGCTGTCCGGCAGCGCCATCAGCGGCGCGTGCGCGCCCTTGCCCATGATCGCGTACCCCGCGTGCCGCCGCGAGTGCGGGTGCACCCGTGCCGGGTTCACGATCGACCACCGCCGGTCCTTGGCGTAGTCCATGTCGCGCGCGCCCTCGGACGCGACGGCGACGGGCGTCGCGCGCGTGATGAAGGCGTTGCCGGCGTGGTTCGCGGGCGAGCCGGTGGGCGCGTTGGGCAGCGGGAGGACGTCGGTCTCCACGACGGTGTTGTTGAGCCCGTCCACCATCGGGTCGACGCGGACGGAGAAGATGTGCTGGTGGTAGTGCGCGTTGATGTTCGGCGCGACGGTCGTGCCGAAGGGGTTCGGCTCGCCGTCGTCCTGGACGTAGACTTGGACGATGCCGGTCAGGCGGACCTCGAGTTCGATGTTGCCGTCCTGGTAGAACATGTAGTTGAAGAGGTATTCTGGGACGCACCCGTAAGCACAGTTCGAGTACCAATACACACACTGGGCTCCGTCACTCACCGTAGTTCGCGAGGGTGCAAATCTGCTGGACTACGAGCCTGCGACTCCGGACGGCTTGCGAACGCCCACCAGGACGGTAGTCAGTGTGCTTCCACAAGAGGCCCGCGTCTTCTTCGTGGATGCAGATCGTGTTCTTCACAACTACTGCAGAGCCGTCGTGCGCCGTGTACGCCCCATCCTGTGCATATCTTAAGCACGAGATTAGGCTGCACAGACAGTGCGCGAGACTCACTAAGTAATGGATCTTCCCGAGACAATCGCAGCCCAGCGTGAGCGAGTTCGCCATTGTACCCATGCCATACTCGCCGCTGAATAGCAAAATCAGCACGAAAACACAGAGATGTACCCTAACGCCACCTACACATCAAACGCGTGTTTCCGAGGGTGAGGGTGCTCCGGCGCGCCGTAGGGAACGACCATCTCGGATAGCGCGAGGCGGTAGAAGATGGGCCGGACGACGCCGTTGTCGTTGTAGGTAATCGTCGAGATCGCGAGCCCCTCGCGGTGGTGGAACGCTATGCGAGAGTAAGATCACAGCCAACACGAGCAGAACATAGAAGACTTACAAACGTGCATCTTCCACTTCTGCCACTCGAGCACGTGGCCGTCCACCTTGAAGCTTACGCCCTCGGGCTGGAGGACGTGCAGCGGCTTGATGTCGTCGCGGAACTTGAAGTCCTTGTCCTTCGTGAGGTAGTCGGGGAGCCAGTCGTGCGACTTCATTGGCGGCGGGGGATGCGCCCCCGGTTCGACTCCGCCAAGGCATCCGCTTCGAGCGGAGGAGAGGCGGTGGTCGGCTGGCTCAGGGCGACGTCGACTCCGAGGCTGCGAATAACGGTTCGGACGTCTTCGGCTTGTAGCGGGGCGGGAAGTCGATGTGGATGACCTTCTCAGTGATCGAGTCCACTACAGGGACGAAGTCCTAGATCGCTGCACTTTAGGTTATCGTGTACGGCGCCACGAAGACCATAGAGACTTCGACTGACCAAGGGGTGCGCGTACAGGTTCTCATGGCGGTCCAAACGCGCGAACAGGAGAGCTTGCTGGATCCGTTTGCTCTCCGGGAAGCGAGGGTCGAATCCGATCGCCCAGCCGTCCGCGAACAGCTGCTCCGCTTTGATGCCTGTCTAGCCCTTTCAGTGGCCGCAACCACAAGATATGCTACCACGAGTTACGGACCGACTTCCGCAGCGAGCTTGATAACCCGCTCGTCGCGCTTGATGATCTCCTCACACGACTGGAGGTCCTCGACTGAGATCTGGGGTTGGACCCCGTTCGGGAGCTTGTCGAGAGTGTCGACGACCCAATCTGGCCGCGCAGCGAGACAATGGCGTTGTACGCCTCCCTGTGGAGGTCAGCGTCAGCCTGCGATGTATCGTGGGACGTGCCGATACCGCATACCCGGTGACGGCATCGACAAACTGAGGATGGGAAGTGGCCACAGTGAGTCAGCGTTCGAGATAAGCGTCTCGTGGGCGTGGGACGCACGTCTACTTCGGCCTTCCGGACGATCTCGATGGGCGGCTCGGGCGGCTCCCCGGTGAGGAGAGGAATACCGAGGAAAGCAAGGACGGCTTTCTTCGGGGGAGGAAGCAGATAGTTCGTGATGAAGCGGACAGCCTTGATGTCGGTCTTCTCCACGACATGGCGCCGTACACTATGAGAGACGGCGACGATCTGGGATCGCGCATGAGCCTTGGGTAGGGAATGAAAACGATTGGATGGAGCTCGGCACAATTACCTCATCAGGCGTGAGAGGGTCGAGAGGATGCTTGAACGGCGGTACTTTCAGTGGCCCCGCGGAGGTCTGCAGACCCGTCGCGGTGCCTGGTACAACGGAAGAAGACATGGTGCGAGGCTACTGGTGGAAGAAAGTGGTCAGAATGAGCGTGAACTCTAAGTAGCGCTACGAGCGATATCAACTCACATTTATAAGAACGAGATAGGCGCTTGGTTTCTTGTTGGCAGAAGTGGAGCACGGGCAGGATGGCGGATTCTCATGTGCTCCGACGGGCAGCGACTATCTATGGAGATTGAATCCACAGGGTGTAAAGCGGAATTCAGTTTGGGAAGGCGGAAACGCACCTATCACAGTGATTCTGTTCCCGTATCTGTCAGTCACGGCGTCCCATGGGAAGTCAGCTGCCCGTACTTCAACCGCTCACAAGCACAAGAGGATATATGTACCATCGCTAACGACAGGTGAAGTAAACGAGAAGGCTTAGCTTACGATTGATGGAGCAGAGTTCTATAGCCGTGAATCTTGAATGGCCCGACGGTATGTCTCGTGTGTCTTGGACTCCCTTGGAAAGTGTATTGGCGGGGCCTCGTCGTCTCGTGGTAATCTAAATGCCGCATGATTAGTTCCTTTGAAAGATAACGTTGCCTAGACCGAGAGTCAGGTACTTGGAGAAGCTGGAACATGACATGGAAGGCAATCGAATATCGCAAGGTCATCTCGCGTTCCCGGAGAGAAGACCAAAGGACACCTTCCAATGACTCGACGGCTGGACCAGAAGATGGGTTCCGAAAGGAACCTCAGCAAGGAGCGGGAGGACTTGTCCACCAAGACGACACTCGTCCAGGTTTTTGCCAACGACACGATCATGCAGACGTTGTAAAGTTTTTGTGATAGTTCTGTAATATATCGCTGGTTACAAGATAGACACTTACTGTAGTTTGAATCAAGAAATCAAGGATGAATTAGGCTCAGGGAGCTGTACTTTGTTGGACTGTTGGGCGATAAGTGTCAGTAAAACGGTCCGCAGACGAGCACAGCGCTTTCACTGTGACTCAGAATTTCAATCACTGCAGCTCTCACCACAACGGGCGTCAAATCACTGTTCTCTCTCGCCTCATCATTCATCCTCTGTCTTCATGCCTCCTCCTCTCGCATCAAGGTCTTCGATGTTCCTTCCACGATATCCGGCGAGTTGTTGCAGAACAGGAGCAGCGACATCTCGGGGGAGGGAAGCCATGGAACGGAGCAGTAAGGAGGATGAAGCCCGAGGAACTTGAACCTCCAAGGTACGTAGGTGCGTACATACGCATTCAGTGAGGGCGGGCCCTGGAGCTCGTCCTGATCTCTTCTATTACCCCTCCGTTGCATCAATACCCCGGGACAAGGGCTGCTGCATACCCCACATGGCTGGCTGCTGCTGTCGCGTTCGACCGTTGCACGCCAGTGCGCCCTCCGCTTTCCGTACCAACGCGCCACGGAGTCATTGCCCAGATGAACTCATCACTCGTGGCTTGGCAGCACCGTTCTCAGCGACCTATAGCTCGCGGCTCGCCTTCCTCCGTCCCCCCTGACCCGTGCTTTGGGCGTGTTGTGTCAATATTCATGCGCGCCCTATACTGACTCATTTAGTTTCTCTGCGGCGTACTGTGGGCATTTATGTGCATGTGTAATAGCCCGGTATAATCTCCTCACGGAGTTCTACCTACGGGGGAGGATCTTCCGCACTCCCGCTGTCATCCCAATATTCAATGGCTGCAGGACGGGAACGGCCTGATCTGGCGGGGCGTTGTAGCGCATTATGCAGACCCCTCCTCCTACAATATCTCTCCGGCTCCTATGATATCTCGAAGAGATCATGGAGTGCTCCTGGGTTGCAACGTGCCTTTCTGTTCCAGGAGGAATATGCTCACGTTGACGCTTGAGGCGTACGGCGACTTACTGGGCCACTCCGCGATCGCGGCGCTGGGTATGGGCTTCTTCCAAGACGGTGTTGTGAGGGTCGTGCCGGGTCTCAAGTTCGCGAGCCGGATGCGGAAGAGGGGTGAAGTAACGTTTAGATTGTAAAAAAAGAGTCGTCTTCGAGCCAGAATGCTAGGTTTCCTATGTGAGCGTGCAACAACAGGTCTCCGCGGGCGGCGCAGTCGAGTCCGCTATCCGAGCATGGACGTACGCTCAGTCGGCCGCGACCCTGATCAAGCTTTTCCCGAACGTCTTGCCCTCTCCAAGAGCTTCCTCAGCCTCGCGCACGCCCTTCGCGCTGAGCGGGTACTCCTTGTACACGACCGGCTTGAAGGTCCCGTTGGCGACGAGCCGGAAAACCTCCGCGATGTACTCCCTCGCCGCCTTCTTTTCTCCAGCGTATGCAACAGCACTACCCACGAGCACGCGCGTCAGTCACGATAACCGAGGTGTAGTGCGAGGTGACGCAAGGAGACTCACGAAGCGAAGACGTATTTGACCGCCGTGAATGCCGTGATATGGGGTGCAAGCCCTCGACGGGGCCCGAGGCGGACCCGATCCAGACGATCGTGCCCTTCGCGCGAATGCACGCGAGGTTCGTCTGGAACCTGCGCAAACCCCGTCAATCTTTGGACGACAACAACGGGCTTCGAAAGCCTGAGCAGCTCACGTATCCTTGCCGACGCCGTCGAAGATAGCGTGCACGCCCAGGCCGCCCGTGATCTCGCGCACGCGCTCCGCGACGTTCTCGCTCTTGTACAGGATGACGTGGTCCACGCCGTGCGACCTGGCGACCGCGGCCTTCTCTGCGGTGCTCGTCGTGCCGATGACGGTCCCGCCGCGCGCCTTGACGAGCTGCGCGAAGAAGAGCCCGACACTGCCCGCGACGGTGTGCACGAGCACGACGTCGCCCGCCTTGACGTTGTACGCCTCCGTCGCGATCGGGACCGTCGTCGCACCTGCAGCGATGTCGATGGCACGGTCAACGGGGTGTCCGGTCTGATCATACTGCGGACCTGAAGGGACGAAGGGGACGAAGACGAAGAAGACGGACCTGCGGCAAACGTCGCGATCGCGGTGCGCGTCGGGATCCCGTCCGGGACCGGGAAGACCTCGCCCCACTCCGCCACGAAGTATTCCGCGAACGTGCCGTGGCCCATGCCCATGGTCCACTGCCGCGCGCGGAGGAGTGCTTCAGCTGGTCGTTCCCCGGACGCGCGCCCACTGGCAGCAGGCCAGCACACGCACCGACGCGACCCTGCCGCCGAGGGCGAATCCGCGGACTGTGTATTCCTCGTCCGAGAGCGCGCCCTCGTCGGTTGGGAGGGCGGCGATGGTCCCCACGCACTCGACCCCGAGGCTGAACGGGAACGGGGGCGGGGGCAGGGGCCACGTGCCCCGGATCCTCTGAGTGTCGGCGTAGTTGGCTCCCGCCCAGTGGACCTGATGGGGAAATGATGATAATGGTCAGCGTATAGCGGGGGACTAAGTACTAAGTACTCGGATTGCATGGCTTGCCTTGATGAGTATCTGGGTGGGGGACGGAGTGGGGACGGGGAACTTGAATTCCTCGATGACGTCGAAGGATGCTCCCGTCTTGGAGAGCCCGACGGCGGTCATTGTGGTAGGAAGAGCCATTGGTGTGTAAGTAGTGAGCGGTGTTAGCTAGGTGGAAGCCGGATGGGAGAGAACTCGGTGTAAAGTTGGCTCTTCATTCCGTTGCTATTTAACACGGCTCTCTTCGGCTCTAGGACGATACTAGCCCTCTGTTGGTTTAACCTCTGTCACAACCGACGGTCCGTTTGACCATTTCAAGTTTGAGGGATGTCCGTAATTCTGCTGATGGGTCTTTTGGTAGTGGTTCGCTATCATGGGAGTTGAGGGAAGGAATCAGGTGTACGACCTTGTACGACCCACCTAAATCTCCGGTCGGCAAAGTGACAAAACCATGTATACCACAGAGCCCTCCTGTCAACATAACCTCCGGCACAATCGACGGCCCGTTTGACCATTTACTTGCGGGCCGTCCGTAATACTGCTGATGGTGATTTTTGTCGATGGCTTCTAGCAGGACAAGAAGGGTGTACGACCCACTTAAATCTCCGGTGGCAAGGTGTACGCGTACCCATGCGCGCGAAACACTCAGTACGTACTCAGCCGGCGATACACTCGCAAATGTTCATGAAACCCGTACGCCACTACTTAGCAGATACTAAGTACTTACGTAGTTCTAATCGCATTATCACACGAGCATGGCGCATTCGCATTTTAATGGTCCTTTGCACACTACGCGCTTCCGACAACCTTGCAGCCTGCAGTACGTGCGTGCACGCAGCCCGTCAGCTTCCTCCGACAAGGTGGACTATGGACGTCGACACGTCGCGAAGGATCCCGAGTCTGTGACTTACCTGGGAGCCCGGTCTCGCTCACGACGTTGATGCAGGTGTAGGTCGGCGCGGTCCCGTTCTCGACCGCGATGTCGAAGTTCTCGAACCGCATGCCGGGGCAAGGCGCGGCGGAGCTGCACTCTATGTCGACCACTTCGAGAGAAACAGAAACCACGGCTCAGCAACTGGAGGAACGGGACGAGACGAGACGAGAAGAGGAGACGGGAGAGAGGAGAACGGCGGCTCACGGTTGCTGCCCTCGGAGAATCCCGTCCAGTCGACGAACGACAGGTTGCTGAACTGCAGCTTGGAGGGTGCGTCGCCCCTACGGCATGTCCCCCAAGTCAACCAACATCGTCTACGAAGTAACGGTGGCCAGCCGGCGGAGGACGTACGTGTGCCCGCCATTGGTCTGGTAGAGGTGGACGGGGACTATGACTCCCTCCAGCGTGACGTTCTTGGTAACCACGTTGGATACGTACCCTGTCACAGGGCCGAGTGAACATAAGCTCCCGAGGGATCACAGGCCTTGCGTACCACCAGCGCCACCTCCGCCGGTAGGCGGGACACCATCTACAGAACCCGGCCAAGATTTGAAGTAGACCCCCTGGTGGTGGTTTGGCTGTATCTGCAGGTCTTGGCGGATGATCTGTCCGTCAGGCGAGCAACAGTGCCAACGCCATCAGCGCCCGGTTATCGGATATATCGGTACAATGGGAGGCTTACCTTTAGGTTCTCCATGACCACATTGTCTATAATGTCGTTCTGGTGGGGTTCGCCGCGAAAAGTAAGTATGAATGACGGGGACGAAATTGTACAGGTGCGACTTACGAATTGGACGTATTGCCCCACAGACCCGAACGCGATGCCATTTCCGCCACGACAGATTGCGTCCTTGACGTAGATATTCGTTGAGTTCTGCCAGAGCGTTTAGGAGTGGTCCCGCAGAATGATGTGCTGTCCTCACCCCTTTGAACGAGATACAATCATCGCCGCAAGTGATCTGCACCAAATCACGCGCTAAGTACGCAAGGTCAAGAGGGCGGAGAACACAGACTGACATCCCAGCGAAGAAGCGTGATCTTGTCGGAACGGTAAGAGTCAAATCCTACATAACCGCACGGTCAGCGTGCAATCCGGGCGGTACACGCTCGAGGCTTACCATCCGTGTTCGGCACTATACTGCATGGGTACGGCACTTCAGATTGAAACGCATGACATATTGAAGATCGAATGCAGCTTACTTGATGCCCGCGTAGGCCGGGTCCTGGTTAGTGGCGTTGCAGTACATCCCGTCATAAGTAACTTCGCTCGAGTCCGCGACAATGTTGCACCAGAAAGGCTGGGCCTCAATCCGGAAATCCTTCACGACAGCACGAGTGACATTGCTGAGGGTGAACGCGATCGGGCGGCCGTCACCATCCTCTCGGACGCGGGTCGCGAAGTACGACCACCAGGGCTGGCCGTTCCCGTTGATGCCGCCAGAGGCATGCGCATCGATGATGAAGTCGTGCCCGGTGACGACGAACCAGGATGCCTGGTTCTGGAGGAATATGACGCGGTACGTGTTATTCGCGTTGAGCCAGTACTCAATGTCCGGCTGGAACTGTGTGCAAATGAGGGAAAGCCGATGGTGAACAGAGAGAAGACACTCACGCTGAGGTAGCCGTGCAAGTCCACTCGGGATGATACAAGATCCCACGTCATTTTCCTGAAACACATTGTCAGCCTCTTCCGGTCCGACCAAGATGTGTACGAACCTCGTTATGTTGTATTCCCCGGCTTCAAAGGTGGTGGTCCCGAAGTGGCCACATTTTGCTATAGCAGCCTCTACCTGCACAATAGAATGACATTAGGATTGGAGAGAGAGGGGGTGTTCGAGCCCTCACCTGGTCTGTATCGTCTCGGCCCTCGCCCAACGGTCGAAGAGTGCAAAGTTTCGAGGGCGCCTTGCCCTCCTCCACCGCTATAGCACCCCCGATCGTGGAGAAAATCGTCGCAGCGAAGGCGATGAGTGCGAAGCGCATCTTGCAGAGGGAGAAACGCGTGGTCGCTTGTGCCCCGCCCGTCGAGGGCACAATTATGCTATTGTGCGGTAGTCACGGGCAGCACGGCGGCCCGGTTGAAGAGTCAGAAATCAAAAGGAAGTGCTTGGCCCGTGCCTAAATCCATCCAGTGACCCCCTCGCTTATTTGTGAAAGAATAACCTGCGACGGTAGAGCGTCGCACCTCTATAAGCCTAGGCCATGAAAGCGAAATAGATGCTCCAAATAAATTGAGGTGGAAGGTATGTCGATTCTCTCCGTCCTCATGGGGGCTCGCAAGTGAAGGTGAGCGGCCCGGAGACACGCCGCGGCGGAGGTCACAAAGGGCCAGTTACATAAATGAACACTGAGTAGAAGGGGTGATCAGAATGTAGTACTGTATAATAATATTAGGAGGACGATCGCGGCTTTACCGTTTGTGTCCTGTACTGAGAAAGTGGGACGATAGATAGCACAGAGTTGGCGGCGGCCGCACTGCTTGCAAGCCAGTAGCAGATCCAGCACGGACTCGGTTCGAGAGCGTCCAGTCCCTGCATAGTGGGGAACAAACCATGCGGCTCACGACGGTCGAATGCAAAGGTGAGCTCCAGCCGCCGCTCGTTGTGACTTGCGGGCCGAACTGAACCAAACCGAACCGCTTCGGTAACGCCCTTCGGCGCCTCCAGATTGCCCAGGGCGAGACGATCAGCAGTTCGACTCCGCAACACCCTCACCCTTCCCCACCACTGCGTCTCGATACTTAGGACCACAAAGAACGTAGTTTTATCTGCTCCAGGGGATTATTTAGCGCATTATGATCAAACAAGCGACGCGATGGACATTCTTAAGGCCTTGTTGGCCCGCTGCCAGGTCCGTGGCAGCTTGTCCTAGTTTTCCGCCATATGAGTAACTCATGAGGCCGAGTTCGAAAGTCGCAGGCTGTAAAGTCTGTGGGGCTCAACGCAGCTTGGATTTTGACTGTACAAGGGGTGAGTTTCTTATTTTGTTCATTCCATCCGAGTCAGCACAAACTTCTGTCTCACTCTCACACTATCTCACACTTCTAATCATGCAATCCCGCCACAGTCTCACGCCGACGCTTCCGGCACGCTTCGAAGCAACAAGACGTAGGACCATCTGAAGGAAGAGCTGGCAGGAAGTGAGTCCACTCTCACGTAAATTATTGTCTAAACAGCGCGCAAGCGCAGCAGTTGCTGCTTGCAAGTGCAAGTCTATCATCTCTAGGTAGGCATGGGCGACGACCCGGAGACTTCTTTCGACGGGCGAAGCCGCGTCCGCGCGAACACATGGGGAAAGACTGTGTCATATCCCTCTCGCCAATCATAACGCCGACTTCGTGTCGTCAAGTTCTTAGGACTGTTGGGAGCGAACGCGCCTTCTCTGTGGAGGCGATCAGTGCGTATTCTCCTCATGGGCGGTCGACATTACGACTTACAGACACTATTTGGGTGCCGGGAGCTGGGGGAAGTTTGGCCACCTGAGCGGTGATGTTAGTTCCCACCGAGTACCGTGGAACCCGCACCCGATATGGCCAGGTCTTCTGACTTCTTCTCTGCTCCGTTCATTACGGTATTATTGAAGTGGCTGTTAGAGGCGGCTAGAAGCTCGTACTGACAAGGCGCAACAAATTGCGAAGGCGACCGCCCCCGTATGCCGTCGCAGCGTATCCCATTTTACGCACCCGCCCGCATGAAGCTCTTCCAGTCTAGGAGATTCAGAAGGGATAATGACGAGGATTGTTGGGGTTCAAACGTTCAAGAGGGATATCATAGTAAGTAGAGATGGTCAAGTTCGCCTCCGGCACTCGGGAGCCGACACGGCATCACGCCAGTCCATGTCCCATGATTTCGGGAGAAGCAAAGTTTTTGCAGTCCAGCCGCCCCAGTTACCCAGCGGCTCCCCGAAGCTTGTGTGGCAGGCCCCAGACTTCCGGCCCCTTACGGAAGAAGATTATTTTCTCAGGTGCAGGTTCGCCATCACCGCTGAAATGCCACTGATACTGATATCGACCGGTGTTCGACAGGTGAGGTACTTTCACCCGCCTCAGCCTGAGATGTACATATCCACGCTAGAATCTCGTTGACATCGTGTTCTTTTTTGCGCGCCGAGGCGCCGGCGAGTTCTCGCGGTGAGTAGAGCCGCTCCTCTTCAATTTGTCTGCCGCCTGCGATCGGACGGGCAGAAGAAGAAGGTTCGAGCTGCCCGGAAGATACTGTATGCCAGTTCCATGGGGCGCGCTGTCTTTCGTTTCTGATCATGCCCATTTTTCTGCTTCTCCATCTTCACCTTGGCGCATGGCGGGCCCTTCTGCATCATGCCTACAGCGATAACCGTCGCGGCTCTTCGGGCGACAGAAGCAAAACGTTAGCTAATTCTGATCTTGCCATCATGATCAGTTCCGTCCTAGACATGCCCTAGACGGTGGCCCGTGGGAGAGGGCTGGAGGCTTTCGTGACGCCAGGAACATGGAACGACTTTAGGCTTTGGGATACGCGTCTTCAAGGGGGCGACTCGGATAGCCCTGCAATACTTGCCGTCCTCATGTCGGCACTGATGTAACGTCCCAGCCAGATTCGCTACCATCAACGCGGGCACTAGCAGCCCACTCGATATGCTCAATAGATTCGGAAGTGCACACGCAGGATTTTCGTCTATATCCGAAAGTCAAAACATAGCAAGGCCCCAATGGCGACCCGACATGCCCAAGTTCGTGGTACATACCAAACATAGACAAGGGGCGGGCGCCGCCGCGGCCTAACACGGCTACTTATGGGCGGGCACAGCGGCGATGACACAAATCTGGGATCTCTGATCAGACATTCCCGATCAAAGGCGAAGCGATGACGGCCTGGGGGCAGAGAAGGACATAGCACTGGGGAGGGAGGCAGGGTATGACACACGCCCAGTATGTATTAGAACGTAGTGTACATTACTTACGACTCGTGTCGAGGTCGTTCTAAGAAGATACAAAGCAAACGCCGTTCGTTGAACCGTCCGAGAGAGAAAAACAACGAAAACGAATGGAAAGAGCGAGCGCGCGCCGCGCCGTCCCACACGGCAACAACGCGGACTGCGCGGGTAGCTGAGTAATCGTACAGCGTGACAACTATGCGTCCTGCCGCGATGACGCGAGGCGCCTACATATCTATCCCATGGGGCCATGGCAACCTATTCATTCGGTGCGCGAGGTCCCGCTCTCGATGTCGTTCATCGCCATGTCCTTGCGGTCGTACGTCTCAAGCGACTGACGGTCGTTCGTCCTCGAGACCGAGACGTTGATCGCGACGGGGCGGAGGTTGTAGTCGGTGCCTCCGATGGTCTGGCCATGGAAATCAGACGTCTGCTTGCCGGACACCTCCGCCATCGTGTAGCCCAGGCCGACGCGGATGATGATGAGCGTGAAGACGACACCCTGAGAAGCGCGCGATTTAGGCTCCAGGGTTCTCAGACATGTGCACAAGGAACTTACGATGAGCGGCTGCAGGATGTCCAGGCAGACGTACTGGGCGTTCGAGCCGGCGAGGTACGTCCCGAGCAGCGACGCCAGCGCGGCCGAGTATACGGCGGCGGACTGGACCAAGGTCTCCACGACCTCCCAGTGGGAACCCCCCGCCGCGGCGCGGTAGGTCTTCACGCGGCGGTTCATCCAGATGATGCGCGCAGCGATGAGCACTGACACATGTTTGTGAATAATGTGTATCTCGGCGGGTTCGCCGAATCCCGTGGGCGCGAAGGGGCAATGAGTACTCACACGTTGTGAGCAGGTTCGTTGTGAGGGATAGCGAGAAGAACGCTCGGATCCATGGCTGGAGGTTCTCAGCGAAGATGGCACCGACGCCCTTGACGAGCCCGATCTCGACACACGCGCCGTAACCGGCGACTAGACAGAACATGTGTCAGCACCAGCGCGGAGACTGAGCGAGAGGAGGTGGCGCACCTGCGGTGGCGACAAGCAAAACAACGGGAAGGACGATGATCATCCAAGAGTGGT
This sequence comes from Ganoderma lingzhi, assembly GCA_026283605.1. Taxonomy (NCBI): domain Eukaryota; kingdom Fungi; phylum Basidiomycota; class Agaricomycetes; order Polyporales; family Polyporaceae; genus Ganoderma; species Ganoderma lingzhi. Next base: position 74,484 of record JAPJYM010000022.1, on the reverse strand, counting down.
TCCAGACGACGAAAAGACGATACGTAACGAACGTATCGCCGACGATGGTCATGGTGATGTATATGACGTTCTTCGCGACCTCCGTTGGGTTGCTGAGAGTGGAATAGAATATCAAGGTTCCGTCGGGGGTGCCGCCGTTCACGACGAATGCTTGTATCGCTCGATCCACGTCTAGCGCTAAATGCTGCAAGGAATCAGGGTCGCAGCTCACCGGTCACCACAGTGAAGCGAGGATTGCACGTACGGCTACTGATAGTACCCACATGACTGTGGAGGTGGCGAAAAGCATTTTGTTGAGTACAGATTTACTCCGTTTCTTCTCCCGATAGAGAAGAATCCAGATGGCGATGGCATAGAGGACAGTGAAGGCCCCGAAGACCAGCGACTCTGTGAAAAGCGCAATGAGCTGCGAGACGGGGACGGGCCTGGTTAAGCACACGACCACCAAGGTCAAGACTGGAATAAGAGCCGTGACATACCTCAGCTCGGGCGATGGGGAAGCGCGCTTCGTCAGACATCTCCGCAGGGCTGGAACAGACTTAAGACTGGCAGAGACGAAGGGGAAGGGGGTCGCAGGATCGTGACGCGGTGAAGAAGGGCCAGGGGACCGTTTATATGGTCCGGATCCGATCCTCGCGAAGCTCGAGCTTCGAATTCGAGAGCCCAGACATATCAACGGGATGATCTTCTCAAGTCGACTGCGTCGCCGTACGCGTATCGTGGAGCGAGTCCATTGCGCCCACGAAAACAGCGTGGGTTCGGCGTCTGGCAATGTATTCAACCATGGGAACAGAAACAAGCTCGGTACCAGACTCCCACGTTGACGCTCGCTGCCCTGATGGAAACTTGGGCTTGATGACTGCTTTGGCGCCCAATGATGCCCTTTGAACTTGAACCAAGGTTTGAATATTTGATTATTGAACGCGGAAACATTGACTCACCGGGCTATACTTACATGTACCACCCACTGCTAAAGACGTACGCGTAAGTACTAATAAGACCGTCCAGTCGCCACAATGCGCCGGCTCCGAGGACGGTTCTATCCGATCGCTTGAACTCCTGCTAATCCGCCCCTTAGATCAATCTCCGGTACTTACGCTCTCCACATCTCTCTCGCGACTTCCCGCCGCACGCCGGTTAGTTTAACGTTCAAACGTTCACGGCTCAACCATCCTCCTACCTATTGCAGGGGTTCACACATTCTGCCAGCGCTTTCTATCGTTGCTGTCCCCATCTTGAGCGCAATTCTACGCGGGCTATTCGGCAGGGATACTTACCCACATCGAGGAGCCGAGGGCCTCGCGATTGTTACCCTCAAAACAACTTCGTCCAGTTTCTCGGCGCTCGAGGCGGTACTACCATCGCGATCTTGACGCTCAGCGGCACATCCTCCTGGAGCGGCAGTGGAGCCTCCTGGATCCCTCCGAGTCCGCCCGCGTTAACGTTCCTTGCCCGCTTCAATTCCCAAACTGCCATGACGACCCATTAGAGCTGCTCGATTCTTGCAGGCTCCACAAGCCACTTGAAAGATGTCCTAGCCGTGCGTACCCGATGATGGGGGACGAGTGTTGGGCGAAGTGAACTGACCCAGTGAAAGAATTGAGCGGCCCTATTATAATTGGCCTAGAGAACTCCACGTGCTTTTTCGCAGTTAGTTCATTTCCTCTCCATCCGTTCTCTATGCACCCAACGACACTTGTGTAGGGCTACACCGACATGCCGCACTATTTGCCCACGGTTCGAGAGGTGTAAGTAGGTACTTACTATACCGTATAGACGGGTCGGCGACTCGGAGGCGGTCCACCATCACTTAGTCCATGCCACCTCTCACGTTCCCATGGGAGGAGTTTCCGGGTACGAACCTAGATCCATTCTTACCTGCCAACTTCCGAGCCTGCCTGATAACCGATTGCGCAGGGCTCCACGTGTTGCTCGACTACCCACTTCGGCTGCGTACTAGGCCGCCGTTACCTAACTGTAGGTCTCGTGAAGGACGTCTCGCCAGGTGTTTTGCGTTCGTTTGCGACACGATTGTCGGCATGGGGCGGTTGGCATGTGCCTGTTGCAGAATACGAATTAGTCGTTCCTACAAGCAGCTCTCAGACTTGTGCAGAAGCAGAAGGGGCACTTGCCTCACTTGATCCGTGATTATGTCAATGATAACATTGGTCTTTTGTCACCGTCGCTGTCTACTCACATGCAGCCTTCCTCAGCTTGCGCCGACAAAATGCTGTTGATTCGAGAACATCTCGGCTAATTCCTTCGGTTTTGGTACGTCACCACCGCCCCAGACCGCCCCCCTTAAGTAAGTGGGAATCAGGCTCAGCGGATGCGGATGCCATAGGCACCAGCATTCGATACCTTCTGATAAGTTAGCCATTGGTACGCAAGGTTGATCGGGGATTCACCCACACTGTTAAAGTCCTTGAGTCATGTGGATATCCTTCGCTGCTCAGGTTCCGTGCGGGCTGGTGAATGCCTGGAGATACAAGAGTTGGAGACGGTTAACTTACTTGCCTTACTTACATCCGTCATACTTCGTGAACGTTTGAACCGAGACGGCGTCAGCAGCCTCCTCAAAAGTTAACTGGCGCTAATTTGAATTTGCAATGTTCACAGCTGCCAGTGGCGCGCAGTTTCCATTGAGCCTCGATCAACTCGATTTTTCCAGCTCCTCGACTCGGTTCCTCGCCCGTCCTTTCACGGATCTCGTTCGCAGTCCACAATCTGGACGAGTTCCATTTTCGGCTGGAATATCGATTTATACTACTAGCGCTCTTATCGACAACGATCGATACCGTTATTCCTTCGTATGTGGTTTGTGTGACGAGTCTCGCCGTGAGCTCTCCTGGCTGATAACTCAAACGAAGTCGTGTCCGTATAACGTTTGATAGGCGTACGCGTATAGCATAGGATGTCCGGCGAAGAATCTCGACCTTGCGAATCGCAAGCCGCTCAGATCTTTTGGCAAACGAAGAAGCCAAACCGGTTGAATGATACGCAGCCTATCGATAGCAGTCTACCTCAAGAACTGTTCGTCAAAATTCTCCGAGAGGTGTACTTCCTCATTCTAAGGGATTCGCCCTACAACGAGTGGGGAAAAAACTGGACCGGCCCGTATCAGCTCGTCTGCCGCTGCTGGCGCGACGTCATCCGCTCGACACCCTGCTTTTGGAGTCAAGGGATTAGGGTCTCTCGCAGTCCGGAGTGGTTAGAGCTCTGTCTTGCGCGATGCGCTGGCTCACCGGCCGCAATCTATGTGTTCGGAGCCCACTCGCCGTCGGCGACCTTTGCGACCCTCGGCCGCTACGCGTTATCTATCGGCGCATGTTACATCCAATCCGACAGCGAGGCATCGTGCTCGGATGGTCTCTCATCCTTATTATCTATGCCTATGCCTTCTCTCGAAGCTTTGTCGGTCAATGCATACGAGGATGCCGTTGACGCCATGGTCTCGATTACCCCTCACCTTCTCCCTCGCCTCATTACGCTCAACCTCTCCCATTGTCCGGCCCCTCGAGATACCGCGGTATATGCGTCCCTCCGCAGCCTCATGCTCGATCAATCCCCATGGCGGATCCCCTACTCTGACTTCCTCGAGGTAATGGGCCAATGCCACGAGCTTGAATCCTTGCACCTTGACGCCGTCCTGCTGGATCAGTTCCACAGCACGGTTACCGGCCCCACTGCGATGTCCCATCCACCCGGCCGTGAACCAGTGGTTCTCCCTCGCCTACGGGAGTTGGGGCTTTGGGAACGCGCGAGGTCCTAATCGACCTCCTTGCTACCCTTCACGCCCCATCGATTACTACGATCGATGCCATTTCGTTCATCAACCCTCCGGATCTTGGTCCCCACATCTCCCAGCTGCTCGCGCCCGAGCTCCAGCTGCGGCACGCATTCCTGCGCCGTCCCAACTCGGTGTCCATCAAATGCCGGAGCGAAGACTTCGAGCTGTCTCTCGGCTGGGACACCGCGCAGCACCTGTCCTTGGGCATCTGTTGCACCGGCAGTCACCTCACCTGGAGCACGTACCTCGAGCCCAACATGGTGGCCACGATGGACATGTTCTCCTTTGGCCAAGTCCACGCTCTCAAAATCGACGGCCTCCACGGGGGGTTCCCGGCGGATGTGTGGCAACGCGCGTTCCAGTCGTGCCGAAACTTGCGCACGTTCCATCTCAAGGGCTGGGGCGCCCTCGACGCCGTCTGGCAAGGGCTCCGGGACGCCACTTCGCCTTCGCAGCCGCACGACGGGGTGGTGTGTTGTCCGTTCCTGGAAGAGATGGTCGTGAACGAGGATTGGTACGGGATGCCCTTTATTGCCACTCCGGCGCTCTTCGAGACCATCCGTCGTACGCTCCACGCTCGCGCCGATCAACATGGCACCCCCTTCGGAAGCTCACGATGCGCCTCGGGTATTTTTATGAACCAGGGGACGATAAAAATACCGCTGGGCTCCGCGATGTACTCGTGGAGGACATAAGGGCGATGGTTGAAGAGTTGGATCTGTCGGTGATTTTTTCTGTGCCGACCATCATTTAGAATGGAATTATCTATTTTTGAATGAATTTGATCATATAAGAATATTTGAGGACGCAATACGTGTACATGCCGACCAACTGCTGGCCCGTCCTCCTGACGGCGGATGTTCAGTAGAAACTGACGTCATACTTTCCCCAAACGGATGGACGTAGGCGCTAAATGAGGCTAGCCTGGATATTTTGATGGCCGCAAAGTTTGACCGATGCGAGCCACTCCGCTCAAGCCACTGAATATTGGTTTCTCCGTACTCAGTAAAGCCTGGGACAACTTTCCTTAACCGCCGGTCTTCCTCACTTCTACCACTACCGGAAAACGTCGCCCAATACGACATCTACATCCAGTTGGTAAGCATGTCGATACACGAATCTGTCTCAGAGTTCAAGTTGATGACACATGTGGAAGCAGTTTTTATCCAACCTCACAGTCCTCGCCTTCTATCTCTAGCGCCCATGGACATACACAAGTTCCCCAACGAGATCGTACTAATGGTCTTCCATGAACTATACGATTCGTTGGACTTCCGACGAGCTATCCGCCGCAAGACGGTCAAGCCAGAACTCAAATGGATGCGTATCCAAGCGGTGTGTCGCCGTTGGCGTGACTTGATTCAAGACAATCCCTACTACTGGTGTATCATCAACGTCTACAACGAACAGGGCTGGCTCGACCTATGCCTCTCTCGATCAGCGGCCAAGAAAACGCAGACGAGCGTTTACTTTCGCAAGTTCAACTTCCCTGCTCCCCTCCTGCAGCCGTTGTCACTGCTGTCCTACGCACCCTACATCAAACTCCTCTCCTTCAACATCGACGAGCAGCTATTCGACCCTCTGCACCGTTTGTTCTCGCAACACTTTCCCAATCTTTCGACCCTAGAGCTTGAATGTCCCACGGACAAGATGTGGATGCCTCAGAAACCGTTCACCCTTCCCCCCACACCCTTCCCCGGCTCAAAAACTCACCCTTTACGCAGCAAGACCGCCAGAAGATTTGGGACTGTACAACAACCTGCGTGTCCTGGAGATAACCGCGTTCCCATGGGACGTCTCTTGGGACAGTCTCCTAGAAGTCCTGAACGCCTGCGCCCCGACGCTGGAGAGGCTTGGATTGGTCCACGTCCTGTCGAAAATGACGATGCGACCCCATTCACATTCCGGCCCGCTCCCTATCACCTTCCCCCGCCTCGGCGCAGTTCACGTCGCGAACAAACGGCCACACCTCGCCCGCATCCTCTCCCATCTCCGCGCCCCCGTCAGCACCGACGTCTACCTCATGGACAACCTGGCAGGCGTCCACGACGAAGTGATCAGCACCCTCGAGCAGGTCTTCGTGCCGATGCTCCCCCCGAATCTCGCCGACGTCATCCCAAACATGTCCTCCATCAAGGCGGTCCGCTTTACGGCCTGGCAGGCGGAGTACGCGTTTGTTGGGCGAGGCTCGGGGACCCAGGTGGAGCTCGAGTTGTTCCGCCACCACGAAGAACCGCTCGTCTGGGGCGATCTGGCGCGCAGGGGGCTCGCGGAGCTCCTCGGCTTGCTCTCTGGCGCGGACGTCAGGCGATTCGAGATCGCCGTGGACTACGGCACGGTCGATGCGGACGACTTCGAGGCGGTCTTCAAGGCGTTCCCCCATCTCGAGACGCTCAGCCTGAATGGCGGAGGAGATTTCGGCTACGTCTTGCAGCTCCTCGCCCGCACGCGTGATGATGCCCGTTCAACGCCATCCAGCGCCTCCGGGCCAGCGTCGCGCTCGGCGGACGAGGACGAGGAAAGCACCGACGGGGCCGAAGCCTCGAGGACCGGGGCGGACCGATTGTGGTGTCCCAATCTGAAGGCGATCATCGTTGGCGACGTGGACGAGGAGTGGAGACGCGACGACGACCTCCTCGACGAGATCCTCCAGGTTCTGCGCACGCGAGCCGCGCGGGGTTCCCGCCTAGTTCGCTTCGAGGTCCACCTGACGCACGACACGGAGGAGTACGAGGAGGGTGCGGCGAAATACATCCCTCGGTTTCAGGAGCTCGTCGGCGAGGTGGCGTACGGGAACTACAAACCCCACGACGGCTCCGACTGCGATACCTGTGAGAGCGATGACTCGGAGCTGTACTGACGCCAAGTCTCGAACACAAAGTAGCAGTAGTCGTGAGTGGTTTTCAGACTAATCACGAGTCCCTAAACTGACGTCGCCGAAAGGGCGGTCGTGGGTGGTCAGATGCCGCCGTGCGTCCTCGAATCTGACCGAAGAGCTCGATTGTAGTGGTCGCTTTTTCACGAGCACCAGTCGCAGCCAGAGCTGTCTGGCTAGACTTCAAAATATCTCGAGTACCAAGCCCGTTATCAGTGGCACTCACCGTTCTTCCCGAGGCGGCGACCCGCGACATGTACACTTCATCGCCCCTCCGACTTGGCCATCGCCGTCGATGCATGATCGCATTTCGTAGGCTACCAACAAGCATGTCGACGCCTTGTTTCATCTTCTTAGTACCAATATCCACAAAGTGATGTTGACGACCATCCACTCAGGCGCTCTATCTAGTTCTGTACATTTTGAATAGAGTAGACCAATCATTAACATCGCGACGAATGCTTGTAATACGATACCACTGCCGTAGAATTATTGTGGTGGACGATGCTTCAATCACTGCAGAACGGCGGTAGCGGCGCCGTTCTCCGACTCTACTAGCAGTTCCCGTTCCTGTTCAGGACGAGTTGCCCGGATACCATTCGTCCGCCTCGCGTGCCGAAGGAGGTATATCATCGACGAAGGCGTCATGCCCTCCATCCGCTTCGCCGCCCCCTACGTACTCGTCAGCTCTCATGCTTCTACTTCGAGGATGGACGAGCATGGGTCGCTTACGATGCTCGTGGGGCGCACGTTGGCGAGGCGTTCCTTGACCTCAGAGCTCAGACCCTCAACGCTCGAGTAGTCGAGGTGCGGGTCCAGCGCGAGCGACTCGTCCTCCATGAACACCCGCAGATCCGCCGCCTGGCGGCGCAGATGCAAACTGTATATGGCGTCGGTCTCGACGCGGCTCAGGATGTGCGGATGCACGGACGCGAGCTCCGGCAGGACCGCCGTCAGCGCTTCAACGGGCACGTTTCGATGGTGGAGGAGCTCGAATGCGCTACGTGTGCGCGACAACTGGTCAGCATTATCGCGGCAAGGACGAATGCGGACCCTACCTCTTCAGAGCCCCGTCGCGCTTCCTATCGAATCCATATTCCTGCCATTTCTGCGCGAGTTAGGCATGAACGGGCGGGAGATAGAATACCGCACGTATAGCGTACCTGAGGAGACAGTACGCACGACTGGAGCAGCTCGGTCGCACGTCCCAGCTCTGCGCGGGTCGCTTCGAACCGCGCCCACCGCGCCTCGCCGACAGCACCCGCGGCGCGTCCCTTCTCCGTCAGCCGCAAGTCCGCGTTGTCGCTGCGCAGCGTCATGCGGTACTCCGAGCGCGACGTGAACATGCGATCTGGACGACGGGTCGGCATTTGCGCGGTGCGACACGAGGAAAAATAGGGGACGTACACGGCTCTTCGGCGCCCTTGACGATCAGGTCGTCAATCATCACCCCGATGTACCCTTCTGCGCGTGGTGACGACGAGCGGCGGCCGGCGGAGGGCGGACAGGCCGGCGTTGATCCCCGCGACGACGCCTTGCCCCGCGGCTTCCTCGTACCCTGTCGTGCCGTTGATCTGGCCGGCGAGGAACAGAGCCTGCGGGGAGCGTCAGAGCGTGATACAGATACATTCGGCTTCGGCGTGATGGGTGAGATGCGGACCTTGATCCTCTTCGTCTCCAGCGTCGGCCCCAGTTCCCGAGCGTCGATGTGGTCGTACTCGACCCCGTACGCGGGCCGGACGAGCTTCGCGTTCTCGAGCCCGGGCACGGAGCGGTACATGCTCTCCTGCGCGTCTTCCGGGAGGCTGCACGAGAGGCCGTTGGGGTAGATCAGGTCCGAGTCGTACCCCTCGGGCTCGAGCCAGACGTTGTGCGACGACTTGTGCGGGAAGCGCGTCACCTTCGCTTCGAGGGACGGGCAGTACCGAGGGCCCTTCTTGGTCTCCTGGACGTGGACGCAGCGATGGATGTTGTCGCGGATGATCTGGTGGGTCGTCGGCGTGGTCGCCGTCATCCAGCACACGACTTGGTTGTCCTGAGGAACGCAGACAGCAGGTGATCAGCGTTGCACCTTCATCGGATGCTGAGGGTACTATGGTCTCGTACAGCGTTCGCCACCGAATCGTTCATGAAACTGAAGGGCAGAGGTGCCTTGTCGCCTTCCTGAGCCACAAGCTTAGAGAAGTCGATGGAGTCCTTGGCTAGTCTTGCAGGGGTGCCAGTCTGGAGGCGCCCCAGACGGAAGCCCGCTGCACTGAGCGACGCGGACAGCCCAACAGACGGTGCTTCGTTCATGCGCCCGGCGGGAAAGCGCTTCATGCCAATATGAATCTCGCCCGATAGGAATGTCCCAGTGCAGATGACGACCTGGGAGCAAGTGATCACCTCCACGGAATCTAGTTCAACGGTCAGCGTGGGTATCTATCGTTGAACGAATGTAGAAAACAAGTATGAACACACCGAGGGTCACGCCGCGAACCTCAGAACGAGGAAAGCCTGTCGACATGGTGGGTTGGCCGAGCACGAGATCGAAAACACTTCCCGCGCGGATATCGAGGTTGGGGTATCCGTGCAACGTCGCCTGCATGTGCTTTTTGTACAGCCTCCTATCCACCTGTGCCCTTGGACTCTGTGCGTAGATATGGATATTAGTTCGGAGCACCCGATGCAGTCGGGTAAATGGGAGCTTACCCAAACGGCCGCGCCCTTAGATCTGTTCAATATCTGGAACTGAATGCCCGCCTCGTCTGTAGGTACGTCAGAAAGATGTCAAGTCTAAGATTTCGAAGTATCGTACCGGTAACCTTGGAACAAAGGCCGTCCAGTGCGTCAACTTCACGCATGAGAGTGCCTTTCCCCACTCCTCCCATGGAAGGGTTGCATGAGAGCTCGCCGATGGTGTCGAGGTTTTGAGTCAAGAGGACTGTCTTTGCGCCTATGCGCGCCGCTCCTGCTGCAGCTTCACACCCCGCGTGGCCTCCGCCAATGACACAAACTAGACGTCTGAGAGTTAGTCTATGTCATGAATCTGGGGAAGTATGGTGACGTACCATCATAGTGCGGATGTGCCGCCCGACTCAGTGACGCATATCTTCTGTGAACCACAAATCTTCCGCGAGACACAAATCTGCCGAGGCACCTGTGCATGCAGGTTGGTGAGCAACCCCGTTTGTTTTTGTTTTGCGGTGGTGGTTTGAGGGAAAGCCCAGCCTGCTGGCTAGCGCCGAGCAAGCGCCTTAGATTAGATAAGGCACCCCTCTCCGAAATCCTTTGATCGGACAATTTATGATCCGGCGCAATCCTTGACTCCTCCGTCCCCACTCCGTGCTCTGACCATTGGATTTCCTTCCGACGGCGCTGGGCCATTAGGCCATCTCACTCTCCTGCATACTTCTCGTGTTCAACATGGGCGCATTCTATGACGAGGTCGAGATCGAGGACATGGTGTGGGACGAGGAGAAGCGCGTATACCACTACCCATGCCCATGTGGCGACCGTTTCGAAATCTCGCGCAAGCAGCTCAAGAACTACGAAGACGTCGCGACATGTCCGAGCTGCAGCTTGATCATCCGAGTCATCTATGATCCAGTGAGTGCACCCAGAACGCGCCGCTGCATTCAGTAGCTGATCGTCCGGCAGCTGGACTTCGAGGACGATCCATCAGACGACGAGGACGAGGGTGCATCCGCTGACGAAGAAGAGGAAGAGGAGGAAGAGGAGGATTCCAGCGAAGAGAGGCGTTTGAGGATGCGATGGAGCACCTGACTATTGCCGATGAGAAGCCCCAGGCGATTGCCGTGGCTGCATGAAAATGGTGAGCCGCATGAGCCTCACGACGTTGTTCTCAACTGACCTTTGGTTCTACACTGGGCTTCTGTACATCAGTCACCCACAATTGTCTCGACCTCCATATACATCCATTGATTTATTCGGGACGATGAACCTCGTCGCATGTATCAACTAGTTCGTGAGTCAAATAGGTTCATCCGCTTCTTGTCTCTTACCACGAACTCCAGTTTCTAGTATCAGAAACATACGCTGTATTATCAAATATAATTTCCATGATTTGTTGTTTTCTCGAGCCTCGGCACTCTCAGGATCAGTTGGTTGTCAACGATGCCCCCTGGAATGTCATTTGGCGCAGTGAACAACCTCCCGGCAAACAGGTCACCCTACAACAATCCAGCCATCTTCCAGTATTTCCACTTACTTCTCGGGATCAGAAGGTGTGTCTAACAGATAGAATTTTGCGCACGTCCGTACTTACATCTTCCATCCCACCGATCACAGGGCGCCGTTGAATACGGGACGATGGTATTTCTCGCCTTCTAAATTAACGGGTACTGGAACTATCTATCGACCCTGTCTATCACGCATCGTCGCATAAACTCTGGTTCACATGGTCCTTGGAACTACCTCACTACACCGTACACGTGTCGCCTCATATACTCCCTTAGCTGGTCCCCTGAAGTTCATCTACCACAACCTGGGGGACTGCCGTCCCCTTCACAATTGCGCCAGCCGCTCTGGCAAGCGGTCAATTTCTCATCACCGTCAAACGGCAAACGAGTGAACGTGCCGATAGGTATTCCATATTCCCTTGATCCTTGTGAGTACCCGATGCCAAACAACGTACTGCTCACCCCGTTCACTACATGTGTTAAGGTACCAGGTTGCACGAACCTGGCGTGCGCGGATCCGTCGTGAACGGCTAGAAGGCTCCACCTGTCACTGCGTAAGTTCTGGTTTCAGTCCTGCCAGAGCTTACGCTTGCGTGCGTGGCACAATTCGTTTATCGCACTCTAATGGTACGTCCGTCGTTGGTCGCAGGTAGTTTCTTCTCATGGGTTTTGGGCACAGGGATCGCCTCGACTCCACCGAAAGCACGCACCATCACAAAAGTGCAGACCCGCCATCCTAATCCTTAAATCATTGTTGGAGACGTCCGTAGTCACCGCTGTTGGACGACACGTATTCCAAATTCTCCATATTCTGGAACTCGGCACGTCGGACACGCTCAGCTCCAGCGAGATATTCTTCGATACGGTTCTACCTCAAGTTTGACTCGCATCTTGGTCGACGCTGTCCGCTAATATTCCGTGTGTGCACCGCTCAATCGAGTCGACCCCTGCGAAGAAGCCACAGCGATTCAGTCCTGCGGAGGCACTAAACCGGCGTTATCATCTATTAGGCTTCTCACCGGTGCCGAGCCGCCATGACATTGGGCGTGGTACCATGATCCGACATTCAATTGTCCAACACGACATACTCTGCGGCCGATTTGCAACCCTCGAGATCTGGTTGGCGTTCACCTAGGACCTTGTGGTGCGCATCGGACTTGGAGAAGCCATTCGCTGGATGGAGTGCGGTTCTCTCTCCCAGTGCGCAACGTTTCTGCTTCTTCCGGGAATCTTCTGAGCCCCTTATGGGTGTTCTCTTCCCGGACAAGGGATGTTCTTTCCTCCTGACCTTCCAATCCTGCAGATCGCGTTTACTAAGGGTGTTGTTTCCCTTTTCTCGCGCACCGTGTCAATGCCGTAAAGCTGTCACGGCTGACATCACTGCGATGCACCTTCCGCCACGCCGCAGTTGTAGCCACTTGTTGGCTCCTACTTAGTCTCACACTCCTCCCACACTCCTCCCAGAAAATCTGTCGGTTGCGATAAAAGCATGCTTGAGTCCCTAAGTCCTTGGCATGTGGAAGCATGATCTTTCACTGCCTCGGGTTCGAATGGACGCACTCCGATTGCTTCAAACGGCCGACTCACGTGATGCTCGCACGTCAGCGCACAACATGCTCGCGCAATCGCTCCTTCGCCATTTGCTCCGCAATAAGTTGAAAAACATACTTATCCCATTGCCTCAAGATGAAGCCCAACGCAACAACCCCCTCGTCTTTGCCCCCGCACCCTCCGTGGCCCGGTTCAAATTCCTCTGAAGCCCAGCGCTATCGTCACCAACGGCCATGGAGTCCCTCCCATTCGAACTCCACACTCAGATTTTCCAGTTCGCGTGCACGGACGATGGATCGACAGCCCGCGCACTCGCGCTCGTCTCGCGATACGTTCGCGACGCCGCCTCCCCGTTCCTCTTCCAGTCCGTCTCCGTCTCGGGCGTCGCCCAGATGGACGCCCTCGTCGCCCGCCTCCACGCCCTCCCCCCACACGCCCGCCGCATCCGCCACCTGTTCCTCGCCGACTGGACGCGCAAGGACATCCTGACGCACGGCGGAGTGTACGCGGACATGGATCGGCACGACCGCGAGCGGGCGCTCGCCGCGCGCATTCTGGAGTACGCAGCGCCGACGCTCGAGACCCTCGCGCTCGTCGCCGCCTGCCCCTACACCGCCGCGCCCCTCTTCGGCCGCCTCTTCGCGCTGCCGCTGCCCCGTCTCGAGGAGCTCTCGATGCACGGCTTCTATCCCTTTCCCCAGTCACGCGACCACGGCGGGATGCCGATGCCGCGCCTCACGCGGCTGCACCTCTCTGGGAACCGCAACCCGCACGGCCTGCTGCAGCTCGGGGCCCTCGAGGCGGCGTGCCCCACGCTGACACACCTCCGCGTCTCCGGGGTCGTGGGGGCAGCTTCCTTCGCGCGCGAGGTCTGCGAAGCAGCGCTTCCCCGCCCTACGAGCGAGGACGGGCGGCAGGCGATTGCTTTTGCTTTGTCACCGTTCCCGAGCGCGCTGCCTGCGCGTTTGCGGGAGCTGGTCATCGAGGCGAGGCGGCCGCCCGAGCCTCAGGCTCCTAGCACCCACCAGCACCAGCATCGAGCAGGGGTGAAACGCCGGGTGCAAGACACTCACGAGAAGATGATGGCGCTTCTGACGGAGGTGGAGCGCAGGAGGGCGGAGACGCGCTTGGACAAGCTCGAGGTCGTTGAGAGGGATGGGGAGGATATGTTTGAGGTGCTGAGGAGGGAATGGCTGGCGCGTTTGCAACCACAGACAGAAACAGACACAGGCGTAAGATCTTTAGACTCCTAGAAGGGTTTGGGATGCTCTCACTCGTGTTTTTGTGACCTCCAACATGTTAGAGGCATGCTACTTACGGCCGACTGATTCGATGAAATTAATGCATTTTACAGTATCTGCTCACAGGGTAAGTATAAGCGGGCAAGTGTCGACTACGACGGTCGAATGACTATGGGTACTGTTTTGAAGACATGAAAGTAAGTAATTCAGTCGTCCGGCTCGGAGTCAGTGTCGGAGCCAATATCGTCGTAGCCAAACGTTGTTTCACCATCGAAAACCTCTCCGATCTTGCTGAAAAAGATCCTCTTCGTGTCCTCGAAATGCTTCCGTGAATCGAAGCAGAGATCCAAGCTTAGTTTCTCCAAGGCCATCGCGCCGCCACGGGCCCGCATCTTCAGGCATTCGAGGATGGATTCCAGAGTAGGACCTTCGGACCACCAGGGTCCGTACACGCGCAATTCCCGCAACTTCGGGCACACGACGCGGTCGCTGCCCTCAGGCTCGCCCGGCAACGGTTGCGACCCGGCGAGGGCCTCAAACACCGGGACCACCGCGCCCGCGCTGATGACTGCGAAGGTCTCCAGGGCCCCAAATCCCGCGAAGAGCCGCGACCACTCCGCCTTCGCGATGTCGTCCACCATGTTCGGGGAGACGGTGAGCGACGTGATCGGGACGTGTGAGAACAGCTGCAGCACCTCGTCCACCGCGCGGGGAAGGCCGTCCTCAGCGACATCCATGCCGATGGCAACTTGAACTCCTTCGTCGTCGCGGGAGTCACTCGCGTGAAGCTCGATTTCCGTCCCCATCATGCTGACCTCGAGGCAGAGGCTGCGAACGCCGTCTAGGGCAGGCAGGGTCTGGCGCCGGTTGGGGGGAAGGAGGGGTATGAACAACCCCCGGCCGCGGGGCGAGCCCTCCGAGGGCGATTCGACTTTCCCGAAAAGCCGAACCGCGACGGTCGGGGGGACGTGCAGGGAAGACATGAAACTGGAAACGACCTCGGCTTTGTCTTTGATTTTGAGTCTCCGGAGCTTTGGGATAGTATGAAGTTTTCCCGTGATCTTAGCAGGCAGATCGTCATGAAACTGGCTGAGCATCCCATGGAGAGAGACCTCTTCGAGCGACGCGCCGCAACCCGCGAGACTGTCGAGAAACGTAGACAACGTGAAGATGGGGGGATCGCAGAGGAGAAGGCATCTGGTCGCTTCGAAAACACGAAGCTGGGAGATGAAAGCCTGAGGGTCCTTCAAAGACACACGAACGCCCTCGATGGCGAGTGTGGTCATAGCGGGGAATCGCTGAGAGCAGATGCTGATAGATTGGGACAAGCCATCGGGAAACGTATCCCGCCATTGGGTACTTTCCAGTCCCCGTGCGGCCCTCGTGAGACGGAGCTCGACGAGATTGGAATGCGCAGAGTTGACGAGACGGAGGGCAGGGGCGAGGTAGTGCTCGCACATACCGTGGAAGACGAGGACAGCGATGCGTTCGGCGACAGGCAATAGGATCGGGTGAACGGTAGCGATGACCGGCGCGTTAAACCAGAAGGTGATATTTAGCATTGCGTCCTGGGACCGAGATACGGCGAGCTCTGCCCACCGCAGGTTCTTTCCGATCTTGATGACGCGCCATAGCCGCGGGGTAGAAAGGACGATGTTTCTCCAGTAGCGACACACCAGCATAAGGGGTGCCCAGGAATCCCAGTCTGGTGAAAACCTGTTCGTATCTTCGCAGTGTCCGATACGACGGGGCATAGCCAGAAGAAAAATCTCCACAAAGAGCTCGTTTGGGAGACAATTGACTGGGACCGCGGCGTTCTATCGGGCCATGAGCGCGGACTGCCACTTCGATACCGTGCTGATGTTCGTGCCAGCCTCGTGAGGCGGGCGCTGCTTGGGGGAGGGACCCAATCCGACGGTGATCGAACGGACAAGGGGGTTGAAGAGTCTGATGCAGAGGTGGGTTCCATTTCGACTGCCAGTGAGCCCGAGAAGCTTCAGTTCGACGACGCCTAAAGCCACGAATCCAAGAGTGAACTTACTCTTTCCCAGTGGCGCGTGTAGGGGGGAGGAGGGGAGGAGGGGAGGAGGGGAGGGGAGGAGATCTGAGAGATCGTGCCCTTCTATGGAATGGCCGACGTCAAAAAGGCCTGGTATGAGAACAAAGGACGAGGACAATGAGCGCTTCCGAGCTTGAATGATCCATATCCCTGTAAGTAGCAGAACAAGGAACGTTCCACTAAGTTCTAACATCATATACGCCGATGACGATGAACAACATCTTCGTTTGCGTCTCGTAGAAAGTTGGTGCGAAGTCAATGCAGGCGAGGAGACTGAATTCAGAGTCCGAGCGCGGACGAGCGGCAGGCGACTGCGTTTCTCACCGTTCCCGGGCCCGCCTGCGCGTTACATAGTCGTCTGACTCGGCGTCAGTGTATGGTCGTAGCTGAACGCCGTCTCACCAACGAAAACCGTCCCGATGTCGCCGAGAAAAATTCCTCTTCGAGTCCTCGAAATCCTTGCGTGTATCGAAGCTGACCTTCAGATCCAGTTTCTCCAGGGCCCTCGCGCCGCCCCGCGCACGCGCCCTCGAGGACGCATTCGAGGACGCATTCCGTCGCGTCGTCGGTCCAGTAGGGCCCGTCGACGATGATCTCTCGCATTTTCGGGCACACGACGCGGGCGTCGTGCTCGTGGCGCTCGCCTGGCTGCGACTTGGCGAGCGCGTCGAACAGCGTCGTCGTGCTCAGACCCTCGCCATATACAGTAGTTCGACGCTCTCCATGGTCCGGAATCCCGCGAAGAGCTGCGACCACCCGCACTCGTCGAGGTGATCCAGCGTGTCGGAGGAGACGGTCAGGGTCTTCAACGAGGCGCTCGAGAACACGCGTACCAGCTCGTCTAGCACCCGCCAGGGGGGTACTAGGTTCTGGCGAGAACTGTCCTTGACGAAAATCCGAAGCGCCTAGCGCCGGCCGCCTTGGGAGTACGCACTGACGTAGTGTGTCGTCCAGCGGTGGTCGATGCGAAACGTCAGGGTGTCGAGGTTGTCCAGGTCTGGTGGCGGTGGTTGGGCGGAAGGAGGGGTATAAGCCATCCGGGCGAGTCTTGTGAGAGGACTTCTCCGTGGAGATCGACGTAGACGTCGGGCGGAACGTGCACGGTGCAGGGAGGACGGGAAGCTGGACACGGCCCCGACCCCGTCTTCGATCGTGAGCTCGCAGAGCCTCGGAATGGAGACGATGCGCCCGGACCGCTGGGTGGAGTTCCCCAGCTGGGGCTGAGACGGATCGCGGTGGAACTGGTTCAGCACCTGCGATAGACGGACCTTCTCGAGTGCCGTGCAGCTCGCGAGTATGTCGTGGAACGTGGATAACGCGAAAACGGGGGGGGGTCGCAGAGGAGAATGCACTTGCTCAGGTCGAGGACACGAAGCCGAGAGGAAACCCTGGGGTTCCTTTAGAGACACGCGGACGCCCTCGAGAGTGAGCACCGTCATAGCGGGGAACCGCTCGCGGTCGAAGCTGATAGAGTGAAATCGGCCCTTTGGAAAGGGAAACGGCTTCCACTCTGCGTGATATGAATTCGAGGCACGATCGTCCCTTGTGAGGTGGAGTTTGACGAGGCTGGATTGCGCGGAGTTGACGAAACGAAGGGCAGCAGCAAACTGCTGTTGAGGTATATCATCGAACGTGAGGACGGCGATGCGTCCAGCAACGGGTAGCAGGATCGGGGGAAGTAGATGTCTAGCATTGCGTCCTTCGAGCGGGATATGGCAAGCTCTATCCACCTCGTATCCCTCCCGCCATTGGTGATGCGCCTTAGCTGCGGGGTAGAGAGGATGACGTCTCTCCAGTGGCGACATACTAGCATAAGGGGTGCCCAGGAAACACAGGTCGGGGGATCGTCTTGTGTACCTCCACGGTGTCCGATGGGGCGGGGCAAAGCGACAAGGAAAATCTTCACAAAAAGTTCGTTCGGGAGAGAATTGACGGGGGCCGCAGCGTTAAACAAGACGCCTTGAGCGCAGCCTACTCGTTCGGTATGCCGCACATGGTCGCGCCACCGAGGTCACAAAACTGAACACTGGTATGGGCAGGAGGGCGGGGGGTGGGGATTCAGACGCAAGACCGCCGGGCTCCATTTCTACTAAGCCCGAGGAGCCCCAGCTCGACAACGTCTTAAAGTCATGATTAGTATAGCATGGCGTGGATTGTGGAGAAACTCACCTCCTTCCAGTGGCGATGTGTAGGAAAGGGAGTGAACCTGAGAGACGTCCTCCGGTGCAGTGAACAACCAGACTGGTAAGAGAACAAACGAGCTTGAAACGACGAGGACAATGAACGCTTGTGAGCCTATCCTAAAGAGAGAACCAAGGACATCCCACTAGCATGGATGCTTCCGTGATCACCCCGAGAGATGATATCCATGATCAGCGGAATCCTGTCAAGTTGCGTGCACCTCGTACGAAGTCGGCCCAGGCAAAATCGACGCGCAGCCGCGGGGACGAGTCCCAACGTCTTGACCTCGAATCTCCACCATGACTGATCCAGAACGAGATCAAGGACAGGGAGATGTCCGCGTGCTGCCACAAGTCGAGGAGAATCCATGAAATATTATACACGTGAACCGAAGACAAACACACCGGTTAATCCTCCTCTATAGCATGGTTCGTGTCTAGCCCCTTCGCATCCTGCCGCACTTCCTCGTCTTCCAGCGCCATCGTATCCTCCGGCTCTTCCGGCTCCTCCTCGTCTCCCTCCTCATCCTCCATGTCCTCGTCTGCATCCTCCTCGCCATCTTCCTGGTCCTGATCCAACATCTCCTGGTCCTCTTCGGCGTCCTTCGTGGGTGGTTGCTCGTGGCCCACCCCTGAGGCAGGCTGAGCAGCGGAGGCTGGGGGACGGATGTGAATGGTAGGGATGGCTTGTTGGTCTGCCTGATCGGACGAGGCGGCGGCCTTGCCCTTGCCCTTAGGCTTGGACGCGGCCGACGCAGACTCGGAGGTGTCTTTCGCTTTTGCTTTGCCGCCTTTCCGCTTGTCTGCTCTCTGCATCTCACGGTATGCTGCAGGGTGGTGAGGAGATGAGGCGTGAATACTCGGAGATGGGGCCGGACGTACTTGGTAGCTCCCCTTGGATAGACTTTGCAATATCGTTGAATTCTACGAGTTCAAGCGCCTTGAGGACGTCGGTGGCGGAGATGCTCTTGTGTTGTTTCGAACTCGCTACTTCGTGTGCTCTATTGGATACGCAAGCTTAGTTCGAGTAACCTTGACTGGTAGCGGAATCCTTCTCACGTTGCAGCTGAAAAGAGGTTGCAATTGAGATTCAAACGGTCTAGACCAAACTCCAGTAGAGGCGGCGTACCAAGGTAGTTTACGAAGACGGTGGATGCCTTCAGGATAGCTAGGATTACATCTTTCGAGAACTTCGTGTTCTCTGGGACCTAGCATTTGTCTGAGCGCCGTTCATGACGCATGGACGCGTTTGACGCGTCGAAGTCGATGCTCACCTGGGACGCACGCGCCAGCTTCATGATCAAACTCCGGGGCAGCTCGAAATTGTCTATTCCGTCCGAAACGGCATCCTGCTGGGCTTGTGCGGTTGATGCTCCTGCAGTGGACTCCTTGGCTCTGGGCATAGTCGGAAAGAGGAGTCTGAGACGTCAAATGGTGCGCAAGTTGGACCAAGGTGGTGGTAGCAAGCCGAGGGGGATACGGTTGCTTCGCGCGTGTGGTGTGCGAGCGTTCTCAGCCACCCGACCAGGCGCCGACGACGACACGTCCTCTGCTTTCGACTTCCACGACTCGCTCACGAGTCAACGTTAACCTCTTAGACGGTCAGTATTCGATAGTTGAAGTACCTTGGGTGAACTCTCCAGTGTACTCACTCAAAATGTCAGGGTTCGCAGTAGGGTGCTGACGGCAATTATTCTAGGGAACTAGGTGCGTTGCACCTAGTCCTCAGGACACTGCAAAACTAACGTAGTTTCTTCAAAAGATCCAATGTTCATATAATTCATACACCCAGTCTACTCTACACTCTCTAGACGCATGGCCTCCAAAGGAGTCTCGCTCCTACTATGGGTGTTCTTCGTGCACCTCGCTGGTATTTACCTCTACACTCGAGGATTCCTCCTAGCCCGACTATCCCTCTCGGATACCACTGCCTGCAAGGATGGAAGCTGCACTATCGCCCCGACCCACAAACGAGCTGTGGTCCTCATCATTGACGCGCTTCGATTCGACTTCCTCAGCCCTCACCCACCGGAACCGGTCTCCCCTTACCATCACAACGTCCTTGTTCTCCCCCAGGAACTCACGGCTGCACAACCGACCCGCTCTCTCCTCTTTGAGATGTTTTCAGACCCACCAACCACAACACTCCAACGATTGAAGGGTATCACAACTGGATCCTTGCCGACTTTCATCGACATGGGATCAAACTTTGGAGGGTCGTCTATTACGGAGGATTCATTTATCGGTCAGCTCAGGTCAGCAGGGAAGAAGGTGAGTCCCCGATTCTTCCAACCCGTTTTGTTCATTCGCATCTCTTCTCGGAGAATACGTTGTACGCTTCTCCCAAGCCTATGTCTCGACAAGCGCTGGCACGCTCCAGAAGGAATTTTGTTGGTTGGAAGACCCATTCCTGCGTCCTGCCTTTTCTTCATGTTTGAGGACCAGTTGCGAAACTAACCTGCTAGTGACAGATTGCTTTCATGGGGGATGACACATGGACGACCGTCTTCCCGGATTCCTTCGAACCCAACATGACCTTTCCGTACGACTCTTTCAACGTGGAGGATCTGCACACCGTCGACGAAGGGGTGATCAAACATCTGTTTCCCCTCCTCCAGGACAAGAACGCTCCTTGGGACGTCATCATCGGACATTTCCTCGGCGTCGACCATGTGGGCCATCGCCTTGGCCCTGACCATCCCACCATGAAGACAAAGCTGACGCAAATGGACGTCGTGATGCGTCGCGTCGTCGAGCTGCTTGATGACGACACGCTCCTCGTTCTCATGGGAGACCACGGGATGGACAGGAAGGGCGACCACGGCGGCGATGGCGACCACGAGACCTCTGCCGCGCTCTGGGTGTACAGTAAAGGCCCGCAGCTCCTACACCCCAAAGCTTCCATCCCCGATTGGCTCCTCGCCAACCGTCTCTTCCCAGGGGCGTCGGTTGAGCATCGACACATCCAGCAAATCGACCTCACGTCTACGCTCTCCTTGGCGCTCGGGCTCCCCATCCCATTCAACAACCTCGGCACTGTCATCCCCGAGTTCTTCTGGCACGACAAAGCTGGGAAGGAGTACACCCGAGCGCTTGCCCTAAACGCGAAGCAGGTCCATCGGTACTTCGACACTTACCGCGCGAGCCCATCAGGGGGAGAGCTGGAGAATGCGTGGACCGAGTTCGAGCACGTATGGAAGAGCGTGGATTTTGAAGGACACACCGACGACGCGGAGGCGCAGTGGCTCGCCATGACGATGTACACCCGTTTCACTCTCGAAGCGTGCCGTCAGCTTTGGGCGCGGTTCAATGTCTCATTGATTGTCCTTGGCCTTGTCGTCTTGGTCACCAGCACGGTTGCGGCGACGTTCATCTACTTCAAAGTTGGCGCGTTGGGGGACAAATGGGAGGGCTGGGCCGCAGGAGCAACGAGGTGGTGCACCTTGAGTGGGATCGGCGGAGCTTGTCTCGGAATCGTCGGATACCTGGCCGCGTCGCACTTCGTGAAGGGGCTTGGCCTGGCAGAAGCTATCGTTTTTGGCGCGTCATTCACGTCCTCCCTTGCGGCCATATTCTCTGCGCGACCATCATTTTCCCTTCCATCTTTCCATTCGCTCACTTCCCTCCCTCTGCCGCTCATACTTCATGCTGCGGCGTTCGCGTCGAGCTCCTTCACGGTCTGGGAGGACCGCATCGTCACCTTCCTCCTGATCTCCTCTCTCGCTCCCTCCGTCCTCGTCGGCTTCACCGCACCCACGTCTCGACTGCGCTACCGCATACTCGGCTTCTCCGCGCTCTTTGCGGTCTGCGTCCGGTTGATGGCGGTGAGCACGGTCTGCCGTGAGGAGCAGCAGCCCTTCTGCCATGTCACATTCTTTGCGTCATCGTCGCTGCCTTCCCCTCCACTACCCATCTTGTTGCTCTCAGTGCCCATCTCACTCCTGCTGCCTTACATCATACGGCGTTTCCTCAAGATTTCGAAGTCGGACAGAGGGACTGCCGCCCTCGTCCTGCCTTGGATCCTCCCCGTAGCCCTTCTCCTGGGCAGCTCCTTCTGGATACTCGAACACTTCGATTCTTCCGAAGCGTTCGGTCCCGAATGGGCAGGTACGCTTCGCCTCGCGAGAACCTGGTGCGCACGGGTCGCGATAGCAAGCGTGCTCTTCCTCGGTTACGCTCTATGGTACCTCGTACCCCTCTGTCTGGAGATCTCGACCGAGACAAAAGCCGACTCCGGTGCACATGGGAAGAGCAAGCGCGAGGTCACCGTGCTCGGGTTCGCGAACGCGTACGGGGCGCCCTATCTCGTCTTCTGGTGCCTGTTCCTGGGGCTGGTGTACCCCACGATGCAGCTCACCGGGCAGGCCGCCCTGTCCCTCGCCGCGGTCGCAGTGCTCGCGCACCTCGAGGTCGTCGACAGCGTCCGCGACGTCCGCGGCCTCGAGGCCGTCTTCGCGTCCGCGAACCCGTCCGCGCTCCTCGAGACCGACGCGCTCCGCACGCCGAGCGTCAGCAGCGCCCCCTCCGCTTCTCCGAGGTCGCCCCGCTCGCGACGCTGGCCGCGCACGCGTTCTTCGCGACCGGCCACCAGGCCGCGATCCCGTCCATCCAGTGGAAGGCGGCGTTCGTGCTGACGCCGACGCTGACGTACCCGCTCTCCCCGCTCCTCGTCGCCCTGAACACGTTCGGGCCGCACTTCCTCGTCGCGCTCGCGGCGCCCCTGCTCGCGCTCTGGAACGTCGCGCCGCTGCCGCAGCCCGCGGCGGACGCGAGGGCGCGCGCGGACGCGGTGCGCGCGGCGCTGGGGACGATGCTGTACCACGCGGCGCTGCTGCTGAGCAGCGCGGCGTGCGCGGCGTGGCTCCGGCGGCACCTGATGGTGTGGAAGATCTTCGCGCCGCGGTTCATGCTCGCGGCCGCGACGGTGCTCGTCGTCGACCTGGCGGTCTTGTTCGGGGTCGCGGTCGGGGTTGGGCGGGTGGCGGGCAGGGTGTCGAGGCTGTTCGCCGCGATGAACCAGGGCGCGAAATAGTCTAAGTCTGGGCCGGCGGTCTTGTTTGCGAACCCTACTTGGTCAAGGGCGTCGATGGAGACCCGGCGTAGAGGTTGCGACATGTGTTGGAGGAGCGTGTCTTACCTAAAGGAAGGGGCAGGCACGTCCCATCGATGTCCTGGTCCATCTGTGTCCAGATATTTGTGGGCGTCGCTTTGATAGGGTAGAGTAGAAGCAGATTGGACTAGTCCTAGTTTATGCACGACAACCTTTTTGTGTCTCTCTGCGATGCGGAACGTTTATTGGGGAAGGTGCAGTGCATTTTGGATCACGAGTGTGCGCTCGCTGCGTGCGTCGATCGCCCGCACTAGGCAAATGGGGAAAGCGTAGTGTTCAATCACTGCTTGCGCCCGATGCCTGAGTCGGCCTCCCGGCCCTTCTTGTCGATGTCCGCAATGTCGCTGTTTCTCCACCACTTATTGTCCGCCTTATCGACGGTGAGAACAAAAGGCTACGCGTAGGCGGCTTGGGCCCGTCCAGGGGCTGCCAGGTGATGGCGGATCTAGCGCGCAAATATCATTCTGGAGCGCCTCTGCGTCCGTTCGTGCTTTCGCACAAGCCGCCACCGCTACATGAACCTGATATGCATGGCCATGTGTCACCCTAGAACCCTATAGTATACCGGCCTCTGCCAATCTTTTGTCGTCTGTCTTGCTTCTCCAGATATCGACCCCCAATTGTCTTTCCCCCTCTCCCCCCTCTGCTTCCTCACCACGTCGCACTCCAAACGGCCACAGTCTCTGCATTTCTGCCCCGGATTCCTACCCCAGGATCGCACGACTCTCGAACGAGGACACGGACACGCCCACACGCCCACACGCAAGCCGCCCAAGCCCATCGTCACGGTCATGGGGAGCATCCGCATCCCGAACTTCCCGGCGTTTTGCTGCCCACACTTCGAATTACGGTGCAACGCCCACTGCCACTCCGTCACGCTCTCGTCCGAGAAGTGGGCCCTCGCGAACCCCCTCTTCCTCGATGCGGACGAAGAGTCTCGCCTGCGCGGCGCACGGCTCGGCCTGCTGGCGGCGCTCTGCTTTCCCGCATGCGACGCGGGCCAGCTTCTGTCGATCGCCAAGTTCCTGATCATCCTGGTGCATTGGACGGACCGGCCGCGGTCGCTGTACGCAGACGAGGAGATCTTCGACCCGTGAGTGTTCCTTTGTTTCGTCTTGAGCATCCCGTCCCCCCCCTCCATTGGTCTCGCGCCTACGCCGGCCATCACGCTACAAAGCCGCACCAAGTCCTCCATGCCCTCGCGTCAAGTTTGATTGACCACTGATCTTTGCCCGTCCTTTAGGATATGGACACGGTCCTTCCGCCCGACTACCCGCCGCGACTGGCAAAAACGCTTCCAGCGGCATCTGGCGGCATTCCGCCTCGGCCAGGCGATCACCACTCGGGACGCGGCGGACGGGGTTGTTCCAGATCTCGAGTCGTACATGTCAACCCGGCGCGATGCGGTCGGTATCAAGATGCTCCTCGATCTGGTCATCTACGCCGGGGGACTGTGCATACCGCCCCAAATCTACGAGCACCATACCTTACGACGACTCCGGCAAGACGCCGGTAATATCATTGCATGGGCAACCGTACGTCGCGCTTGCGCACCGTCCACTGGCAGTCGACGTAATTCTCGGCTGACTCAAATCACTATGCAGGACATCGCGGCCTACGCGCAGCATCCGCACACGTCAAATCTCGTCGTCGTCCTCATGACGGAGCGGAAATTTGCCCCGCAGGGCGCAGTGCACTTCGCCGGCAACCTCATCAAGCAGACCGTCTGCACCTTCCTCGAGAACGAAGCGCAAGTGCCCGTTTTCGGCGACTGGGACGGCGACGTGCGCGCGTACGTGCGCGGCCTGCGCGACTGCGTCGTCGGGTCGCTGCACTGGCTTTACGAGACGGACAGGTTCTTCGGGGATGCCGGCGAGGATGTCCGGTCTTCCGGTTGGGTCTTCGTTTCATGACGGCCACCGTTACCGTTGCCAGGCTCACGTACACGTACACCGACCGCTTTCACGATTATTTCACGCTGACGTCGCTGTTATGAACTCGCTTTCGTATATCTGGACTAAACATATTGCATATTCGTTCGCACGCACTCTCACCCCCCCAGGGCCAGAGGGGTTAGACTACTATCACGCATTGATTTGCTAACATCATTAGCGTCACGATATCTATTACGCATAACTCAGCATCGCATAGTCTCATCCTGCTCATAACGTCTCCCCGCTCGTCGTACCACTCCTCATAAGTACTGTCTTCATAGTCGCATTTTTGTACATCGCCCATAGATACGCATTTGGCTCCGAGTTGGTGGTATGATCGAAATGAATTTTGTAGGATTTCTCATGAGGCTTCTCATCTCTACGTATCATCTTTCTATTAATCGTCAGTCACTCTCCTGCTTGCATACGAGACCATGCCATTTTAACTGGAGTTCAATGTTCAGTATTTGTCGTCTTTTCTGTTCTAGTCATCCACGGTCTTAAATTGAACTTGCTACTAGTTGACCACATAGCGCCCGCCAGATGGATGAGAAAACTACGCCCGAAATGGGTCGATGCGTACTTGAGTACTGTACTGTGAATGACTTGATAATATGACATCGTTCCAAACCGTTCTTCAAGCTTCACCAACGACCCTGGACGCGGAGTCCCCCCCTCCCCCGATCCCAAGTATTGACACCTTGTCCACCGACTTTAACTCATCTGCTGTATTATCACCGCTCTCGGCTCGTTCAGAAGACCTTTCATTGACGTAAGCTCGTTGTCGCTGGAAGCTGAGCAGTGCTGATTGGCACCATTCGCAGGAGCGTGGTGGAAAGAAGCCGAGCCATGTCGTCTTCCAGGTCAACCACGCCTTCCCACCGCAAAATGAACTCGAATATATCTTCTTCTCGTTCAACCAGCACCTACGGCCAGCTTATCGAGAGGCCATTCCGTCTCCCGTCAGTGCTGTCCGAACATTCGACAATGCAACATAGTCCCTCTTCCATGTCCCCATCGACCTCATCACAGTCTCAAACCAGCACACAATCACACTCGCCCACCCGATCTTATGTGCCACAATCAGTCTCACCACACCCGGAATCTCCCCTCAGCGACGCCTTCGACCCCATCCGCGACCAGGTCGCGCACACCATTGTCCTGCGTGCGCTCAGGAAGGCCGAGGTCGTCGACGGCACGAAGGTCGGCGTCGTCCTCACCCTCCCCCACCAGGACGGCGAGCAGTTCCTCAAAGCCGTCGCGTCGCGCCTGAAGCGCGCGATGCTCCCCAAGCAGGAGTCCTACCTCTTCGTCCTCGCGCTCCCCCTGCCCGGGCTCAGCCCGATGCTCATCTGCAGCCCGTCCGAGGAGCTCGCCGAGCGCGCGGGGCTCGTCGTGAGCTCCAAGTTCATGGCGCGCATCGAGCGGCACGAGCTGCGGCACGGGCGCTGGGGCGCGCTCGTGCGCGACCTGTGCGGCACGGCGTACGACGACGAGGCCGCGTTCTGGGACGCCGCGCGCAAGGCCGCGCGCCGGCCCATCGACCCGCTCGTCCCCCCGCCCGGGTCGCGCGGCATCGGGCAGGTGCTCAAGGACGCGCGCGCGCGGCTGCAGCGCATCACGCCGCAGCAGGCGTACGAGGAGCTGCGGGACCCGGCGGCGCCGTGGCCGGTCGTGCTCGTCGACATCCGCCCGGAGGCGCAGCGGCGGGCGTGCGGGGCCGTCGCGGGCGCGCTGGTCGTCGAGCGGAACGTGCTCGAGTGGCGGTTCGACCCGCGGTGTGCGGCGCGGTTGCCCATCGCGGACCGCTACGACCTCCGGGTCATCGTCTTCTGCCAGGAGAGCTACACGTCGTCGCTCGCGGCCGCTTCGCTGCACGACCTCGGGATGCTGAACGCGACGGATATGATTGGCGGGTACGCGGCGTGGAAAGGCGCGGGCTTGCCTGACGAGGTGGAGATTTCGTCGACCGCCCCACCCACAGAGGGCAGGATCTCTGTTCCCGTTGAGGAGGATTAACCGTGTCTGTGTCGGGTCGATGTGCGTACTTCCCCTCCTGTAGTGTACTGATATGAAACGACCGTCTGTAGATTTTTGTGTACACGTTATTGCAGTTTTATGCCGTAATCTGAATCCCTGGTACAGCTTTCGTGGTCGTTGTCCTAGTTCACGCTTGCACTTATATTGATGTACGAGAGCCTGAGATCAAGGCTATGTAAAGATAGACACAGTCGTTGTTCTATATCAATATCTGCGATGTAATCAACCCTACCAGGGCCGTAGACTCGCTCAATATTCGGTGGTTCTGTCCCCTACAGGTCGACGTGATAGGCAATTAATACTTTAGCTTAGAAGAGTTATGAGGGGTCACCCACCAAGCCTTTCCTCAGCAGCTCACGTAAGCCGACCGAATAGCGGTCCTGCCTTGGTCGGTGCAACCGTCCCCGTACCCTTGGAAAACCTGCGATTTGGAGGTGCAGCCATCCTACAAAGATCCGAGCATGTCAACCACGTGCGCTCCCGCATCGAAAAGTGTGTGACCGGTATCTCAACTCACCTCATTGTGGAGGGTCCACCGCTGGTTGCCAATCTGGCTGACTTGGACCGAGGCCCAGTCTACAGGAGTTGTGGGTGAGGACGAGGCATGCCCAGAGCGTAGATATGGTGAAATAAGGCACCTCCGGGCGGGTCGACACAGGAGTTGCACTGGACGTTCTGGTAGTCCTCGGAGGCCGCACCAGGGCAGCCCAGCTGCGTGTAGAACTGGACCCTAGCGGCCGAAGCGAGGCCCGCATAGACGGCAAGAGCAACGAAGACGGTGGAGAATTGCATGTCTAGTCCCAAAGGTCGTCAATGAGCATAGGCAGCGGCAAGAAGGGGAGGAAATTACCTAGTACTGGGCGGAGAAAGCGGTTTATGAATCGACTTGAAGGGTGTTGGTGGGATGAGGTTACTCAAAAAATCTCGCTGCCTTATATACACCCTGTGCCACGGTAAACGGCATCTGAGACGTGAAAGAAAGTCAGATGAGTGGTTTACATCACTGCGAGCGGTACGGCCGAAGCTCAACAGGTGGGCAACTACGGTGGAAGTGTGGGCTCACTACATGGTGGGGTATACGTACGAGGCAAGTCGGTCGAAAAGAAGTGACCGTGCAGGTGCAACCCCAGACAGTTAACACCCAACCCCAGACAGCAAACACCCAACAAGGTAGGTGAATCCACCGTGGTGGCGAATTGTGTTTGCATGGGGCACATTCGGGCTCCATAAAGGTCAGCGCTGGCGACGGCGACGGTGGGCGTGATCATGGTTCAATCAAAATAGGCGACGACGTGTCTACGAAGAAATTGAAGTCATGCCAAAAGCGAATAATTCGAGTCATGGGGAAAATCGCACCATATCCAAGCTTGCGAACTCAAGTTTGGTGGGTCGTACGGAGGGCCGAGTTGGAGGGGGTATTGCCAGCGACGGCTCTGGCAAGTTCAAGTCCGCCGAACGAATTAT
Organism: Ganoderma lingzhi; assembly: GCA_026283605.1. NCBI lineage: Eukaryota > Fungi > Basidiomycota > Agaricomycetes > Polyporales > Polyporaceae > Ganoderma > Ganoderma lingzhi. Next base: position 46,059 of record JAPJYM010000022.1, on the reverse strand, counting down.
CCCGAAATAAGCGGATGGATTTGCGATACGTATTCAGTGCCATGAGTCTCAAGATGAAGCTTAAGTCTGGGGTTGGGCCCGATTCACACCTCTTCCTCCATGGATAGTGATCTGAGTAAGAGCTCAGAACTCAAGCTTCAAGAGCCCGCACGCCGAGGCGCCTAGAGAGCTGAGAGGCGCCTGGCAGTGCCGAGGAAGGCGCCTGTCGACTCGGCTCAGGTCGAAAGATCAGATCAGTTCGCTGATGTACTTTTGAACCGGATCGCTTGAATTAGATCCGTACCACGTGATAGGACGCGGCAGCAGAGTCAGTGTCACTGCAAAACTCGGCACCTTTGAGACCTCCGCCCGACCTCCGTTAAGTTCTCTGCTTGTCGAATACCGAGCATTCATCCAGGGATGTAGGGAATGTTTTAAATATTGACGTTCAGCTCTTGTCTGGCACAGAGCTGAGTCCTATGACGTCAGTGAAACATGCACGAAAAGGACTGATGTATCCCCCGCTTCGAAGGGGGCACAGTGCCCATCTATTAGAGAATCACCTACTGTATCTCACCCGCCCAAGATTGTGAGTCAATCTACGGGCACTCATAAAACATCCCAGTCCTCCCTCTTGAAGTCGAAGAACCCGACGGGAGGTGGGTACCGGTGGACAGTCTGAATCCGGCATGATCGCTGCACACTGTAACCATTAACCCTCGCGATACTCTACAAGCGTACACCCCACTGAAGATCCCGTGTCACGAGTCTCAAAGCCCGGACCCAGCAACCAAGCATATATCCTATGCCCCCGTGTTGGCGATACGAGTGTCGCGGTCGGCCGCGGTCGTGCACGCGATGCTCGTTCCGGGAGACAGCACCAGCGGGAGTGCGGCACAGCTGCCAAGGCCGGACGAGTATTAGATCTTGCTTCTAGGCACGACGTACGTAGGACTTTCGATGTAAATACTCACATCAAGCCGGCGTTGCACGGGAACGTGACGAAGCGGCCGTTCGCACACTGCGCGAACTGGGTGCCGACACACGCGTTCTCGCCCGACGTGCACGGCGAGTTCGCGTTCAGGGCCGCGAACTTTGCGCTGGAGAGAGAGGTTCGCTCGGTCAGCCAATTTTCGTGATATCATCGCGGACACCGTGACAACCAGCAGCGACGTCGATCACGGTGGTCGGGAGACGTACTTCAGGTTCTTCGCGTCGATCCCATTCTGGCGAGTGAACGCAGCGCGGGGAACGTTGAGCGGGCCGGCGGAGACGGCCGCGGCGAAAGCGATGGTGGCGACGACAGCAGAGAACTTCATGGTGAAGGCCGTGAAAAAGGAAGGGGCGGTCTACGCGAGTAGAAACGAACGAAAAAGGGAGAAGGTTGTAGAGAATGTGCAGGGGACCCCAGGTCGCTGGAGAGACCTTGCCCTGCTGCCCCGCAGCTTTTATAACTCACCGGAGTCGCCGTCAAGTCACTGCAGCAAGTCGGGGTCCCGCGAACCCGTTCCTGTTTGCCAGTGGAGGATCACAGTGGATGACTATCCATGATCTCGACGACAAATTTTCCTGGTTTTTGCCGAGATGGCCGATTCGAGATCCTGAGACCGACGTCCGTAGACACATCGATCCAAAATTGATGCTCGATGGTGAAACACGTCTGCAGATGCCTCGCTTAGAGGCGTAAACGACTCGAAAGAAGAGTTGGCCTTACAAATGATGGTGGCATTGATGAACTCCAGATTGGGTGCTGATATAATATCAGAAAGAAGACTATCATAGACGCTCACCGGAAAACTCGGCGTCGTTGTCTAGCGCCCAAGATCTCCCGGCCAGTTAAAGCTCCGCTGATGGGTTTACGGCGACTCTAAACCCGCAGAGTCTTATGGATAGTCATCCAGTATGTCATGATTCGACGACATTTGTCCTGGTTTTGATGGCGAGATGGCATCGATCCAATTGATTCTGATGGATCAAGGGACTCGGGATTGCCGTGCGTGATTGGCCAAGGAGAAGAAGGCCGAAAGCGTGAGCAAGCGTTGAGTATGCGGCACAGCCGCATTCGACACGCGATATCACTTCATCGAGCATCGAGTTCGGAATCACTTGCAAGGGACAAGGACAGGAAGCCAGTGTAGTTTCGTCACCGTCGCGGCTCCATATTCAACGTTCAACTCTCGCGACATATTCACATTCATATTCCCGGTCTCATCATTTCTGTTCATGGCATTCAACGTTTCAGTTGAAACCCGCCGGCTTCGTACGCGTCTTACATTGACAAAGAGCTCACAGCAATAAGTATCGATATCAATGCAGTCGCCATGCAGCCTTGCTCAGCTCCGTCCATCCTGCCTACTCAAGCCGTCAATCCGACAATCACAGCCACTACAGCATCCTCGTGTCCACTGGCACCTTCCCGTCCTGCGCGTGGTGCCCTTGATCACTGACACTAGCACTGTCCAGACTCGGACTGTCACCGACTTCCTTATCGCAGACTCGGAGCTCAGGCTCTTCGTTCTGCTTGCTCGATGGGCGGGAGGGCGCAGGGCTCGGTGCGGCCACCCCGCTCGGCTGCGTCGCGACCGCCCCCTGCGTCGGGGCGTCCGAGTCCGAGTCCGAGTCCGACTCGGAGTCCGAGGGCGCTAGCGCGGTCGTGACCACCGCGCCCGCGACCAGCGCCGTGACACCCAGCACGGCCCCGCCCACCCCGTGCGCGACGTCGGCCAAGGCGCGCATGCCGCCCTCCGCGCCGCGGGAGACGTTGTTGGCCACAGTCGAGAGCTTTGCGGATGCGGACACAGAAATGTCGCGGATGCGCTGGGCGGTGCGCGTGCCGTCCTCGCGGAGGGAGCGCGCCACTTCATCCGCGGCGCGCCGAGGCCGGCCTTGAGCAGCCCGTGCTCGACCAGGACGAGCTCGAGCTCGTTTTGGAGCGGGGTGAGGTCGGAGGGAGCGTCTGCGTCGGCTTCGGGGAGGACGATTGCGACGAAGCTGGTGGTAGTGGTGCCAGTGGCCATGGGTAGACGAGCAGATCGGCCTGTCAGAGTTGGCGGGGCCGGGGGTATGATGCATGCTACTCACTCACCCTTGGCTGGTCCCCTCCGACACCGACACCGACACCGACACCGGCTTGAAGACGTACGTCCGGGAGTCGTTGGCGAGGGTTCCGAACAACGTGTCCTTGTAGAGCGGGAACGCAGACTTGCCGACCGTCAAGGCGAGCACCGGCTCTTCCTCCTTCTCGGACTCGGACTCGGGCGCCACCACGACCAATTGCAAGGAGAGCGTCCCCTCGGACAGTATCGCGATCTCCTCGCCGAGAAGCTGGGCGGCGATGCACCGAGGGATCTCCACCAGAGAACCCTCCGTCCCACTGCACAGCACAGGTCACGCGTGGCGAGCGGGAAGGAGAAGAAGAAGGAGAAGGAGAATAGGAATAGGAATAGGGATGAGCGATGTGTAGCCAAATACAAAACACACGCGAACGAGCCCTACACCTACAGAGCAAACGCATCCCTGACGTGCTGCGCCGCGCGGTGTTGCCCCCCCGCCCCCTCCTCTCCCTCTCCCTCTCCCTCTCCCGTGCTCGCGGCGCCTCCCGGGCCGCCGGGCTGCAGCAGCCCGTGGGCGATCAGGACCTGCTCGAACTTGGTCTGGAGCGCGGACAGACGCGAGCCGTCCTCCTCGACGCCCGCCGGGAGCGCGATCTTCACGAACCTGTCCGCCCGACGCACCCACCCCCCCCCCCAAAAAGTGAGCGATGCTGGCTTTGGCGTGCTACCCGTAATAAGCAACGATTGAGATGAACGCACCCGCCCTGGACGCCCTCGATCTCCGGGCTGAACACGTACGCCCTCGGGTCGCCCTCGAGCGTCCCGAACGGGGTGTCGTGGTGGAGTGAGAACCCCGCGCTCCCGACGGTGAGCATCAGGTCGTGCTTGGAGCCCGCTGGGGCCGGCAGGAGGTTGAGGTCTCCTGCGCCGAGGGTGACGCTCGATTGACCGAGGACGTGGTGCGCGGTCGCGCCTGGGATGCTGACTAGCGTCTCGTTCATGATGATGGAGGATGGTGTGCGCGTGAAGTGGGTGGAGGTGTATGGATGGGTGTAGGTGGAAAGAGGTAGACGCTGAGGGTGGTGGATCCGCCAGTGGAGAGTCAGCCTCTGGTTGCGTCATTGGCTCATGTAACCCTAATTTGGGTCCCTCGCTCGAGCGCTCGCAACTACTTTGAGGACGGAAGGAGGTATGGGATAGTCTTGCTATCAGAACGTGTACACCTCTAGATCAACGTAACCCTCATCCCCGGACTGCAGAAGGACATCATCAGCACGCCAGCCTCGTAAACGTAAAGGTACACCTGAGCTAGGACGCACCCTCATCCCAACCAGCCGATCCTGGTCGATCATGAACCCCGTATAATCCGACACGTCGCGCACGCCCTTCCTCGTCGTCACCGCGTACGGCAGCCGGCTGACCACCGGGTACCGGAACACGGCCTCCGGGTCCGTCGTGGTCTCCCCGTCCACAACCTGGTACCTCGCGCCCCCGTCTCCTCCCAGCGCCCTTGCCCGAGGTGTCGACGGGGTCGTCCAGCCGCCTCGGGTGCACGTTGAAGTCGACCATGAGCATCACCATCTCCCCGCCCTCGTCCGCCTCGTGCAGCGGGATGGGCGGGAACATGACGCGCTGCCCGTGGACGTACCTATGTAGCAAAACGCGTGAACAAATGCGTGCGACCGGGCGCTGCCGCGAGACGTCCGTCTCCGAATTCGAGCCGCTTGAGTGAGAGAAGTGAGGAGGGAGAGGACGCACCTCAGCCACTGGAAATGCGCGATCCAATCCACGAAGCGCGTGTTGTCCGGGCCCCAGTCGTCCCACTGCCTCTCGATCGCCTTCACCTTCTCGCCAGAGTCGGTGCCGGTGCCGGTGCTGGGAGGAACGTGCGACAGCAAGTATCGATTGTGCAGGAAGAGGTAGAAGCTGCGGGACGGGTCGCCGTAGAAGAGCGACATCATGTGAACGCGCGCGTCGCGCTCGGTTTCGAAAAGTCGCCCCGGCGTGGGATTGGCGACGGTCGGGGCGGCGTGGGTGAGGAACCGCCGCAGGGTCACTCCAGGCGCGGTCGGAGGCAAGCTGAGCGTCGCAATGTGGGTTGGGAGTAGGCGATGGCCGATGGAGGGGGACTGTGGGGTGTTGGAGTTGGAGGACGCGTTGTCAATGTCATTTTCGTCGGCGTCGCTGAACGTGTAAAGCTCAATCGAGCCGCAGCCGGTCGTGACGGTGATCATGTAGGCGCGATTTGAGATGAACGCGAAGTCGTACGCGCCTGTCGGCAAGTCGAAACCGATGCAATTCTGAATGACGGTCGGGATGAGCCGAATGTATCAACGCTGGACGAGCCGACGAGCACTCACAACGGCGATCCTACCGGTCCTCCAGTTCCATATGATGAGGCCAGGGCCGTGTACCCAGAAGAACGCGCCGACGACGTCGTCCACAATCTGAACGAACGAGTTTCCGACCTGGAATGGGACGGGTGCTTGGAGCTGCGGAACGCGAGCTTTGGGGTGCGGCTTATTCTCGCTGATGGTCCGTAGGAGGATGGTGAAGCTTAACCCAACGAGATGACTTTAGAACCCTGTCAGCCTGGCAGAGAAGGCGAAAGAAACGCTACATGGCCGCATGATCTTCTTCGAAGCGTCGGAGATAACGGAGATGGGGTTTGACACCGAATCATGCTCGCGGGGTGTGTGTGGACGCTTTGACGGAATTGAAGGTGACTTACCTCGCAACGTCGTCCGCAATGACCAGCGCCATGAGATCCTGCGACGGATCAATTGCAAAGTCCCGCATCCGCACTCCCAAGTCATCTCTCTCGATCGTCCGAGCCTCGTTGGTGGTTGTGGGTAACCAGGTGAGTTGAAGGTGCCGTGAGCCCGAGAAGTCGTTTCCCATCGACGAGGCGAAGACGCCGTCAACGAGCTCGTACGCCTGACATAGTGCCGGAGCGGCGACGGGCGTAATCTGTGTCCAATTGAGGTATCGCCACTTTGCGCGCCGTTGGAGGAGGAGCTTGAGGCGTTCCGAGGTGGGTAGGTGCAACCAACGCCTTCTACGAGCCCGTCCGCTCCAAGTTCGATGAGGTATTGGAGTTCGAGAGATTCTTTGATGGATTGACGCAGCGTTTTGCAGACCTAAAATGACATGATGGGGATGAGACGAGGACGCCATTCTATTTCTGACGAATTACTTACTTGGGTACAACGCACAAGCGTCCTGTGGTCCAGATACTTGAAACACTCGAGAAGTAACTCCCCAGGCAGATCAAAAAAGCTGGTTGGGACTGGAGCCATGACCGATCCGATCAACAGTAGTGAGTAAACAAGCACCGCTTGGTTGCTGAGCGTTTGAATCTCTGCTCGAAATTGATCAAATGGTGCCTACTGTATCGCTCTCGACACAGCTACACACTGAGCTCAAGCCCTGCGCGCAGGCTGATATGGAGATCAGGAGAGCGGTGTCGCACACTACAGAGACAGTTGCCAATGGTGCTAGCGGTTGGTGACTTGTGATAAGGACAGAAGCTCTTGGCGCGAGGCCCAGGAATCGATCCCACGGTCATCGTGCACCTGACAGTCTATCGACCTGCTTCGGGTCTTATGCGACGATAAGTACTCTCCCTTTTCTCCTCCCCCTTTCAAAGTGCTCAGTCATTTCATCCTCTGCAAGGACATTTTGCTGCTGCCTCGAGGGCCGAACCGATGTTTGTCCAACGTCAGATCACTCGTCGAAATCGCAGGACCATGGCAACCAGACCTTGACTCAAGCAAACTAACCCCAAGAATCATGGTATCGGCGGTCAGCGTTCATAGTCTCTATCTGAGCAGACGGCAATCAGCTTCCACGCAGGACCACCGAGCGTCCTTCGGCAGACCCACGTTATCATTCCCTGCCATTTTGTATTTAAGTATGATCAGCAGGGTGGCACCTCTGTCGATTGCGTTTCAAGGTTCCCGTTCCTCCCCCTTCACTCTCTTATAGTTCAGCTGGGAGCGATGTCCGCGAAAGAGTCTTCTATGGTTGACTCGGAGAAGAACGACAGTACGGCCGCGAATGGGGTCCTAGACGATGAGAGGGAGTTGGCGCGCATGGGATACAAGCAAGAACTCAAGTGCGTATACCATTGCCATCGTCGTCTTCCATCTCGAATCCTAACGAAGAGCGGCGCGGGATAGGCGTGATTTGACGCTGATGCAGGCAAGTGTTTGTGCTTGGTGGTAGTTGGTGGTCTTCTTCCGGGCACTCACGCGAGCTTTGCAATTGATGTCGCCCCGGGCCAATCTCGAGCTCAGAATTTCGGTGTGTCCTTCTCGATCATCAGTGTCATAACCGGCATTCCTTCTCTGTTCCTGTTTGGCTTGGTACGTGCGGACCCCGTACAGACGCAAGCTGAGACTCAAATTGCGTGATCGTCTAGAACACAGGAGGACCGGCTGTGATGGTTTGGGGGTTAGTTGTGGTTTGTGAGTTCTTCCGTTAACCTCCCAACACTATGTATGGATCATCGAGCAAGCTTCCCAGCCTTCTTCACTTGCATGGTCGGTTTGGCCATGGGCGAGGTATGCAGTGCGCATCCCACAAGCGGTGGCCCGTATTTTTGGGCAGCCATGCTCTCCGACCCACAACATGCCGCTTTCGCATCCTGGGTAACGGGCTGGTTCAACCTTCTCGGGCAGGTCGCCGTCACCACCGGCATCAGGTATGGATTCCCCCCCCTTTGATGCAAGCCCGCAATTGCTCGTTATTCATCGTGGAACAAGTTTCGCAGCGGCCAACTTCATCTCGACGCTCGCGACCTTCGGCACCTCCTTCGTTCCCGAGCCGCGCATCACGATTGGCATCTACGCCGGGGTCCTCATTTGCCAGGGGCTCATCAACACGTTCGGCGTGCACCTGCTCAAGCACATCAACAACATCTCCATCTGGTGGCATGCCGTCGGGACGACCGCCGTGGTCGTCGCCATCCTCGCCGCCGCGCCGACGCACCAGTCCGCCAAGTTCGTCTTCGCGACGTTCATCGACAACACCGGCGTCGACGGCGTCGGCTGGGGAGACCGCGCGAGCCACGCGTACGTCGTCGTCATCGGCATCCTCACGGCGCAGTACACCCTGACAGGTGAGCCTCAGCTCGCCTCATCCTCCCATTTCCCCCTGGTGGTCCGAGACCGAATAAGAACGATGGCGCTGACGCGGAAGGCGCACAGGGTTCGACGCCAGCGCGCATGTGAGTGCCACATCAGCCATACGCAGGCCGAACCGAACTATCTGAAGACTGACAGCAGGCCGGGGTGGCCAGATGACCGAAGAGACGCACAACGCGGCCACGGCGGGCTCGATAGGCATCATCATGGCCATCGGGGTCTCCGCCGTCCTCGGCCTGTTCCTCCTCCTCGGCCTCCTCTTCTCGATCCAGGACCTCGACCGCACAGTGAACTCGCCCACCGGCCAGCCCGTCGCGCAGATCTTCTTGGATACGGTGGGCGAGAGGGGCGCGATCGTTCTCATGGTGCGTACCACGCCGCGGCGTCTCGATTTTTTCAGCGCGAGCGGAGCGTGACGGAGAGACTCACGCACGGCGACGCGCCGTTCGGCAGGTGATCGTCATCGGCGCGATGTTCTTCTGCGGGACGTTCTCGATCACGTCCAACAGCCGCATGATGTACGCGTTCGCGCGCGACGGCGCGATCCCGGGGCACGCGTTCTTCCACAGGGTGGACAAGAAGACCAAGTCGCCCATCAGGACCGGTACGTCCCGACCCCCCCCCTCTCCGCCGCCGCACGGCTCGCGCTCCGAGTCGCTCATCGCTGACAGCAAAACGCGCATGTAAGTCTGGCTGGCGTGCACACTCAGCTTCATCCTGGGCCTCCCGAGTCTGGGGAGCGCGGTCGCCTTCTCGGCCGCGACGAGCATCGCCACCATCGGACTGTACATCTCCTACGGTGCGCGCTTTCCCCGCAGGCCCCAGGACAGGGTCCTTACCGCCCATCTTCCGGCCTCCCTACTTACTGTCACAATACCCCAGGCATCCCGATCGCGCTGCGCGTCCGGTACGGCAAGCGCTTCAAGCGCGGGCCGTTCCACCTCGGCCCGCTGTCGTACCCCGTCGCGATCGTCTCGTGCCTGTGGATCGTCTTCATCGCCGTCGCCTTCGTCCTGCCGCAGGAGAACCCGGTCAACTCGCAGACGCTCAACTACGCCGTCGTCGCCGTCGGCATCGTCGCCGCGTACGCGCTCGGGTTCTGGCTCGTCAGCGCGCGCAGGTGGTTCACCGGGCCCATCAAGCAGATCACAGATCACGAATACGAGTCTCAGTCTCGGCGAGCATAGCAGCCTATGGGTGGTTGTTGCTGATCGGCTAATGATGTTAATGCGCGGGTGCAGCGGAGACTCGGGCGGGCGGCGTCGATGATGTTGACATGATTGGCGTGGAGTCGGAGAACGCGAAGGGGGGACGGAAACGATCCAGGTTTCGAGGATCGTAAATAGCGGCGGGAGGTAGACCGACCGATCTTTGTGCTGGGGAGTGGAATTGTTATTGTTGTTGTGAGCCGTTTACAAAATGTCAATTCTGGAAACCATGGATGCGATCTAACGCGATGGATCTAGACACCGGCACACCCACATTGCCATTGCCGTCGATGGAAGAGGGATGGGCGTGACAAAAAATTATCATCTGTCGCATGGACCAGTCTTCGCACAGGTGCCCGTACGTTTGATCTTCAGCATCCAGCTAGCAGTGTCAGATTTGGACTGTGTCCTTTTTGAACGGGCTAACGTACAAAGCAAACGCTACTAAGCGGACCCGCAAGGAAGTAAATAAGGGGCATAAACTGAGAGCTAGCCACGGGGCGGGAGGCTACAACGCAACCACTGGCAGTCTGAAACCGAAACCTGAGGAACAACGCCAACAACAGAGACTTGGAACATATAAAGCTCTCACACGCGCAGCAAAACCATGTCCTCGAGCTCTTGAGCTATCCCGACACGTCTGTCGTGGTCGTGCTCGGACTTAAAGTTACAGTACGACTTGCGGGTGCCGGTCTTGTAAAAAATCATCGAAGTCGAACGCACGCGTTCAGCACCGTCTCAAGCCGTCTTCCCCTTCCCCTTCGCTCCTCCCACCCCGATCCCGATCCCGAGCACGAACGCCGCGCGGATCGCGCCAACCGCCGCGTTCCCCACCAGGTTCTGCCACTCCCCACCCCGCCACGCGCCGGGGTCCGCCGCGCGCCCCTCCAGAACCAGCTTCCGCGCCATCGCCGCCGTCATGGCGACATCCAGGACGAGCGTGCTCCCCTGCAGCGCCCTCCAGACCGCCACGTCGTCGGGCCGCGCGCGCAGCAGGCCCACTTGCAGGCAGCCGAGCATCGCGAAGAAGCCCGCCAGGAAGTCGAGCAGGAGCGCCGTCACTGCCGTCTCGGGGCCGGGAGGGACGCCGGCGGATGCGGAAGGCGAGAGACCGGCGACGACGGCGTTTTTGGCGAAGAGGTGGGTGGCGACGCCCAGGACGCAGAAGAACGGGTCGATGAGGGTGAACACGATGCGATAAAACGAAGAGATGGGCCCCGAGCCTGAGGATGTCATTTTGGCTGGCCGCTGTAGCCTGTAGGCAGGACTTGGGAGTGCGGGGCTATGTCCGGTCGCAGGGCACTGGCAGGCGTAGGGTCGAAAGGTGTCGAGGGCACGATGTGGGTTGCGCTCGAGCTTGGGATGGCTTCGTTTCGTGCTCTCTTACTTATATGTAACCCGTGCGAAGCGAAGATGATCGACAGGTCTAAGCCGAGATACTAGTACTCAGAGCGCTATTGAACGTTTGAACGCCGCCGTCTGATCATTACAATTTACAGGAGTCAGATACACTGCATGTGCATTGTGCAAAGCTACCCACCTTGTCTCCCGCCTCTGCGGCCGTCTTGAGCTTGTAACCCGAGTGAATCTTCGCGTAAGAACCTTCCTCCTCCTCGAGTCTAGGACTACGAAACGGAAGGCTCACCGCGACGGGAACCACAATATTATCCAGGTTGCCTCCGAGTCGGACGGGCCGAGAGTCTAAGCCCAGCAGAGTCATCAATATTCAATGACCACCCGGCTCCGAGCCTCCGACAGCTTGCTACTTACGGACGTACGGATTGAATGGAATTCATGACTCGATGGGTTTCCAAGTTTGGTTGTAAGAAGAGAGTCATCTCACAAAATATTTCGATAATATTGCCAGAGTTTCAAATTTCAACTCTCAATCAATTGCAACAACTGCGCTGACAAGAGCAACGTTATGTATGACCTCGTCCACAGGGAGCCCCATGGACCACACGGTGTGGCACGACAACCCACCAAGACCAAGACCAAGTGGCAGCAAATCCGAGTCTTCGAGGCCACCGAGCTGAGACTCGATCGGGCGGCAGACATAACTTGACCCAGCTGCTTTCGATTTATGATGTACGACAGAGGTCCACCAGCCCGGGCATACCGTAGGTACTGTACATGTACATCTACAGAGAGGTCCACATCAAAAGCGTTGGCGCATGACTACGCATGTAGTAAGTACTACGTGCGCATGTGAGTGCCGTACAGACAACCGGGCGCCGCTGACATTACATCTCAGCACCAGTACTGTGCACAACAAGCGAGGGAGGGAGGGGGAGGAAAGCGAGTAAGTATGACGAGTAGCAAGGGTACGCCGGTACAGTATGAGGAAGGATCCATAGAAAGCAACGCTCAAGTTAACGACCGAAGGTCCCCAGGCACAAGAGGAACCAATGTCAGGGGGATAAGTTACGATACACGGTCCTTGTACACGTACGCAGGGGAGCCGGGGGAGGAGTAAGTGTAAGAGGGAGAGCGGGAGAGGTCAGAAGTCCGTCATCGTCCACGGGCCAAAAAAAAAAAAATCGAGCGGTAGCGCACCGCCGAGCACCGAAGCGCGGCGGCGTCAAGACGACATTTGTAACCGTGCGGGGGGTAAGTTCGTCGACACCAGAAACCAGAAGACGACGAACCCCAAAAAGAAAGAGGACCGAATGCCGAATGTACGACTAGCTGGCAGCGCAAAGTGTAAAGTAGACGAAGAAAGTCAATAAATAAGGTACGTAGTTTTAGGAGAGAAAATAGTTCGGCGCCCGCCCGCCTTGGTTGCTGTTCTTGTTCTCCGTGGAACCGAAGAACGCGCCTGGATGGGCAGGTGGCAGGTGGCAAGCGCACCCGGGAGCAGGGCAAGGGGGAGAGCGAATAGGGGGTGGTAGAGTAGGGAGCAACGTAGCGAGACCGTAGTCGTCAGGGCCGTCGTCTCGTTTGTCTTTCGTGCTTCGTGCTTTTCGTGCTTCGTCGTCGTCGTCGTCGTCGCCACAAAACGGAGTCAGCGTCAGTGCCTCACCGACTCCCGTCCGCAGTGCGTTTTCGTCGCATGTGGGGGGGGGGCACCGACCGGGCGATCAGTTGCCCACGAAGAACAGCGCCTACCGAGCAGGGGAAGAGGGGGCCGCAGTCAGTGTGAATGTAAAACGTTCAACAAGGTTTCCCATGCGCTCCGCTACGATGGGACTCACCACCTCCGAGACCGGAGCGTCTGGGTGCGCCCGGTTGTATGCGCTGACGTCCCCCGTGAGCACGAGCGCGTCGTCGGACGCGCGGTGTGCGAGGATCGTGTGCGCGTGCGAGCCGTCCGGGTTGACCCAGAGGGCTACGGTATGAACAAGACGGGTTCGAAGGAAGAATCGCTTTCTTTCAGAAAGCTACATAAGGAGATGAGACAGAGGTGACTTACGGGTGAGCTTCAACGTGTTCGCGTCCATGGTCCAAATCGCGGATTCACTTCCAGACGCGGTGGGCCGGGCGTGGGGCGGTGCTGCAGACACGGAGAAATTCGGTCAGCATTCCCGAGGTCCCGGAGGGGAGCCATGCTCGACAGGGGGGCGGCCATGTTCTCCCGAGGTTTGACAATGACAATGACACCGTATGAGAGCGAACGGGCTCCACACCCGACGCGTCGGGGCGGTGGCCGATCGTAGCGCCGTGACGACAGATACGGGCAAATAGAAATGGAGACGCGCCACGCAAGGAAGGGAAAGGAAAGGAAAGGGCGAACTCAAAAACTCACATTGGGCAACATTGCTGAGCGCGGCCGCACTATCGACACAGAGAAGATTCAAGGAAAGCAATCAGAACCCGGTAATTGAACACGAGAAGTCGCGAAGCAGTCGCAGGCGACGCTGGTGACGCACCTCGAGGAACCAGTGGCAATCGCGATGTTACCAGCCGCGCCGAGGAACGAAGGGGTCTCACTCGTGCCGTCAGTGGCCTATGTTTTTTTTTTCCATCGGCAGCCGCAGACAATGCAGCGATAAAGGGTGCGATACACCGGCGCGACGAAGAACCAGGGTTGATTTGAGTCGCTCCAGCAAAGATCAATCACGACGAACGCACTCACCGTCGCGATGTCGAAAGGCAGGGTGCCGACGGTGGTAAAGGTCACAGGCGAGCCGCTGTCTCTGCCAAGGGTGCTGTTTCGGCGTGTCATCCGGCGAGCATGACGCAACCGCAACGAGATCGGGAACACAGAAAAATCAGGTACCGCACGGGCGCTTGATCAGAAACAACGAGTGATTTGAGGGCGATGAAGACATATGGTGCTCACACGCCGGAGGACGAAAGCCGCAAGAAGCCAAGAGAGCTGTTGCCGGAGGCGGTACGGGCTTGAAGAGTACCGGTAAGGACGTCTCGACGGCTCTGGTGCCAGGCAGGAGACGAATATTTGGTGACAGGGAGATGTGGTTCGAAAAGTAAAAGAACTCACAGACGAACGCCATCGTGAGGATGCCTGAAATGAGGCCTATGACTCGGACTCGGGCTTGGGGCCGCACGCTTCGCGATGCCAGGCTCAGTGGGGGTGGCGCGCTTGAAACGGCGAGGAGCGAGGGGGGGCAGACCTGCGGCGAGGCGTTGGGCGTTGGTCCATGTCTCCGGGCTTGAACGCGCGAGGGTCTATGGCCTAATTCGACATGGGAGGCGAGCGTGGCAGGTGAGTTTGCGACCAAGAAAAAGAACGCGAAGAAGACGGCGGAGAGGAGGAGAGGCTCAGGAAGAGCATGGCGTCGGAAAGGGAGGGAGGGGGAGAAAGGAACCGTAGAGAATGGACGGGTTGGGGAAGAATTATAAGACGAAGAGAAGTTGTCGGAAGGGGAAAAAGCAAACGCTGGACAACAACAGTCCAGGACCCCCTTAACATCCCCGGACCGCGAGCGCCACAATCGGTGAGGGCACAAATCATCGGAGATCAAGCCATGGCACGAACGAACCGTGATCTAGATTCCAAATCCGGAACGCGTGCGACGTGCGAGGCTGCGTCCCGATCAGCTACTTAGCGCATCGCACGGTCGAGTTTGCCGTTGGTGACATGTCGTCGAACACCGCTCCAAAACCCCTCTCGAGGTCGACGTAGGTGTGGTGGAAAAATAGCAATGTCCCCGCCTGTCCCCGCCCCTCATTCGGCCCCTCGTCGCGCGCCCAGAGCCTGTGTCACGGTGTCCTATGGCCGGAAACTTGCCAACGTTGCGTCAATGTGTCCCGAGTAGCGCTGTGAATTGGAGGTAAGTGGTGTTCCTAGAATGAAGACGACTCCGGGGTGTCGAGGTAAGCTCCGACTAGAAGGCCCGGCTTAAGTCATGGATCCATGGACATTCCATAGGCACGACCGGTCGTGGGAGGGAAGGTTCGAGAGCAAGGCGATAGTTATCGCGCGTGCCCCGAAGAAGCTGGTACATGAGGCATACATCTTGCATGCCATGGGCCACGGCCATTCGCCATTGAAAGATTTTAGGAAACAGGACTTGTTGGTGCGAACCTATGGGTCAAGGGAAACGGTCCGCTCTGGGAGTTTTCGTCTGCCGCAGCAGTGCCAGTGGGCCAGCGGGAGACTCTGCCTAGAATTAGAGACAAGGCCCAGGACCACATCGTTTGTGAGATATGTCGCATGTTGCACAGCGTGAAGTCATCGATGTCGAACCGCGACTTGGGTTTGGAATGCGCTGCGAGCGGTGTTATGTATGAGAAGGTATGAGATTGGAAGAAACAGATGTGCGGCAACACAGGAGGAGCCTAAGTTTAACGACTCCGCGCTGTCCAATCTGTTCCCAGCACGTGGTCCACTATACGCGACGCGTCGGACGTTGGAGGCAGTGACTGGCAGTGATCATGAGCAAGTCGATGCGAATATAACATTGGCATCCTCGACTGGAGTTCGAATTTCACATACAAGTGCAAGGTCCTAAAAGTCTTCAAAGCTTCGTTGGTGAGATGGAGTGTAAAGCTTTGAAAATGGATTTAGACAGATCTTGAGGCAGGCTTGGTCGACTAGAAGATGGAAAATGTCAATGGTGACAATATATCCTATGAATCCGATGTATATGTGCTTGTGCACGTCTATTATGCAAAGCCGACTAAACTACAATACACTATGTACGAGTCGATATATGTTTCTATCCGAACCCACATTCCAAATGCAATCAGGGGAATGGGAATGCGTAACAGCGCAACGAAAGCGATGAAACGAAAGCAAGACGATGACGATCGTAAGCCGAACGCACCCTGAAACTCCCGCGCCTCCAGAAAAAAAAAATCCGGCCCTACTCGTCGGCCTCGTCCTCCACATCCATCATCCCCAGCACGTTTCCGTCTGCGTGCACAGGGGCCTCGTACACCGCAAACGCGGTCCGCGTCCCCTTCGCGTCCGGGGCCACCACCACCTTCGCCTCGAGCCCCACCGCCTCGAGCCCAGCTCGCCCTCCACCTTCCCGCCGCTCGTCCACCCCTTCTGCCGGTCCAAGAACACCTCCGGGCTCCGGTCCAGCAGCACCTCGAGCTCCTCGTCGCTGATGACGCTCGCCCTGCCCGCCTCCGAGCTCGGCACGACCTGGATGCGCTCGCCCTCGAGCCGGTGGAGCTCCATCGCGAGCTCGGCCAGCGCCTGGTTCTTGTTCCCGTTCCGCTTCGCCGCCGCCGTCGGGTTCACGAACTCGCCTTTCGCGATCACGAGCGCCTCGAGCTTGCGCTTGTCCGTCGCGCGCTGCAGGATCTTCGTCTCCACCGTGTGAGCGCAGAGGAGGCGGAAGATGAGCACCGGCTTCGTCTGCCCGATCCGGTGCGCGCGGTCCTGTGCCTGAAGGTCCGCTTGGGGGTTCTACGCACAGCGCGTCGCGGATGAGGATTAGCACTGGCATCGGGTTGTGGCAACCGTAAGATAAAATGGACGCACCCAGTCCTGGTCGTAGAATATGACCGTGTCGGCCTGGACGAGGTTGAGACCCAGACCACCGGAGCGCGTGCTGAGCAAGAACAGCCGAGGGCGTCAGGCGCGTCACCGCCCTCCTGAAATCGTCGAATGTCCTCCCTGCGTGACTCCATGTCCATGCTCCCGTCAATGCGGGAGATCGGCCAGCCCTTGTGCTCGACTGCCCAGTCCTCGATGATGTCGAGCATGGTCGTGAACTGGCTGAACAGCAGAACCTTGTGATCCCGAGCGAACAGGGCGTCGAGCAGCCGCTCGAGCACCATCATCTTCCCGCTCGTGGTCACCAGCTCGTCGCCGAGGACGGGCTCGCGGGTCCGCGGGTCCTTGGGCCAGTGGAACAGGAACGGGTGCTGGCAGACCTTGCGCAGCTGCATGATGACGTTCTTGAGGTTCTTGTTGTTCACTTCCTTGACTGCTCCGCGATGGCAAAAAAAGGCAACCACAATGAGATCCCCAAAATCACCCAGAGGAAAGGTTATGTACGCACCTGCCACACGCATCTGCCACTCCCTCCCAATATCCTCCCCGCTCCGCTCCTTCTCCTTCCGCACCTGGATCTGCCCCTCATCCAGCCTCTTGAAGTACCCCTCACCATCCTCGTCGGAGCTCTCTATGTATTGGACATGGACCTTCTCCCTCAGCCCCTTCCCTGTCCGGGCCTTGTCCTTCGCCACCTGCTTCAGCGGCCGCTCCTCTTCGTCGTCCGAGACCTTCCGGCCCCCACCGTTCAGCCGCTCCTCTTCCATGCGGACCTCGTCGATGAGGTGCTGCCGCAGCACTTTGTCGCCTTGAACGACGACCTCGTACAGGGCGCGCTGGCGCTCGGACAGCGGGGTATAGAGCACGTACTCCTTTTTCGGCGGGAGCGCCATCTCGACGTCCGCCTTCATGCGTCGGAGGAGGAACGGCCGGAGGATATCGTGCAAGGAATGGATGAGCTTCGTCTCACGGTCGGACGTGAGTCTGCTCTGCAGTCGGCTCTCGTCGAACCTACGCATGCCAGCTCGTTAGTTCTCGCGTGACAAAGCGACCGCCAAGACGAGGGACAACCCACCAAGACTGGAAAGTCGACAAGTCCCCGAACAGGTCGGGCAGCACGAAATTCAACAGGGCCCACAGCTCCGCCAAGTTGTTCTGCAACGGCGTGCCCGTGAGTATCATTCGTGCGTCAGCGGGTATCCTCTTGATCTCGCGCATTAGCACGCAGTCGATGTTCTTCAACCTGTGGCCCTCGTCGACGACGATAAATCCCCAATGGTAGCGCGACAGTTCGGCCCGGTCGTTGATGACGATCTGGTACGTCGTCAGCACCACCGGGAAGTTCGTCCTCTGGTGTGGCTTCAGCGGGTGCTTGTTGCGCTGCTCGGCTGGCGGCGGGATCTCCTCGTCGACGGTCATGGAGTCTTCGAATTCGTCGGAACCAGCCTCTGAAGGGGACGCTCTGCGAGGCTTACCTGGAGCACGCGCTCCGCGACGACCACGCGTGACCGCCGCACGGCGCGACTTGGGTGCGGGTGCTTCGTCCTCCGAACTGTCGTCGTCTCTGGTCGTGCGTCCACGCCCACCGGCCTTCCCACGTGCACGACCACGACCACGAGCCTTCGAACCGCCGCGCGCGGCACCCTTGCCTTTCCTTTGCCCTTCCCCTTGGATGAGGTAGCAGCTGCCATCGCAGCGCCTTGCGAAGTACTCGTACCACGGTAGTACTCCAGGTCGACCTCGTCCATAGCCATCTGCGTCCGGCGGATTTCGGCGCGTTCTTCCTTCGAACCATAGTATGTTACCACGGGGATCTCAGGAGCGAAACGCGCGAATTCCTTGGCCCAATTATCGAGGACCGCAAGCGGGCATACGACCATGAAAGGGGCCACTGTGCGCTCCCGGAGGAATGCATGGAAGGAGATGGTTTGGATCGTCTGATGGAAAGTCGTTGTCGGCATGTTGTTTCATAAGGACTTATATACGAGGTGCTCACCTTTCCAAGGCCCATTTCGTCGGCTGTGGGCGCGCGCACGTCAACCACACAATCGAAGTCCTATAACAAATCACGCACCGAGAATACCAGAAATCCCGTTCTGGTGCAGTCCCGCCATCCATGCCACGCCTTCCAACTGGTAATCCTTCAGCGTCGCACCCGTGACCAAAGGAGGCTGCTGGAACGTGTGTTGCTTCTCCTTCTCGCCCTCCTCTCCCTTCTCCCCTTCCTCATTCCGCGCGTCGCCTGCCTTCGTGCGTTTCGCTTCGCGTTCTTCCTCGGAGTCCGACACAACGCGGGAACGCTTGCGTGTATTTCTTCCCTTGGGCTTGGGCTTGACCTCGGACTTCGGTTTGTGGCGACGGGCCCCGTAGTTGACCTTGACCTGCTCCATCTGCGTCTTCAGCAGCTTCACGTACTCCCCGGACCGCTGGATGAGGTTCTCGAGCTCCGCAAGGCGTCCACTGGGATCCTGAATTCCAGAAAGTCAGACTCGAGAAAGTACGGGAGGGATATGGAGCTCACTTCGTACTGCTCTTCGCTATCATTCTGTGGGACAACGTGTCAGCCGATCATCTCCTAGGTGATAACGTCGCGCATATACAGGGAAAATAAGCATATTGTATGTAGGCAACGGCGGTTTACGTGTTTAGCAGCTTGATGGCGCCGTCCAGCCACGAACGGAGGCTGAGGCCCGTTCTGTATCGAACACTGAACTGGACTCTGAAGTGACCTGCGAAGGGGCTCGTGTATGCGTCTGAACTACCATGAATGACGCTTATGCGCGATGCATGGTGGTTAAGACGCATACATGACGCGACTTCACTATGATAGAACAGCCAGATTTCGACTTGTCTTCTGGGTGGTTCTCCCCAAATGCCGATGCCGACCACCGAGACTAACGCAAAGATGTTCAAGCGACACACACCTTTGAGAAATTCGCCTTCACAACCTCGTCACTACCGTCGTCTTCTGTCTTTATCTATCCTCCCAGTCAGTGTCTCGCGTCGCGACTGGTAGAAAGACGGCGCCTACATCATCGGGAACGGTGGCGGGGCTTGTGGGTGGGGACGTGGCGCGGGTTGATGGAACTATTGGAGACGATCGTGAGGGTGGGGTGGAGCGCGACGAGGGCGCCGTAGACATGTCTAACGTAGGAACGGTTGTGGATGTCGAGCTGGATGTCAAGAATACCGAGGAGAGCGATAGAGAGGAAAAGACTTGGACGAGGAGAACTTGGAGACGTGGCGGAAACAAGGATGTCACGGAGGCCAACGCGCCCTTGTCACTCGAGTGACGTAACGTGTCTGAGTCACATCCGTGACTCCGTTGGCGGCCGGCGAGGCCCGACGGAGGCGCCAACCACTCAGACTTTATTTAGTGCGCCAACCCCACTGGTTGCTTGAAGTTACAACACTTTTCACGACGCTTATTTCGACCTTCTTCAACAGCTGAGCATGTAGGTAATGCATCTTTCTACCGAAGTCGCAGTAACTGATTATAGTTCAACTGGCGGACAATGCCAGTGGGAGACCATCATTCTGCCGTGCAAACGATATAACATCCGCGTTTCAGAAATGGCCACAGCGGCCCATGCATACCCAGCATACCCCACCCCTGCCACGCGTGGAGGCCTGCAGACGTTCACCGCTGGAACTGGGCTGTAGGACATCGACGCGGCGGACGGTGCCTACTACAGTAACTCGCCTGTCGATTTATTACTGACCTCACTCTGGTGAGTAGACGTTCCATGTTTTACGGAATCGGGCAGGACTGATATTACGATTCGGTTGCGAACCCACTGCAAGTGGAGAAACGCCGCCCCCACTGACTCCCTGCCACGCGTCGTCCCGTCAGCCACCACCTCACGATCTGGACCAGATATATGCCAACCGCATCCCATGTCTAGGGCTACCGGCAGTCCCTCCACTTCCGTCGTGATCAGATCCGGCTGTCGTGATTACGCACCCGCGACAACAGAGCAGCCGAATTTTCCGGACTGCACCTCAGAGCGCGAACGCCCTTCGAGCCCCGCTCCAGGCTCATTTGAAAGCCTCCGTATGTTGCCCAGTGGCACCCGACGATAGGCTATCCGAAGGGGAATATTCCATCGGTAAACTAACGAAGTGTTCCAGTATAAAGTCCAGCTTGCTGTTCGTCTGTGCACCTTCAACTCTGCCAGTCGCCATGCCGGACCAAAACGTCGCCTTTCAAAATCTCTTCTATCTCGGCAATACATTCAATGCGATTCTCTACGGTTCGTGGTCAGCAACGTTCTCGTCAAGTATCCAATTTCACTGATTCGCATGGTACTTACGCAGGGGTGGAGCTTGTGTTCTTCTTCGCAACCACCACGCTCATCCTGCGAAATAAGGACGACCGGAATCGGCGCAGCTTCCGAATATTCTTCTACTGGAGCATAGGCATACTCGTTCTTATCACCATCTACGTCGCCGTGCAAGCGATCTTCGGCGAGGAAATGTGGATCGAGAACGTCGACTATCCAGGAGGGTCCGAGGCCTACTTCGCCGACCATGCGGCGGTGTGGTACCAGACATTAGGCACGACAGCGTCCGTGGTGCTCAACTTCCTGAGCGACGGGTTCCTCGTGCGTTCTTCCTCTCCACATCCCCGTAATACTCTCTCACCGCGACGGCTGACCACCTAGCTGTACCGCTGCTACGTCGCCTGGGGCGACTGGCGCGTCATCATCTTCCCATCGTTCCTCTACTTCAGCACCATCGGTAAGCCCCCCCCAGTCCCCTCCACAATGGCGAGTCAGCCTCACGCCCCACTCTCCACGCAGGCCTCGGCATCGCGACCTGCGTCATCACGGGCCTCCCGAACGCAGACTTTTCGCCGGGATCTGCAAGCACATCGCGCTCACCTACTCCTGCGTCGTCATCGTGCTCAACGTCACCGTGTCCTCCCTCATCTGCGCACGCCTCCTCTCCACGCGCGTGAGATCAGGGGCCCGCTCGGGGAGCACGTCGCGGACAAGTACACCGGGACGGTGTCGCTGATCGTCGAGTCGGCCCTGCCGTACACGCTCTTTGGGATCGGGTTCTTGGTGACGCTCGGCATCGAGCATCCGTCCTCCATATTGTTCTTGTCGTTGTACGTCATGTTCACCGTGAGTGCCGCCTGCCTTTCTTCTCTGCGATTATGGTCAGCTGAGTTCGGGCTGGCGTTGTGGACCGCGCAGTGCATCTCGCCGCAGATGATCGTCCTCCGCGTGGTCATGGGCCGCAGCTTCTCCGAGTTCAAAGAAGCGGCCGCGTCTGACAAATGGCCGTCGCTCAGCATCTCATCTGAAGATGGCCTTCGGGACTTCACGTTCGGCTCAGACGCGGCGTCGCAGAAGGAGGATTACCGACAGTCAAAAAGCTCCGGTTGCTCGAGCTCTTCTCAGCGGCATCTCATTGATTTCGTTTGAGTAGTAGACTTGAACTCGGGACATGGTGGAGAAGTTTAAAACGATGTAGACATTGTATGAGTATAGGCTGCGTAATAAATACAATCTTTATCAATTGTTCTTCAGCGTCGACAGCATGCCAGTGGGACCACTTTCAATGAGCCTGAACCACTTCCACCTTCTGCTTCGAGTTCTCCATCTTCTTCTAGATTACTTGTTTTAATATACCAGAATTTCCGGTGGGCGTTCTCCCGGATTTGGCATGAAATGACGTCACACCGGTACCACGGGCGCTTCTATTACCAATTTTATCCAAACTCGCATCGGTCACGATCATCATCATTTGAGCGACGTTCCTACGATGACTACTCTCGGTTTTCGCTGACTTGGGACAGTGTAGTGTATCTTCCTCAGCTAACATAGAACACGAGGATGCCAGGTTTTGTGACTCACCTGCTACCTGACTAATGGGCCCAGTGAACCACTTCCGGGCGCTCAGGGTCCAAAAGCCCAACGCGTACAAGAGCACAATGCCCACGGCGACGACCGCGTAGTTCAACGTCTGCGAGTTGACGGGACTCACTTGAGGCAGGGAGAAGGCGATCGAAATGAACAGGATCCACAGGCAGGCGGTGATCGTAACCGGATACGAACAGGGACCGAGATGGAACGGCCCGCGCTTGAAGCGCTTGCCGTAGAGAACCCGCAGTGCGATGGGGATACCTGGATTTAAAGCGGGACGGTGAGCGACGAGGAGCGGTATGCACAGATGTTCCGCAGAGGGAGCATGATGCACCATAAGAGATGTATAGTCCGATGGTGGCTATACTTGTGGCGGCTGAGAACGCAACCGAGCTTCCCAGACTTGGGATACCCAGGATAAAGCTGAGGGCACATGCCAGCCAGACTACAGTTTGGTTGTTGTCAACATCGAAAATAACGAGCATACCCTCATGGGGCGCACACACACCGGTCCTGACAGGAGATTTTGTTTTCTCATCGACCTTGTGGAACAACTTGTGTCCGGGGATAGCACCATCGCGTGCGAAAGCGTACATCATACGGCTGTTCGACGTTATCGAAAACGTCCCGCACAAGAACATCGCGCCGATGACGATCACCTAATGGAACACTTCTGTCAGCTCTACTTCCACCGATACTCCGATGCGGCCCCGGCGTACGCACCATGAGAACGATCGCGCCCTTCTCGCCCACCGTATCCAAGAAGATCTGCGCGACAGGTTGGCCGGTGGAAGTGTTCACCGTCCGGTCGAGGTCCTGGATAGAGAAGAGTAGCCCGACGAGGAGGAACCAGCCGAGGACCGCGGAAACTCCGATGGCCATGATGATGCCTATCGAGCCGGACATTGCTGCGTTGTGCGTCTCTTCGGTCATCTGGCCACCTTTAAGCTTCTGTCATCCGAGTCTAACATACCGATCGCAGACGACACTCACGTGTGCACTTCCGTCGAACCCTGCCAATGCGCATGTCTTGAGCACGATTCGTCCTCGAAGAATGAAAGGACGAGACACGGGCTTACCTGAGAGGGGGTACTGAGCCGTGAGGATACCAATGATGCAGACGTATGCATCGCTCGCTCGCTCGCCCCAGCCGACGCCGCCCACGCCAGTGTTGTCGATGAACGTAGCGAAGACGAACTTGGCTGATTGATGGGTCGGAGCAGCGGCCAGAACGGCGATGACCACTGCAGTGGTTCCGATGGCGTGCCACCAAACGGAGACGCTGTTAATGTACTTGAGCAGGTGCACGCCGAACGTGTTAATGAACCCCTGGCAAATGAGGACTCCGGCGTAGATGCCAATCGTAACACGCGGTTCGGGGACAAAGGAGGTGCCAAATGTCGCGAGGGTGGAGATAAAATTTGCTACCGTGAAGCTGTTTCAGGGGTGAATATGAGCGTCTGTTCTGGGGGCCCCCCAGAAAAATTTCGCACCTGATGCCCGTGGTGGTGGCGACCTGGCCGAGGAAGTTGAACCAACCGGTGACCCAGGACGCGAAAGCAGCGTGTTCTGGGTCGGAGAGCATTGCCGCCCAGAAATATGGACCGCCGCTCGTAGGATGTGCGCTGCATATCTTACCCATGGCCAAGCCGACCATACAAGTGAAGAAAGCTAACCAGATTCTTCAGCGGTATGCCATAAAAACGAGGGGTGCTAGAACTCACCGACAACAATCCAACCCCATACCATTACGGCTGGGCCGCCAGTGTTCTGGGCAATCGCGCAACCTCGACCTTAGCTCGCGAGCATCCACGATAATTAAGACGTACCAGGCCATAAAGAACATCGACGGAATGCCGGTGATCACGCTAATGATCGAGAAGGACACACCGAAATTCTGCAGTCGCAAGCACAAGCATCAATGGTGAAGCTTGTGTGCGTGTCACACAAAGACCATTTGAAGACCAAGTACTTACTTGCAGCAACGTTAAGTCGCGCCTGTCGCCACACCGTAGACCGTTAGTCCTTACTGATTAACACGACGAGAGTCACGGATGACCCACCTGAGCTCCTGCTTGTATCCCATCCACGCTAACTGCTTCTCGTCGTCGAGCACAGTGTTTACCGTTGTTTCATATTTGCTCTCCGTGTCGACTACAGAGGAATTCCTTGTGAGCATTGTTTCTGATCTTCAGGCTTGTGCAAGTGTTGCGGCGGGAGAAGTCGAGAAGGACAGTGAGGTGGGGCCTTGGACCGCCAGCATGTAATTTACCAGAAAGGCAGAAGAGGCAAGATAGCTTGGGTCTTCAAGGGACGCCCAGTGTTTAATGCGGCCCGGATCGCTGAATTGGCGCTAGCCCTGGGGAGGGACCAAAGACATTGGCCACTGATGCGGCGACGCTGGAATGGTCGTAGGAGCTGATAGCCATCATGGCGTAAGGGCATGGCGGAGGACAACTTTGTTGCGAGTGGGTAGTGGTAGTAGGCGGCCTGACCCCAGTCTTCCGATGTCGAAGTCGGGGAACAAACTGGGCACTCTATCCAAAGCCGACAAGGCAACTATCAGCACAGCCACTACCAGTCCTCACCCGGGAGATCCCGGAGGTCTGCCAAGGCTAGTATGGCTGCGATGATGGCGGTTTCGACCCTCCGACTTTGCCTTCGTAGCACGACATTCGTCTCTCCTCCAAACATGATACGGTCCGGTGAGCTAGCTGACTCGATATGGGCCCAAACCCTTTATTGCTGACACTGATCGTAGGCCCGAGGTCCTAGGTCCGGCGCGAGGCGTTGCTCGGGTCTCTAGCACTTGTTTCTAAGTGATGTGCAAGCTTATGCCGTGGCCATGGGACCGCGTTGGGTGAGGGCGCAGCCGATTTCGGCGGTCGCACAGCCCGGGGAGGGATCTCAGTACGTCCATCGAGCAGTGGTCGCGCGTTCAACCATCACCATCTCTGATGAAACCCAGTAGTAGAAGGCATTTGAACCATCCCCGTGCCCGCGGTAGCTCGAGTCGGCGGGCTGGCCGGCGTGGCAGCAAGGTTTTCCCGCGTTCGGAGACAGCTATCTTTCCTCAAACCACTGGAAAGCCGACCTCGGGCTTTTCGGGACAACATACCCAGTCACATAACTTACTCTCCCAACATAGGATTCTGGGATCAGACGTCGATGCTATGCTAGATCTTCAAGCTTGAAGGCTCGACTTCAACTTCAAGTGCCCCTCGCCAGATGAATGGTGCGTTTCGACTGGAATCGGTTTAGTGCGTCCCAGCAGTGAGGTAGACAGCGCTGATGTCGGCTTCCATCCAGCAGGGTCTGCTGCCAGCGCTTCCTCGCCACCGACACGCCTCGCCTGAGAGGCTATGCCGTTGCGTTTTCCCGCCGTTGCCAGATAGGCCTGAAGGCTTTGACATGATCGTGAAAGCCTGTCATCAAATGACTGACGCTGTCCAGTACACTCATTAGGATCGTATACTACCCTTCCGGGACGGTGCAATCATCGGCGTCGCCTGCCAGTGCATCGGAAGACTCGACTTTCGATAGGCTGACACACTGTTTCTACCCTGACCATCCGGACCTAGTGGTCGTTGTGGATGTATCTTGACACCATTCATGTACGTCAGTCTCGGCCTGTGCATATTGAACATGAACGTTGATGGGGAACGTCCGATTTATGCGACCGCAGGTCTTCGGCTTTTGAAAATACTTACGCGCTTTTTCACTGGCGCCATGGCTGTCGCGGCCTCGATTGGTTGGTTGTGCAATGGCCGGCAACAGGCCCGGGATGCTGTCATCCGAATCGATGTGTTCATCTTGCACCCACCGGCTCCCCGAGCGACATTTCAAGCCACATTCTCATCGTTGCCTGCGCAGGGGCCATGTTGAGATCTCTCAATCCCAACGGCGACAAGTTCATGTTGGCTGTAGATCAATATACAGCCTCTAATCGTATCCGAAGCAACACTGATCACCCATTTCGGCATCGCGCTACTGTCAAGGTAAGAAGAACAATTCTGGTCCGGTCGCATCCGAATACTTACAGTGTTTTATCACCACACCACTAGTACCTCCCTGGGTGGTGGTTAGCAGACAGCCTATGATATTGAAGGTGACTTCGAGCCTAGTATGGCAGTGATGTGGGGAGCGCCGCAAAAGCACGCCGTATCTGATTCCGGGGTGAATGCTTGTAAGCTCCAGTTGTTTACCACTTCCACCATGGTCTTGGCTGCCGAGGGATAGCGTGCCTGACATTGATAACAGTTACCAGAGGACCTTCACATTGCGACCATCCCGAACTCAAACTAGGCCCTCTAGTGTGGCTAGCGGTCTACCATAGCGGGAGTACGCAATCCGTGGCTATGCAATACAGTCGGCAAGGCGGCAGATACGGACAATGCAGAAAGCGCAGGCTCAGTCTCTACCAGTACTTAAAGCCCGACTCGGACTCTCCAGCTCTTCAGCGACCTGGAGTCCCTCTGCTCATATTCGCTTCATCCTGCCCGCTCAACTTTGCGTAGAACGCCTTCCAGTTTATCCTCGCTGGCCGATTCCATCATGAAGCTCTCGTCCTCCCTCCTTGTCTTCGCTCTCGCCGTGACGGCTTCAGCCTCCCCCCTCAACGCTCCCCGTTTCGGGCAGGGCGGCTTCGGGCGCCAGCGTCCCGTCGGTGGTGCCAATGCTGCCATAATCAGCGTGGCCGTAGGTTCGGTGGCGGCCTCGGCAAGTGTCGTGGACACGTCCATCGCAAACACAGCGACGGCCGTCGGTACATCCATCGCCGTCGAAACCACGGCGGCCATCGGCACAGCTACCGCTGTCAACACGGCGACTGCTGTCGACACAGCTACTGCCATTGATTCAGCTACCGTCATTGGCACCACCACGGCCGTTGCAACCTCCGCTGCAGTACGTACCTACACCTTCGCCTGTTGAACATATTTTGATTTTATATTTCGCGAAGGCCACCAGCACTACGAGTGCCGGCGACAACGCCGCAGGGACCGGCGCGGCCACAGGCGGAGACGACCCCCAGACCTCGCTCACGCTCCTTCAATCCGTCCTCGCCACCGGGTTCGAGAACGACGGGCAGAGCGTGCAGGAGGCGGGCCAGGTGCCCTCGCTCACGTCCTCGAACAACTTCATCAACTTCTGCGCCACCGTCCCGGACAAGCCCATCACGAACGGGCAGCAGATCACGTCCGGCTCGTGCAACCCCGCGCCGATGGGCGTCATCGCGGCGGCGACGAACATGCCCGCGGCCAAGTTCCTCTTCCCGACGAACAACGCGCAGGTGCCCGCGCACACGAACTTCACGGTCCGCCTCGCGGTCCGCAACCTCGCCGCGGGCAACTTCGCGAACCCGAACGCGAGCTACTTCGCCGCGCCGCAGCAGGTCGACGCCGCGAGCGGCAACGTCAAGGGCCACTCGCACGTCACCATCGACGCGCTGCCCGCGCTCGACAGCACGGCGCCCACGGACCCGACCAGGTTCGCGTGGTTCAAGGGCCTCAACGCGCCGGCGGACCAGAACGGGGTGCTCGAGGCGGTCGTCGCGGGCCTCCCGGCGGGCGCGTACCGCATCGCGTCGATCAACTCGGCGGCGAACCACCAGCCTGTGCTCGTCGCGGTCGCGCAACACGGGTCATTGGATGATATGGTCTAGTGAGTGCCGCTGTGTCTTGGTTCACGTTGACCCGAAAACTAACATGCCGCTTTCAGCTTCACGGTCGTGTAGAGGTTCGGTTGTCGTGGTTGTGACCTCGTAGGATGCAAGGGTGGGGTACCTAGGTATTTACGCCAAGTATGTGTGGGT
The DNA here is from genome assembly GCA_026283605.1 of Ganoderma lingzhi. Taxonomy (NCBI): domain Eukaryota; kingdom Fungi; phylum Basidiomycota; class Agaricomycetes; order Polyporales; family Polyporaceae; genus Ganoderma; species Ganoderma lingzhi. The sequence continues at coordinate 18,074 of JAPJYM010000022.1, read as the reverse complement.
GTAGTGTTCTATGAACGCTGCACAGGATTTCATCAGGCTGCTCCATTATCTTCGTCCGCGCGGTAGCTGATACATGAGCTTTCTCTGGGTCTTTGAGATTCGAGGCGAAGGGATTGTTTCGGGTGCGTAGGGATCATATAGTGTTGAAAAGGTATTCGCTAGTGGTGGGTGGTATAGTCCGGGAAGACGAAATCCGGCCCTCGACGTTTCATATCCGACGCGAACCCATACGTTCCATAGCTAGGGTGGGACGACGCAGCTCAGTACGTCGCCCCAGCTCTTCTCCTTCCAAATCTAGATCGGCTCCGCCCACTAGAGCGTCGGCTGCCACAGCATCGGCAGCAGAGGACAGCCATGATGCAGTCCCAAATAGCGACAAGGATCTGTTGAAGATCCAGTTGTGTGAGGACGGGAAAATTGAACACCACACAAAAGGGACTTACGGATACGATGGCGGAGACGATCGTCTCAATCACGGCCGCAATGGCAGAGACGATGGCGTTGATAGCGCCGCCAATGGCTGATACGATGGAACCCTGGATATGAGTGGCGACATTGAGTGGCGGCCGACTCGGATGACTTGCGAGGGAGATAGAACGTACCATGGTGATGTGTTGTATGTGAGTCGTTTACTTCGTGAGGCTCGAGGCGATGATTCGAGTTATGTATAGTAGTGGTTGGAGGAGTCGTGGTCCAATGTGCGTCGTAGGTACTGAGAGTAGCAAGGTGCCCTCCTCCAATTTATACCCTCAGCTGAAAGTCAGGAACACTGGTGACGCACTGCCGGTCTGACTCTGGGTGTGCTCCAGAGTACCCCGCAACTTCTCGGCTGCGATGACGTCAGACGATATGAACGTCAGCGTGGGCGTTAGTGCGGCCCGGGCTCTGCTGGGATATGTAAAATCATGGAGTGAGCACCTCATGACCCACTGGCAGCGGAGCTTATCTCCAGTTACGCCCTTTGCTGGGGAAAAAGAAAGCTACCAATTTTAGGGCCCGTTATTTGAAACATAATGGATAACTTTGCGGGGACAAAGTTATGTATAGACGTGGAAGACTCGGAGGCTGAGTCTGATCTGAAATTCATATAGCGCCGGCGCCGGTGCCGCAGCACGAGAACGAGCGTCTGTATTTCCTAATGCAAGCACTCGGATTAGTCCGGCCCGGGCTCAAAACCGTTTCAGCTTTCTGATTCTGAACCATCGCTTAGTGCCTCCTGCCCTTGATCGTAATCGTAACTTGATCATGTCGGACCTACGTATGGAACGTGTCAGACGCCCTCTCTGACGGAGGGTACTCATATCAAGCTGTCGAAGAGCTTTGCGAGGAAATGTCACTCGCCACAACATAACTAACGTCGATAACGGTGGTGACGTTGACACGTCCCAATGTCACCTGACTGGCACTACTTACTTACCTCGCATGGACGGCAGTCGCTCGAAGGTGCGCCTCACTTCATGGTAGGGCCCTTGCCTACATCCTCCCCCGTCCGAAACGTGGCCAGAATGTCGGCATTATTCTTTGCGCTAACGCTGTACCCACCAATGTAGGTTAACGGCTACTCACCGGCCCCCGGTCTCAGAAGGGCCATTTTCGCAATCCCTCACGACTCCTTTGGCCACCTTTTCTATGCTAAGTACCGTCGAGTTCTACCCGCCCTGTACCGCAGGCCTAATGGCGTCGGTACCATTCTTATTCCCCCCCGCTAGGAACGACAACGTAGGGGCGTTCGAGCTAGAGTCGGGGGCAGCCCCTTCACTGGCATGCAGCGCGCATTTCCGCACCGCCTTTAGGATGGACGTTCAATTCGGATCCTCCCGCCATCGCTTTGGCGAGGTGTTTTCGCCGGCCTCTATGTCGCCACGTACAACCGGCAGACGATGGACGGAGCCTGTGCACGTGGGTATTGCCAGGGATCGCGTTCTTCAATCCGTTTGTCGCGTCCCCGGCGGTTCGTTCATCATTCAGTTTAGGCCCAGGGTCCAAGTTGAACAAGTTGGTAACGGTAACGTCATGCATATGGCATCTTTGCTCGTCCACCGAAACGCACGCCGCTGACACCTACTGTACTATCTTCCTGTCAGCGGATGCCGAAGGACGGCTTTGCAACTTGGATGCACGGTTGCGGCGCCGACCACTTCGCGTTTCGTCGTCCCTGGTAGTGGGTAGCAACCACGAACACAGCTCTCGCCGAGTTCATGCCGGACGTCCCAATCCAAGTTCGTATTGGATGTTTGGATGCCACAGCTTGTCGTATCACTGCCGTAACTCTATAGCTATTGAATCAGAGCCTCTCACGATCCTACTTTAGGATCGGCATCCCGGCCGTCCGGCTGAGAAGTGTCGAACGCGAGGGCTACATCTCTCCCTTTCGACCTCGGGTACTACTGTATGCAGCACTTGAATATTTAAATCGCCACGAACGTATAGCTTACCTCGCGACGGCGCGCCCAAATGCCGCTGGGGGCATCTGTCAGCGGGATGGCAGTGCGGCACGAATTCAAAGCTCAGGGAAGGATCTCGAGGTTAGACGTGATGCATTCTCGACATATGACATATGATAGGAGAGTGGATGGTGGTAGTCAGATCCGACAGCGCGAAGCCCAGCCGGGCGATGCGGGCGCGCCGAACCTGATTCAAGTTCGGCCTGGCAGCGGCGTTGAATTCGAATTCGAATTCGAAACCGAAGGAGGACGTGTTCTTCCGTAAGTGATCAGGCAGTCGCAAAGCGCTGGGTGAATATATCGCGTTTCGGAGTTGGGGAACGCTGGGCTGGACAGATTCGAACTGTCACCCGGCCGCACACGGCAGACCGGGAACGCGTTTGGGAGTACGACGTCGCACAATACCATTCCTCTAACGAAGTGTTTACTCTACAGCGTAAGCGCAAAGCCTGCGAAGAACGATACGTCCTAGTCCTAAAGCTATGGGAGCTCCGAGGTGTGATGCTGATTGTCTAGCAATCAAGCAACGGTAAAGCTATACGCGGAAACGGTGAGCGTCCGGGCGTCCTGACAGCGGATGCGGGGAAGCGAGAAGCACACTCACTAGGCCATATCGTCCAGCGCGCCGTGCTGGGCGACGGCAACGAGCGCAGGCTGGTGGTTCGCCGCCGAGTTGATCGACGCGATGCGGTACGCACCCGCCGGGAGGCCGCCGGGGACGTCGGCGGTGAGGATGCCGTTCTGCGCGGCGGCGTTGAGGCCCTTGAAGAACACGAACTTGGTCGGGTCCGTCGGCGTCTTGCTGTTCAGGCTCGGCAGCGGGTCGATGACGACGTGCGAGTGGCCCTTGATGTTGCCCGTCGCGGCGTCGATCTGCTGCGGCGCGGCGAAGTAGTTCTCGGCCGCGTTCACGAAGTTGCCCGTGACGAGGTTCTTGACGGCCATCTGGATCGTGAAGTCCTTGTTCGCGGGCACGGTCGCGCCGTTCTCCGGGAACACGAACTTGGACGAGGGCATGTTCGTGAACGCGGCGATGACGCCCATCGGCGCGGGGTTGCACGACCCGGTCGTGATCTGCAGCCCGTTCGTGATCGGTTTCTCGACGGTGGCGCAGAAGTTGATGAAGTTGTTCGAGGAGGTAAGGGAGGGCACTTGGCCGGCCTCGGGGACGTCCTGCCCGTTGTCCTTGAAGCCAGTGGCAATGACGGAGTCAAGCAGGGTGAGCGAGGACTGGGCGTCCGCGGCACCAGCAGCATTACCCGAAGCAGCGTTATTGCCTGCAGCTGCCGTGCTTGTAGCCTGTACGACTGTATTCAGTATGGGTCGACTGCGAGAGAGAGAAGGGAAACATACTGCAGCAGTCGCGGCGGTGGAGCTCGCCACAGGAGCTACGATGTTGGCCACGCTTGATGAAGCAGCGGGTTTTGCAGTACCAACCGCCTTCGAGGAAGTAGCTGCCGTTGCGGAACGAACTACACTCGAAGACGACGCGACCGAGGTTGCGCGCACGCTGGTTGAGACAGCGAAACTATTGTGGTTTTGGTTTCCACCCTTTCCATGGTGGCCTCGGTGGCCGCCTTCCCTTTCCCTCGGGACGTTCAGGGGGCCGGCTGAAGCAGCCACAGCGAGGGTGACGATAACGAGGGACGCAGAGAACTTCATGGTGGATCCAGCCGAAGAAATCGAAGGGGAATGCGGTCTACGCGGTAGAGAATGGGATGGTTGAGGAAGGCAAGTGCTCGTGGACTCCGGGTCGCCGAGGAGAGTGGGATCGAGGAATGAGGGTATTTGTACTCGAAAGGAGACCTCCAGGAGAGAACACGGGCTATCTGTCATCCGGACATTCGCTCATGGCCATTCTTCGGCAGAGATAGACCTCAGGGTCGGACGGTTGCCGAGCCTGAGCACGGGGCATCGCCATTGGCCACTCTCGACCGCGTGGGTTGTTGGGCTCTGCAAGTTGAAAACAAGTCAGAAGGCAACAAGGAAGTAGCGGAGGCACGGTGGGCAGGCACAGATCGAGAAATCGACCCGAGGAGGGACTGCGCTACAATCAACATGGGAAGCCTCGTAGAGTGGTTCGCGCTCAAGATGAACTGGTGAGAACAATGCGATGATATGAGGCGGTATGGGCGGCGACGGACTCGACGTCTCTGAGAGAAGACAGGGTCTTCCAGCGAATGGTTGAACGGGGCTTAAAATAGGGCATCATCACCGGGAGAAAGCAAACCGCCGCCCGCGGCGGCGGCCGTTGCAAACTGATGAGATACGTATCCCGAAGAGCATCGGAAACTGGGCTCAGGCCCTTCCAAAGCTCCTTGCCTGCCAGTTGGCCCGTTCATCCTGATGAGATGGAAAGAACACGCCAAGAGTGTTCACACAAAGAGAGCAACCTCGAGCGCATCCGAGGAGGAATAGATAAACGTCGCCAATGCCAGTTGCTGAGGCCAACAACTGCATCCGCGGCGGTCGAGAGAGCGGTGAAAGGAAAGTACAGAAGATAGGGCACACCTGGTGAACAGACGAGCGTTGACGGTCATGTCATGGGAGGTGCAAGGAAGCATGGGTATAATGCAAGCAGAGAGTGTGCTTTCGAATGTTCTTGCAGTCACCGCTGTCTGCCAGGTGCTTGCCTGAGCGACTCGATGCCACAACGTTGATAGTGACACACAGCCGCACTGAGTTTGAAATTCGTCTGAGTGTGAAACGGTGCCTCAGCCGAGGGACGGCATGACCTACTTTCTCTGCCGGAGTCTCGCTGAGTTCTAGCCTCAAAACCCCAAGTACGTGGGTGTTGGTTGTAACCACAATGTAACCGCGGGCACACGGGAGGACATGGTCTCTCCGCGAGAATGGACACCAATTAACAAGAATTTGCGTATAGGACATAAAACATACACTGCGGCATAGATGCATACTAGAATAAAGCAAGCGAACAGAAACATGGAAGTATAAAGGGTCCCGAACCAGCATTAGTACTCCTCCTCGGCCTTCATGGAGGTCAGGATCGTCACGATATTGCTTGCCGCCAAGCGTACGACCTCCACATCGATCTCGTGCACCTTTGGAAGAACACGGACTTCGAACTTGTCGGGATGCCAGCGGAGGCACTCCTCCTTGATGCGCTGCTTGCGCGTTTTGAGATGCGCGTCCGTCCGAAGCGGGCTGAACACGAACTCGGCAACCGCATTGCGTGTGATGGCGTCGGGGCGAGGCTTGAGAGCGTTATCGAAGATGGGGAGAGGGAAGTTGTCGTAGGTGAGGGACCCTGCGAGCACGTCCCCGGCCGCCAGATGCCTCCACAGGTCTTCGTAGGAGGCGACGGCCTCCGCCCTGTACCTCGCCTGGGCTTCCTCCACAGCGGCGCGGCGCTTCTGCGCCTCATACATACGAGCTCGTTCAAGAGCCTCGGCGTACACGCGCTGCTGGCGCTCGATCTCCGCCTGCACGGCCGCTTGCCGCCGCCGCTCCTCCCAATGGCGGGTCAAGGTTTCAAACGTGTTCGCGCGCTCAAGCTCCTCCTCCTGGCGACGGAGCTCCTCAAGCCGCTGTTGCTCCTCGAGCTCCTTCTTGGCCTCCCACTGCTTGTACCACTGCTCCTGCTCCTCCCACTGGCGGATTGCCTTCAGCCTGGCCAGCTCCTCCGCCATGATGAGACGGTCCTCCTCCAACTGCTGCTGCCTCCTCAGCTCCGCCTCCTGGCGGCGCGCCTCCTCCCGCCTCGCCTCCTCCTCAGCACGCAGCCGCGCCTCCTCGCGCAGCCTCGCCTCGTGTTCAGCCCGGATCCGCGCCTCCTCGGCACGCCGTTCGGCCTCAATCCGCTCTTCCTCCGCGCGCCGCCTCGCCTCCGCCTCCGCCTTGAGACGCTCCTCCTCCCGACGGCGCTCCTCCAGCTCCCGCTGGAGCTGCTGGTAGTCCATCATCGACAAGGCCGGGTTCTCGCCCCTCATCGTCCTGCGGTAGCGCACCATCTTGGCGTGCATCGGGTGCAGGACCGCGGCGCGCTCGCACGCCTCCGCGGCGTTGTGGTAGTACTCGCGGAGCTGGCCGTCCGTGTCGATCCGCGCCAGGTGCGCGAGCATGATCTCGTCCTCGGGGTCGAGGCCCCCGGCCTTGAGCTGCTCGACGAGGCCCGCGACTTCCGAGCCGGTGGAGATGATGGAGTCCGCCGCGGGTGCAAGGGGAATCGGGGATGGGACGCTCGACGCGGAGTTGCGAGCGCGGCCGAAGCGGTAAGCGGGCTTGACGGCGTGCATCTTCGCGAACTCGTCGGGAGTAGGGTACATGACGTGTGCTCGGATGAGGCCCCCGGTCGGGCAGCGGACTAGAGTGCGGGGCAGGCTGCGTGGTTGGCCGGTCGCGTCGTGGAGAGGGATGTGGGAATCAAAGGGATTGTGGGTGTTGTACTCGGAAAGTTCAGGTGCCTTGTCATCAGCATGGGGTCTTAAACGACGATCGAAAGCACCAGGAACGGGAGGGGGGAAGGATTCGTGGGATCGACGGTGGCTGGCCTTCTTCGAAAGCCGGGGATGGTTGGAACGCTTTTTGGAGAGTCGGCTGCGTCGGGAGGATGTCCGCATGGTAGATACGATATAGCTTGAAGGTGGAAGCTATCCGCTGCAAAAGTGTGACGATACACGCGTTAGCAAGGCGGAGGGGAGAAGGTAGACACGGTGGTTGAACATTGAATGGTTGGAAATGGACTGACCGACTTATTCGATTGGCCTTAGCTTAGAGGTGCTACCGACGGAATGTTGGGGAGTCCTAGGTGTCGACAGATTTTTGAGAGAGGAGGTTGAGGGAAGGCGGGATGAGAGTCGGGAGGGGGTCGGGGGGAGGGAACAATGGAGTTTTATACCACCCCGCCCCTCTCGGCAAAATGGTTGTCGATTTTCTCGCGCTTTGATCCAATTCCATAAGCGCTTAATCACCGTCGCTTTGCGCATTTACACAGTTCTAGAGCGGGCAAGCTATGCAAGCTTCGTCCGCTAAGTGGCCCTGGGACAAAGCGGTTTGCGTATTGTTGAGCATCCGGCGGTGGATGCGGGTCGAGGGAGTTGGAAAATTCATTTCCACTGTCTTGAATCAACCGCTTGAGATTTATAGCGCATGGCTGTACGATTAGTCAGTGCTACTCCAGACTTGAGGTGGTATCATATAAAAATCACTCACTCGGCCACTGATTTTCGTCTATGGCATGTCGCGCTGGAGCGGAACTGCCGTACTAAGCCGATGCAGTATGATATGGGTGCGATATTTTGACCGCCAGGATACTGTCATAGTTCCCATCGATTATAAGCAGGTATACGAATACATCACAAGGATCACAGTGGTTAGCTGCGAAAGTTGCGAGTTTCAGAGAATGAGTCGAAATTTTAAGCCGCCCGGGCGCTTGAGTCAGCACGGAGCTTACCGGGAAATAGCCGGATTGGCCGGACCGTTGCCTCTAGGCTCTGAACCTTGCTTGCGTTCAAGTCAACGAAGTACGTCAAGCTTACTGTAGTCAGTAGAGAAACAACAGGTGCAAGATGCCCGGATAAACTTATACGGGTACTCACAATTTAAATACATACCTCTGAATAAAGATTCAACTCCCGTCCGAACCCAGGCTCGAGCCGTGATTATGGAAGCTTAGCACGGCTTGGCGACGCCGCCGCCGAGGCAGACGTTGCTGGGGACGGCGCAAGGCACGAATAGTTTTGACGTAAGTATCTTGTGGTGCATATTCGTTCTTCTTGTCCTGTGGAGCTCGAGTACATGGAAGGCAGTCGGTTCATGACCTCATGATGGGCGATATGTTTCACAAGCTGTAGTGATGAGAGTGAGCAGCAAGAATACTTGGCGAGAAAAAGAAAAAAAAAAGATGAGAAATTTGGAGAGCTAAATACATAGTCTGCCAGGTGGCCGGCACTTGGCCGGCCCGCCGCGAGTGCCGGCGTTACATAACGGGCCGCGAAAATATTTCAAATCCGGATCCCACCCGCTCTCGGAGGACCCCTGACAATTCACCCAGATCCCTGATGCCTAATCCGGACAATTTTCGCGTTTTGGAGAGGTCCATGCCTGATTTTTATCCGGACATTTGGCCGAACAGCCTGATCCCAAAATCCGGACGTTTCGCCTGACTCGCAACAAAAATGGGATGGCACCAACGCCTGATCCAGGTCCGGTCTCGTTGGCCGGGATCCTTGCCGAACTTGAATCTACTTCATTGATGCCATCTATCACTATTATAAGTCAGCTCTTAGGACACTAAAAGACAGCTAAATGACTTTTGAAAGGAGGTAACACATGGCGGTCGGCCTGCACCGGAATCGGCGCTAAGTAGTTGTCCAGCGTTGGATAACCTCGCAAGTCCTCTGACTCCTCGCTCCCCATATGCTGGTATCGCAGAGTTTCAGTTCTCCAGTCAAATGCGGCACAATGGCCATTTTCGCCACCAAAAAGTGAAAACGAGGCGAAAATTAGCCTGATCCTCTCGAATCCGGACAAAATCGCGCTTCAGAACGCCTCATCCGCTCGTCCGGACAAACGGTGGCTCGAGGCCGGAAGGCCTGATTTAATCCGGCCAAATCGCCCCCAAATTGGGGCCTGATCCTTCGGACAAATCGAAGCCAATTTTCAGAAAAGGGATCAGGCATTTTGGTGAATTGTCAGGGGTCCTGCTCTCGGACCAAGCGCTGGCTAAGGCTTTTATAGTAATACTGCTAAGTACCGTTGTGACTACTAACCAGCCTAGTACTTAAGTACACTCAGATCCCTACACCGCTGGCTGTTGCTAGACTCTGATTTGCAACAAAAATTGGACTTTACACTGAGCGTACTGGCGCACGGACATCGGATCACCTTCAGCTTTCCAATGTCTTTCCAGCAGCAATCCGCGACTGCCGACAGTGGCGCCAAAGCAAATCGCCGACTGCGCCCGCGCCGGGAGCTTTGGAACGCGACCGGACAACCACAAGTTGTCACTTTTGACTAATTCTTTTGTTCGCGCGCATTGTCACAGTCGCAAGACAGGATTTGCCACATCTCCTCTATGCCAAAGCAATCGACAGGGCCACGAGCACATATATACATGCAGGCAGGGTGGTGGGACAAAAACCACACCACCCAAGACCCTACTTTCAAGGCAGCGCAGGTTGACTTTACCTTCCACGACCTGTACGTTCCTGTTTGAAACACCGTTCAATGGGCGTACTCACATCGTTTTTGACTCTCGGCGTTCAGATTGAAGATGTCTGCAGAGTCACCCTCGGATAACGCGCCGGAGTCGAACGACACATCTTTCCCCACCCTACACGACGATGCCCCAAAGGTCACGAACCTGAGGAAGACGGAGTCGATAGATACCCTCGTGAGTTCCCACTGCCTTATATGGTACACTATGCTCATTACCGACGATTCTTAAAGCCTGATATCAGCGCCGCCACCATCGCGCAAGACATGCGCGAATTGTCTGCTTGGTTCAGAGCACAAGACAGACGCGAAACCCCGCAGTCCTCGACTCCGCGCAACCCATCCTCGCCCGACGAGAGAGACCTCTCGCCTGCGCCTGCCAACCACAAGCCCGCATTGGTCGCGCCGCGCCGCGTTTCCCTCTCACCAGCATCCTCCCTGACCTCCCTTGACTCTGACGGCGAGACGGAGTCTTCTCTTACTTCCCTTGACTCGGACTTCGATGATGACCCACCCATCTCTCGAACTTCGGCTGCGCGGCGTGCGTCTGACGGCACTTATCCAACCACCTCGATGTCTGTCTCGAAGGCTACCCGGAAGAGGAAGGAACCCGGACTCGGGGGTCAACAAGTGCGTCGTTCGGTGCGCCTGAGGGCGAAGAGAAGGAAAGTTTCTTTAAGTTAACCGCAATAGTGCTGTGGATTCAAGCGTATTCAGGTCGTCTCTGTGAGTTACTCTGCTTTCGAGTCGGCGCCGTGTTCTTGCATAGATAAATATATTGTGCAGAGCTACCCGTTTGTTCAGAAATCGATTCTTGCGCTCCCGTAATCGCGTGCGAAGGGCGGAACATGCTGAGGCGGCGTCACTCCCGAAGGCCAAAGCTCAGAGTCACGTCGAAGACGCCCTCGCCACTTACTTGCTTACCCCACTCATGATCTCTAAGGCCAAGCGAAAGGACATCACTTGCGCTCGACACACTCTTGGAAAGCCTCGGGTTAAGGCGCACGGCAGGATGTTCCGCTGTTCAACTTTAAAATCCTGGGCGGAGACATTCGCGAGGCACTTATGTACATGCTACGTGCTGTTAACTCCGATTGTTGTTTCTACGCGTCTTTCATGTTATATGATTACAAAGTCTCTAGGTGGAAATTTCAGAAGAGCCACGCCGGCTGCTGTAGGAAATCGTTGTATACAATCATCTAATAGTACGGTAGCGATTGGTAGCTATCGTGCCAAGGATAAGGGTGTGTGAATCGGCATTCAGCCGTAAACCTCGGTACTTCAGAGTCGGACGACCGGCGCCCATGCACCTTGTTCCGACCTTGAACAACACAGTCGATGTCAGCGTTCCATTGGCTAGAAGGCGATACGAGGCGTCAGCTCCCAGTCTTTGCTCTAACGGGTAGTTCAGTAACTTACGGCGTTTGTTCCAGCGTCACCACAGCCACTCGGAATCTCAGGGAGATATCGAATCAGGAACTCCGCAGTCCTCGACGTCTCTGAGAATACGGCGTTGAGTTTCAGCTCCTGCAGCTCCTGGCAAGCCTTGAGTACGGTGAGTGCGAAATTGAGCGGCATGGTGCGCATCTTGGGGTTTCCTTGCATGTGAGATAGATCCAAAACCCGAAGGCTGCCGAAATTGGCGAATTTGACTGGAAGAACAAGGTGGGTCAAGCGAAAGACGCGGATGGCAGGCCATCGGCCCATCGGAGGCTGCAAATTGACATAGTCGTCGTCTTCAATGTAGCCCTCTCCGGCGATGCGCAACTCCTGCAGATTCTGAAGTTCTTGTAACAGAAGGCGCTTGATCAGATGGAAGCCGCCGTGCTTCGAGTCCAGTATCGCGAGCGTGCGGAGGCGATCGGCATGATCGATTAAAAGGGGAATGGATGAGGCATAACTCCGGTGGTTCCGTAGCGTTACGTCGATGAGGACCGTCCCAGATCGTTCCAACGACAGCCCCAGCCAGTCGGGTTTGGCGTATACTTGTATGTCTTGTCACAGCAGGGGCGTGTCATAAGTGACATCATACCAATATTTGCAGACGAGGCGGACAACCGGCCACATTGTCCCATGGCTCGTGGTTTGCCAACAGTCGCCACCATTGTCTGAGATGGAGGGAGGATCGTCGATTTGGGAGAAAATGGGAATAAGTACGTCCGGGGAAAGGTTGTTGATAGGAGTGTTCTTCATGCTTTCCGCGATCGTCCCACTGGAGGCTACACTGCGATTCGGATGAAGTAAGTACGGGAAAAATCAATGTGATGTTGAGAGCCTCATATGTGCTCACATGAAACACCGCACAAAGAAGGATGCGTGACCAGATTCGAGGTTACGCTTCCAATGTCAGCCCTCTAGGACTATTTAGCAGTTGTACTTGCGATGACCGATGACAATGCACTTACCCTGGTCCCAATTTTCTGTAGGTGCGCGTTGAATTCCTCCATGTACGTCCGTGAGGCTAGTCTGGAGGTAGGACGCTCCGTCAACCAGCGATCGATGATACATAGGTATGATCACGGACCGGACCTTTTTGGACGGATATATTCAATAGCCTATCGTCATGCCGACGCGGGCCTTGGGGCACAACCGATCTCAACTACACCCCTCGTACCGAACTTGCAAATTGAAACGTCGTGTCCGACCAAGACCAAAAATCCGTTGACGTGTAACGGAGTTTATACACCACTGTTGACGACCCCATCCACCGGCGTTATAATGCACATCGGAGACCTGTAACCTTTCGTTCGAGACGGGCTCCCGCCAACCCACGCTACGCCGAGCTAGCAATGCCCGCTTTGCTGCCCAACTTGAGCGCGTCACCACCCTTCTCCTCCATCTCCTTGTCGAAATCAGCGCCGAGGATGGGACCCAGGAAGCCCCCGAGGTTGTTCGGGCTCTCCACGCCGGTGTCCTGCCTTTCGCTCCAGCTCCTCGAAAGGATGGCGTCGACCTTCTCCAGCGCCGTGTGCCGTGCGTAGTACCGTTCCGCAGGCGTCCCTCTGCCGGGCTTCTTCCCGGCCGCAGCCTTCTCAGACGAGTCCGTGAGCGCGGTCGCGAGCGGCTCGGATGCAGCGTCCATCGAGTCGGCGCTATCCGCCCGCGAAGTGTGTGGTGGGAGAGGGACGTAGGTCAGAGGTGATCCATGAGGCGGTTTCTTGAGACGGTTGCGGAAGGGCGACGACTCTGCCATCGTGGGGAAGGGGAGGAGTGGCGGGGAGCGCTGCGTCCTGAGCTTCTTGGGCTGCAGATGGCCGGGTTTCGCAGTGGGAGAGGCCGCCGCGGCGCTCGAGTCTATCGCACCAGTCCGTTGCTTGGACGGCTTCAGAGCGGAGATCTCGGGCAGCTGAGGCGGGTGCGGAGACACGATGGACCCGAAGAACAGTTGCGACTCGAGGGCCGGTGAAGTGACCAGGGGCGGGCTTGACAGTAAGATGGACGACTCGTATCGGTTCATCGCCGGGCGCACAGGTCGAGGCTTAGACGAAGGCGCCTGGGATGAGTACTCGGAAGCGGACACGGATGCCCCAGTGGCTGCGCGCTTTGGCGCGCTCCTCCGAAGTGAGCGTGATGTGCTACGCTTCTCCTCCGGGGTGCGGCGATCTGGGATTCGTGTGAACTTGTCAGGCGTCCGGCGGTGTCTCCTCGAGGAAGACGACAATGCGGGAGTTAAATCGACGTCTTCATTCAGCAACGCGCCCGACGTCGGATCTTCGACGAGAATCCGAAAGCCAGGCGGTGAGACGACCTCCTGAGATCTCGACCGCACGAGCGTTGGTTGCCTAGAGGAAGTAGACACACCGTCCGTGGAAAGCGTCGTCTGGCCGTCCGTTCCCGTGCGCCGGCGTCCCTTGCGATGCTGATCCCTGCGTCCGGATGTCGCGCTGTCGGCGTCGGACGGCGTCTCCGTGTCGTCTTCGGTGGTCCTGCCACGCTCATAGTTAGGCTTGCGCATGGTGCCAAAGCGTATGCGCTCGAGGATCGCGCGCTTGATGGACTTGTGTCGAATTGTCTCGTAGGGCACCGCGTCTTCCGTGTCGCTGAGAACACTGTAAGGATCCGGAGAAGTCACCCTTCGCGACGGATTCGGGGACACTGTCTGTCGGCGCGCCGGCGGGAGTATTTCGATGGCATCAGCCGCAGAGGAACCCCTGTCCCCGAGGAAAGGTTCGTCTTCGGCTGGGTCCAGCATGGAGCGGTCTTGTGCACCAGGATCCGAAGGGGCGGGTAACGGCTTGTTGCGGCGCATGGTCCGGCTGAGCCAAGTACGATCCCTCGTTGTACCTCCAGAGTACTTGGGAGGATGTGATGAAGCATCGGCCTCTTGTGCGCCGCCTGCTTCCCCATCTAGGAGAGGCGCCGTCGCGACAGATGCTCCTTGCCTGAACCGCGATGGTGGTGCGTAGGGTGGACCAGGAAGGAGTGTCGATTCGCGCGCTCCAGAGCCGGATCTCCTACGACTGTGTATGCCAAAGTATCGATAGCCTAGCCAAGTGAGTACGCCCCCGACGATTGCGGCTAGTACGGCGAACAAGGGGGCGAGATAGGCGATGTTGAAGCCATCGCCAGCTGGCTTCGAACGGGCAGCATGCTCTCGGCTGAGAGTGACGGAAGACTGGCTGCTAGCAGGAGGTAGAGCCGTGATGTGTACCAGGGACACCGACGAGCCGGAGGAAGTAGTCGCAGAGGACAGCGAGGAGGTCACAATGCCTGTCGTAGCGGCTGCGATCGCAACTGTCGGGGTTGAGGTAGGGGATGTTTGTGAAACAGATGTAGTTGCCAACGTGGTGGTGGTGCTCAGTCCCCAGGACGGATAAGGCCACCAGTTGAACGAGGACGGGTAGGATGGAGTATCCTGTCTCCTGGACAGCGAAGGGAGACTGGAGCGAGCGGCGAAGACTTGACCAGTTGGGTGGCTATAGACGTGACCTGTCAAGACGATAGCAAGGCAAAGCAGCGTGCGGAAGCCGGGTCGCAGATATGGCCTGCATGTCGTTCTAGTCGACCCTGCTGCGTTCATCTGCGCTCGTATGAGCTGTAGAACGCAAAATGATCGAAAGGAAATAGCTTACCTTGCACGCGTTGGAGCGATATGACCAGATCAACTGGGACACTACACAGTGAAGGCTGATACAGACGCAGAAATGCCTTGGGGTCGCGCGTATCCGAGGCTGACAAGGCATCGTCAGTCCATGACGCAACAACTTCCGAGTTGTTTGTCCATACTAAATGCGTCTCTCGAGTAGCCCCGTCCGAAATCCATTATTCCCAGAAGCATACACAGCGCGTTGGGGGTCGTTGCGGCGCACTCCGGAAAACAAAAGTCGTATTGGTCAAATATCCTGGGTCGATAACGTAGGTCGCTATTTCCAAACTTGGTAAAAGACCAAGATGGAGGGAAGGAGCAGGATATCAGCACGAGAGCACAGAGTTCCAATGATCTCACTTACATACCGCTATCGACGCCGACGGGGCATCCGGAAGCGCCCATAAACATAAATGTCTGGATATCCGGATAATGTCGTCGAGTTCCCAGCCACGTCTACACCCCGCGCTGCCGCTCCAAACCGCCATATAAATGGTGCGGGCAAGCATCCTGCCCCCTTTTTGCATGACCTTCGACCTGCATACCATCTCAGCCGTCATGCAAGTCCACATCGCATCCGCCATACCGATCTTCTTCGTCCCTACCACAATCTGCTTGCGAAAGCCCCAGGTGCGGCAACACATAATCGACCGCACCAGCCGCGAGCTCGCCAGGAACCACTTCACCGACGCGGGCGCATCTCGCGTTGAGGTCCTGTAAGTCAGCTCCTATTCACTGCCGCAGCACCATCGAGTAGTAACATCATCTCAGGGGATCATACCACACCCACAGCGGTGTTGAACCTGAATGGGTAACGGCCAGGGTGTACGATCGTGATCACCAAGTTATTTGTCATCAGAAAGCCGACGGCTCGTTGTGGAATTGTATCCATGTTTTCCGGAACCCGAGGATGAACGAACGCCGGGGGGAACGTCCCGTCAAGTTTTGGGTTGAAGATTTCTTAGAGGCGCGGAAGATGGGGTGAGCGAGCGACATGATGAAGTTCGCGACGCACCTGACACAGGCTTTTGAGACAGCAGGAAGAGCATGCGGATGATCAAGCACATCCAGGGTTGAATCCAAATAGCAGAGGTAGTGTATGAGGTACAATACAAGAAGCATAGCAGAGCAAAACGAACTTGATCCAAAGTTCCAAAGAGCTGGGAGAGCATGGTCGGTGTGAATGGTGAACGATACGTCGTCATGTCCCGAGGGCGGTATAGCGCTGCGCGTCTTCGCGTCCGCGTTCAACGTCGACCGTCATGAGAATGGGGACCGCAGACCAGATCATGAAGACGAGGAAAAAGAAGGCGTATCGGATGTTGCCGGTGGCGTCCGCGATAAGCCCTACAACCAATGGGCCAACGAACGAGCTGGACTGCAAGTAGATCCGACAGACATGAGGCGCTGCTTCCCAGGATTGAGGTAGAACGTACCTTGTCGGTGATAGAGAAGAGCCCATACCACCTTGCCTCTTCGCCAGGCGGGATGAACTCCGCGTAAAATGCTCGTGCGTAGCCTTGGAATGCACCGTATACCGAGCCCTAGCCTCATCTTGTCAACCACGGAGTGACGTACAAGCTGGATTGCACCCACAAAGTAGACAGCCAGCACATACATCTCTCCCGGAGTCGTCAACCCCCCGAACTTGACATTTGATTTCTGGAACACCGACAGGAACCCCAGACACCCGTACGCTGGAATAGCCGACGCCATCGTGACCAGGACCACGAGCACCTTCAGGTTCGACCAGCCCATTCGACGCTGCAACACAGGCCAGGCAAGCGAACCAGCAATGCCTGCCGATGGTGTAAGTGCGCCGATGAGGATGAGCGACGACGCGGGCATGTGCAACGTCGTCTTCGCGAAGAGCAGGGCCGTAGATGTGATAGTCGTGAAGCCGTCCGACAGCAAGAACCAAGCCGCGAGGTACACAAACGTGTTGCGGAGGCGTTTGATCTCGCGCCATTTGAGCATCTGGCCGAGACGCTTCCACGCGCGGACGATCTCGCGCGTCATTGACCAGTCCTCCTGGCCCAGGCGGGTAGCGACGACGGAATCGCTATCTTCGAGTACGATTGCTCCCGGAGAGGACGTGGAGGATGCCCTAGGGAGCCAGACCGCTGCGGGGAGGGAGAACAGAGCCCACCACAGCCCACTCAAACCCACTGCGAGGCGAAGAGAGTCCGTCGAGCCCTTCATCGCGCGCACCGGAATCAATGCAAGCAGGAGCATCACGATTCCTGCGGCATAACCCAGCGCGATGCCTTGTGAAGATATCCGCGACGTGGTGGCCGATAGTAGTTTGTCGTGCTTCGCCTTCGCCTCGCTGATTAGTGCATCCACACCTCCATTTCCACCCAATAAAGGTACATGCGCATCGTCGGGTGTGTCGCCCTCCGCGTGCTCATACGGTGACGGTGCAGCATTGGCGCGGGCGAGGAGGACAAAGTCTGCTCGTGCGGCGACGACTTCTTGAGCGCCTTGCGCGAGAGTTGGGATGTAGGCGTTGAGCGCGACGATGGACGCGCCAAAACCGACGTTGGCGCAGATGGCCAGTGGGGCAACAAGGGGCCATATTGGGGAGGAGGACGGGAGTAGGAGAAAGAGGATGGCGGAGAACGAGCCGAGAGCAGCAAAGGTGAGAAGGAGCTTCTTGCGATGTGGGGCTGCGTGGAGATAGATCAGAATTTGGATGACAAGGGCCAGTCACTGAGGAAAAAGAGGTTGTCCAGAGCAAGGTATGTGCGTGCATACAGACACATTTAACGTCAAGATACTTCGGGCGGATGAAGGTCGAGGACCCTTGCCCCCCACACGCAACTGACATCAGTGCAGACCTCACACAAACCCGTCTGGTGAGCGTCATCGTATCGCGTTCCGTCCCATTCTTTATTTGCGTTAAACCACTCGAGAACTCTCGGGTCTGGAAAGAGCGTAGATGAGACACTTACGATGGTCTGCAATTCCTCCCATGGATATCACCGTCAATGCCTGCAGCGCGACAGAGATGGAGTAGACATACAAGCTGGCCAACTCCGATCAGCAAAGCGTCCACAAAGTCTGCGCTAATTCTCACCTGAAGCTCGCGCTGTCTATCCAAAGCCAACCTAGTTTCACAACACATCGTGCATCTTGGTCCGTCTCATTCGCGACTGGTTGAGTGGTGACAGGGATACAAGGGTGTATCTTGTCAGGAAGAAGGTAACCATTATCCCTGGATATATGCGTGGTGAGAAATCTTCCCAACGGTCGGGAGCATACAGAACATACCTCGCGAATTGCTCCAGGCATATTGGAAGGAACAGGGTTAAGGAGACAATCACAAACACTTCGCTTCGAACTTCAATTCGCCCTCATTCTCATGC